>BPLT01000064.1:1085000-1772500 GCA_019656295.1 Rhododendron mucronatum var. ripense
GCTCATGTATTAAACTTTTATCGCTAATGCTAAAGTAAGCCTAATGGGCTCATGTTTAATGCTCCCATTTACTTACTTTTTGTCTATTTCTCTGACACAATGTGAACAAACTTTTTATATATAATTTGACAAGTCTAACCCTATCTTTTGTTGTCAATTACAAATTTGCCACCAAAACAATTGGCGGGCAATTTCCCACCATGTCCTTTCTTTTTCACATATATACAAAATTCACTTTCTTCTTCCTTTTTATCTCCTGAAAACTTCACAAGAACACCTCTATGGGGAAAGGGAAAATTGGGAGTTTACCAGGTGAGTTTTCTCCTATTTCGGTTTTATATAGTGTTCCAAATTCCACCTGTTTTGTATTCTGAACTATTTTCTCTATGCAAATTTTTCTATTACATTGGCTTAAACTTGGAGGCATCTTAAGTGTGATAGGTAAGTCTTCTTTCTCTGATTCTTACCATTATGGGTTCACTATTTGCTCAAATACAAATTCTTTTTTTTACTTAAAATGCGTATTTCTTAAGTGTGATAGGTAAGTTTGATTTTGTTATTTACGCTTTTAAATCAAATTTTTTGTGTGTGGCATTATGTTGTAATTGTAGGACAATGGATCGATGAACCATTATTTGATATTGACTTAAATCAACTTCGTAATGATGGAGATCGGGTGATTGAATTTTAACAAAATGCATCAGAGTTGAATAAGTACCCAAAAGAAATTGATCCTTCCATTGGTCAATGTTTTCTTAGTGAAGAGGAAGCTTTCGTTTGCTATAAAAAATATGCGTGTAGGACTGGATTTTCCATTCGAAAATATCACACTGACAAGAGAAAGAGAGAAGTAAAAAAGCGTGATTTGTGTTGTCAATGTGAAAGGGAAAGCACCTTTGAAGCTTTTTGATCCATCCAAGGAACAATGAAATGGAAAATCCGTGAGATGTGGATGTAAAGCTCGAATGCGTATCACTCTTAGAAAATCTTTTGACATTTTTCCTCAAGAACACAATCATGAGTTGTTGACTCCATTGGAAGTTCGGTTTCTTCCGGCAAATAGAATAATCTCTAAGAAGGATGAAGATTATATTCTTTTATTAAAAGAAGGTGGTCTTCAAGTTAGTTAGATAATGCGTGTTATGGAACTTGAAAAAAATATCCCTCATGGTTAACTTCCATTCTTTGAGAAAGATGTTCGAAATATTTTTACAAGAATTGCAAAGAAGCATGGGGCCAATGATGCGGAAGATCTTTTACGACATTGTAGAATTGCAAAAGAAGAGAATATCAAGTTTCAATATGCTTTTATGGTTGATGAGCAAAGAAGGTTAAAGCATATTTTTTAGTCTCCAACCCATTGTTTTGATTGGTATCACAAATAGGGAGATGTTGTGTTTGACACTACTTACAAGGTTAACGCATATCAAATGCCATTCGGAATCTTCGTGGGAATTAATAATCAGGAAAAGACAATATTATTTGGGTGTGCTTTGCTTCGCAATGAGAAAACAACTTCTTTTTAATGGTTGATGAAGGTAATGGCTACTTGCATCTTTTCTAGTGTGTATCTTTTTAGCTTATACTTCTTCCATTTTTTTATAAAACTATTATTCTTCAATTGTAGACTTTTGTATCTTTATTGAAGAAAAATCCGAAGACCATCTTAACCGATCAAGATCCATGGATGAGTGAAGCAATTGCCAAAGAACTTCCAGCCACAAACATAGCTTTTGCATATGACACACTACTAGCAAGTTTAGTGGTTGGTTTACAGCTCTTCTTCGAGGTGAATATCAAGATTGGTGTGCTAATTTTTACAACCTATATCACCTAGGCTCGCCCGAAGCATTTGAGCATCAATGGCCTCAAATGGTTGCACGGTATCATTTGGATAGCAACAAACATGTGGTCAGGTTGTATGAAATTAAGCAGTTTTGGGTACTGGCTTACCTTTTTAGTTATTTCTTTGGAGGAATGACAACCACAAGAAGATTAGAGAGTATAAATGCGTACGTAAAACGATTCATTAGCTCCCACACAAATTTGGAAAAATTTGTTAGGCAGGTTAGTAACATTTACGTCTTGAAATTCTTTATAATTCTCGTGATACTTTCATTAATAAATATGAGTTGTTGTTTAGATTGATCTTGCAATTGAAAACATTCAACAACGACAATTGCATAACACAATGCTACAAAAGTATAGGGGTTCCACTCTAAGAACAATGTCGTTGTTGGAAGAGCAAGTTTGTGGTGTTCTTACATCGTTCTGTTTTGAGAAGTTTCAAGAGGAATTTGGTAGAGCAGTTTTATATTCATTAGTTCATGAGTATGGGTGTGAATTTGGAGTCAAACATCACGATAGTACAAAGAGCAAAACTCACATTGTGTTTTGGGATGGTGAGACTACTACATGTAGTTGCAGGCATTTTGAATTTTGGGGAATTCTTTGTCATCACATACTAAGTGTATTTCTTCATAAGGACTGCTATAAAATTCCATCTATCTATTTGCCTTTGCGTTGGTGTCATGAAATATTTTAAAGTGAGGAAGGAACACCAAGGTTGGACATAGAAATTTTGGTGGATAAACCAATCGGCGATGTCCAATGTCCTCCGATTTCAATAACCAAAGGTCGTTCGAAGACAAAGCGATTAAAAGGTGGAAAAGAAACAGGAAGGGTAACTAAGAGTCGTGGATGGTGCAAGAAGGTTGGCCATAACATCACCACATACCCGGAGAAGGAAAATATTGAATATGCCAACGAATCACAAAAGAAGAAAAAGAAGAGATCCTCAAGTGATATGGGCTTGAATTCGGTGTTTTGTTTGAAGTACTAGGTAACAATATCTTCTCTTCTTTTTTTTACTATTACGATTGAGGTTATATTGGTAAGATGAATGCGTTTATTTTCTTGCCTTCCTATTTGTTACAGTGGTACATTAAGAAGTTGGTGGAGTACTTTTGCCTTTTGCTACATGAATTATTGAACTTTGTTTTGGTCGAATTTTTTTGAAACTATTTGACTATATGAGATTTCTGGAAGATACTCAAGAAGGTGGACATTGGTTTTGAGTATGTAAATGGCCACTTATTTGGTAGTAATATGTGAGATGGAACTCATTTTATACATGTTCACCTAAATTTAAGTTTGAATTTGACTGGTGATTTTGGCTAAGTGGAAGACTTGATCAAGCAAGAAAGGAATATATATTTTTGTACAACCTATAATAGTGTTGCACTTTTTTTTTTTTTGCTAAGTGGAAGACTTGATTGACCATGTACAAATCGGTATACGAAATCTATTTTCAGGTCCCAAACAAATGATCCAAACCATTTATTAATTCAAAATATTTTTGTGGATGGTGTTATGAAAAATTGGCTCAATTGGATAACTCAAGTGCTTAATTCAACATAATATATTTTTATTTTATAAATAAGGAGTTAATATTTTGATGAAGCAAATGCGTTATTTTTTTTAAATCCAACAAATGCGTTCTTTAGTAAGTAGTGGCAATTGGTATAGGGTAAAATTGTCATTGACATCTAATAAGAACAAAGAGTGTGTGAGTAAAAAGTAAAAAGTTTTGTACTGGGTGCTGAGAAATGATATGCAAAGAGATAAATTAGGCCCCGTTCCAGAACGCCTTCTTAAAAAATAAGTACTTATTTTATATTTTTAAATTCAAAAATAATGTAAATAAAAAATAATTTTTTGATTTTTTTGCACCGTATTGAAGATCTCAATGAGATATATCAAACAAGATTCATATTGCATATTTTTAAATTTCAATAAATTTATCATTTTTAGATTGAAATTATCTTCTTAAAAAATAAGTATTTATTTCATGTTCCGAAACAGAGCCTAAACTACTACAGTATGAAATACTAGTACTAGTATTATGTGTTGACATTCTTAAAAGTTGACCTACTGGGCTTCCATTAGCCGGACCGTACGTTTATAATGGTTGGAGGGGTTCTAGAATAAGATATACCATGAATCACTTTGCAATCTGAGTGAAACAGAAGTGAAAATGGCTCTGGTATTTCCTCCCATTCCTTTGGTTGAAATTCCCCGAACAGGTTCCGCTCTCTCTCCCTTCTGATATGTACTTTGTTTGCATAGATAATCTATATAGTTACATAGAACTAGATATAAAGCACCGAACTTTATGAGGTAGTTGTGGGTGGGTAGAACAAAAAACTAGGGTTTCATCCAAATCAGGTTTCACAGTTCCCACTGCTCTTCTATTTCAACAGAGACAATTCGAGTTGTTAAATTTGCTGGGAACTGAAACTAGGGTTTCATCCAAATCAGGTTTCACACTTCCCACTACTCTTCTATTTCACCAGAGACAATTCAAGTTCTTAAAATTTGCTGGGAACAAAAACTAGGGTTTCATCCAAATCAGGTTTCACACTTCCCACTACTCTTCTGTTTCACTAGAGACTATTCGAGATCTTGTATTTGCTGGAGAACAAGTCTTGCAATTAGATTTTCTCTCTGTAGAAGTTGCTCTGTAGAGCTGAAACCATGGATATCAAACCTGCTAAGAAAAAGAGCAACGACTCAGATGATCTGGCTTCCCGCCGGTCATCGCGCCGTCGAGGGCCTCCAAAGTCACCTTTGGACGAAGATTTTGTTCGTCCAGGGCAAGTTCAGAAAACTCTAGGCAGCAACAGCAACAAGAAGGCGAAGAAGGAAGAATGTTCAACTGAAACCACCACCCCAAGTTCAGGTGCTGACCCCACGGTTGCCCTACTGGAGTTGGCGGCGAGTGTCTCCCAATCACCAGTGAAAGTGTGTGAAGGGGATGATACCGTACGTGAAGCCCACGCACCAGTTTTGACGGACATCCAGCCGTGTGGGGTGGAAGACGGCCAGGTTGACAAGGATGCTGCTGGTGATGAGGACACTGTGTCAAAGCAACCGAGTAACCCTAGTGTTTCTACTGGAGCTACAGACCCGAGTGAGGGTAAGTGCAAATTTTTTTGGACATAATTAGTTGAAATGAGATGTTAAAAATTAAAGCTTTTTGGTGTGGATCATTCTTTGGTTGGCTAATGATAAACTGTTATCTTTGCATCAAGTCGAAATGTGGGCTTAGTGGTCTTTTGTCGTTGGGAAGTGGTTATTGTTGGACAATGGCTTATTCATATTCAGAAATGAAAGATGATGAGCCATGTTAAGGGAAAGGTGGGCTGAGAAGTTTCGTAAGGATAATCTTAGGGAGGTTGTTACTGTTAAACAATGATTCTTCTAAATTGGTCGTACGCTTTGTTATCAGTTTGGAACAACTAACAAAAGAAAATAAATAGCATTCGGTAACTTTTATTTGGCTGATTTGTGCTATGTACAAATCTCAAGAACACATAAAGTATGGTTATGCATAATGCATTTCACGTGTTGCCCGTACCTGTGCCCAATTTGTCAGCCAAGTCAATGTAGCCTACAATTAGGAAAATTAGTAAGTCCACATCTAGACATGTGCCAAGTCTGACAACTGTCCGGAGCGGGTAACATAGATGAAGTGGCTTTGAACAGGGATTAATTCTCATATATTGGCTATGGGTGGGTTGCCCTTACTATGTTGGAGGCAAATTGATTTGTAATAAAAAAAGATGGTATAGTGGTATGCACTTGTCCAAAGATTAACTCGTGTTCCACTTTGGCTTTAAGTAATGTTCTTCCTTTGACTTTGGACAGAAGATGGTTTGAGTTTTGTGGCCAGATTCATTGGTTCACCCATGTCTTGATGAGCCTACTCGCTAAAAAAGTGGGCTAACTTTTGCTCAGATGTTCATATTCAAGCTAATAAGGATTGTACATGTCATGGAAGCTACAAAAGTGTGATTTGTGTGAGGCTTTTGGTGACAGGAATTATTCTTGTCCTAGCAAGCCCAAGCCTGTAAAGGGTTTTTGCAGATTCAAGTGTAGAGAGTCTAGTGGAAACTATGGTAAATGGGTTGGAAGGGGTGTAGAAGGAGAAAAGAGGAAACGTGGTACTCCGGCTTCATATAAGCATGAAGTAATTCTCACATACTTGTTTACCCTGTCATTGATACTTGATAGTTGAGGTTCTGTCATCATGTGAACAGAAAAGCATTGAGGCTGTTAGAAAAGGTAATTCAGGGGTGGAGTTGGGTTTCTCTCCTTCAAGTGTGACATTTGGGGAAGTTATCATAGCTTCTTCAAGTGAGTAATACCATTTACAAATCTAAAGCTTGATAAGGTGAAAGCTTTTACAAGTGTTCCTGTTAAGCCAAAGATTAAAAAGTTGGAGCATGAAATTAGCAGCTATTCATAGTTGATATTGGGTGTATTGGCCTTGTTTTGTTTCTCAATGAGGAGTTGAGCCAGTTGGTTTTGTTTGTGTGTACTTCTTGGTGAAGTGCTCTAAACTTCATGGTATCGGTCGAATTTCAATTGAAAACCTTCAATCATTTCGATTTGTTTGAAAGAAAACAAACCCTGAGGGAATATCGATACCTAGGTAGTAAGTCAAATTTCCATGAATCTCAATGATCAAGTGTTTTCAATTGATAGGGTAAGTAACTACTGAATACGCGGAAGACCCGATAAAGATTTCTTTTCGTTAATTGTTCATTTCGAAGATGAATTTCAAATAAGTTGTATCTTGCTTTGTCAACCAATAATTACCACTTCCATTTGGGATGGGAGGAAAGAGGGCTGGTAGTCCCTCTTTTGGTAATATATCCTTTTCCCGAAAAACAAAGCTTATGTACTTTGTATACCAAGCAGGGGCTAAATTTTCACGGTGATTTGTTTTTCCTATCAGGGAAATTGAAAAGTTGCAGGTTGATTGATTCTGCTAGCGGTGAGAAGAGATCTCAAATTCTGGCCTCTTGTGCTGCCCCATCTGCATCTTCCTCATTGGCTATGTCGAAGAAGCGGGTGTGGATATGGACTGAGAACAAACAAGTCATGACAGCTGCCGTAGAGAGAGGCTGGAACACATTTGTCTTCTCCTCCCATTGTCACACCCTTGCTAGTGAATGGTCTTGTAAGCTTTCCTCAACTTGCTTGTCCTTCTTTATAAGGTTGGTTTTGCGTATTGTTTGCTATTGAAATTTAGTAAGCATTGATTTTTTGTTCGATAGGATTAGTAAGCATGGTTTTAAATATGTGAAGAAAGAATTTGGTCACATCTTTTGTTTCTTCTTTCTAAGCGTTTCTTCCTTATTGCGGGAAACACCAGTTCATAACTTTTACAAAATCATCCCTAATAGAAAATAAAAAATGAGGTAAAATGTCATGTCGCGGAGAGGCAAGGCATTGTATGCTTGTCCGCTCACTTTACTGATGTACATACATGCATATTTTGGCCTACTACAGCACCGAAGGTTTTCCATACGAAATTTGAACATGAACTGCTCTCCTCTTGAAATTACAATGGAAAGTATGTCAAACTATTTTGTGAGAGTACTTGTACATCACTTTGTAGGTGCATCAGATATCCAAAAGTCTCATTTACATTTAGTTGTCCAACCAATTAGTGGTTTAGGCTAAGAGTCCTCAACTTCATCACCTTTGTGCATTAAAGTCTCGTAGCATCTGCTTATGCATTATTTGGTTTGTCTTTACCAATGATCCTAACCCATTGCTTTTCTGCTACGCATAATATCTAATAACATCTCCCAACCTCTTACTTGGTGCAAACCAACCGGCAAATATGCACAAAACAGCCATGCACACTGTCTTGTGGTCATAACTCATACGTGTGCAAGCTTTTTGTTGGAGTGTTTTTTGTTAATTTGTTGACACTATGACTTGACAACTTTTATTTCCTAATGAAGTGGCATAATTATCTTTCAAGTATTCAGAATTTCAGATCAAAAGAAAAAATAATCTTTCTAAGTATATGTCGGAGTTAGGACAAGTTGAGTGTACGTGCAGGAAACCTGTTGACAGAATATGCATATTGGCATGTTAGATATTTGCCTGGGACTTGGTCTTCATGTGCGTAGATAATGTGTGCAAAAAATGGAATCTTTCATATGCATTTTGTGGGAAATCCACTTTAAATTCATGTTTGTCCTAATTGTATTGCTTCCGCAATACTTCTGTTTAGGGAAGGGTCAAGTATGTTATGCTGCTCAATGAGTGGCTAAAACTTTCCGTGTTCACAATTTCATGCTCACTAGCAGATAAACATAAAGTCATGTAATCCATAAACATGCACTACTATAACATATATTGCTGTGATGGATTTGTTGATTTTTGCAAACTAATGCACTCAACACCCTCTTGCAATTTAAAGCGATACTCTTTAATACCACCATAGAAGCGTTGAAGTTATTAACTTTATTGTGTTGGTTTCAAATGTACAGCTATGGCAATGATATATCCTCTGTTTATAGAAAAAGGAGAGCTTTTAGATAGCGACCGCAGAAGAGTTGCCACTTTTTCTGAGATTTCTTCTCCCGAACAATTAGAGAGGCTTCAACCAGAGGATGAACAAGCAGAGATTGTTATTGTTAATTTACTAGATTGGCAGGTATGCTGATCAACTACTACTTGGAGTTTCAATCTATTATAGATTCAGTAATATGAACTTTACTGTCCTCTTCACTGAACTGCTACAATTCTGTCTGCTTGTTGAGGCAGTGGCTTCTCTCTGTACTTTTTTTTGATTTTAATAAGGGGAAAAAAACCGAAATGGTCCCTGTAGTTAAGTGTTTGTGTCAATTTGGTCCCTGTAGTTGTAATTGACTCGATTTACACTCTGTACTTTCCATTTTGTTCCAATTTGGTCCAATTGCTAACTACCGTTAGTCCGCCGTTAGTCCTTTTAAATAAAGACAAAAATAAGCCAATAAAGACAAAAATAAACCAATAAGCCAATTTTTTCGTCTTTATTTTTAAAAAATTGAATTTCGATGGTATTTTTTTATTTTTTAGGTTCCTCTCGTCATGACGAAGCAATTATCTCCGAAAAATTGACAAAAAACTAACAAATACAAAAAAAAATAAGGACAAAAAAATAAGCCACTTGCATTATTTAGCCGAACAACCCCTGAGTTTATGTAATATTTTGACTTTTGGACATGGTTTTTTTATCATGTTGTGACTTTTGGATCTATATCATGTTGTGATTTTTGGATATGGTTCTATATGTTTTTCAGTACTATGCAGAAAAATAAGGCGTTTCAGTATTTGTCCACAAGTTGAACAGGTAGACAATACCAGCGGTTATGTTGCCTCATGACTGATCATGAAAATGCTGAATTGGAGGCTAGCTTTTTGTAGAAAACTATAACCAAATTTCTTCTCAGGTGCTTCCTTATCAATGGAGAATGGTAGAATGAGCTATGTTTTGGTTCAGAGTATATTAGGTAGGCATGTGCAAAAAATCTGTCCACCCGCGGACCCGAACCAAATGGTCAATGGCGGGGTCGAACATGTGATTCGGATGGGTATGAGTTTATTTTCTGTTAAAAATCAGATTTCGGTTCAAGGTCCGGATTGGTGTTTTTCCTACCTGACCCGACTAATTCATAAAGAATAATTCAATTTTTGGTCGGACCCGACCCGACGTAAAGAAGCGAGCTCGCGGACAAATCTTACCCCTTTTCGGTTCGGTTTGCGGGCCTAAAACATTTGTTGCCCGGCATGTCGGGTTGGGTTCGGGGGTCAAACCCGACCCGTGCACACCCCTAATATTAGGGCAAGAGGGAAATGTGAGAATTATTGTTTTAACCCCAAAAAAAGGGGGCCATTTGATTTTGCTGTTAAAAGGACTAACGGCGGTTAATAATTGCACCAAGTTGGAACAACATGAAAAGTACAGAGTGTAAATCGACCCAATTATAACTACATGGACCAAGTTGACACAAACACTTAACTACAGGGACCGTTTCAGTTTTTTTCCCTTTTAATAATGATCCCAAATTCTCACTTTGTCCAGTAACTTCGGAAGTTTCAGTCATTAACATAATACTTTTCTTGCTTTTGTTCAGTTAACATTTTTATACTTGGTAACGTGGGTGACATATGAAGTCAGTTGTTTCAAAGTATACCTAATGGGCCTCTTTAATGGATGTCTCTCTTAGGTGATACCTGCCGAGAATATTGTTGCAGCTTTTCAAAGCAGTCAAAAAACAGTATTTGCCATCTCAAAAACCTCCACTGAAGCTCAAATTTTCCTCGAGGTAACCTTCTGGATACGCAAAGCGTGAGACCCAACAATGTGCTCATGAATAACCAGTCAACACTTCATTTTTTTCTTTTCTCAAATTGTAAAATTTCTCTTGAAAAGCAGACGGTACATTTACATGTTTCTGCTTTTTCAGGCCTTGGAATTGGGTCTAGGTGGAGTTGTTTTGAAAGTTGAGGATGTGAAGGCTGTCCTTGAGCTGAAGGTAATACCTTCTAGTACAGGGCTTATTAGCTGGTGAAAGCGTTGCTCCTTATCAATGGTAATTTTCTCAGGACTATTTTGACAGAAGAAATGAAGCAAGCAATATATTGGATTTAACAAAAGCTACTGTAACGCAAGTTCAAATGGCCGGAATGGGTGATCGAGTTTGTGTGGATCTCTGTAGCCTCCTGAGACCTGGTGAAGGACTTCTGGTTTGCTCCTCCTAATACTCATCTTATATATCTGTGCTGCATGTTTCAGTCCCGATAACCATATATCTTAAGCCATTTTGCTGGATGGGTATCTTCATAGGTTGGATCCTTTGCTAGAGGGCTATTCCTTGTTCATTCAGAATGCTTGGAATCCAATTATATTTCCAGCAGGCCTTTCCGAGTCAATGCGGTCAGTTTTTTCGTAGAATAGCTGAGTTATTTTATTGCAAGTTTTCTTGTTTCCAGCAAAAGTTTATGGTGTGTGCTTAGTGCTGCATTTAATTGCCTTCACCATTTGGCCCATTTTTATGTGATGGCTAGAAGAGATTAATTGAGTAAATAGTATATAAAGTGAAGTTATAATATTTCCAGCTAATGTTTTTTAAACTCATTAGAGCTTGTCCCACATAGGTGAATTATAATCTCGAAAAATAAATATACAAGTCTGGATGGCCTCTCTACTCATTACCAATTGGTTTTGAATTGGATGCTTTAACAGGTGGCATCTGAGCTAGGCTTTCATAGTCTTTTGGACAAGACTTTCTCGATTGATTGCCCCGTTGTTCCTTCCTTAAGCACATCTTGTTTCGTTGTGATTCGTATATTATGGATCCTTTGTTTACGTCTCCACGTGCAGGTCAAGGTCATTGATTAATTATAAGCTTGAAAAACTAGTATATGAGCCTAAGTGGCCTCTCCGCTCATTGCCTATTGGTTTTGAGTTGGATGTTTTAAGATAAGTATCCATATAATCTGCAGTGACAATTTCCCGTCGTAGTTTCTACTGGTTGAAATGGGTGTACGGACCTATGATCCACATCATTACGGACATAAACCCTGCTTTATGCAGTTGGTTTCTTTGAGTTGTAGAATCATAGAAGTGAATTTCTGTCATTGTGTCCCAATCTCAATCATGATGGGAGGAGTGCATCGTCATTTTCCCATGTGTTTTTTCCTGATATTGCGGTTACTTAATAACCTACAGGGGCCTGTGCATGCGTATGTTGCTGTTCCTGGGGGGAAAACCTGCTACCTTTCAGAGTTGAAAGCAGGCAAAGAGGTAATCGTTGTCGATCAAAATGGTAGCCAACGAAGTGCAATTGTTGGGCGTGTGAAGATTGAAACCCGACCACTAATCCTCGTGGAGGGAAAGGTTGGTCATTTATATACCTCAATATTCTCTCATGCATCACAAGACAACTTTACCTGTCAGTTGTCCTTAATTGGAGTCGAAAAACTTGACGTTATAACAGTGATATCATCTACAAGTGCACTCTTATGTTGTTAAACATTGCAATTGTTAGCAAGATGGTGGAAGTGAGAATCTTGTCAACTGGCAAAATTTTGTGACACTAATTCTGTGAACCTTAAACAATTTATGGAGATCAGTTGTGAAAATTAAGTTGAAGCCCTACAATTATAATCAGAAACTTTTTGGAAGTACATGGTTTCTGCAGCGACATTAGAAAGCTGAGGTGGTAGATTTCATGAAGAATGGGTAACAGTATGTGTCAAATAGTTTAGTGGTAGGTACTGATAATATAGGACATCGAATCACAATTAGACTCCGAATATCTGGCAGAAGATGATGTTGACTTGGTGATGATTACGTTTCCCCATGACCAATTTTCTGTTTTTTGTTGCCCGGCAAAGTTGAGAAAAAAAAATGAGCTTTTGGTATGTCGCATGTTTTACTGCTTTACTGCTTGTTTGTACCAAATGAAGCATATACCTGGGAAAACCTTAAATGCTTCGAAGTAGCGAAAGTGAGCGACAGTAACAGCTAACTGTGAAATTCTACCATGTTATCTTGGTTATCTTTCCATAGTTATGGCAGCTCCACGATTCGGTAAACAAGTTAGAAAAAGGTTTTCATCTCGAATTAGTTCCCAACCCTTTCACTGTTAAAGGACAAACCCAGTACACGAACCTCCCACCATTGTGGAATGTTGGGAAGGTTCACGGTTGATTGAGTTAAACTTCTAATCCTCAAAATTTTGATGCTGCAGACTGATTCAGATGATCCCACTGTGTATAGCATCCTTCTTCAGAATGCCGAAACAGTTCCCTTAGTCTCTGCCCAACGAGGTATGTCCTAGTCCTGGATTGATCATTGGCTTAAAAATCTGCTGGGAATGGCATCGCATTCATTCCTTACCAAATTTTATCCATGACATGGTACTCTGCAGGAAATGGATATCAAAGTAAAGCAATACCTGTGACTTCGCTCAAAGTTGGGGATGAAGTTATGCTGAGGATACAGGGCGGTGCTCGGCACACGGGAATTGAAATCCAAGAATTCATTGTAGAGAAATGAACAAGCTAGGCTAAACATTGTACCATATGGAACTCTCCTTCGTTGTGTACCGTAATCAAATGAATGAACTTGTGTGGCCGAGCCCTTTCCTGGTCTTGAATTATTTCTCAGACTAAAAAATGCAGAGCATTGGTTTCATCTTAAAACAGAAACAACCTTATAGATGTCCAACTTAAGTTTATTCCAAAATTGAGCTTAAATCATTCATTCTATACAAGAACAATGTTAACAAAATGTTCAGAGTAACAAAAACACATATGACAGAATCACGATAGTTCAAATTTAGAAGGCAACAAAATGTATGCTAACAAACTAAAACAACAAATTCACGTGCAGAACAAAAGCATTGAGATTTCAACAGAAGCTTGTATCAGTGTGTTCAATGTGTAGCAGTAGTGGCAGTTTTCTTGAAATCTATCTTGTCAACCTTCACTTCTCCGTCAATGAGTTCATAAACATAGACGACGACACGAAGGCCATCGATATCCATGAGCACAAAACTTGGGTTCACATCATATGTGATGCTGCTGTAGGCTCCGGTGGCAGATCCAGGATTAATGACAACACCACCCTCGTGTTTGTATGCCTTGAACTGATGGGTGTGACCACTAACAAGGATGTCCACATCTAACTGTCTCTGGAGCATTGCAAGAGAATCAAGATCTCCCCAGGGGACAACCTGCAAAAAAATTTCAAACATGTGATGGGAACCCTTGGTAGTGTGAGAAACTTTTTAGTATACCGGGGATACCAACACCTTGGTATCCCCTCCGGTCTGTTTTTAATTTTCTTGCCATTTTCTGATCACACTTGGATGATCAACTCCGTTCATTTTGTAGAATTCGACGATAACCATAATCATAATAAAAATCTTGTTCATCGGATTTGAATAGATACATGATTAGCACACGTGAAAATTGCAAAAAAAAACAAAACAAAACAAAACTGGGTTCCGATTCAGTGTGGTTTTGGATCCAGTTTTAGCTTTCTTCAATTTTCATGTGTGCCGATCATGTATCTACAAAAATCCGATGAACACGATTTTTGTTAAGTTAAACGTTCTCGCCAAACTCTACAAAATGAACGGAGTCGATCATCCAAGTGTGATCGGAAAATGGCCGAAAAATTAGAAATAAACTGGAGGGGATACCAAGGGTGTTGGTATACCTGGTATACAAAAAAGTTTCTCAGGTAGTGGAGTGTAGTAGAAGTAGTTGCAAAAAAGTATAACCAACTGTAGTCCTACTAACGTGCATCACGTAAGCAATGACACTTGTTGAGCTTCATCATCTATGCCACACACTATTGGATAAGGAAATCTTGATAATTAGTCCAATTTAAATAGATTAATATGCCCGCTCGACATCCTACTTTCTCAATGTCCTGTATGAAATCCATGTGTATTGTTCTGCGTGACTAAGTTAACCAAAAAGCACTGAAATGTTGGAATCACAGGGACACAGTGCAACATCAACAAGAGAATGACCATATTCACTTATATTTCATTCTCAGTTTGAAAGAGAAGGTGCGAAATCTGTTCATTCTACCAAAGGAAACATTAGATAAATGAGAGCAGCCCAGCAGACTACTCCCATAAAGGCCCGGGTATTGTTTGAGATTTTGCTGAACATGAGAAGACGTAGCTGCCAGTTTCCTAGAAAGTGCATTCCACGCTGCAAAACGAATACTACTCCCAATTGTTTGGAATTAGCATAGTTTTTTCCAAAGCAACTTATCAAATTTCGTCCTTAAATCTCATTACACTCAAAAAAGGTTTTCCTATAGCACAACAACAATGTACTCTAACACACCAAAAAACACAACGAACTTGTATTAAAAACAGAAGGAAAATCCAACCTGATGACCGTGGCATAACCCAAGCTTGAATTGTCCAATTGTAAGAGTTTTGGTTTCTGGATAACGGGCATCTTCGTCATATTCACCTCGAGTAATATGCAAGCTAGGGCAAAGGCTCTTCAAGTAATCATGAACTTCCTGTGGTGAAAGTAACAAGAAGTTGATCAGAGGCGTCTGCACATGGTTTTGCCAAGAAAAAGTACCTCATGAATGATGCCAGGATTTCTCCTCTGTGGATTTAGGAGAAGAAGCTCAGACTGTGGTAGGACAAAAAAGAATTCCTACCCACTCATCTTCCTGACTCCTATTTAATTCAAGTTAATTCCCAAATAGCCAACCAATGTTTTGTCTTAATATCATAATGTATGCAGTATCATGCTCCGGATGCATGCACATAATTGTAACTAAATTTTGGATATATCTCTACAGTTTAGCCCAAAAGATATGGTGTAAGGAGAGATCTGATGCTTGGACATGCACCCAAATACGATACTCAAAGCCAAGACCATATACCCAGGAGCAAGGAGTATTAAATTGAAGTTCCAAGAGAAATAAAGAAGCTGATTTCCCAGAGGTAAAATCTCACAGATATTTATCTCATTCATCAAGATACAAAAACATTTAAATAAGTCATCGGGTTTTGATAAACAATGACTAAACAGCCGAGTGTGCATTTCTACCCCTCAACCTACCTAAAGCACCATTATTCTTTGTTTCTTCCATTGTACTTCAGATAGAGGTCCTTGTATGTCATTTGGGAGATCACATACCAACTCAACATATAGACGATGAGTCAAGAGAAACTACACTAGGGTTAGCAATTTAGCACCTTATATATTGTAGATTACGCCTCCAAAACTGTAATAAATTCTCACCCTATTGGAGGATCTGATTGCACGCGCTATAGGGATATTCTATAACAAAAATGATACTCACACAACAATCCAAACACAACAACTTATACAACCTCTCACATGCATGTGGGCTCCACACACACTACTATGTGTGGGCCCCACATGTATGTGAGAGGTTGTGTAAGTTGTTGTGTTTGGATCGTTGTGTGAGTAGCATTATCCATTCTATAATACTGGTTCTTGTTCCCTCATACTAATCTGCTATCATAATGGCGGGCACCCAACCACCGAGAATGAGGTATTCTAAACCAAGTTTTATTCGAGTGTTATCTCAATTATCAAGGTTACTATGTGCTTGTGCATCAGATCCATCTTTCACTCTCTTCTTGAGATACAATAGTGTATAAAGGAGCAATAGCTAATTGGCATTTCAGAAGAACTGTCATAACACTATTCAGGAGAATTCGAGTGCCATCAAGATCTGAATATTTCTTTCCTTAGCCGAAGATGGCTAGTTTGTCTCAATATCAGTTAGCATTTAGCAATTATCCTCTTTAGAACCCATTTAAGATGTCCAAAGCCCAAAAAGTCATGACAAAGTGAAGCTAGTGCCTCAAAGCCAATCTTAATCAGATGACTAAAAAAGCTTTTGACCAAGAAAGAGAACCATTAGATGACCAAGATCGTGCCAACTCTTTGCCTCCTATATTCTACCCATCCTGGTCAGAAAGGATTTTGTGGGACTGAGTGATTCAAGTCCATTGTCACCTCCTGTCTTCTTTACCCTACTTCTTTCCTCCCTTGTAGCCAAACAGACAATACACTCACCAACTTAAAAGATGATCCAGTGAACGCGCTTAGAAAAAATTAGGAAACATAGAAGCACAACAGAAATGGAGGTAAAAATGATAAATTAACTACTTGTTTTCGTGAACATTTTCTTTTCTTGATAAATCCATTTTTGCAACACAGCACACATGGAATGATACTGAAGCTACCTATCAATTTCGACACTTGCAGCGAATATGAACAGTAAGAATCAGACTGAAGCAGGCCAAATCGTAAATGACATCAAGAGAAGTGGAAAACAAGCAACAGCAGAGGGGGAAAAAACTGGATCCATAAGAAAAGAATCTCACTTTGATACAGAGATTGCCGGTGCAAATGATGTGCTGAATCTTGCCAGGAACAAGCATTGACTTGAACTTTGGGGGCAAATCTGGTGCCCTGTGTGGGATGTGCAGATCCCCAATTGCCAATACTAACACCATTCTCTCCCACTAAATAGATTTCAATAAATCTACCTCACTCCTCCAATTTAGTCAGTCATCACAATCTGCACCAAATTATAAACAACCCATAACTATTATTACTATTAAGAAATGCCACGCGTATACAAAAAGGCCACAATACAAAAAGGCCCTATACATTTCCATGAGAATGGAAAATCAACAAACCATAACCATAAAATCATGCAAACCTTGAAATCTCACAATTAACTAAAAAAATGGAAGGAAAAAAAAAAGAGCCCAATCATCAATTACTCACACAAAAAAAAATCGACATCTTTGTTAGATTTGTAACGTAAAGCCTAGATCTTTGTCCATTTCACAGATCGCTACGCTACTAGGGCTCGTTTAAGGCACAGCGAAAGCATGAAATTGCATCTGAATTATAAATGGGCAGTAAAGATTGGAGATTGAATACGAAGGAATTACCAGTAGAAGAAGAGATCCAATTCAATTAATCAAAGAAAGAGTACTCTTGACGTAAACGGGTTTTGAGTCCTTGGAGGGTTCCCAGTTGAAGACTGCAGCCGTGCGGATGTTCCGTTCAGGACGATGCGAATTTTCATGTGTAGAAGAAATTGGTACAAAGTACACTAGTCTTCCCCGAGGTTTCTGATATTGACAAAGTTTCGCCTCAGACTTTTGAAAATGACACAAATATTCCCTCTGCTTTGGTTGCCACAACCCTTGCAATGGTTGACCTAATTTTTAAATCATTTCTATGCATTTTTATTTATTTTTTCATCAATCACAAAACCTAGCGGGAGTATCTTTCATAAAATAAAATAAAATAAACGTATGAAGATTGAGCATGAAAATACTCTATTTTTTATTTGATTAATGGACCTAACTTTTAAAATTGGACAAACAACATGGGCGAGAGGAGTAAAATATAGAAAGCCCAAAAGATAAAAATCATTCCACCATCCTTTTACTGTCATTCTTTCCTTCGATTCTCATTTATCCAGACGACTATGGTTTTGGAGAACGGCTCCAACAATTCTAAAATGTACAAAAAATTAATACTGTGTTTGAATGAATTTTTGAGAAATTTTTGTAGAGTTATAAATGAAGAGATAAATAAGAGTAATGATGAAAGTAGATGTAATGATTAGAGAGAGATAGAGAGAAAAATGAAAAAATGATTGGAGATAGATGTAAGTAATGATTGGAAGTAAAAGTAATAAATATTTTTTGAGTTGAGAATTTTTTCAAAATGCAATCCAAACAAAGCATTAAAATTGTGGATCCCTCGTTACCACTAGGAGCAGGAGCGGCGTAAAACCCACCAAGGACGGGTTGATTGGAAAATACACTTTTAACCTGCCCTTCTGGACCATATCCATGGCTACAACAGTATCAAAACACACAAAAACTACATTGTGAATCCCATGTAATCACTAGGAGCAGGAGTGAAGTAAAGGGAAATGATTTTGCCACTCTTTTTTGTCAACGCCACTCCTCTGCAAATGTATTTTTGCACCAAAAATATACTTGCAGAAGAGTGACGTTAACAAAAAAGAGAGTGACAAAATCAGCAGCCGAAGTAAAACATAGACTAAAGTCAATCTCCATGTGGGTCACTATTGACAGTTCAAAATGCAGGCACAACAGTAAAAACATGTACTGTATTATGAAGTTCTCTCCTATGAAACTTGACAATTTATCAAAGACAGGAACATCAGACGTTAAGTAGTCAAGCTCCAATCAAAACAGTTATAAGCCAAAAGAGTGGCTTCATCATTCTCTACTAACACGTCATATCGCTGTACCGAAATGCAAATCCTCCAACGTCATTCCCTTTCTGGAAACGCAAACAACCATTAACATCAAGACCCATATTCTGGAAATCCTCAGCTTCCCAAAATGATGTTGTTCCTTGACACATAACATTCGGTAAAGAAGAAACCAGATAAAAAGAGAGGATGACTTGAACTCATTATTGCGGTTGTCACTTGTCAGATGATAGGCTTTGGTGACCGGTGAGAATAATTACGGTGATAAGGAGAAACATGCGGCCCATTTGGTATGGATAGACTCCGGGTTGGTTGCCCATTCTTCAGTAGCCCTTCCGACTGCAATTTAAAACTACCATTTCTAGCATTTGGGTTGAACCGCCCGGCCCGTTCAGCTTGCAAAGCCTGGAAGTGGGGTGACGAACAAGCCATGTCCTTGAGGTCAGATAATGGCTTTAGGATTTCAACGACTTCGCTCATCAGAGGTCTGGATTTTGGGTCACGGTAAAGGCAACAAGAAGCCAATTGGGCTGCCTTCTGAGCACCTTTGATTGAGAATCGACCTTCAAGGCGAGGATCTATTAGTCTATAGAACCTTCTCCTCTCTCCCAGACATGGTCGAGCCCATTCTACCAAGTTGTGCTCCCCATTGGGACGGGTTTTGTCCATGGATCTTCGGCCCGTCAACATTTCAAGAAGAACAACCCCAAAGCTGTAGACATCACTCTTTGATGTCAGATGTCCTGGCACAAAATATAAGACAATAAATAGATAAGCTTGAATTCCACAATTTGAGAAAGAAGGGAGATAGACTAATTTCAAAGCTTTAAGATGTGACAGCCATGGAACTATGTCCTTTTGGATCAGGCTATTATCTCCAGAGTTTGTAGTGAACAGTTGACCTAGTGCACATTACAAAGCTTCCAAGCTCTCGAATTTTTCATGCTAGTTTTTTTTATTGGCAAATTAGTCATGCTATTCAACACAAAACTTGATCTTCTAACATTTGAACAGCGAGATATTGCAGATCACAAGCTAAGCTTCCACAAATCAAGTGGCAACTGTGATGACAAGAAATTAACTACTCCAGTTACTTCTAATGCACGACAACCAAGCAGAAGAATAAAGTAGAAAACAAACTACGGCATTCGCACCCAAGGGAATAGTGCCCTGAAAGAGAAAAACCAAGGCATCTGAGCCTAGGAGAGAACAGGCACCCATGCCAATACAATTACCAAAACGGTCAGGCCATCACAATTACCAAAACGGTTATTCATTCTATCGCTATCCGTAAGTAGGCTCTTCAACATGCTAACAAAAAGTTTAAAAAGGAAAAGACAATAAATGTCAACGTAACAACATTCCATAAGATTTAGGTATTGCTCAAATAGCAACAAAATCGTTAAATAAGTACTTCCAGGACAGAACACAAATGACCCATCAATTGGTCAAATTCATAGTCGTGCTTTCAGACCTAGTAATTTTTTTCTTAACGTTGCTTTTTACTTAACAGAATTTTCTACTTTCTTTTGTTGAAATACTAGAAGCCTATCACTCACAACATGAGCTCTCACTAGTGCGAAAGCATAAAGAACTTATAGGGTTTGTGGTGGTTGAGTCAAGAGGTGTTGTACATGAAAGCAATTTGAAGTGGTTACAATGAGGAGCAGGTTTTGAACACATTGAAGGATTCTGTTCAAAATAAAAACATATAGAATGATTTTTTTTTACCCCACCAAGTGTGAATCAAGGGACATTATTTTAGTCTTCCGGTTGATAACTGGTGCTAGGAGTCAACTAGAGGTAAACGTTAACAAAGGACATCAAGGCCACCTCCGGCTTGCCAACGGAAATGTTATGGTATGGATATTTATATAGATATCTACCCATTTTCACACTATACATTTAATATCAGCATGACCCATATCTTTCGTAGTTCTTTTAAACATTGCCAGACAAACATGTTTGACGAGAAACACCTTATTACTTCTTCCCTCGCCTATATAGTATTCATGCCATATAAAATAACCTCCACTATATATGCAAAACTTCTACATCCAATCAGCTACATCTATTTCAGCAAGAATCTCTAGTAAAAAGTAAAATCATAAAAACTCCACAGTGAGGATTAACCGAAGGTAAATGGCATTAAAAGTTAAAACCGACTGATTGTTAAGGACAATCTGACTATATTAGCACGGTGCCAGAGACTTGCGTCTTTGCAATCTCTTAATGGATTTAGCTGTCAAACTCCACAAGGCAGGCCCACCAGGAGGTGGGGCACTAAATGTGCAACCATACAACCCATTGGTTTAAGCCCTAACCAATTACTAACAGCGATTTTGAAACAGATGTTGCAACTGAACTGAATAGAGTCAAGTAAATCCTCTTTCCAGAGGTTATCATCTTTCAAATTTTCCAAACAACACTGTGCATAGACTATTTGTGAATTAGCAGCACCCGCATTAAGAGTTAGATCTAAGACTAAAAGAAATTATTTATTATTTATCTTCACTCTTTATTGCTACCAGAGATTTTCAATAACTTCCTATTTTTACCAAGACTTAGAATCCAACATTTACAATCAGGAAAAATATTTCTAAATCATAAAGCCTTTTGGCTACATGCTCCAACTCAAAAGGCAGATATTTGGAGCCAACTGCTAGAAGAAAGGAATGCATGCGTTACGACCTTAAACTGAGCAATAAAGTTAAAAGTTTAGAATGGGTTGATTCACAAGATTGGCATAAGAGAGAAGGGGAAGCATCATTGTATAGTGATTCAATAATTAGTGTAACGAATAGTACACCATAAAATGCAGATTTGGTCTTGTGCTTTAAAATTTCTAGTTCTTTTCCAGCAGAGTACACATTACTAATATGCACAGAGTATTACGTAAAGGTTCAATAGGAAATAAAATATCTTTAGTTTATTTATGCCTGAAAAGGAACACTCCGGTTATATGCATACAAATAATCTATTTTCAACAGAGAATCCCAGCGCAAAGGCCTGATGAACTGAGATGCAGAACCAGGAGAGAGAGAGAGAGAGAGAGAGATGGCTTCAATGATAACCAAATCTAACAACCAAATCACCACTATGTGCCCATGTGTGCCAATGACGAGAGAGAGAGAGAGAGAGAGAGAGATGGCTTCAAGGAAGATATAGTATAACATGCTGACCTGTCATCACATACTCCGGGGCTGCATACCCATATGTGCCCATGACTCGAGTAGATACATGTGTTTTATCTCCCTCTGGGCCATCTTTGGCAAGTCCAAAGTCAGAGAGCTTCGCATTGTAGTCCTGGAAAAACAAGTTGTAAAAAGTAATGACACCAAAAAGGATGAGTATACCCGGTTGTTCTATTGCGTATTGAAGCCACATACCGCATCTAAAAGGATGTTAGAGGTTTTAAAATCACGATATATAACAGGCCTTTCAGCTTCCTCATGAAGAAAAGCAAGACCCTCAGCAGCACCAAGTGCAATTTTCATTCTGGTGGACCAAGGGAGAGGCAAAGACCCTGTCACATTGAACTCAGTTTGTTACCATATAACAGCAAATTTGTCATGCTGAATACAATTCGTTAGCTTGTCGGTGTCATTGATAGTGCGCACCACGTAATGGTTACTTTATGACAAGAGAAAACGGGGTGGTGGGAGGTGGGTGGTGGGTGGCTAAAAACTGAGGAAAACAAAAGGAGCAACACATTTAATCGTAAGGTACCCTTCTGAGTCAGATTACCAAGCCACATAATATTGGGACAATAAAATGAGCTGAGATTCTGGTCCAGGACCATTGGACCCAGCTTGAAGCCCAAGTGAAAGAGCCCCGTACAAGGAAGTATCCGATCAAACTACTTTTGACATGCATGAAGATGCACCTCTCTTAGAGCAGGGAAACCTTCTCCCAATTACATTAATTACCAAAACAACATTGAACGTGTTAAATTGTTAATGTAACAACCTTTTTCAGGGTTAATACTTCAGATTTTATGTTTCTCACTTTCAGGAAGTCAAGATAAAAAAGGGAACTATATAGGCTATTTTCCATGTTTAGTAGCATGATCATATTTTTTTAAGAGCAAAATCTTGTCATATGGTTTAATAAGGGAATTGTTATATAGAAAACAAAAAATGGAAATAGAGAAAATGATTTTCAAAGAGAACAAGCTCCGACAATAACATATTTAAGGTACATATTTGAAGGAACATCTTTAAAGGAACATACAAGTTGTTTGAACATAACTAGCAGGAGTCACACGATGGCAATACAAAATTAAAATATTTATAAAGGAAGAGAAAATGCAGTTACATACTTCTGAAGAGGTGGTTCTCCAAACTTCCACGAGGCATAAATTCATATACAAGCAGCCTTTGGTCATCCTCAATGCAATACCCAATTAATTTAACCAAATTAGGATGAATTAGGTCACCAAGAAAATTAACTTCAGCCTGCAATATGAAAGGTACAAAATAACCATCAAGGATTCAAGTATAATAAGAATGAAAAAAACAAGGACACTAGTCTGCCAAAACATGTTCCAAGAAATATTCATACCAGCCATTCCTTGTGACCCTGAAGTCCATCATGATTGAGTGTTTTTACTGCAACTGTAAGCCCTGTTCCAGGTCTCACTGGCGTAGTTCCGCAGTCATTTACCCAACCTTTGAAAACACAACCAAATCCTCCCTCCCCAAGTAGAGACTCAGGTCTGAAATTCCTCGTTGCTGACTTAAGCTCATTGAAAGCAAACTTCCGCAGCTGAGAAGAGATTTTAAGGTCTTCGCCCATTTTGGGAGTAGATGTGGTGCTTTCTTCATTGCTCGTTGTTGAAGATGATACAACCGGAGCAACTGGTTGGTCCTCGCCGGTGTCATTGGTAGATTTACTCTCCACTGTTTTACATGCAAAAACAGAATGTCACGGTTATCTAGTTTGTTAGCTATTGGTTACCATATGCGTACGAGCCATTATTAGATTCCAAATTTTTGACACCATAGTAAATGGTATATCAATGTCAACAAAAAGGTATTAGCAAAATAAATGATATCATAACATAAATGCCTACCTATGAATCATATCCCAGTTCAGGTTTGAGTGTTTAACACATTATCTATTCTGACAAAGCAGGATGAGAAATTTATGCGAGGAAAAAAAGAACCTTTGACGATGGCAAAAAATTGTCTTCGATGATCAACTACCACCAGCCACCAAAAAAAAAAAACTAGCAAGAGCTGTTTCACAAGGTTACTATCACGTTTCACAAAACGTCATAATTAATGTATCCGCAATGCGAGCAAAGCGGTGATGATCTTGTCGTTAAGCATGAAGCATGATGCCTTGCTACTCAGAGAACACATTTTATTTGTTATTGCCATTCCCAACGAAATTTCTTGACTACTACTGAGAATTGTCTACTGCCTTTTAACTTCTACCTCAAGAAACCCAACTCACAACTTCGCAAAACCACATCCCAATTCCAAAGATACAAGTAAAAACATGGCACGTCCTAATAAGAAGTCATGCCCTCTCCTCATGCCTCCCACACCCTCACTTTACCGGTGTAGGCCCATTTAATTCTAGACCCATGAGCAGGACATGGGACCAGTTTTTAAATTACTGCCAACTTACTTGGAGACTTTTCTTAAGAAAATTCCGGTTTTCCTTGTTTTTAGTGGCATTCAATGGGTCGTGAAATTTAATATGGAACCTACGTTGTTTTGATAAGGTCCATATGGAGTAGCATTGACTCTGGAAGTTAGCCTCGTGTTTTTAGGGTTTTCATGGGTCCAACAACTGTCCTCTTGGGGAGAACCAAGGATGGTTCACGGGGGTAGATAAAACCAATATTTGATAGCTGCAAGATCACTCTGTGTACATGCACATGTGTGTAGCACGCAAGTGCACAAGCACACATGGTTTCTTTCAGGCCGTACATAAGCCTGCCTTTTGGGATGACAACGTTGGTTTGTTGGGCGGGAATGAAGAGGATAAATCTTGGATGAATTTAAGCCCTCTCTCCAAAAGAAACCAGGTTGGAAATTTAACAAAGAAACAATGGTGGTTTACTGGGCGAGGTCAATACGACAACTCTATGACTTGTCTCTCTTTTCTCCTTTAGGTATACCAGCTCATCCTTTTTTTAAGAAAATATACTCTTCTCCCAACTACTGCCCTTGTCAAAATATTCTCTCTTTTCTCTCTTTGTTCATCTCTCTCCACCTAACTCTTCCTCACTGTCTTCTCTCCTCTTGCTACACTCACATATCCAATCCTCGCTGAATGCCTTCTTTTTTTTCCTATTAAAACACCCAGGCTACGATTATATCAATTCATAGAACATTAACACATTTTCATGTTATATACGTACTCTGCCATCTTATTTTCCTCCTCTTTAAAAAAAGGCAAGCCATTCCATTTTCCTCCCCTTGGATAATACTCTATCTAAGAATTCAATGTTCTATATATCACCCGGTGTTGAAATTCCTGTAGGTTCAATGTCTTACCTCAAGAAATATTGCAAAAATGATTGCTATCAAGCATGCATTTCAATGAACAGAATAATTAAGAAGCAAATACTTATGAACACACAAAAAAGGTAAATGGTTGAATCTCAGATCAATTTATGGAATCAAACCGAACGTATACTTGAACATGCACAAATCCAATGTCATCGATGCCTGATAAAGTCGAGAAAATATCCATTTAAACACAACACCACGCGCCAATTCAGGAATATCATCCAATAAACAATAATACCGACAAATTCACATGTAAAAAAAGATCAGCATGCACCAGGGATTAAACTGAAGTCAATAAACGCATATTTTTCAAGTAAAATGGTTCAAGAGAATACCATCTTGTGTGCCACTGCCACTTATAGAGCTATCTACTTTGGACCCTGATGGCATGCACTTCCCCAAGAACCGGAATTTAAACCAACACCCAGTCTCCACCGCATCATCATCTTTCTTCTTCCTCATCTGTGGTTTCTCCACACCCCAAATACCCTCCTTAACAGCATCAGAATCCAACCCCATTTTCCCCACAAACCCTAAAGGTTAAATCCCCATAATCCGCACAAAAACCTCAAACACCAAAAGGATTTCTCCGAAACAAACTTACCCAAATCCTACGATTCAACACACTTGAAAAAGAAAATCACAGAACCAGCAGAGGGGATTCCCTTATCTATAACTCAACAAACAGATGATCAAAGGCATCAAACAACACAAAACACCAAAGAGAGTATTCGAAACACAAGAATCTCTCAAACCCACATGAGAAATGTGAATCAGTGAAGTGGGTATCTATCAGATCACAAAAAAAGGGCATGAAACTCGAAACCCACAACGCAGACTAGTGTATCACTCCTACATTGGTCTGATTTGCATCTTAGAGTCCGAATCAAGCCAGAGAATGTGAACGGTCCAGAGTCGAAAATGTTGTCCGACTTCAAAAAAAAACCCTTCAGCAAATACGTATGTATAACAAGGTGTAGACGTATATACGCATATACTCTCACACCAAAAGCCAGTAAGTCAGTAACTATACATTAGTATGAGCCTATAAAGAATGTCCGAATATGATCCCCTACAGGAAAGGGTTTGGGGAGAAAGAGACGAGGACAAGGGCTGTTTTCTAGTTCCGAGGCCAAAGAAGACAACAGTTAAATGGTGTTAGAGAGAGAGAGAGAGAGAGAGAGAGAGAGGAGGGGGAGAGAGAATGTGTGTCGTAGAGAGAGAAACGTGCGTTTTGCGTGAAAAGGAGCGAGAGAAGGGATGCTCCGGATGGATAATGGAGGAAAAGGTGAGAGCGACGGGGCGGTGACGGATACGGCGGTGAATGGAGCGATGCGATTGGATACGAAAGTCAGGATTGGGTGGATGTGGGCCCCCTTATCCTGTGTCCGTCAAAAAAGTTAAGACTTTCTTCCGAAAGAACAGTGAACCGGTCTTAGCGGGGTCCACGTTCTTTTTCTTCCCCGAGTTGGAGGCCCACCGCTTTTATATTTCCCGATAAAGGGACCCACACGTTTGAAGGGTCTCCTGGTTATTGGGCTCGGGCTGGGTAGTATGCCCGGCCCATTTATGTAGGCCCATGTCGTCAGACATAAATTGAAAAAGGGGAAATTTTCATAGTTATCCCTCTAATTTTACAACTGTCTCAATTTCATCTCTCTAATTTTAATTGTCTTAATTTTGTTCCCGTAGTTTGTTTTACGTTCTAAATTGGTAAAATCGTAAACACTATTAATGAAACTAACGGAAAAATATGATTAAAAAAATTAAGTGCTGCAATTTTTCAATCCGGTTGAACCGATGCGAAGATCTTATTTTTTTATCATTTTATTTTAGATGGTCGTAATGAATTTTTGGCTCTGAGGCGCCTTTCAGTGAGCATCCGAAAATTCCTTATTTAGTTTCAGGACTCTCTTAGGGTGCTCATTGAAAGGCCTTTGAGCCAAAAATCCATTATGACCATTTAAGATAAAATGATCAGAAAAATAAGATTTTCGCACCAGTTCAAACGGATTGAAAATTAGAACACTTAATTTTTTACACTATTTATATACTCTATTAAAAAATATAGTTAAAAATTTAAATGTTCCAATTTTTAATCTGTTTGATCCGGTGTGAAGATTTTATTTTTTTGATCATTTTATCTTAAATGGTTATAATAGATTTTTGGCTCTAAGGGCTTTCAATGAGCATCGTAAGAGATCGCTGAAACTAAATAAGGAGTTTTCGGGTGCTCGTTGAAAAGCCTTAGAGCCAAAAAAATTCATTACGACTATCTAGGATAAAATGATCAAAAAAATAAGATCTTCGCACCGGTTCAACCGGATTGAAAATTGGAGCACTTAATTTTTTAAATTATATTTTTCCTTTAGTTTCATTAATGGTGTTAACAATTTTATCAATTTGGAATGTAAAACAAACTACGGGGACGAAATTTAGACAATTGAAACTAGGGAGACGAAATTGAAACAACCGTAAAACTAAAAGGACGACTACAAAAATTTGCCCTTCATAAAATTTACCAATACGATTAGTCTTCCCTCCATGCCACCACCATCGTTCCTCCCCTCTACTTTTTTTTTTAAAAAAAAGAAGAAGGCAAACTAGGTAAAAATAATATTATACGTATCTTACAATGGATGAAATTATAATTATTTACTATAGTTTTTTTTTAATCCACTATTTACTACTCCATAGGTTTACATATAGATTTTATACATTTGTATCATTTTAGATTTTTTATAAATGTCTTACGGCTGGGTCTGATTTGGTTAATTCACAATTTCAAAATGAAAATTCGTTTCATTAAGTGGTCATATATTACGGATTTTTTAGTTCATATCTAAACTATTAACTCATGGGTTAATTCTGTTCGGTTCAGACGGATTTCACATTCACCAGGTTATTCTCCTAGCGTGTGAAAGTGAAACCATCCTTTCCTTTTTTCAATTTTCACGAATTGCATCTCTAATCCATGCTTTATTCCTTCATTTGAGAGTATGAAACTTCTCCAACACATCCTCTCAAGCCTCCTCTATTTGAGAGGATGGGATTTTGATCCTCCATATTTAGAGGATGGGAGAAAATATGGAGGATCACTCTATAACACTGTTCACCTTAATTCCACAGCAAGCAACAGGTAGATGAACTACACCACCTTCATTACCTTCACTCTGTTTACCAAGACCATCCCTTTTCTGCAAAAAAAAAAGCTATCATGACCTTTCACGGCAAATGTTAAATTTGGAGGGAATTTTTGGAGGGAGGGGGAAACAAAACTGGAGTAAAAAAATAGGAGGGGAAGCTGTGGCAAAGGTTAATTTTGGATGGAATTTTTGAAGGGTGATTTTAAAGGGAATTGATAGAGGTTAATTTTAGAGAAAAAAATAGAGAGTTTGTGGTTGGAGTAAATAGGAATAGTAATTTCCTATAAAATCATTTTATGAATAAAATAGAGTATTTTGATACTTCAAATAGATTATTGGATTTGAGATGCTCTAATAAAAACGGGGCTTTAAATCCAAGGCGCGGCAAAGAAACCGATAATCACTCAGGCTCAACTGAAAGCCGCGATTCCAACCTCCGCCGTCGCCGGAACGGAGCCTGCAGAAACCGTGGTGGCCGTAACGGACGATGAGTCGCAGAAGAACGAAAATTCCCCTGTACTCCGGCGTCGATCGTATCAGTGAGTTACCTGACCCCATACTCGTCCATATCCTGTCCCTCTTGCCAATTAAACAAGCCATCAGAACTGAATTCTTGTCGACACGATGGAAATCCCTTTGGACTTGCACCCCAACCCTAATTTTCCGTGAATTTTCTTGTGGTCGACTGCCTCGCCCAAAATTCTGACGGAGATATAGATTACGATTACGACGAAGAAAAATGCAGCCGATTCGAAGAGGGCAAGTTCGTTACCTTTGTTGACAAAACCCTAAGTCTATCCAACTGTTCTAGGGTAAAAAAATTGGGAGTTTCTTTCGGATACAAACCCTCTTTTGCTTCCAACGTCGATTCATTGTCTCAATTCGCGGAACGGAGGAGGTTCACTTCGAATTCCATGACGGAGAGTATCCGTTGGACAAGAAGGATCGTTACGAGTTGCCGCAGCATTTGTACACGAATTCGTCGTTCCGAGAATTGCGTTTTGTTCGATGCAGGGTAAGCCCCAAAGGAGATATCGGGTGGAGATCGCTGGGGAAACTGTCGATTGGCGATGTGAAATTGAGCGATGATTTGGTGCAGAAGATACTGTCGGGTTGTCCTGCGTTGGAGACGTTGGAATTGTATCGCTATGGTGGCTTCAGTCGTTTGAATATCAATAATGCCAGTTTGAAGAAGCTTATCCTGAGAAAATTTGTGGATCGTACGTATGAAGAAGATGAAGCTTATGGTGAAGATGATCCTGACGTAGATGAAGCTGATGATGAAGATAATCCTCAAGTAGATGAAGCTAATGGTGAAGATGATCCTCAAGTAGATGAAGCTGATGGTGAAGATGATCCTGAAGTCGCGGACTGGCAACATGGCCCTGAAGAAGATGAAGTTGATGGCGAGCACGACCGTGTAGGGTTGGTGATTTCGGCTCCTTATCTCCAGACATTGGAGATTTCTGGTCGTGCACCGAGGAATTGTCGGCTGTTGGACTTATCGTCTTTGGTTTATGCTAAACTTGCCTGCAAATTGATCAGTGATGGAGGTGATGTAGAGGATTTTGAGAGGATCCAAGCAGAGTTTAGAGGACTTTTGTCGAGCTTTGTTCATCTGAAGAGTCTTGCAGTAGGTGAATGGGCATTGCAGGTTAGTATCTTGATTTGTTTCCCCATTGTCATTCAATTCTACAAACTAATTGTTTTATCATTTCCTCTTCAAAAGATACCAAACAGACAGTAGAATTGATGTCATATGATGGTTGAGTTTATGTAACTATTCAGCAGAATTACACTATTCTTTGTCTATGCAGTCGTTTAAATCATTTCCTGAAGTCATCGATGTTGTGTGTCTTTCTTGAATTAGAAGGGTATAGCAAAATCCATTATTCTATGGCACGGCTAGCACCCATATAGTGTCCAACGGATAACACGTACAAATATTGGGTACAACGGAAGCTAGACTATATAATACTCCTCACCGCACATGCATACATATGGGATCCTATGAAGTACAGATACTTTGAGATGAGAATCGTATTCATGTGGTATTCCGTATTGGGTGCCAATACTCCTTTGATACTTGTGGATACGTATCCCAAAGTAGAGTGTAAATTCTATCCAGATGAGCCGGAAAAGGGGGTTTTCTGCCACCCCCGTGGGCCCCCTTCGCACATTTTTTGGGTAATCCAAACTGTGCATCTTGTAGGGTCTGTAAAATAATATATCCATGCAAAAAATCAGCTTGTCCGGATATCGATAGATATGTCAAAAGTTGAGTTTTTAGACGAAAAAATGAACGGTTGTGGACAGTTTAACTTAAAAAACAGTTGACAGATCTAGGCCGTCCATTTTTTCGTCTAGAACTCAACTTTTGACACACCTATCGATATCCGGACAAACTGATTTTTTTTTTTCTTCATAGATACATTATTTTACAAGTCCTATAAAATGCACGGTTTGGATTACCAAAAAAATGCGCGAAGGGCACCCACGGGGGTGCTGGCGGAAAACCCCCTCTGTCCAGCTCATCCTGACAGAATTTAATCACCCCAAAGTATCCACAATGTTAAAATTTGTTTTTGTTTTGAAGTCTTGGATACTTTTCGGAGGCCCCGAGTCACGGATGCATTTTTTATTTTATTTTATGAATGTAAGATTGTGGCTTATCTCACATGGTATTGGAGTAGAATTGTGAGGAATAGAGAAAATAATCGATCATGTTACTTACATTCTAGAGTGAGAAATCTGAATTTTTTTTCCCTCAATTTTCTTAGGTGTTCCATGAAAGTGAATTTGAATAATTAAACAAGTAAACTTGTATATGATATTATTGCATAAGAAAATACAATGATCTTATTATTGTTTACTGTTATTATGCTTAATACAATGCTAATTGAAAAACCTTAAAAGTGTTTTTTAATCTAACCTATCCTAGCCATACCCATAAATCATTTTTTCAGATCTTCTCCTATCATTGTATCGAACACGACATAAATATCAAACCAATAAAAGTAAACGGGACACGTGAGATTTATGTGGTTTGGCCAAAACAGGCAAATTGTAACAACGAAGAGGTCACAAATGTGAGACCCAACAATTCCCAAATCTGACCAATACCCGAGCCCAGAAGCTATGCACACTTCGTCCCCCACCTGGTGTCCATGAGCCCCAAATCACATGGGTTCCATGTTCACTGGCACTTTGCATCGCCATGTTTTCGCCCAGTACCAATGGGCAAACGGTGCTGGCCCCCCCTCTCTATCTTCTCATCTTTCTGCTCTCACTCACTGCTGCACAAAAGCAGCCGAAAGCACTCCACTTTTTATGGGGCTGCTGGAGGCAACTCAATGCCTTGGACCTTTCAAAACTCCCATCCGGATAAAAACCCCCATGCAAATCAGTTACTTCCAAGTTCCAAAAAACATTCACCACATGCACTATATAGGCTTCTCCCAATGATCTTCGCACTGAAATAACCATTGGAACTCATCTTCATGTATTCAGATGGCATAGAGGGATACACAGCATATAATCAAGCATAAACTAAAATTGAAACCTTGAGAATTTGAATCAACCCCAACAATCTCCACCTTGGTGAAAATTCCATGCGTACCATTGCCCACCAAACAACCATTGACCTCGGCAATCCACACATCACGAGCTACCTATAAACAAATCAGTGAACTGGTGAACTGGTACGTTCTCATCCTGATTCAAACAACACAACCAATCTAATGATAATAAGTAAAACAAGAGACAGTTAACTCCAAATTAGGGCCTTGAATCGCACTCCAGGAGCAGGAATTTTCCCTCGCATCCAAATGTTTTCCTTGAATATTATAGGCTTATAGCTGCATGCATCCCCTTCCCAGCCACCATTGATCTTAACTTGATGATATGAGCATATCTCTTCTTCCATTTAGACCAAACCACTGTGTTTGATTTTCATGGCTCCAACTACAAAAAAATGCCTACAGCCTTGGATATCATTCAACCACAAGAGATTTGTATTCCTCTTTAATGGTTTCTTGTGAGAGGTAGATTTACAAACCTCACATTTGGCATTAGATGCACAAAGTTGCTATCCTCTAACAGGGCGTTTTTTTTTTTGTTTTTTTTTTTTTCTGGCTGTGTTTTCGGCACAACCACGACCTATGGTTTAGTTTGGCCGTGTTTTTGGACATTGAACCAATGGTGAACCTCTAACAGGGCATGCTTTTAATGTTTTTTTGGGACATGTCGCACCGCCATAAGATACCAATAGACTGTAAGAACATCTCTTGGATATTTTTCAGCAATCAACCAAAGATTCACCTGAGCCACGCATCAAGAACCACACTAAGTATTCCTCGCTCTGCTTGGAGTCATCGCACTCACCTCTCTTCGTTGTCGCTGTCAAAAGCACCACCTGCTCTTACTTTTCTCCAATGTTCTAAAAGTTCTTCCCTCGCTCCCTAACTATCCAATGGATGGCTGGGGAGAAACCTTGATGTCAATGAATTTTAAAATGGTTTTTGAAGGTTTGCCGAAAACATAGTCTCTCGAAAGTTGTACCTGTTAAACAGTATTATAGAGTATTCTAATTGGTCGTACCTTGTGGTGTTTTTGTCCTTCCATATCTTGTTTTGACGAGCCAAGGTACTACCAATTATGGAAGCTAAAGGCTTGACTTCTCTGTTGTTGAATTGCACGTCTCTAACACTCGAGACTTGCCTCACGAATGATGTCTTCCCTGGTGTAGCAAGCATGCTTGGAATTTCACCGAATTTGGAGACCTTGGTCATAACCAAGTTTTTTCCCTCAGGAGGAACTCAGGTTTGTTTTTTAGAGCTCTTCCTTATTTATTGCATTTTTTAATGTCTTCATCTTATCTGTAAATGCTTGTCAATAATAGTGTGTGTTGATCACTAGAAAGCGACAATGAACCCTTTCTTGATATTGGAAGTGATTCTGTTGAAATTTCTTCGGCTGACATGTTTATGCCTTAAAAATCTGGATGTAAATGGCCTCTGATGTAGCCACTTGGATCATTTGAGTGAGCATAAGAAGTCCTCCTTTGCTAAACTGCGTTGACACCTATGCATTACAGCATATTTAATTTCAGTACGTTGTGCTTCTGCAGTATTATTGGATTCAACAAGCTAAACTTTGTAACTTCAGAGAAGAGCACTACTGGGCCTCGCAGAAAAGGATTTTCAAGCGTTTGTCGCTGCACCTCAAAAACGTTGTGTTTGCTGATTCAAGTTGGCTTCATACGTATGGCTGTGAATCCAACTTCTTCGATCTTGTACAGTTTCTTCTGAAGAACGCAAAGGTGCTGCAAAAGATTATTATCAACACGTCAAGGCTAGAAGATGTAATGCCAAAGGAGTTTTTCCAAGCGTCTAAAAAGATTTTGAGCTTTCCAAGATCCTCTCCCGAGGCAGTAGTTCTGTTTTCCTAGTGATAGACAACTAGATTAGTTCCACTTCCTATTAATAACATGGTGTTAGTTTTACTTCTCCTCCTCCTTATAACTGATAGAAAACAGAGACACAGAGACGGAAATACTGATATTATTTCTGAATGAATTACAATGAGGTGAGTACACCTTTAAATAGAGTAAAGCTACACCTAAGAAAGGAAGATTACAAGATTTGATTACGATATGATTATGCTATGATTTGATTACGATATGATTACCCTATGATTATGCTAGGATTTGATTACGATACATGTCCTAAAATAGCATATTACAAGAAGATACAGAATATATATTCACCCCCCCCTCAAACTCAAGGTGTGAGGGCAGAGAGCACCGAGAGTTTGTCAAGGAGAAAATGGAAACGAGCAGCGGTATGAGTCTTCGTGAAGAAATCAGCCACCTGCAATGTAGAGGAAACGAAGGGTAAAGCAATGGTGCCAGACTGAAGATGCTGGCGTATGAAATGACAATCAATCTCAATGTGCTTCGTGCGCTCATGGAAGACCGAGTTGTGGGCAAGCTGAATAGCACTCTTATTGTCGCAGTAAAGAGGCGTAGGAGTTGTAACAGAGACCCCCATATCGGAAATAAGCCAGCGAAGCCAAACGATTTCAGAAGTAGCATGGGCCATGGCACGATATTCAGCTTCCGCAGTAGAGCGAGCAACAACAGATTGCTTTTTGCTTTTCTAGGAGATAAGAGAATCGCCTAGAAAAACACAAATGCCAGAGATAGATTTGCGGTCATTGACATCACCTGCCCAGTCAGCATCAGCGTAAGCATGGAGGGTTAAGCTTGATGTAGAAGAAATCAGAAGGCACTGATGAAGGGTACCACGAAGATAACGGAGAATACGTAAAAGGGCAGCCCAATGCGTAGTCCGAGGAGCAGAGACAAACTGACTAACAATGTGAACTGCATAAGAAATATCTGGCCGAGTAACCGTAAGGTAAACCAAGCAGCCCACCAATTCGCGATATTCCGTAGGATCCTCAAGGGGAACACCATCAGAGGCAGAGAACTTGGCATGAAGCTCAAGGGGAGTATCAACAGTCTTTGTATCCGTGAGACGAGCACGGTGGAGGATATCAGTAACATACTTGGACTGTCCCAAAAGATACCCTTGAGGAGAGGAAGCAACTTCAATACCAAGGAAATAACGGAGCGGGTCTAAATCTTTCATTTCGAACTCACGGAAGAGATGACTTTTAACTTCAGCAATAGCAGCAGAGTCAGATCCAGTGATGATCATGTCATCAACATAAAGTAGGAGAAGTACCAAGCCATGAGAGGTGCGACGGAGAAATAAAGCAGAGTCATGCATTTGGGTTGCTAAAAAACAGAGAGAGGGATCGATAGTAGCTGACAAAGAGAGAGATCTGAGGATAGAAGGCTGATCGAAAACAGGGTTAGGGTTTCGGAACCTGCTCTGATACCATGATAGAAAACAGAGACACAGAGATGGAAATACTGATATTATTTCTGAATGAATTACAATGAGGTGAGTACACCTTTAAATAGAGTAAAGCTACACCTAAGAAAGGAAGATTACAAGATTTGATTACGATATGATTACCCTATGATTATGCTATGATTTGATTACGATATGATTACCCTATGATTATGCTAGGATTTGATTACGATACATGTCCTAAAATAGCATATTACAAGAAGATACAGAATATATATTCACAATAACTACTCTCTTAAATCGTCTCCTCCTCCTTATAACTACTCTCTTAAATCGTTTCTCGTTTGAAGTGCTCGTCGCCACATCTAAAGTCTGAAGATCGTTGGCTTTACTGCAGATAATTTTCTGCTTGCTGTTCTGAAGGTTGTTCTTCCCTTCGGAACAACACTTTCGTATTTGTTCTCAGTAGACTGCTTGATCTTCGCTAAAATAGTTGTTAATATTTTGCTCTCACCTGGTGTATCGAGCATTCGAGTCTGTCTGCGTATAAAATGACTGGTTGGAATTTGGTATTCAGCTATGGTTGACATTTCTCAAAAGTAAACTAGTCAAGGAGGCATTTTCCTTCTCAAGTCCAACAACAACAAAAACAGAAGGTGTGATTGTGATGTTGTACTGTAAGAGGTATATAAGAACTTCTTCAACAACTCCACTTCGAAAAAGAACAGGAGAAAGCGAAAGAGAAATATTACGTACACAAATCTAAAATCAGAAAAGGATTACATCTTCTTGTCATCTTTTTTTCATAGAAAATGTAGATTATATGCACACGATTATATTGTACTCCGTAATTACGAGGATGCGCTCAATCGGAGTGGGAACCGGACTATATGCAGTTCACAGTTTGGAGTATGTACATGAAAGCCTTATAGAGCGTGACCACCGAGCAGATTATCTATATATGCAAGAAATAAGATTATATTGTTCAAACATCGATCGAATCATATGTAAATTACAAAATAAAGGTTTGAACAGGAGATAATCCTAAGTCGTAACGTACGCTTATATGTTTCGAGTATGCCAACGTCGCGTTATCAACTGATTGAAAGATCATTTAACCACTATGATTCATTCAACATTAGCTCTTCGATTAACAAAAAAAAACACGCGGTATTATCATGACTTTGAAATATTTAATCTTGAATGGGAAAATCTACAATACACAACCCTTAAAAGGGTATACCATATGCACCTATTTTATGGTTCATTCATAACATTTTAGCATGTTTCGTAACTTTTGTTATAGAATTCATAACTTTTCAGCAGTACGATTCGTAACATTGTTATTATGATTCATAACATTTTAGTATATCTCGTAACCTTTATACGATTCGTAACTTTTTAGCAATACGATTCGTAACATTTTCTCTATAATTTATAACATTTTAGGGGGTGAATATGATACACACCCAAATAAGGGGTGTGTATTGTAATCTTCCCCATCTTGAATTAGATGGTTTCAAATTTGAGTAGTTGTGTTTTGTAGCCACTAATGTGATTGGAGCAGGCCATGGCCGACCTTTACGAGTCTAAAATTCTCCGACCCGGTCCTGATCTGGGGACGCGGGGGCTTTGCTGCCCCATGGGTGCAGTAGCTCCTGCCCAGGCTCAAGAAACGGCACCGTTTGCTTTAAAAAAAAAAAATCAAACCACCAATTTGCAATCATATGGAGCAAAAACGTGATTATGAGAGTCCTAGAGACAAAATTTGATTATGTCTCTTTAGAATAATATGATCAAAATAATAAGTTCTTCACATCCGTTCAAACGGATTAAAAATTGGAGCACTTAATTTTTTGAGACCATTTATATATTAAAAAATATAGTTAAAAAATTAAGTGCTCCAATTTTTAATCCGTTTGAACGGGTGTGAAGATCTTATTATTTTGATCATATTATTCTAAAGAGACATAATCAAATTTTGTATCTAGGGCTTTCATAATCACATTTCTGCTCCATAGGATTGCAAATGGGTGGTTTGAATTTTTTTTTTAAAGGAAACGGTGTCGTTTCTTGAGCCTGGGCAGGGGCTACTGCGCCAATGGGGCAGCAGAGCCCCCGGGTCCCTGATCTGGATGTTTGGGTTTGTTAATCTTTAATTTCGACGTGCTTCGAAAATTAACTCAAGATAAAAGGAATCAGCGTCTCTCCAATTTAATTTCAAGTCCAAAATCAGCCAGTGAATAGAACAAGTACTTATTTTTTGAATTAAAGATAATGTATTGTGAGAGAATGACCCATCTCGTAAAGCGAAAAATGAGTCCTTAAAAAATAAGAACCTTAGCGAAACGTGTCCTAACTGGATTATGCAAAAAAAAGAAGCATAATTGGATAAGTAATCTGCCAATCTGGTGCTCCCAGTGATATTTTTGTAACTTGAAAACACCATGAAAAAAAAGAAGAAGATAAAAATAAGGGAAAATACAAGAAATATTGAATGTGATCCAAAATTGAGAAGATGTACTAGAAGGAAAAAATATGTGGTGCGATAAAGATTGATTATGCTGCTAATCACCTTCAATGCTTCCATTTAATTTTACTACGAGTTAATTAATTTTTCTGACAAAATTTGTGGAGGCCAATGAAAGTTGCATTGGGTATCTTAATTGCCTTTCCATGTTAGCACTATATATATATATATATATATATATATATATATATATATATATATATATATATATATAGGAGGCTGTTAATGCCACGGAGGATTTTGTTTGTGCCACGGGAATTAATTCCACACCATTCAAATATGCCTCAATTGCCCTCCATTGTTATCTGCTACTAATTTGTTTTGACTTCTTCCTAACCATTTAACTTTCCTAAACTACCCTCTCGGTGACTTTCCTTTAATCCACAAACAAATCCCACTTTGAATCTTTTTCATTCCTAATCCAATTTAATACTCCAGGTCAATAGCAAAACACCATTGGCAAGACATAACCAAAAACTATTAGAAATCAAAATTAACATTCTCGTCCACAATTAAAGATGCATTCTATGAAACATTACAAATTAACCAGAAATGAACTATGAAGTTCCAAAAAAATAATCCAAGGAAAAGTTGTAATGCATCCTTCATTTAGCCCTTGACAATCTTTATTGACGAGAAGATGTCTTCTATTGCATGTGGGGAAAAGAAAATTGTTATAACATAGATTCTTTCAAATTTTGGAAAACTTAGTACTCCCTTCATCCCTAAATAAGTATCTCCTACGAAAAGACATGCAATTTTCGAAAAAAAAATAAAGTACTTTCGTGCATAATTTTTTTTTTTCAATTTCTTCACAGTGAATTAAAGAACTCATTAGATCTTCAATTTGGTGCAAAGAAAATTGAAAAAATTATGCATGGAAGTACTTTATTTTTTTTTCAAAAATTACACGTCTTTTCGTAGGAAACATTTATTTAGAGATCAGCGGATGGGGTATATAGAATTGTAAGTTTTTTTCAAGTAAAATTAAGACAAAAACAAATTAAGCAAAACAATGGACAAAGAATTAAACTTACTGTTCAATCATCCAACCAAAAGCAGTTACTTGAAGTAGAAATTGTGTGTAGGTCAATCACATTCATAGTCGGTCCATCATCATTTGGATTAGCTATATGACTTGCATTAAACTCATTTGTCCCAAATTTTTGCGGACATGTTCGACTATTATGACCAACACCTTTACAAATGCTACATTTTCGTTTAGTTGCATCCACGATCTCAAACTTCGAAGGATTTCGTCTTGTTGACCCAGATTCCTTTCCTTTCTTTGACCCCGATGGACGTCCTTTAGGACATTGAACATTTGGCTCAAAAAGTAATGGAAGTGATGGATTTACAAGTTGAGAAATCCTCTCTTGAGCGCGTTCCTTTTGAGTTGGAGGCCATGCTTCAAATTTATCTTCTAACTCATGGATCAATCCTTTGAATACTTCCCCACTGGTTTCTCCATCAGAACAAGTAAGGGATATCATATCAATCCTCCATTGTGAGTGTATTGCATCAAGAGGTGAGGTAGTGCCTTACCTTTCCAATCAATCATCTTATGTGCACAAGGGAGACCCATTGTTGCCATGAAGTGTTCCGTGCAAACTGGCTGCATTGTCCCATGTTTAACCATTTCATATTGTTTAAGTATCTCTCGCATAGCATACACTGACACACGATTGATGATTTCTTTAAAGAAAGAAATGTTGCAATTGTGAGGTATTCGAATCTTCTCACTTGAGAGTTGAGCATTTATCTCTTTAAATTCATTCCCAATCGCAAGGCATATCTTGTTCTTCACTTGATGGAGATCACCGGTTGAAACTTGCAAATATTTCTTCAATTTTCCATGAGCACCTTCTGCCCTCGAAGAAACACGATTTCCAAAATGAGCACACTTTTCAGTCCATGCTTTTACAAATCGTTCTTTAAATGGAAGCCATGTCCTTTGAATATAGCTTAACACGTACTCCTTCTCATTGTAGAGTAGTTCAAATAATTTCCAAGCTTCATCAAATGCCCCTTCATCTGGAGAGCTTATCACCTCGTTCCAAGTATCTAAAAATGTGGTCCAATCCTCTTGAGTTTTAAAATGAGACTTGCAATTCGCCAAAATATTTTTCTCAATATGCCATACACATAAATGGTTAGTAGTCGTTGGGAAGACAACCTTTATAGCATTCATCAAGGCCAATTCCCTATCGGACACAATGACAGTAGGATAATAAGCGGGACCCAATATTTTCCTAAACATTTGTAAAGCCCAAACGTAATCTTCTTCTCCCTCTTTTGCCAAGAATACAAAGCATGAGTAAAACGAACTGTTAAAACTTGAAACTCCAACGATATCAAGTAGTGGCATCTTGTATCTATTAGTCTTGTAAGTGCAATCCATTACAAAAACAGTTGTATAGCTCCTTGTCAATGCAATGGAAGAAGGGTGTGCAAAAAATAGATGCGTCAAAAAATAGATTGTCAAGGGCTAAATGAAGGATGCATTACAACTTTTCCTTGGATTATTTTTTTGGAACTTAATAGTTCATTTCTGGTTAATTTGTAATGTTTCATAGAATGCATCTTTAATTGTGGACGAGAATGTTAATTTTGATTTCTAATAGTTTTTGGTTATGTCTTGCCAATGGTGTTTTGCTATTGACATGGAGTATTAAATTGGATTAGGAATGAAAAAGATTCAAAGTGGGATTTGTTTGTGGATCAAAGGAAAGTCACCGAGGGGGTAGTTTAGGAAAGTTAAATGGTTAGGGAGAAGTCAAAACAAATTAGTAGCAGATAACAAGGGAGGGCAATTGAGGCATATTTGAATGGTGTGGAATTAATTCCTGTGGCACAAACAAAACCCTCCGTGGCATTAACAGCGCTGTTAATGCCACGGAGGGTTTTGTTTGTGCCACGGGAATTAATTCCACACCATTCAAATATGCCTCAATTGCCCTCCATTGTTATCTGCTACTAATTTGTTTTGACTTCTTCCTAACCATTTAACTTTCCTAAACTACCCCCTCGGTGACTTTCCTTTAATCCACAAACAAATCCCACTTTGAATCTTTTTCATTCCTAATCCAATTTAATACTCCAGGTCAATAGCAAAACACCATTGGCAAGACATAACCAAAAACTATTAGAAATCAAAATTAACATTCTCGTCCACAATTAAAGATGCATTCTATGAAACATTACAAATTAACCAGAAATGAACTATGAAGTTCCAAAAAAATAATCCAAGGAAAAGTTGTAATGCATCCTTCATTTAGCCCTTGACAATCTTTATTGACGAGAAGATGTCTTCTATTGCATGTGGGGAAAAGAAAATTGTTATAACATAGATTCTTTCAAATTTTGGAAAACTTAGTACTCCCTTCATCCCTAAATAAGTATCTCCTACGAAAAGACATGCATTAACAGCCTCCATATATATATATATATATATATATATATATATATATATAGTCCGGATCTCCTAAAGGATCCCGCACGGTCTTACCGTGTGGGACTCCCCTTTCTCGATCGAATTGCGACGATCCATGTCGCTCAAAGTGATCAAAACGTGATTTTAACGTGCTCATAATTAATTAATGATCCCCACCAATATGCTCTTATATTTAACTATAGGTTGACCCTCCCCTCATAGGCTCTCAAATTTTTTTTTTTTTTTTTTTATAGGTATTGGATTAATGGGATGCATGTTTCATGCTACTTCCATTTTGGAAAAACTTCTACCACGTCAAATGAGAAGTATATAAACACAACAAATATAACTGTGTCAGAAACTGTTTGATGTATGTGGATTAACATGTAGTAAATGGCTTTAAACGCAATTGCATCTGAATTTGTGATAAAAAATTTGCAGAAAGATAAGATTGTGTGTAAATTAAACTTTATATAGAAGAGGGGGGTATACACCCTCTCTTTTTCTTTTTCTTCTTCTCAGAAAACAAATGGGGGGCGGGGTACCACGTGCCAGCACGTGGATATCCATATCTTTTAATATATATATTCGCAGGCAACAATATTTAGGTGAACCAAGAAAGCATTCCCCACAATGATAACAAAAGAAAAAAAAAAAGGGCATTCCCCATGTGCTGGTTCATGCATTTTCAATGGGTTATTTTCAATTTTTTTTATTTGCAGGATGCAGATTGAAATACAGATTTGCACGGGCCAGCAGTGCCTCTCTCAGAGTCGAGAAAAACTTCTTTACGGAGCAATCCGTAAATAAAGTTTACGGCTCTCAATCGCTCCTCCAAAAGTATTTTGAACCATTAAAAAACAGACGGCTTAGATTGTGTGGAACCGTGAATAAGTTTCTCTCCTCAGAGTCTCAGTTAAATTTGAATATCTCTTTCTTCCATCCTGAAGCCAACGAGACGTACAATTGTTATTTTAACCAAAGAGATAGATACAGAAAAATGATTGTTGACTACAATTCAAAACGAACCTAAAGCTCAAGCTCGAGTTCGGCTCATTTGTAAAGAATCCAAACTCTTAACGAGCAGAGATCGATGCATTCCGTAAACGAGTTAAGCCTAAATGAGCCGAGTTGAGCTTTAGAACTGTCGAGCTCGGCTCATTTATTAAACAAATCAAGTCAAGCTTTAACAAGTTGAGACTTAAGCTGCTCGCAAGAAGCTCAGTTCGTTTGCAGCCTTATTCACAACCGAGTTAATTTCTTGTCTAGTTGTGTTTCTGGCTGGGTTTCTCCATCGCTCATCGCCCTAGGAGTACATAAGTTGTACTTGTGAAATAAAGGTTCTGGTTTTAAGAAAAAAAGAAAAAATAAATACAGGAGCCCTATCCTAATTTTCAAAGTAATTTTGTTTGGGAGTAGCCGAGTAGTATACTATTTTTCCGGTAAGAAAAAAACAAGATTTCATTTTCCTTATTTCTTTTGAAACTGCTCCAAAATATAATCTTTCTTTACTTTTTTATTTTCCATAATTAATTTACAACTACAAACCTAGATTTATGGTTTTGTGTATTTATTAAGCAAGTAAATAGGAGTATGGGAATACATTGGGTATATTTATGGAGCTGCACGTGACTGACAGACATGTAAGAAATTAAATTCACAATTTTCGAGAAATACGTACTCGAAAAAATTGTGTAGCTACATATGTCACAATGTATTTTATTACTCCCTCCGTTCCAATTTATGTCTCCTACGGTTTTGCGAGTTATTTCCAATTGTTTATATCTCTCAATGTATATTGCTAAAAATATGCAATATAGATCTTGTTTGATAAATCTCAATTATTTCTGTAAGACGATAATTTAAAAACATAAAACATAATATATATTGAGATGTGTAAGCAATTGAAAATGACACATAGAACCATAGTGGACTCTTAAATTGGAACGGAGGAGTATATCCATGAATAGGTGATCACCCGACAAGATTTTTATAACTCACATGTCCAGACAAGCTTACTTGTACCTTAGCTAACCCAAGGGATCGAACTAATTCCATCGTTCACTTGCGGGAGGTCTCAATTAAAGACAGAACAAAAATATTAATGGATTTGCCACAAAAGAGTTGACAGCACCCGACAAGTTAGAATCCATTTGTCCATCAACTCGATATATACATGTACTTATACAGTTTATTAGTACTTGTTAAATTTGTCTAAAACTATTGATGGGCACGCGATCGAGCTACATTAGTTGAGCTTATTGATTTCTGGGGCATGAGAAAAAAGGGTTTGGTTTGGTAAGATAAAAAATTAAGTCGGCCCGGTAGAGTTTGAGCTCAAGAATATCCGTAGATATCATATAAACAAGCTGAGCTCAAGCTCTATAAAACAAATCGATACAAATAGACGTTATATAAACAAGCCGAGCTCAAGCTAAGCTCTATAAAATAAATCAATGCAAATAGTGTAGTATATTTATTAGGTACTATAACCATTACATAGTCATAGAACTTTTTTTTGATAAGCCTATACGAGCAGAGTGCCAAAGCCTCAATTAAATTGAGCTTGGCTTGTTTACAGAAGAAGCATAAGATTTTAAATCAAGCTCATTTATTAAATTCATGAACCAAGACGAATGAGACCTTATACTGAGCTGAGCCTCAAGCTGCTCGACTCGATTTGTTTGCAACCCTTGCATAATAGAGTTTAGGTTTTGACTTGCTTATGCCTCAGTTTAATATTAATGAATTACAAAGGATATATTTTTGTCTCCCACCATACGATAGCATGTATAGAAATTAATTCTTTCATTTTTAAAAAACACAAGCACGCATTTTAAGGGTTTCCTTTTAATATGTGTTAGATTATTGTAATTACTATGGTGATTGATTGTGAATTTGTGATTGAGAATTTGATTATCCTTCCATAGTTTAGGATTTGACTATGTTTCCATAATTCAGCACTCCACTCTTGCATAAAAATACGAGACCCATATACATGTAATTTTAATTTAGGAAATTGATTTCTACACTTCACTAATTGATGCAAACACTCGTTTTTTCGTCTTTTAGCGGATGAATTTATGAAACATTCCCTGCATGCATATGCTTTTTACAAATTTCAGGAACTTTTCCGTAATTCACCTGTTAAAGACGAAAAAATGAGTGTTTGTATCAATTAGGGGTGTGTAGAAATCAATTTTCCAAATTTAATACAACATATTTCTCTTTCCCTAATAGTGTAAATAATATGCGTGAACACTATCATCTTTATAATAATAAAATTACTATCGTCGCAATCATCGTTATTTACCATTGACGTTTTCTAATTGCTTTTCCAGACTCTTGTGAAATTGTGAAATCCAAGTCACAAGGTCAGTTCGGTAGGTTAACAAGTCTGCTCCCCACACAAGTAATTAGGATTAAATTTTTGGGATCAATCTAAAAAAAAATAACCACTGATGTGGTAGCCCAGTTGGCAAGGGCATTACTTCTCCCCAGCACAGACGAGGGTTCGAGGCCCCGGCGACACTTTGGTGTAAATTTCCGGTGGTGCCTCATGGCTTAATTTCGAAACCCGTATGTGAACCAGGGAGGGGGCTTCTATGCCAACTGTGCACTGAAGTGGTGTCGTGGTGACGGCCCGTCTTCCCGGACGGTAGCTATGGCTCGAACCGGACATTCTACGGCGGGTTTGGAGCCCCTATGGTTACGCCCAAGGGGGGTTGCTACGCTGGTCGCCCCCTCCAGCCCTTTTGTCTGATCAAAAAAAAAAAATCTAAAAAAAAATAAAAAATTAGTTGAATTGTACGTGAGCTAAATTGATAAACCCAATTCGACGGTCGAACCGAAACGAAAAAGACTGGTAGTGTTTGGTTGGGAATTTAGTTTAGTTTTGGTAGTGGGTGGAGAGAGAAATAGAGTAATGATTGAAAATAAAGGTAATGATTGGAGAGAGATAGAGAGAGATGAGAAAGAAATAATTGAAAAAATAGGGTAATGATTGGAGAAAGAAGTAGGGTAATGATTGGTTTCCAAAGCTAAAACGAAAATGAAAAGGCAACCGAACAAATCAAAAAGTTACTGTCTTTACTGTGAAATGGCCAGTCGGCTAGCTCCTTATGATTGCTGTTCATGTGTATCATTCCGCATGGAACTAAAAAAGATGTCTTTAAATAATGTGCTATATATATCTTGAGTGAAGAAGAATCCTTCCTCAAGTTTTTTTTTTTTTTAAACGAAAAAAACAACCTTACAGCCAGGCCATTATATGGACCCGATTGTGCATGCAATCCAAACCTCCGGGGAGTTAGCACGGCCACACCAGTCACGGTCCCCTACTTACTTAAAGATACTCACCCGGTAGAGAATAGAACTCCAAATCTTAAAAAGTACTTTCAAAATCTGGATATCCGCCCAAACCACTAAATGCAACCCTTGAGTGTGTATCCTTCCTCAAGTTTAAAGGGCAAAAGACGAAAACTTCTTTTTCTTCTTGGGAAAAAAAGCTACACCCACAAAGTAAGCACTCAATTATTAGTAATTGTCATAGGGATGTCATAACGGATCTTTGGATTTTGGAGTGCAATATAAGTTAAAGCCTTGAACCATTACTACTACAGTATTATAAAGTCAAGCCAATAAAATTCTAGCTCCATTTCGGCAAATGCTGTTTTTAGTTCAAGAGTTGGTACAAAAATTGATTGAACTCGATGACTCGTCACATCACGCCAATAAAATTATTAAAGCTCGATTTCGACAATGTTATTTTTTTAGTTCAAGAGCTGGTACAGAATTTGATAGTTGTTAAACTCGTCACATCACGCCAATAAAACTATATCTCGATTTTGACAATGCTATTTTTTTAGTTCAAGAGAGTTGGCACAAAATTTAATATTAATCGATGAACTCGTCACATCACATTCAAAGTTTGGAAAAAATTATTATTGCGAAGGGTGAAAAAGATATTTATGCCAAAATGGCGATACTTGTGGAGTAACCTTGTTATTTTTTAACATTTTAGTAATTGATCGATCAAAATTTTATTTTGTCAATGCCATTTTCACACTAACAATCTTGCTATTACAAATGCCTCCATAGAAATCAAGACACAAATATATTTGAAATCCCACGTTTGACTTAAAAAAAATTTCATTTCTCTTATATAAATCAGCCTAATCGATCGGCCAGTACTCTACCCTATTTTTAATGCGTACCCATTTCATTGGATTGCAGGAAATAAAGAATTTCTTCCCATCCAGATACACTTGCCAACTTCTTATACAATTAACAAAAAATAGGTGTGTTTGTTTAAAACGATATTGTGAAAATTTAGCATTTTTAAAAAATAAATCTGACAAATATCTGTTGTGTGTGGCTTTAATTTAATGAAGGGGCCCATTGGGTCAATTGGGCCCTTGAGTTGCTCTATAAATATGTATTTTTAGCGGTTTTTATGGTTTAAGAGAGAAACCTGTTTTGGTGAGAGAAACCTAGGAAGATACACTTGTGACGATATTGGATCTGGTAATCCTTATTTAGTAGTATAGTGAATTGATTCGTCCCTTTTCCCTGTGGGCTAGACACATAGTATGTATACCAAACCACGCAAATCTCTTGTGTTATTGTGTAGTTGGTTTCTTGCGTTCTTCATCTTATTGTTCTTGTTCTAGATTAATAATTCACTTTGTTCGGTTGCCTTTTCATTTTCGTTTTAGTTTTAGAAACCAATCATTACCCTACTTCTTTTCCCAATCATTACCCTATTTTTTCAATTATTTCTTTCTCATCTCTCTTCAATCATTACCCCTAGTTTCAATCATTACTCTATTTCTCTCTCCACCCACTACCAAAACTAAACTAAACTAAACTTTCAACCGAACACTACCAATATTGTTTGATAAAATCGTTGTGTCTTCCGCTTATCGCACAACAATTAATATCCGTACAAAACAAATTTAGAGTATTTTTTATTGTTATGCATGGTTGCATTATAAAATGACTTTTTGTAATTAAAGAGAGTATTCATGTGAGCGCCAAGTGGTATGAATATATTAATTGATTGGTCACTTTCATAGACATTTGATTTGAAAACATTCATAAACTTCCTTTCATTCAAGCAAATCAGAACATGTGTTTAATTGGATCACTTAAAAACAAATATATATATATATATATATATATAAAAGAATTTTCTCATATACCAAAACTGTTATTCTTGTATATATAGACTTCTAAAAAAATCTGTTTCATGTAGCTCTTAGGCAACGGAATTTTGAGTCATGGGTGCAAGACCATTTGCGCTTAAGATCGATCTACTGCTCATGCAATTTGGGATCCTCATTTTGATAAACCGGTCGTCGAAGCTTCTTCAAAGGCAGGTGCTCTAGGCCGAGAAAACGTTTCTCCTAATCTGGTGCAAAACCCTAGCATTCAGCAGGAAAAAATAGACATTTATATGAGACCAAATCCCACACATGATTTTTGTAATAATGTATTTCAGAGCATAATTGAATCTACATCCCCTTGAAACATTGATTTTTGAGGTTATTAATATTTCATTGATTTAAATATGGATCCTAACATATTTCACTTTGTTGTTTCTTTCTTTTTCCGTTGTATTTTTTTTTGCCGAGAATAATCGTTTACATGGAGATTGTTAGAGGTGCCTTGAATATCTACATATAATGTCCAGACAGGAGTTACAGATTGTGTTGTCTAAGGTGCGGTCCCAAGGAAATAAAGGGGGACTTGGACCCCTGCACAACTTCAAATATTCTCGTGTATTATACTAAATTTTCAGGCTAATTAAGAAAAATTGTAAGGGATTGCCCCTGCGAGTCCCTCGAGTAAAAATATATTTCGTAAAATTAATTTCTACATCTGTGGGTAAAAAATTCCTAAAATTTTAAGTTATCAATCATTTTTAAGTTGCGTGTATAACTTTATAAGTATCATATGAAAATACACGTGATTCAGACCCCTCCTAGGCACAAATTTGCGCCCGCTACTGTTGGTCTGAGTTCACAGCATCTATTGTCCGAAGAGGAATCACGTACTCCAACTGAAAGTAAATGTTTTCTTTTTTATGGCAAAAATCAATATTTTAAATTCACAACCTTCTTTCTGTTGGCACCTAAGCGCACCGATGATTCCCTTGGGCCAAAACTAAAAGCCTTTTTCGGCCAGGAAGCAAACACATTGGAGTGCAACTATGAATGAAAGATCACTTTAATTAATTTATTCAAGTTGTTTAACCATGGTTGGTAAATTTTGAAGATATCTGCTGAGATGGTATAACGGCGTACCTTCTTTTATCTCATAGTATTATTGCCTTCCAACTTTTGCATAATTCGCACTCTGGTTTTTTTTTTTTTTTTTGTAATGCACTTTAAAAATTTTACCTTTTAGCATTGAAATTACATAAAATAAAATTTTTGAGGCGTGATAAAATATAAATTTATGAGTTTTTTTTTTTTTTGGAGAAGTTTAAGTGCAAAAATTAATTCTTTTTTGTTTTACAATCATCTAGTAATTTGTAGTAGTAGTATTTTCTTGCACGAAATACTCTAAAATAACAACCTCGTTTCGTGGCCGTTACATCGTAAGATGGTGTCACGCATCGAAAGTATAGCATAAACCACGAGCCAATCAAAATTCTAACACTCGATTGGGCCCCACAACAACGAACCACGCACATTTCACCACTCCACCTTCCACTTTCTTTTTTTAATACAGGATATCTCGGTCAGACTTAAGGGTCATCATCGGGCCGGGCCGGTCCAGCCCGGCAAGTCGCTGTCCAAATCCGTCCACGGGTCGTGTCGGCCGGGCTTTTTCTTTTGACGGGCCGGGCCACATACCATAAATTGAAGCCCAAGCCCGGCCCACGGGCTAGCCCAATTGGCGGGCTGGCGGGCCAAAAGCCGGGCATGCTTAAATTTCCTTGGGCAAAACTAAATTAAAGGAAAAAAGAAAGGGTTTTGTGGGATTTGGGCTAATAGGTGGGCCCGTTGGCGGGCTTTTGGACGGGTATCTCAGGCAGGCTCAAGGGCTGGGCTTACGGGTGGGCCGAGTAAAAATTCATAGGTCCGAGCCCGCCCATTACAACTTACGGGCCGGGCTTGCCAGCCCGTTTTACGGGCTCGGGCAGGGGTAAAAGCCCGGCGGGCGGGTCGGGCTTTGAGCTAGTCGCGGGCCTTCAGGCTAAAATGATGACCCTTAGTCAGACCTCAAGTAATTCCCAACAGCGCACAACTTTTTCAAATGCTTTCGCGTGGAAATGAAATGGTCCAAGAGTTGTTATCGAGAGAAATTCAACCTAAAATCTGACGAGAGAGCAAAATCCTAAGTCTTATAGTTAATCACTTGCGTGAACAAGGCCGTCTCAAACCAAAAACCACCAGGCCAATTTTTGGTATCGAGAAACCAAGCTTGGTGAAGTTAGAGCATCTCCAATGGGAGATGTCAATTCCTATGTGAACATTTAAAGGTAAAAATTGACACAAAAATTCAATCCAACCTAACAGCCTTCTTTGATGTCAAATACACATGGATTTGAAGGCAAGCCTTCTCATGCCAACTCTGACAGCCACCCCTCCATGCCAAATTTCAAAAAAATGGCCATTTGTATTTTGACATAAGGGTTGGAGATGGATAATTTGATATAAAATAAATAGAATTTGACATAAGGATTAGAGAGGAGATTTTGATGTCAAAATGGAAATGTCAAAATACCACATCAGCCTTCAAAAAAAATTGGCATCCCTAACTTGAAGTCAAGGATTGGAGATGCTCTTAGTTGTCTCATGTCTTACAAAGTGGATGCCTGAATTCGAACTCCACGATAGGCGGGTTTGAGGTTCAGAGTTATATATGTGCAGCTTCTGAACTCTCTATTAGCTAACGTACTAATATCTCGCTAATCTATGCTAATGTATGAGTAAATTGCCAGAAGAGAGAAAAAGAAAAAAAACCTCTTGGTCTTGGGTACCACCTTCAGGCTTCCACTTTCTAATTGCGGCTTCCAGGCTTCCCACTTTCTATTTTGCGTTTGCCTTTGGGGAGTCATTCCAGCAATATTTCCCGCTTTCCGCCATCAATACCCCGCCCCTTTTTCCTTCCATGTACCACTCTCTCTCTCTATCCAGATTTTCAAAATCAAAAAACATCTCTATCCCTAAGGTTGTTCCTCCGATTCTAACTCATCACCCACCCAATCCATTCATCAGTCCTCTTGAATTGTGGGTTTCAAATTCTCGTTTGTTACCTCATCACATCACTTCTGTTCCTAGAATTTGAAGTAGCTCACCATACATACACATAGCCTTTTAGAGAGAGAGAGAGAGAGAGAGAGAGAGAGAGAGGAGGAAAGAGTCTTTGGCCTGTAAGAGAGAGAGAGAGAGAGGAGGAAAGAGTCTTTGGCCTGTTTCTTTGACTTAGAAATCTCATATTCCCTTCTCCTCTTATTGAACTTGTCCCTTCTTTCACTTTTCAGAACTTTTACCCTCTGCCTCAGGAATTTTTCTCCCAGAGCAGAAAAATCGATTTTTTTCTCATGAAGTGTGATTCTCTGTAAAATTTACAGGAGAACAATTGTTTTTGTAATCGCTCTAATATTGAACCTAATAATTCAATATCAGGGCACAACTGACCCAGTTCCCATTTTTTAGATTCTTTATTTAATTTTGGAAATCTTCAATGTCAAAAATCTCAACCCGAATCTCTCACCCATCCACCTCATTTATTTGGGAATGTTCTTCCAATCTAATCTTTGGCTGATCTTTATTTAGATATCCCATTCTATTCATACTACAAACTGCAGAGATCCATTCAAATCCCATAGATTTTGTTTTCCTATTCTAATGGGTTGCGCCTCCTCAAAGCAACCGGTGTGCCGGAGCAGCCGCGGGCCGATAAGGAGTAGCAACACGATCCAGGTCTACCACCCGCCGCAGCGTGACGGCGACACCTACCACCTCGTCGCCCTCACCTCCACCACTCTGGGTTCCCTCCGCCTCGATCCAATCGATCACAATCACCACCAACAACAAAACAAAGAGCTTTTACAGCAGCAACAACAAGATGAACTCATTCCTTCAACGAAGCCACCTGATGATTCCAGGAGAAGCAGCGAGTTCTTAGTGGGTCTGATCGAGGCTAAGTCGTGGTCCAACATGATCGACGAGAAAATACCCAAGAGGGGTCCCGCCAAAACGCCGCCGATCGCGACGCCGCCGGGGGAGCCGGAGACGATCAACTTGTGGGAATTAATGGAAGGGTTGGAAGACGTGAACCCTGTTCGAAACAGCCATCACGTGCGCAGCTTCACGTTTCACGTGGCTCCCGATCTTATTGACTTTCCCGAGACTCCGACCGATCTCGTTCCCAGGTCCAAACCCCCAATGTGGCTCGATTTGGTCGACGTCGAAAGGAACGCAAATGTCGATTTAAATTCGATGCCCGCGATAACAGAGTTCGATCCGGATGTGATTTCGATGTTCAGGAAAGCGCTTGAGGATCTGCCCGCGGCCAACCAGTTTCACCTCAAGGCAATGGGATGCGAGAAAACGGCATCCAAGGAGAGAGTGGTGTTGTATTTTACGAGCTTAAGAGGGGTGAGAAAGACATACGAGGATTGCTGCCATGTGAGGACCATTTTGAAGGGGACAGGGGTTCGGATCGACGAGAGGGACGTTTCGATGCATTCGGGGTTCAAAGAGGAGTTGAAGGAGCTACTGGGAGCCGGGTTCTTCGGCGGCGGATTGCCGAAGGTGTTTGTGGGGAAGAAGTACGTCGGCGGGGCGGAGGAGATACGGCGGTTGCACGAAGAAGGGCGGCTCGAGAAGGCGTTGGAGTGTTGTGAAATGGTGGACGGGGGCGGCGGCGACTGTGGTGGCGGTGGAGTTTGTGAGGCTTGTGGGGACATAAGGTTTGTGCCGTGTGAAACTTGTTCCGGGAGTTGTAAGATTTTTTATGAGGATGATTGTGATGAAGAAAGTGACGGCAGTGAATGTGGGTTTCAGAGGTGCCCTGACTGCAATGAGAATGGGCTCATCCGGTGCCCAATTTGTTGTGATTAACCTCATACCATATAAGGTCTTAGTGAAATTTTACTGTTTTTTCTCTTGGTTTCTTTCCACGGTTTTCCCTCTTAATTCTTTTGTTTTTGGTTGTGTGAGTTGGTGGTGGTTGTACAGAGAGGAGTTTTTGATAGGTTTTCTCACCCTGGTATAGAAGCACTTTGTGCGTTGAATGGCTCCGAACACCGTTGTGTTTGTTGCATTACTCTTGTACTAATATATCACATTTCCCGACGGGAAAAAAGGAACTCTTTCTTGCCATTTCTAGGATACTCCGGAACATAACTAATTAAGATGTTCCAAAATGGTTATAGTTCTCGTTATTTTCTGTCTAAATCACAGTTTTTGGTTCTTGCGTGAGGTACAGAGGCTTAAGGAACTCATGAATTAATCACAGGGAGTGGGTTCAAACTCATAGAATTAAAAGAGTACTGCAACTCATGAATCATAAGGACTAAAATTCGTTGAGCTTCTGTTGTTAATTGTTAACGACGTACAAAATAGATTGTGCGTTAGAACGCCTACTTGAATGCTACAACCCGGCTGCTTGCCAGTAGTTGTTTTCTTTTCTTTTCTTTTTTGATCCGCAAAAACGCTCAAAGGGTCAGTAGTCGTTTTCTTGGTCTTGGCCTCTTGGGTAGTGTGGGCAATAGTTGTGGGCCTTGTGGCTACACGGATATCCTATGTATGCCTGACCCTGTGACATGGCTCGGCACTAAACTTGTGGAAAGGTGCACCTCTGGCCACATCCAAAGAAAACGACTACTATTAATAGCTCCCGAACTCCCCATTTTTTGGCCGGTAAAAAAAACTAAGAAAAAAAAAACTAAAATCCGTGCAATAATCCTATACTAAGAATCTGTGTATGGAAATACTCATAAAATGGAACCTAACGTCGGATTCATGTTGAGCGTCCTCCATGACTCGACTGCTCAATTTTGAGTCTAAACCCTAATACTATATCATTTTCTCGTTTCTCTTGAAGGTAAAATTCGTGGATACACACATCTTTTTCTAAATACTGTGTTGATTATTTTTTTTGCTCAGCTCAACGCTGTGTTGAATCTTCCATCCTTTGCAGACCTTTCTCCATTAGACGAACTTGAACTTCACCAAGGCTCCTTTAATTGCACCTTGCCCAATCTTTTTTCTGTAGTAGGGGGAAAAAATAGATGAGAGAAAAAATAAATCAGGGGAAAATCTAGCTTTTTAGAAGGACCCCATAACCAAATTGGGGGACCAAAAGTTCCAGTCCCTGCAGGCCATCTCCAAGAATCGAAGTCTGGATATTCATTGGAGGGGGACCAAACTGACAAATAAATTTACTATACTACTATATAACATTACGTTACTATTCCCTTTAATAGTTTTTTTTTTTGGTTGGCGCTAAAGCTTTTAATAGTTCTATAACCCACATACACATTTTTAGTTATGTTTATAGAAGCTAGATAAAATGATTTTGAATGGATCAAGGACTAAGATTAACTTTATAAATTAATGAGTTTAGAAGCCAATTTCTTATTTTTGGTTTCACGTATTTGAATAGATATTATTTTTTTTCACTAAAAAAATTTGAGATTCGTTGGGCCGGCAGAGCCAGCTAGCTCCGTCCCTGAGTTTTTCATCAAGAGTAAAATAAGGCTGCAAAGGTGCAGTTGTCGCTTCATTTCTACTTTCGATTAAAACGGCCACATAATTTTGAAAGCCTACATTTCCATTACCAAAATCTCCCGCCCTATATTTCATTGTTCATGTGAATAATACTATATGTTAATTGCATTAGCCCAATTGAAGTATTTCTCCTCCTTTTGAAAAGCCAATTTATCAAAATAAATGATTCCGATTGTTGTTGTGGGCCAAGAAGGGACAAAATTGGACCAGACCGTGCATAAAAAAAAACTGAATTGGACCTTCCCCCAGGCGGCAGCACTCAGCTGAGCTCATTATGTACCTCAACTTTGAAACAAATCTCAAAAAGATATAATTTTTTGTAAATGACATCCATTTACACAACTATAAAAAATAAAAAATAAAAAAAAATTAAGTTGCCGACGGACAAAAGCGTCAGATACTTATTAACACAAGATCATGATATAGGTGTTAAGAATCTAACACAAGCACTTTTAATAAATCAAATTTATTTTGAAAAAGCAGTCTACGTAACATGGGTTTAATTAAGTTTAGACAACATATATATCCCCACTCCCCCAATCATCCTCTTAATAAATCAAACTACTACTGTAGAAAACAAGACTCCAAAATCAAATCCTCTATTCAGCCTCCTCAATCAGTACCGGTTTTGGAAATTGACGCGGTCATTTTTTGAGTATAATAAAATATTTAGTAAAAGATAGGAAAGTCTGATGATGCGAACAATTTTTTATCTGTATCAGAATTTGAAACCCGGAAATTAGTTAATGACGTCGACCAACGGGCCCGTTACAAGAAAATATAGGGTAGTGGTCGAGGATCGTGGTTGCAGAGCCCGTGGAATATGTCTCGAATTCAAATTGATAGAGCAAAATGAAACTACTTTCAACAAACACGTAGCGAAAAAAACCGGTCATGTATGGTCCTGGGAGTGTAGAGCCGTGGATTTTGGAAGACTTGATGTGCCATTGCTCTCAATAATGAGGCCAACCAAACGTCGGTCCAAAACGAAAAAAATGAGATGACACTGGAGCAGAAAGTGATGCCACGAGAAAAAAACATTAATTCAAAGTGATACCGATATTGTTATCAGCAAATGATGGAGACCGGCGGATTCATTCCAATAGACCTTCTTCCACCCTGAAAATCACATGAAGCTACTAATCTATCTCTATATATATAGCTGATTCACTTTGCCACTCTGGATTTGTTTTTACTTTTTAATAAGAGGTTGGTCCTCCTCCTCTTATCCCCTCGTGTGGAGTGGTAGCTAAGTGTAAAGCACCACACGCTCCTTACGCGTGTGATAGAGATTTAAACTTTATTAACTATAACTAACAACGAGTAGATTCCTGTACGGAAGTTCGTTCTCTTGCCCCCGCTGGTTTCCTACTAAAAACAGGTGCCATTAAGCTTGAGAGCCAAGAGTAATGGCTACATCTAGCTAATTCCCAGACTCTGCAACTTTTGGCATAAAAATCTCAATTAATATAACCACCAAACACTAAAATGCGAATGGGTCGATGACAAGACGGGTTTGTCACGGAAAATGCTGTAATATATACAGTAATAGTTAAAATAGTTTCTTGATTTTTTTTAATGACTGGATGTCCAGTACAACTTTCGCACATCTTGTTTAATTTTGGGGTTCTGAAATTACCGATCGTGCAAATCCTTCAGTGGCTCCAAAATTTAGAATTCTCCTGCCAACCTGCATCAGTTGATGTGTAATTCACTACATGAAATCTAAAGTTCGAAGTGAAATATAGACAAAATAGCGATGGGATCCACATGCAACATGCAATTAGCAGTGTCGTGTAGGACCTATCATGTTAAACGCTAAGTATATATAGTCTTCTAGGGCTTGCAATATTATATTTAGGGGGTGTTTGGTTAGATCATTATTGCATTTTCACATTCACATTATTGCATTTTGGCTGTTAGTTCATTCTAAAAACTCATTCACTGATTTTGCAATTCTAAAATACTCCGTAGAAGTAAGAAAAGAGGCCAAGAGCTACTTTTTGCATTATTGAATATTTGCATTTTCCGATCAATTTCTAAAACAGCCTTCTCAACAGCTTTATGATATGGGGCAGGGGCAAGAGAGTAAAAAACAACCTATAATTCATTTTCATCTAACATCTTCTAAACATTACTCTGGTTGCTAAATGCATTCTGTACATATTATCCAAACACTCCTAGCATATTCAAAATACATTCTGAACATAATCTAAAAAACCAAAAAGCTGAAAATGAAAAGCCAAAAAATAAGCTCCCAAACACTTTAACCTATGTATCAACTATCAAGAAATATAACAGTGAGATTGGGACCCATGGCATTTATAATGTGACGGTCGCTTTAGATGCTCAAAATTTAACCAAAAAGTAGGACCTCCAGTTAGGCAATTTATGCGTATACTCTGTATCAAAATTCTCTTTATCGTATGATTCATTTGTTGGTTTACAGGCGAAAGCTAACTTTTTGGAAGAATTTGGAAAAAGCAACAAGACGGTGGATTGAATTGACAGACATTACGTAGAAACCCTACCTTTGTGGCTTTGTCTAATTACTAGAAATATAAATAATAGAGACATTTTTTTTTCTTTCAAAAGTTTAGAAATTCCATTGATAATCAAGAGAGTACATCAAAGGACATATTCTTCCTTGGACAAGACGAGAATAGCCAACCAGGCGGAAAGGCTCCAACGAGAAAAGACCTACACCCAAACTCCTTATGATGCCACCAAGGTACAATACCTCACACAAATTAAACTCACACCACCAATATCAAAGAAAGAAAAAACGCACTACACCCAAAAGGGTTAGGAAGATCCTTGAAGAGGAGACCGCAAGCGGGACATCACAGCAGAAAACTAAAAAGAAAAAGGAAAACCATCAGCAGTGCCGGATCAAACAACTCAATCTTCTCTTCTCCAAATCAACTCTAGATCGATCGGACCCTGTTCTCCAACCTCTTGACTCCAGACTCTACAACCTGACCCCTTGGTTGTCGGAACATTTATTGCGCGGTGTCGCAGCTGGATCTAAACAGGGTCCTGGTTGTGGACGGCTTCTACCTAATCGAGGCAATCTCAAAGCTTTGGGATGTCGGGGAAGAAATCTCACATGAGGATTGGCGGTGATGGAGGCGGTCAGAAGAAGGTGAGACGGAGAAGAGGCGATAAAAAGAGGATAGCAACAGAGGTCAATGGAGATGTAAAAGCGGAGGCGGAAGAAACATTAATGGAGGACAAAACCCTCCCGTCGCCCATCATAGGGTGGACACCCTAGAAGGAGGGAGGGAGGCGGCTGATTCAATAATGGAGACATTCGATGGGGATGAGTATTGACGATAATTATCAAATGTTCACTAATCTAGTCGTTTATCTTCTAGGATAATTTTGTGTTCAATTTTTCCTTTAAAACTTTGCTCATGATATCATCGAATAGAATTAGCATACGACGACCAGATCGATTTCCGGCAGTAGCTAGGGGTACAGCTCATGATTACATCGAATAGAACACGACGATCCAATGGAATTTCCGGCGGTAGCAAGGGGTACAAAATGTTTTATAAAGATTACCAATATCACCTCTATTAGGAAATATTGCCCCGCACGACTACAACAATATCTGTAGGGGATCACACCACATCTATATCGGGACCGAAGGTAAGGCTCTCCCCGTGGGAGAATTTGTTACTCCTAGCATAAGATTTTGTTACAGAGACTGTACATGGGCTAACTACCAACGTTGACTGCACGGGCCAACAGTTGATTCTATTCCTAAGTTATACTCCTACTCCACTGGGTTGGCTCAATACAACGGTACGTAGCTGGACTTCCACGAACGGGCTGGTCCAAGTTTCTGATTCGTCATGGGCTAGCACCAGGGAAACCTATCTCTCAGTAATATGCTTACGATCCAAAAGGAAAAACCGTGCTCCGTTCTTTTGAACTTAACTTAAATCTGAGAGTTTTGTCTTTATTTGAATTTTTTTCACATTTGTTAGTTTTGCGCTAAATTTTTGTGAGTTATTGATTTGCCTCGATGAGAGGAATCGAAAAAATAAGGACAAAACTCACAAAAAAAAATATTTTTGTGAAAAAAAATTTTCCGACTCTTCTCGTCGAGACAGATCACTAACTCACAAAAATTTGGTGCAAAACTAACAAATGAAAAAAAAAATTCAAATAAAGACAACTCCCAAATTTAAGTTAAGTTTAAGAGAATGAGGGTTGTTTGTAAGAGAGAATCTTATTCACAGTGAAGAGCAATCTCAGCATCTATTAACGGTAATAGTATCAATTAAAAACAATCTATTAACGGTAATAGATACTATAACCGTTAATAGATTATTTTTAATTTGGATCGTCCGAAACACTTTTAGACGGCGGTTTTGGATGGCCAAGATTGAGCGCCAAAAAACTTATTCACGGCTCCTCTGTGAATATGTTTTTCTGCTGCTTGCTAACTGTAAAAACTTTTGCTATTTATATTATGGGTTGATATTGTTCGTAAAAAAGAAAAAGAAATACTGTATACTGTTGGCATTCGAACACATGAATATTTTATTTTCCGCGCGATTTATTATGGATATGATTTTTCTAGTTTACTGCCATTATATATAATCCATATACCGACCATTGCTCCACGTACAATATATAAAAACATAAGCAAAAACTATAAATACCAACTAATTAGTATCATTCTTGCTAGCAAATATCTATCATTACATAAACTTGTACTCCATTAATTTATGGGTCTTTTTCATACATAAAAGTTCGCTTTAATTGGTTGGCTTCAGATGTTGAGCACACTGACATAATTAATTTGCTATGGTCAACACTGATTTGTCATGTTTTTTCTGATTTTCGAAATAGGAAACAAGTTTGTTGTTCTATGCCCTACTTGTTGGGCAATTCAACCATGCATGAAAATTAATTAATTTCCAGTCGATTCTGAAGCTTTTAATGATATTATTTATATAGAGGGAAGTGATTACAAGTTTTTTTTTTTTTTTTTGTTCTGTGTTACTTATATATATCGTCATGCTGTTGGTCAATTGATTATGAATCACAAATAATTTAGTCAAAAAATTTCCATGAATTTCAGTAACGTTGATGAAGAAGATAGCAAATGACGTTCGTTATCACAAATCTAAGCTATTAGTACAAGATATTTACACATTGCAATTCAGCCAATCACAATAAATTCATGATCATCCCACACAAAATAGATGACTAACAAAAAATACAATATTTATGACCGATCATAAAAGATCCGGGGTCATTTTCGAGTAATATTTCTTTATACCTAGCATTCCTCTAATCAAACACACCCTCGTTGACCTTTTTAGTGCAAAAATGACATTTTCCCTCTAAAAAGTGGTTATTTTTTAAAATATTTGGGTAAAAATGCCAAAAATTTACTTTTTTTATTTCTCTCGTTAAGATGAATCAATAATCTAAAAAAATTTGACGCAAAATTAAAAAATGCAAAAAAAATTTAAATAAGAACAAATTTTTAAAATTTAAGTTACGTTTAAATTAAGTCTAAAAGAATGCAACCTAAGCATGATTTTCAGAGTAAATTTTAGCCTTACAAGTGTCTTAATCAACACCGTTGGCAGTGTCAGTGAAAACCCAGACATGGAAATTGTCAATTATAAATGTCCAGTACTTTTCTTAATTTGACAGCTATCTATTTTTTCTAGAATTTTAAGAGCCCGTCCAGTTGGATATTTTGGTTTTGGAATTTGTAATTATTATTCTTCTTATCTTCAATTATTGTTTGGAAAAATGACTGTCAAATGACATGTTTTGATAATTAATACCCGTCGAGAATAATTTTAACATTAACAAATGTTCTTAGCATGTCATTAGCAGGTATTAATTATCAAAAACACGTTATGGGCCGTCATTTTTTCTTATTTTTCTCTTTATCTTTCTTCAATCATTACTCTACTTCTCTCTACACTCATTATCTATAAGTCAAAATCTAAAATACCCAATACAAACAAGGTCGACTAATTGATCCAAACGTGATAGCTAACTTTAGAAAACGATAATTCAATCAAATTAATCAATCACCACACCTGGGCTTTAATTCCATGCTCTGAACGATTAAATATTGAGTTTGGCATAGCTTCCATTGGTAACTCCTTCCTATTTCTAAACTCAATTAATGAAGGGGAAAGCATGAGAAACATAGTATATGCATAACCATCGGCCGTTCAGCGGATGAATCGAATTGTCAAAATCGTGAATCAAACCAACCTGATCTACCTGCAAATTAAACTGAGACATGCTACAGATTAATGCGGATCTAAAAATACTAATTCTGGCATATTCAATTTGGTTCATGTTCAAACCAAACCGTCTGCCACTTAGCGCGGAGTCAAGTTAGGCCTAATTACTCACGTCTCTCTCCTTCCAAAAGACCAAGGTCCAAAACCCTAACATCTCTCTCTCTCTCTCCCTCCCCGCCTCTATCCTCCCCTCCCTCCGACCATCTCCTCCTTCTCCGGCGAAGACCCCCCCCCCCCCCCCCCCCCCCCCCCACTTCTCTCTCTCTCTCTCTCTCTCTCTCTCTCTCTCCCCATCATCGCACGATTCTCGACTATAAAAAGGTATCGATTTCGATTCTCGAACATTCAAACTGATTATGATTCTCGAATTGATTATGATTTCGATTCTTGAACTGATTGCGATTTCGATTCTTGAACTTCTTACGATTCTCGAATTAATTCTGATGAAGTTGGATTCTAATGGACTGATTCAGATCATATTTCATTCAAAAGTAAAATAGCCACACGAAAATATAAATAGCTGGATGATAATTTGTATGTGATTTTGTTTTAGTTTTTTGACGTTATTGGAGAAGACAATCGTATTTTGCGTATTTCGACTAACATCTCTCTCTCTCTCTCTCTCTCACTAGCTGTTGATAGTACACGACGAGACCGTATTTTGCATGTTGGTTCTTAGTCTTCTGACTTCTGAGGTAGGTATCTATAATTCAATCTTATTCTTAGGCAGCAAGATCCTTTTTTTCCCTTCTTGTTGTTCATATCTCAAGCGGTGGGACCATTTTTCTAGAATAACATTGGGCGAAAAATAAAAAAAGAAAAACAATTAAGATTGATGTTTATTAATTAATGGATCTTCAAACTGAATTTGGAAAACTTATATTACTCCATAAGCTAGGATTTGCAAGTACAAACCTTCTTGATTATTTTTTTCTAGTACTTCTCAAGTAATTACTACAACGGATTATACAACACTATATTGTTATGTCATAACCGATGGTTGGCCTAGTAGAACCGACCAAACCCAAACCCTAGAAACAACAACATCTAGCTTAGCTATTAGTACGATCGATCGAGCTTATATATTAATCTCGTCTATCCCGTAATCAAGCTCCTAATAATAGCAGCCTCGGCGCTATCGGCATCGATGGTTTCCAACAGTTGCGAAAGCCGGTCGCTCAGGTCGTCCACCTCTCTGTTCAAGTTCTTAATGTAGTTGCATGTCTCCTGTAACACCTTCGACGCCGAAACCTACACACATATGCATATTCAAAACTATCAATATAATTAAACACGTACGTAACAGATACGTACTTCAAACAACTTTAGCACAACGTTCGCGTCACATTATCGCAGGCCAACTTAACCCTAGGACTACAAATTAATAGTCCGGCCCTATATGTTTGTTGGAATTGTACCATGTTGTCTTGGGTGGGGGGGGGGGGGGGGGGGGGGGGGAAGAAGGGAAATAACTAAATAAACAGTAATGGTAAATCACTGATTCGGTGAAGTACTACGCGGTGTAAGATTAATTACCAAAAAAAATTAATAAGAGTTGTGGTAGAAATTTATATAACGTGTGTATATATCAATATATCATTCTCTTATATGTAGAGTAGTGGTCTCTATTGCGGTCGTCTCGCCGCCTTCATTGTACTGTATAAAACACATCTTTGTTGGATGGAACGAGTATAGTCACTGTGGACTTCTCTATCGTTTGTGTACTTTCATGCCCCACGTGTCCTCGCATGTCATATCGAACTCCAAATTTTTTTTTATTTTTTTTTATCAAACCCAAAATTCTTAAGATAAGAAGGGAATAGGTCGATCATATACACACGCAAATCTACTTATATATTAATGATAATGTCGTAAGTCATTCAATACCTTAGCAATATTGTGATACTGATTGTAAACAAATTAACTCCACACATGTACACTAGCATATGCTTGTACATATATCCAAACATACATACAGACGCTAAAACAAGGGTACATGCACGAATGTAGATAGACTTCGTTGGACATTCAGATAGGAGCAATTAAACAATCATAATTTTAAAACACAACTCCAGACGCAATGCATCGAGATTTGTTCAATGCATGTCGGTCCACATATATACATTCTAACGGGGAAGTTGTCTTCCTTAACTTTTCCTTTAGATAGGTAGAGAGAGATAGAGATAAATACCTTACCGGAGCGCCTAGTTTGAATCTCAGGAAGAAGTTGCTGTAACCTCGACACGAGACTAATGATTTGGTCATCCGAGATCCTAGAAGTAGTACTCCCGGATGACTGCCTCGACCTTCTACCAGACATCTTAATTTGCACTATGGGATGTCAGCAATTTGAGGCGAGCTATTTGGTTAATTTACAATGTAAGAGAGGGGAGAGAGAGAGAGAGAATGAATTATAGAGAGAAGTGGGAAGAAAGCTAGCTTCTTTCTCTAAGCACAAACGGTAGGCTTGTTATTAAAGAAGAACTATGGAACATCTAGTGTTAGCTATGCACTATAAATGAAGGGGAAGGACCACAGAGAGAGAGAGAGAGAGAGAGAGAGAGAGAGAGAGAGAGAGAGAGGACACAGACCATGAGAGAGAGAGAGGACACAGACCATGAGAGAGAGAGAGAGAGAGAGAGAGAGAGATTACATTACACAGACAGTGATGTTGGACATGAAGAAGACAATTGCATTGGAGAAAGAAGTGGTCGCATTGGCTTGTTATTTGTGTGTGTGTGTGTGTGTGTGTGAGAGAGAGAGAGAGAGAGAGAGAGAGAGGACAGAGACCATGAGAGAGAGAGAGGTCACAGACCATGTTTAATTTTTTCTGTGTGCTTCCAATTTGGGATTTGATTTCAAGTGAAGGTGTTTGTTTTTGAGTTAACAAAGTGGGCCTTAATGTACATGTCTGAATACACATGGCCATGTGCTCATCATTGGGTAATTATCATCTCCTCCATATTTTTCACCACCCACCCAATCAAATTTCCCGACAGTATATGTCAAAGAAAATAACTGTTACCTTTTTTTTTTGGTATTAGAAATTGCAATTGAGGTCTAAATACAATTAGGTCATGTTTCGCTAAATTTTTTATTTTTTAAGTATTTATTTATTTTTTTACTTTACGCCACAAGTCACTCATAATACATCACTTTAATTATAAAAATAAGTACTTATTATTTTATTTGAAAAATAATTACGTATTTTAGTTAGTAGAACACACTCTAAGAGAATCACGAGGGTCATGTATTGACTCATGCATTATTTTCTAACTTAAGAATCCGATCAAATAAACCAACTAATTTGGACGAAAAATTGCACCAACCACTAATTAATGGGCCAATTAAAGTCGAGACGAAACGTCGTATAAACTATCACCTGATTACACACGAATTGACGTTAAGCGAAACAAGAGTCAAATCACAAACCAAAGGCTTATTGAGATTACTGATCATTGTCAGGTGACTATCACCATGTTAATTCCTGTTATCTTTGATACTATTAAAAGTCCCTCTTACGGGTTGTTTGGACAAAAAAGACAAGTGCCTTATTTTTTTTTTCCTTATTCAAATTTTTTTTCGCATTTGTTAGTGTATCGTTAATTTTTGGTAGATTATTGTATTGTCATGACGAGAAGAATCTAAAAAGTAAAAAATTATTATCGAAATCAAATCTTTTTTTGAATAAAGATGAAAATAAGCCAATAAAGGAAGGAAATAATGCATGAGTGAATTCGGGTGTTACAATTTGGGAGAAAAATTATTACTCTTTCCATATTTCTTTCCATTTCAAATAAAGGAAGGAAGAAAAAAGCTACAGTATTTACTTTTTTTCTTCCTTAACCCCACGTACGTATTTGCCTAAATCATTGTAATTAATCTCTAGTTTTTTGCTTAACCATCGCCGACAACTTGCGTACACAAGATATTAATTAACCAGTGACAATAAAAACTACTATTACTACTACTAGCAACTTTTATATTCTGTTTGCTGTTGACGGATCTACTAATTAATCAAATCCTTGAAGATTATGTTGGATTAGACAACTTAATACAGGCTTAGGAAACGGCGACAACTCCTTGCTAGAGGAAACTTCGTGACCACATAAAACAAATTCCCATATGACTTCTTGACGACTTCACTTTCTCATCTTTATTACCGTACCTATCCAAATTTACGTACGTGGAAAGTTCACTTGTGTGGATTGTATGCACGGCACGGCACTAGCGGAGCCAGAATTTGGTCTTGAGGTGGAACGTACCATTCAATAAGAATCTAGTTATATATTGTGCTGAAAAATATGAAGACAAAAATTTAAGTTTAATGTTTTGTCGTAGGATTTTTATTTTTTTTTGAAAAAAAGAAATAAATGGTTGCTTAATTAACCTCTCTTATGGTATGCAAATACAAGATATTACAATATTAATTTTTCTGGATTCAAACAGGTCGTTCTCTAAATTATAATTTTTACAATATTTATGCAAAATATTGCACAAGCATAAATACCTAGCTAATCGAATCACGTTAGTTTGTTAAAAAAATGAGTGTTCGAATGGGTCACATAAAAATTTAATGTCCAACTGGGTCATGTTGCTTTTCAAGTGGGAAAAAATACAAATTTTTAAGAAATCTATGCAAAAATTTGGAGTGAGAGATGAGTTTTAAATAACAGAAAGAAGAAAAAAAGAACAAACAGCAGACTACAGCACCGAGGGGAGTCCAACCCCAGCGGTTGGCCGGCCTTGGAGACTTGTTTCAACAGGCTTTAATTTACCACCAAAGCGGATCATGAGGTTGTGTCTTTTTCTTCATATATTTTTCATTTTACCTTTTTACGTGTAAATTTTTTTAAAAAGTTTTTCTACAATCGGAGGTGGCACGTGCCACCTCCCTAATTGCCTCCGCCCCTAACGCACGGTGCACGAATAACTCGGGAGCAATGTTGTAGATCCAGATGCTCAAATAAAGATCCACAAACTGATGTTCGGACCGCCCGATGCAAGTGGTCTCACGCGACAACCACATTGTGGAATAGATCGAGTTAGTAAAGAAGTTTTATAAACACAGGTCTAAAACTGTTCATGAGTACTCCCTAATTAACTTGAATACATTGTGGGGTTGAATGTACAAGTTATATACGCAAATAAATTGACATATGACTAGGGCTGTTTAATGAATCGAGCAACTCGCAAGTTCAGCTCGTTAAGTATAAATGAGTCAAGCTCGATCTCGAGTTAACGAGCCGAGTGCAGCTCGGTTCGTTAAAGGAGGCTCAGCCCAATTAAAGAGGCTCATTTAGTAAATAACTAAACTCTGTTCGTTAAGACTCGAGCTGAACTCGAGCTCAAATTTTTGACTCATTTAGTAAACAAGCCGAGCTCGAGCTCGTTTATAGCCCTACATATAAATGACTGCTATACAAGAAAATATGCTTGATAATTGGGTTGTAAAACAGCCTTGAAATCTTCTCAAATCTTCGCATACTTGGGTTGTAAAACAACCTTGAAATCTTCTCAATTAAAATCTTCCCCTAATTGCTGTCCAATAAATCCTCCGATGATTCTTCAAACACTTTTGTCAGATGTGGTATCTCTTTGATCTTGGGATGTGATTGCTTCAATAGTTAGGTTCATCCAAGGATTTGTCTCTGCATGACACAAGGGACACGATCCAAAATGCCCGCCATCACAACAAGAAATTAAAACATGGCATCCCAGGCCCTGGTAATTGCGCGCCGCCCAAGCCCCAAAGAAAAGATGAATATCGTGTCCCAATAAGATTTTTTGAGCTCGTAATAGTCATGAGCGTTCTTTTCATCATTTGGGCTATTACTTCCGTGTAAACACAAGTGTATACAACTAGTGTAAAAACAAAAGTTGATGAAGTAATCCAAGCCCAAGATTTTATCACACTTATTTTTACACGAATACAAGACTAGTATGGTTTTTCATAAAATAGGACTGAATCATGTTGCTGCAAATAAAATCTAGTTTTATTAGTGATTTCTATATCTTTTTATATATATCTCACTTTAATAATGATCATTTGCATAACTACAGGCCTTTTTTTTTTATAAAAAAAAATTGCGTAACATGTCAAATTCAAACTTGTTATATTGAATGATCCACTCACGCAAACTTAAAAATGAACGTAATCATTGTAATAGATTCTTAATTTTGTAGGCTTAGAAGTCTAAAATATTATGGCATATTGCAATGTTATGAATCAAATATCGAAAGATCCGACCGTCCGTGGATAGTTGAATCGATTTCCAAGATTAGCCTAGATTCGCGGCGTAAGTCATAAAGAAACACAAAGAGAAATAATTGAAGCCCGAGGAGTACTTTGCCAAATTTTTACACTCCCTATAATAATTGAATTTCCCACCTTGTTAGGGACATAACCACGAGAGTGTCGCAACCTTAATTGTCAAGGGTTTAATGTCACATGACTTTCCAGACAGGACACGTGGCATGTCCAGAGTCTAGTACCTAAATTATAGGAAAGAGAGTGTCCGAGAGCCAAACAAATTGAAAACCTCCCACGCCTTTGTCGACCGTTGTCACGTGACACCAGGATCGAATTGTTGACCCCCACCCCCCAGTAGATCTCATCTCAGTTTGCCCCATGATATTACTAATGCAATTGGAATTGTGCTAATTAACCACCAAAGAGTTTTTCTCTTTTCGATAGTCGAGGTGGCAACTCGCGCAACCTCGACTATTTGCCGAGCCTTGAAGTTAATAGTCGGGCAAACCCTCCGACAGCTTCAAAGTTTCAAATGTTTGGTCTCCGTGAAATTCGACATTGCGACATCACGGGGCACAAACACCTATTTATTTCTCATATGCCTATTCAGCCAAACCCCTTGAATTAATAAGGAACGAGTTCAACACATAATCTATCTTTCGCTCGCTCGCTCTCGCCTAGTGTGCATGTGCCAAGAAAACCTTGCGTAAATGTTTTAATTACTGTGCATCTTAAAATTTCAATGATTATAAAGCTTCTCTCTAAGATTTCAACATTGAAGAGCACATGACATGCGTATAATAATAGAAATGGAAGGACGAGGGCCAACTAGAACATAAACATCAACTGAAAGATAAGTAAAGTAATTAGTTGGGAGAGTTGCAGATTAATTATGTCTTGGCTAATAAATATGTTAATTAATCAAATCTACTTAATTACGTAACCCCAAATATTCGGTGCCTAACTAAACCTCTAGTATATTCATCATTTGAAGGATCAAAAAAAACTTTTTTACGGTTGTTTTCGTAAACAAAAAGTTACGTTGCCCAATCGTAACCGTCCAAAGTATTTTTGGACAGTCCGGATTGAATATCAATTCTTACCGGTGAGAATTGAAAACGAATCTCAACCATCAATTGTGCGAATGGACAACTGTGATCGCGCCGCTCCGGTAAAAAAAAAAAAACCTCTTGAAGGATACTGGTATTGACGTAAAAAGTCTAGTGTTCATCAGAAATATTGGTAAGGGTCCAAGAAGTCATTGGGAATCCCCTAAGCTTTTAGGGAGGCCCCAAACTACTGACTGACAAGTTGTTAATTAAAGAAAACTTTTTAATATGATAGAAACCACCAACATGAATTAATGCAATAAAATTAGAACTCAAAACTTGAAAATCGATGGAAATAAAATGGTGATCAAAGCGATTATTGTTGCACTCAGATTCGTTTTTGTAGTGATTTGTTTCCGCTACAGTTCTTACGGGTTGCATGGACATTTATATCCTGTCGTTACTTGATTGGACCCCTATAGAAGCAGCGCTACAATCTCTGGGTTTTTCGAACTAAACTTGTATTTGTACTCTCTCAAAAGTATTAACATGAGTTCCACAGAAAATGAATAAAGGATAAGATACTTATAGATTATAGATCAACCGGTGACTTTTAGAATAGTCACTAGGACAAAGATAACCCTGTTCATAAAGTTGTCATCTGTCAATAGCGAACAGGGATCACTCAAAAGACAGGACTCCAAATTGAATCAATTTTGGGTCAAAACTTCATTCAATTGCATGTGCGCTTTTTACTGTTAATCCCTTAGTTTAAATAGTATCCATTGTTTTCAATGTTTCAAAATGGCACAGTCGTAAAATAGCAAGAAAATGAAAAGAGATGATGAAAAAAAAATGGATTATTTTTCTCTCCCCCCACTCCCCTCACTCTCTTTCCCCTCTCACTCTCTCTCTCCAAGGCTTAAAATTTTATATTGTGTATAACTTTTTTTTGAACGGCAAAAAAAGATTTCATTAATCATCGAAATTGTTACAATGATTAATAGGACAAGGAGACAGCAAAATAATTGCCCAATCCGAGACCCAATACACGATTAGTAAGGAATTAATCAAAAACACCTTTTGGGACAGATTTAACACCTATTGGGTCGTAGCCCATACCCTATGAGCCTCAAAATGCTCAGATTACAAATAAATATAGCACAAAAAAACCCTAAATGTGCCTTATCCTCCTGCCACCATTGCCATCAACTACGTTGTCGCTGCTACCACAGCCATCCACGACCATCTGTAAAGAGTGTCACACCATCACCTGAACCTGGGGAACAAGCTCCTGTTGCTGTCCTGGAAGATGGCTCGTCCGCCCCTCCACACCTACACATCCTTTACCGTAGCTACCATCATCGCCACCAGCCCTCGTCGTCGCCGCCAAACGCCAAAAACCCACAGCCCAAAAAAAACCCAAGACACCAAAAAAACACCTCAGCCTTCAGCCAGCCAACACCTACAACAAAAACAGAAACAACACCATTACAGCCCCGCCGCCACCATGGCCGACTGCCCAATGATCCAGCAGAACCATCGAAACGCAGATCTATAAGAAATGGACAAAACGACTACCACAAGGACATCACCTAGCCGTTAGGCCCAAAACCGACACCCCCCAGATGTGGATTCCGGCGGCAATAATATGTATAACTTAAAAATCAAATATGTACAACTAAAAGAATTTAACGCCGATTCAAGTTATGAGATTCAATTAAAGGCCCAGTACGCCAAATAGTAAAGAAAAATTGCAAAAGTAGTAAGGACCAAGACGATTTTTAAAAATGACCAAAGCTCTTCTGTGGATACCAACCGACTTAAATGTTATCTGAAAAAGATATAAAAGAAAGATAGCTATTGTTATTATCCGACTCCAATATGCAACAAAAGCTAATAAACACCAAGATGCTATTGAAAAAGACTTAGGCTCCGTTCCGGAATCGAAATAAGAACTTATTTTTTGTCTAATAATAAGGTGTGTTCCAGAAAATGGTGAATAAGTACTTATTTTTCAAAAAGGTAATTTTAAGCTCAAAAATCACGTGTTTATGCAAATAATTTTCCTATCACTATGGATCTTGTTTGATAGATCTCATTGAGATCTTTAATACGGTGCAAAAAAAATTGAAAAATTATTTTTCATTTACATTATTTTTGAGTTTGAAAATGTGAAAATAAGCTGCTTATTTGAATTTTATGGAAGAAAGCTCCAAAATAAGTACTTATAAAATAAGAAGGGTTTCGGAACGGAGCCTTACCTTTGTATAAGAATTTTAAAAAAGAAAAGGAAAGGATCGAGCAATTGCTTATAACCATTATATATAAGATTCAATAATAATATGAGAGACAGAGACAGTAAAAGTGACGGGGGAGACCCAAAAATGTCAGGAGAGAGAGATAGATAGAGAGAGATTGAAGGGAAAGTGACGGGAGAGATGGGTGTTCGGATAAATAAGCTAAAGTGGCTTATTTTTTGTCCTTATTCAAATTTTTTTCGTATCACTTGGCTTATTATCAATTTTTTGGGGATTATTGTATCCTCATGACAAGAGAAATCTAAAAAGTAAATTTTTTTGACCGAAATCCAATTTTTTTTGAATAAAGACAAAACAAGTGGCTTATTGGCTTATTTTCGTTTTTTTGTGGGTTTATTTGGCTCATTTTTGGAGGGAAAGCCAGTGGCTTATTTAGGAGAACAACCAACGTGGCAACGGATTAAGAGACCTGCTTTTCCCACCCCCTGACACACCCCCCCTCCCGGTCCCACATCCCTTTTCCCGGATTACCCCCCTCCCTCTCTCTCTCTCTCTCTCTCTCCCTTTTCTCCCTTTCTTTCTTTACACAGTTTTGCTTCTTCTTTTTTTTCCTGTTTTTTTCGAGTTTGGTTTTTTTTTTTTTTTCATTTTATTTCCTTTTCTTTTTTTCCGGTTTGAATTTTTTTTCTCTTTAATAATAATTTCAAGTCTAATTCTAGGTTTTGTAAAGTAATTGAGAGAAAAAAAAAGTGTTTCAATTGATTAATTTGCCAGTGGAGGTTGTCAGGTGGTGTCTCTCACCAATAAAAATTTGCCGCACTGACACACGCTTCTTCTCTCTCCGGACACAGCTTTCTCTCAAAAAAGTGTTCCAAATTATAATTCGTTTGAATGGGTGAGAAAATTTTATTTTATTTTTCATTTAATTCTAAAGGGTCATAATTAAATTTTGACTATAGGACTCTCGTTGATTAATCCTAAGAAAATCGTAGAATCAAATATCTTTTAGGACTAACCAACGAGAGCCCTAGAGTCAAAATTCAATTATGACCCTTTAGAATTAAATGATCAGAAAAATAAAATCTTCTCACCCATTCAAACGGATTGAAATTTGGAACAGTTAATTTTTCAATCTGCAGTTAATTTTTCTTATTTTATTTAATTACTTTTATTTTATTTATTTAATTTCTATAAATACACCCTATTTATATTAAAAAATATAATTCAAGAATTAAGTGTTTCAATTTTAAATTTAGTTGAACCGGAGTGAAAATCGTATTTTTTTGATTATTTTATTATAAATAGTCATAATGAATTTTTTTTTGTATAAGGCCTTTTAACAGACACCCAAAAATCATTATTTAGTTTCAAGGATTTCTTAGGGTGTCCATTGAAAGACGTTGAAATTTTATTTAAATTTATTATTGTTGATTAGAAGTTATTTTTATTATTCATTGTTAAGACTAATTAATTAATTAATTAAAATAATATAAATTTATTAAGTATGAAGACAAATTTAATTGAAAATAGAATTTGAGTTAACCAAAAAAATAAGAATGGACAAAATATGAAAAGAAACAAATAAAGAAAAAAAGAAGAAGGGAGGTTAATGGGAAAAGAAACAAATAAAGAAAGTAATTGAAAATTTAAAAAAAAATCAAATGAAAAGTAAAAAAAGGAAATAAAGGGAAAAAAAAAAAAAAAAAGGCAAACTGTTACCGGGAACGGGGGGGGGGGGGGGGGCGCCTAGGGGTGGCGGGGTAAATTCGGGGGGTGGCGGGGGTAAATCTGGAAAATGGGCTGTGGGGTCAGGGGGGGTGTGTGTCGGGGGGGGGGGGGGGAAAGCAATAAGGCGGATTAAATGGGTAGGCGCGGAAAAATTTCTGGGAAGAGCCTTGTCAGACACGAAATTTTATTTTACAAGGAGTAGTATTCCAGAGTTGCCGTAAACGAGCCGAGCCTGAAAATTTAATGAGTCAAGCTCGAGCCGAGTAGGCGTTGGCTTGACTCGAGCTCGAGTTTGTTCATGGACTTCAACGGACCAACGAGAAATGTAATATATCCTCACATAAGCCTAATACAACCAAAAATATTTTGATTGTGAAAGTATATATCTTTCATTTTCCTATGGAGCAGGGGTGTACTAGTGTGCGTGTGCTATCGCCTCCTTTGGTTGACTGGAAGGTGAAAACGAAAAAAACAAATTATGAAATAATAATAAAAACCCTAACCTTAAGTATATATATTCAGCTCACGAGCCGACTCGAGCTGAGTTTATCCTAACTCGAGCTCGGCTTGTCTACAAAACAAATTGAAAAAATCTGTTCGAGCTCATTCATTTAACTTTCGAACAGAACTTGAACGAGCCACTAAAGAGCCGAGCTGCAAGCCGCTCGTGAGTGCCTCCGTTCGTTTTTAGCCCTACCCAGAGTCATGATTTAAAAAAGTTGGACCTGCCAAGAATTATCTCGGGTGTTCGGATAAATAAGCCAAAGTGGCTTATTTTTTGTCCTTATTCAAATTTTTTTCGTATCGCTTGGCTTATTATCAATTTTTTGGGGATTATTGCATCCTCATGACTAGAGGAATCTAAGAAGTAAAATTTTTTGACCGAAATCTATTTTTTTTTTAATAAAGACAAAACAATTGGCTTATTGGCTTATTTTTATTTTTTTGTGGGTTTGTTTGGCTCATTTTTGATAGAAAAGCCAATGACTTATTAAGAAGAACAAGGCCCCGAAATATACCGTAGTAGGAGTAATTTGTTTTCTACTAGCTGGGAAGACGAAAAAGTTGCTCCAACGTCACGTCTTAATTGCTTCCCCTGAACGATTCTAGCTTGATAGCATGTCGGGCTTTAAAGGATGGGCTGAAGCCTCAACAGGCTTTCAGAAGTTTGGGCCCAGATTTTGGGCTTTTAACCATTTTCATTTCATTCAAGCCCAGATGTTTGGGTCGAGACTCACGCGGAGGAAAAGAAATCCAAAGCTTTTCATTTTACACAAACCGGCCCAGCAACAAATACCCGATCAGGCCGGATAAAGAAAAGATCTAGTTTAGATTGAGAATGATAAAACCAAGAATTCAGGAGCGAATTCTGCTAAGGCACATAAGGATTAAGTGTCTTCCTGAAATTATTTGGTTAAATTTTTTTGAGCCAAAAATTTAGTAATATGTATTAAGTAACCTATAACGTAGCAGGTTCTACGCCGCGTATAAGTGGGTAATGATGTGTGCATCTATGTGATGAATCGTTGGTTCAATTCCCTCTAGCGTCCCCTTATTTTTATTGATGATGCTTAAAAACTTGGAAAAAAGAAACATCTAAACTTGCAGCTAATGAGTGTTGAGCCCATCAAGGATTTATGTAAAGCACTACCACAAAGCTAACAAACACCTTTCTGCCTATTATTATAGAACTACATGTAAGAAAGTAGTAGTATTTCATTCATTTTCCCTTAATGTCCTCCGCTATATGAAATTTCTGGATCCGTCACTGCCTAAAACCAATGATAATGAAAACAACTGAGGCCCTATTTGGCTAATAAAAACCTAAATTATTTTTCCTTTTCTCATTTAATTTTTTTAAAGTTTGTTATTTTTATTTTAAATTTTTATGGATTATTACTTCATCTTGACAAGAAGAATAAAAAAAATTTCAAAAAAAACCCAAATTATTTTGAATAATGACAAAAATAAGAAAAAGAAAAAAGTCTGTCTGTTGGTATAAGAATTTTAAAATTGTGATCATAACTTTTTATTTTTGTGAAGCAACCCATTCCTTCTTGGGCCTTCCTTGGGCCTAACAACCCATTCCTACTAGGCAAATCCTTTCCTTAAATTCAAATTGGAAAAATGACGGCCGAGAACTTGTTTTTGATAATTAATACCCGCAAAGAATATTTAGTTCATTAACAAATATTTTTAACACGTTCTTAAAAGACATTAATTATCAAAACACGTCCTAAGCCTTTATTTTCCCATTCAAATTCTCACTATAGCGAAAAGCCACGCGCAAAACGGTCGGAAACCGGCTCCTGGATCCAATATTCAAATTTCAAATTTCGAAAACAGCTGTGAACGCAACGAAGGAATAGCGGGCCGTCGAAAAAGAAAGGCCCACCTTCTCCTTATAAACACCCCGCTCCCTCAACCCTAATCTTTCACTCCAGACGTCTTTGTATACGTCTCCACTCTCTCTCTCTCTCTCTCTCTCTCTCTCTCTCCACTCTCTCTCACTCTCTCTTCACCAGCAACAACCGTCCAGCGAAAATGAGAGAGTGCATTTCGATCCACATTGGACAGGCCGGGATCCAGGTCGGAAACGCCTGCTGGGAGCTCTACTGCCTCGAACACGGCATTCAGGTAAAAAGAAAAAAAAAAAAAAAAAACTCCGTCGAACTTTCTGTTGTCTTTGACGCCATTCCGTTTTGATCTAACCGATCTGTGTTGTTTTTGCTGTTTTTCGCAGCCCGATGGGCAAATGCCGAGCGACAAGACGGTGGGCGGCGGGGACGACGCGTTCAACACCTTCTTCAGCGAGACCGGCGCCGGAAAGCACGTCCCCCGCGCCGTCTTCGTCGATCTGGAGCCCACCGTCATCGACGAGGTCAGGACCGGCGCCTACCGCCAGCTGTTCCACCCCGAGCAACTCATCAGCGGCAAAGAAGACGCCGCCAACAACTTCGCCCGTGGCCACTACACTAGTAACCCCTCGAAACATCTCTCCTAATAAATCGCTTGGGTTTCGTCTTTGTCTATCCTTGCTTTTGATTTTGGAGTATTAGATTAGTATATATTCATTTGATATCCTGTTTTTATGTTTGCTTTAACTAGTACGTAGATCGATGTAGGGGCAATAAATGAACTGAAATAGCCAGTCGATTGTTCAAATTTGGTTTGAAAACATGACGAGGTTTAGAGTTTAAGCGTCGCTTCTCTAGATCTCGAACAGATCTTTTAAAGAGTTTTAATCTAGCCGATCTCATACAATTTCGAGTAGCTTGAAAGTTTTGAACATTGTAAGTGGAGCAAATCAAGTAGTAGCCTGTTCAGTATTGACTCGAAAATTTATGTTTCAAAATGATGTTCAATGTAACAAACTGATCTTCAACAATCTTTTAACGAGCGAATGTGAGCTAAATATTTTGGTTTGTTAATTGACCCGAGATGTGGGAAGGATCTGCCCATATAAGTAGGTTTTTTGATTATTTTGTGTTTCGTTTGGATTTGTGGTTAATATACGTATATTTTGTTGATAGTTGGGAAAGAGATTGTGGATCTGTGCCTGGACCGGATCAGGAAGCTAGCGGATAACTGCACGGGGCTTCAAGGGTTCTTGGTCTTCCATGCTGTTGGTGGTGGGACCGGATCTGGGCTTGGTTCTCTGCTTCTCGAAAGGCTTTCTGTCGACTACGGAAAGAAATCAAAGCTAGGGTTTACTGTTTACCCTTCCCCTCAGATCTCTACCTCTGTTGTTGAGCCTTACAACAGTGTTTTGTCCACTCATTCCCTGTTGGAGCACACTGATGTTGCTGTGCTTCTTGATAATGAGGCTATCTATGATATCTGCCGTAGGTCTCTGGATATTGAGCGGCCCACTTACACCAATCTCAACAGGCTTGTCTCTCAGGTATAACCATTTTCTTAACTACATGATTACAGTAGAAAACACACCATGTTTAGGTCATGTTACATAGATAAGATATAATAAGCAATTGAGAACTTTTATTGCAAGAATTTGTTTAAGAATTGTTTTGGCATGAGAGATTTTTGAACTGTCTTGAACTGTGGTTATGTGCAGGTCATTTCCTCTCTGACTGCATCTCTTCGTTTTGACGGAGCTCTGAATGTGGATGTGAATGAGTTCCAGACCAATTTAGTCCCGTACCCAAGAATCCACTTCATGCTTTCTTCGTATGCTCCTGTGATATCTGCAGAGAAGGCCTATCACGAGCAGCTCTCAGTTGCAGAAATCACAAACAGTGCTTTCGAGCCCTCTTCTATGATGGTCAAATGCGACCCTCGCCATGGAAAATACATGGCTTGCTGTCTGATGTACCGAGGTGACGTGGTTCCCAAAGACGTGAACGCTGCTGTGGCCACCATTAAAACCAAGAGGACCATTCAGTTTGTGGATTGGTGCCCCACTGGGTTCAAGTGTGGTATCAACTACCAGCCACCCACGGTGGTTCCGGGTGGTGATTTGGCTAAGGTCCAGAGGGCTGTTTGCATGATTTCAAACTCAACGAGTGTGGCTGAGGTGTTCTCGAGGATTGACCACAAGTTTGATCTGATGTACGCGAAGAGGGCGTTTGTGCATTGGTATGTGGGTGAGGGTATGGAGGAAGGCGAGTTTTCTGAGGCTAGGGAGGATTTGGCTGCACTGGAGAAGGATTATGAGGAAGTTGGGGCTGAGTCTGCTGAAGGAGAGGATGACGAGGGTGATGAGTATTAGGGTGGTGTTGGTAACTTTGTAGTAGTTATTTGAAATGGAAGCCAATGGATCTTATTGGTAGTAATATTAGTACTGTGTGTTGTGGTGGTTGTCCTGTTTTGTCTGAATCAATGTCTCTGTGTCGTTTGAAATTCTGATCTATTGAAGACTTTTATTTTCCTAAGGATCTTGGATTACCTATTTTGCATTACTTGCTATACTGGTGCATTTTGGTTGTGGTTCATATCAAATTTGTACTCTGCATTTTGGTTTGGTATCGCTTACAGTTCATTTTGAAGTCTGGTGTTGTATTTTCAATTCAAAGGAATGTGTCAACCAAATGCTCCTCAATCCAAATTGAATAACGCAAGGGCCAGTCGCCGTTGCCCACCATTGACCTCTCCAATCATATATTCAATTTAGCACCATAATCAAAATTCCACTACATTTTTTCCATTACTTCTCAATTGTGGATGACATTCCAATATTTCAAGCGTTCTACATTTTCCCTTTTTTTTTTTTCAGTTTAATTTTTCAAATTACAAAAAACTGATTGGGGGCAGCAGATTGGCAGATAATTCATCCAATTTTTTTGTTCATTAGCTTATTTTGGAATTGAAATTGGAGGGAATATTTGCTTCTATCTTTTGTTGAATTTCCAAAGCATGGCAGAATAGTTCTTTAACAAGCAGGCCAGGTCCGAGAATCTTAGGTTTATGAAGGCCGGCCATGGCCGGCTCCAATCACGTCATTTTCAAATGTTTTTTCGTAAGAGAGAGAAGAGAGGGCATACCTTGGCTCGAAGGGTGCTGCCATCATAGCTTTGTTCTGTTCCAATCACGTTAGTAAAAATTAATTAATAAAATCGAAGTCATGCTAATGTATGTGAATCGATGAAAAATCTTATTTTCGCATTTGATAATTTGCTCGGCGAGTTCTATAGGTCTGCCATGTAGTCATGTAGAACTGTGTAACGCAGTCCAATATCTAAAATACGAAATACATACAAGTTGGATCCAACTAATACAAAGGTCAATGCTTACTAAAGATTGTTCTTACTCCTACAAGAAAGTGAATAGTTCACAATCTCCCATACCAATTTTGTGCATTCCTTTTCTTTTTTGGTTAGCAAGACCCATCGAATAAAATCAAGAAAGATGCTCAAAATGTATTCTTATTACAACGATGGCGTTACAACGATGCACACCATCGGCTGTTGAAAAAAAAAAGCGCAGAATGGACATGGGAAATTAGAGTGACATAGGTTTAAATAAATGGGCCGGTCTTGAATAATCGTATTCTGCTCACTTCACCATAACAACACAACACAGTACCAAGCCCAAGACCGAAGAACATATGCCCCCTCAAGTCTGTGGGCCACAGTCGCGAGAAAAAAAGAAAGTGCAGGCCTCCAACTCAAAAAAAAAGAGAGGCATACAACAACTAAACGATATCCAATACATAAACCAAGAAATAGCCCACAACGATAAGACACAGATTTTTTCCCAACAAAAGTTGATGAGGTCTAAAATGGTGCTTTAATAGCCAGCCAAAGATGTATTAACTGGAAAATCAACGTTTTGCACCAGCAGATTTGCATTGTGAATCTCTCTTGCATGCTGAAGCAATACTCACAGCATAACAAGCTATATATGTTGTCACAACTTTAGTCTTCTCCGCTAGAGCTTGCTTGCTGGACAGTCTGAGTTGTATCCGATTGTACGGGAAGAATTTGATATGGCCAAGAATCTGAGGACGATGGATAACGAGCATGTGGTCTGCTTACATTTGTTGGAAGCTTAGACACAGAATCTGAAGTATCAGGCTCATGGTGTACTGTCAGGTCATGATGATTTAAGGGAACAATGAGTACGGAACCCAAAACAGGTGCTGGCTGTGACGCTTGTTCAACTTCAGGAATCACAAGGTGGTGATCCTCCTGTAAGTGTGGTGTAGTTTCAAGTTGCGACTGTGAGTGATCTAACTTCCATGCATATTTGGAATATGTTCTCTCTTGTACCTCACTTTTCAGATCCTCAATCTGAGCTTGAAGGGCAGAATTCTCGTCTTTCAGCTCATGCTTCTCGGCAGCTACCTGTTATCAAATATCCAAGACAACCGCTAACTTTTGACATTCAAATATTGATTCACTTAGCAAATGCAAACACTTGTCGTTTCATGAATTCAAACCCAATTGTTGACTCAATGAAGGAAATTTGTGTTCCTTGAGTTAATCATTTTGAGTATGATCTTTGCTTCTAAACAAAGCATTGATATTGAAACATCCAGTCCAGAGGGAACAAACTCCAATTGAATTTCCTTATATGAATAGAGAAGAATTGAGGCATTAGCGACCGATAATAAGCATCAAGTTTGCCTTGAAGCATAGAAAAGGATATTTGCGTCCTATATCATTTGCTAAACTCTGAAATAAAGTTATCCGAACAGCAGGATGAGTTTTAAGAAGCTTACATAGTGAGATTCAGATAAAAGAGTAGCGTTCTCCTTTTTGAGACAGTCAACCTGAGCGAGCAAAGCACGTAATATTCGAGTGGCATTACTCAATACAGAGGCTTTTCCGTTGTTCTGATGAGCTGGTTCTGGATAAAATAGAAGGTAAGAAATTATGAACCATCTGTTTTATTGCCCATAACCAAGCATTGTTAATCAACTTGGATGGATGCATCAAGATTAGGTACTGTGTAGTAGCAGGTAAATTTGACCAGAAAAGCATACCTAGTGTATCGCTGAGTTTAAGAAAAAGGACATTCAAAGAATCACGTTTCAGCTTCTCCCTCTCGGCTTTATGAATCTTCTTTGGAACTTTCCCAGGTTTATTTTTGCTTCGTGAAGTGCTGTGGCTGCAACATGGACAGCTTTCAGAATCAAATGACTAACAGCAGTGACTACAATGAAAGAATTAACAATGCAAACTAAGAGTCATGTGCTGAAGATTGACAATGAATTGGTAAAGCTACAACAAATCACTACTTTGAAACACACAAAATTCCCAAAGCATAATTGTGAGATGCTTTGCTCTTAAAATGTTAGGAGTGCATATTTTGAACACTGACCTGGGAACTGGTTTCTCCGGCACCACATCCACATTATCACTTGATGGGACAGGAGCATCTGAAGCCATTTTCGGCTTTCTATATCAGCTAACTACAATTCACTGCTTGTCATTAAAGAAGCACCCAGAGCAAATAAGCCACGAAGCTTAACAGACAACCTACTACACATAGCAAAAAGGAGTTAACAACAAACAACTACAGATAAAAGTCAAACAGATGAACAAAATCAAAATCTGAGATAAGGAAAAACCATTATCCTATCAATTAGACGCGAGTTTCAAATGAATGGAATTTCAAGTTGATTAGCTATCAAGAATTGATCAATAAGAATTTGATAGTCCTGCAATTTCTGCATTGATCTTTGCGGCATTAATGCTTTCTTGGTTGGTTTCATTCTCATCAATCTGCTCCCAGACAGGCTTCTTTTTTTCGTAATCTGAAACCAATCTCACCAACCGCAACCTTAGGTCACGTGCAGCTATTTCGCATTTGGCTAGGGGGGAGAGCGGCCCAAACGATTTCACACTTTGTGGGGGTTGAACTAGAGACTCGTGCCCGTAAGACACTCACATCCACTCTCCTTGCCATTTGCATTAACCTTCGGGACATCAAATACATGCATCTTTACCCATTTCCTATCCTAGAAATTTTCCACTCTCTCGTGAATTTCACTTATATTAGGCACTGAAATCGAACACTAAACAAATACCTTCATTTGAAAACCACATGACATCAACAGATCTTTAGTATGTTCAGCTATCAATGAATTTACATTTCCATCACACTCAATTGGCTCACCATAATACCCAAAATCCACAAGGGAAATGAATATCAGAAGTAATGAAATAACATCTGATTTCTCCAATAGCAATAAAAACGACAAATTTTGCGAAATTGATTCCAACCCATTCGCGTAAAGAAGGAAGAGAAAATAAGAGCCGCAGTGCCACACCAAACCGTGAATAAAATGGATAATCGTTGCAGAATAGAGTCGTACCTTAGGGCCTGGAGATCTTCAGGGTCTCTCTCTGAAATTGCTAGATTTGAGGGAAAATAAATGGAACAAATATTGGGTTCGATCGGAGCGGGTGTGTGTATGTATGTATGTATGTATGTATGTATGTAGTAGTGTGTACGTGCGTTGAGGCCACAGAGAAGGTGGCCGGAGTTTGTGTTCCACGCGCTGGCGTGTGGCGAGCACCGGCATTTTACAGGAACCGAGTTCAACTGCATGCGCACGTCACGTGGTAGACTTGTAATGGACGTATTGACGACAATGTCCTCCGGCGGGACCTACACGTTTGTCATTTTGAGCGAGGATATTCAAGGCTTGAAAATACAGTTGGAAAAGAAAACGATGGTATAAAACAATAGTCTCATTTTGTTAAGGAAAATAAGTATTTTATTTATTTTTTAAATTAAAAATAAAGTAAAAAATAATTACGTAAAAATTAAAATTTTTTGCGAGACGGGGAGTTTTTATTTCATTTATCTTTCCTGCAATTTTTTTTTATAATTTTGTGTGTTACTTTTCTTAAATATTCATTGGTTTTAACAACTGTGGCGGCTCCACCATTTGCTAAAAGTGGTCACTTGAACATCACCATTTTTTTTAAATTTTGTTTTAGAATATGTGTAATATTTTTAGTTTTATTTTGGTTTAACCCTTCTTGAATACCCCACTAAAAAATTGTTGAATATCCAACCCAAAAATCAGCCAATAAATTCATTCAATGTAAACATATTGTTGTGGTTTCTAGATGTAGTAGAGATTTTCATAGGCCTGACCCTGAGATTTCTGAGGTTCTAGATGAGATTTGAAAATGGAGCCTCTCATTTTTAAGTATATTATTAATTGTTCGATATAGGAAACAAGAAAACCTTGTTGTTCGGTGGCAAAGTGGTTATACCAAGCCTTGAAAGCATTGTTCAAAACCTTTTTTGAAAATAGGGCCAAGCACCGCCTAGTGGGCCTATGCTCAAGGTCAGTCCTAGATTTTTGAACACTCTTCTCAGAATTTCTGAAGCCACCACTACCCAATACTAATTTAAATATAAAATTAAAAAATATATTTAACAAATTATCAAAAGAAAAAATAATTTAAAATAAAATTTTGAATTATATTTATCTTTCTAATTTTTTGAAGTTTGGTGCATATTTTCTTTTTCTTTTCCTCAAGATAGATAATTAAATTTTAAAAATTAGAATAAAACAAACAAAAATAAATCAAAATACATAATTTGGGTCAAACCCCTAGTATGGGGTTGTGAGCTCACCAGATGACTTGTACTATGTACATAAAACCGTCCATCTATTACATTGTTTATGTTTATATTTTCAAATATCAAAAATAGCTCAGCCTTATAATTGCAATTATTGTTCAATTTATAACAAAGATTTATGCGACAATCATGTGATTAAGATTGGTGTATGAAGTTGGATTTTTCTTATAGTGTATATATATATATATATATATATATATATATATATATATATATATATATATATATAATATACAGAAATCTTCAAGTAAGGACCTTAAAATGAGGACCTTAAATGCGGACCTCCCATTTCTCACCTTTCCCGATCTGTTTTCGATGATCCGAGCCGCTCAATGTGTTCAGAACGTGATTTTAAGGGTACCCGCGAGAAATCGGCAAAAAAAATGACCGGAAAAGGCTTGATTTGAGCAGTTTTTATTTGAACCGTTAGATAAAAAACAAACAAAAACTGCTCGGATGAAGCCCTTCCCGGTCTTTTTTTTTGCTGATTTCTCGCGGGTACCCTTAAAATCATATTCTGAACACATTGAGCGGCTCGGATCATCGAAAATCGATCGGGAAAGAGAAGTCCGCATTTTATTAAAATAAGGTAGTCTTTATAAGAAGGGGACTCTATATATATATATATAGAATAAGTAGACCCATTCATTTTCTTATCCAATTTGTTTGGTTCGATTTCATGATTCTATATTTCGTTTTATAAATTCAAGAATCGCATCCTATGCTAATTATTAAATAAATTGAACTACCTTTTACACAAAATTATTTTGACTATTGTCTGTCTTATATTTAGGGAAATAATATTGCCACACCCTTTTTTGATAATGTCACACTCTGCAAGTGTATTTTTTGGTGTAGCATTATCAAAAAGGGGTGTGGCAAAATCACTGCCCTATATTTAAGTACAAAACTAGTAATTAAAAATGAACAAATGCATAATCATCTTCGTTAAGAATTTAGTGGATGGAGTGATTTGTGAAACTTGAAAGAGTTTGAGAGGTCTAATTGGGAATTTACTAATCTTGTCAATTAAGAATTTTATTAATTTACAATTGAAATTAGATGGGATACACATCTCTAGGGACTATTTTGCTCAATATATAAAGAAGCCCATTACACACAGACAATCTGTGCATATTATGCACAAATATCGTTGTGAAGTTCATTGCGGATTCCACACAAATAATTCGAGCCGTTCATTAAATGTAAAATAATTTTTCGAGAGTCCTTGCAAAAAATCAGCTCAATCTGATACCTACAGATGCTCGATCCAATCGTCTAACTTTTAATTATACTAAAATTTGAATGAAAAAGTTAGACGATTGGATTGAGCATTTATAGGTATCAAATTGAGCTGATTTTTTGCGAAAACTCTTGAAAAAATGTTTTACATGTAATAAACAACTCGAATCATTTGTGTGGAACCCGTAAAGAACCTCATAGCAAAATCTGTACAAAAACTGTGCACAGATTGCATGTATTTGTAGACTTTCCGCAATATAAAATCCTTTCAAAGAACGCTGCTACTTGCACAGCAAAGGGTGCACAGCAGCCTTGCACAGATCAGTTTTGTGCCCGTCTCGGGTCTCGCAAAGATGATCAGAGCTGCTCATTTTGTTCAAAATACGTCGTTTATGGTCCCTGTAAAAAATCACCTCAATCCGATATCGGGAAGGGTGTTTGCAAATCATCTAACTTTGCTTCAAAAGCAAAGTTATATGTAATAAACAACTCGAATTATTTGCATGAAACCCGTAAAGAACCTCATAAAAAATCTGTACAAAAAACGGTGCACAGATTGCATGTATTTGTAGACTTTCCGCAATATAAAATCCTTTCAAAACAGATGACCCAATCGTAATAGACAACTCAAACTTACGGTAATCGTCATACCTACCCAACGGGATTAAGATGGTGTTCCACGTTTAGAAAAGTTTTTTTCTTTGAAACGTAAATAATTTTAAATTCAAATATAGTGAAAATGAAAAATATTTTTTTAAATTTTTTTGCACCGTTTAAAAGATTTTAATGCGATCTATCAAACAAGATTTATATTGGTAGGAAAATTATTTGTGTAAATATATAATTTTTGAGTTTAAAATTAACTTTTTTTTCTAAAATTTCTTTTTTCAAGAAACCGGAACATTCCCTAACTCAGTCACATAATTCTTCAAAAAATTCATGCGCTCGTGTTTTTATTTTTTGCTCTCACTTATCAGCAGTTAATGCCGTGTGTTAACTTGTTCTTCTAAATAAGCCAATTTGGCTTATTTTTTGTCCTTATTCAATTTTTTTTCCAATCACTTGGTTTATTGTCAATTTTTTGGGGATTATTGCATCCTCATGACAAGAGGAATCTAAAAAGTAAAAAAATTTGACCGAAATTCAATTTTTTTGAATAAAGATAAAAAATTTGGCTTATTAACTTATTTCGTTTTTATGTGAATTTATTTGACTCATTTTTTGCGGGGAAGCCAGTAGCTTTTTTTAGAAGAACAAGGCCGTCACTTTCTCAATCGCACTCCCGCGCTGGCACGCAAATTGTGCGACTGAAGACCTGAGGTTCATGTCCACGATACATCTGTAGAGACTTACGTATGCGATCCATGCCCATCACATTCTGACAATAAAATACTAAATAAAATGGAGTAACTATCAAAATAATTTAAAACCAGACAGAATTATTATTTGCGTTTTGCTTCGAGGGCTCTTCTTCTTCTTCTTCTTCATCTTCTTCTTCTCAATTTTCCGCTTCAATCTCCGATGCTCTCAGGCTTTTCATCGAATTATCCACGAATTCCGTCCATTCCAAACCCTAATCACTTGCTTCCGTAACCGCTATTCGTCGAAACCAAGTCGCTGGAAAATCGCTTAATTCAGAGCCCTAGTTCTTCAAAGCGGGCGCGGGATTCAATTTTTGTGGGGGGCGAAGTTCGAATTGTGGAAGATGAGTGCTCAGAAGAAGAGGAATTTCCAGATAGAGGCGTTCAAGCATCGGGTCGTGGTGGATCCGAAGTACGCAGAGAAGACTTGGAAGATTCTGGAGCATGCGATTCACGAGATTTACAATCACAACGCTAGTGGCCTCAGCTTTGAAGAGCTTTACAGGTTTTTCTTGCTTCTTAATCTATCTGTATTTTTCACATATGTTTCTGATCGTTATTAATATCGAGCTTTTTACAAAACGTAATAGGATTCCCTTACTAGTTTTAATCTAAGTCATATAATTCGTGTGTACGTGTGCGAGCGCGGAAGTGGAAGTGCCTTTTAGAAATATCCCAAACTATTAGAGTTCGCGAGAGCGAGGATTTAAAGCAGGAGCGCAGGGTCCGCTCCTACCGAACGATCATGTGCTTAGGTGTTAATATGTACTTAGTAATTGAACGTCTTTTAGTCAAATCGTTCTCGTTTGTGAACGAACGTTTTTCAAAAACATCCCAAGCCGCTAGAATTTGCGAGAGCGAGGATATAGAGCCTGAGCGGAGAGCGAGGATTGAAAGCGAGAGCAAATGGTCCTGTTGAAGGATTATGTGACTAGTTGTTAATATGATGTACTTAGTAAGTGATCGATTTTGAGTCAAACCGTTTGTGAAGATGTGTGTTTGCAATGGTGCGTGACGTAGAGTTGTGGGAAGTTTTGATATCCGCATAGGAAATTGATATAGAAGAAAAGTAATTAGAACAAAAGAGAATTTTATTTGAGGCATATGCTTATTATGCATGTTTGTCTATGTATCGACTGGAAACGACTATGTAATCTTTTACCAAGACATGATCGAATATCCAACTTTGCCGAGACATTTTTCAATACTAGATGCCCAGGCACTCGCGATACCTGCGTAAACTGTGTTACGGAAAAGATGGAAAGAGTAAAATCTTGAATGGAGATTAATCTGTCATGAAGTCTGGGATGTGTAAGTAGAAAAGAGGGGAGAAGAAATTTGGGGTGGCAGTTTTTTTTCCCCTTCTTGGTGGTTTTTTTTGGTAGTTAAAGGGGTAATTTGAAAAAAAATATGTGAGAGCTAGCCACAAAACTGACGTTCACATCAAAAGGGATGTGCCCTCTATAATAGGAATAGATAGATATGGTGGGGTTTTCTCTGCATGCCATTCTTGTGTAATGGTGGCAATGTTGTAAGGGACTTGTAGCTGGTTATTTGGAACCTTCAGATTACGATTATGTCCCAGAAGGCCAGAAGTCATGCTATGATCTTAAATAGACAAGCAGAGAAGTTGGAAAATGATTAGTATAATACCTGTCAAACTTAGTATGGAACATTGGAAGTTTTTCTATACATAAGCGTGAGTGGAACTGGTGATTCGACAACCACAGGATGGGGTTAGCCAAGGATGACTGAACCAGCATAAATTTCCCTTCCTGATTTGGGGGACCCTAAGTTCTTTGGAATGGCATTTTGGTTTGTTTAGAATTTTGAAAATTGATTTGTTGGCTTCATCTTTCGTCACAGTTATAGAACAGGATGGAGGTGTCTCACAGTCTCAGTCTTGTAAGTTTGTGGAACAGTGATTTTATGAAATTAGTACTTTTGATGTGGAAACGGTTTCGATCTCTGAATCCATTATTGCTCCACGCATAGATCAAAATCTAGGCTCTTAGTGTTTAAGATGGATACTTATTACATAGTCCATGTCTCTTCTCTCCCTGTCTTCCTTTATCGTGATAATTGTTGGCTCAAGTAAAAGATTCTTTTTCTCCACAACTCTTATTTTCTTTAAGCCATTCCTGAAGTAAAAAACCACAACGATTCCCTTCCAGTTTTCACTACGAGGATGACTTTCCATGGATAAGGGTTAACAAGAAAGAGAGAATCAGAAATGAGGAAGGCCTCACCTCCTACTTCGAGCTTGACGTGTATAGTAATAATCCCTTAAGAGGCAGTGCATAAATCCCACTGAAGACTTTTTCTTTCACTACTCGAGAAATTCAGAATCCGTAGTTAGCTGTGGCCATAGTTGTAAGGGTGAGAGGTGCAAAGATCTGTTGGGGTCTATGTGTGAGGTGCAAGACGAGGCGCGTGCCTTTTTGAAGCGAGGGGCACCTAGGCGGAAAAAATAGGAAAAATAGCAAGCACCAATACTATATAGCCTAATACACATAAAACAATAAGAAAAAGCTTTCTCATTTTCATATGCAGTATAATTATATGTACACACAAACAGGTGCGTGCGCTCGCGCACACATACATATCTGAAAATGTTAAAAAAGAAAAGAGCTTTTTCATTTTGATATGCAGTATAATATATGTCGACTATATAGTATATCCTCAAAGAGAGAAGATCGACTAATGATCGAGAGAGAAGAGATGAGAGGAGAGGAGAGAGAGGAGAAGCAAGAGAAGATCAATCGATGATTGAGATGATACCTGTGTTATTTTCGTTTCTGGTGATCGAGAGAGGAGTAATTTGCGATCGACTGAAGTCAACGATGAAGGAGTGAAGGTAATATGTTTAACCTAGTTTTGATCCTATGGTTGGGATCAAAATTGAAAGAGGCGCGCCTTTTCTCGCCTTTCGTGCCTAGGCGCGCCTTGGGTGCGCTTCATTGAAGGCTCCTTGCCTGGGCTCAGTCAAGGCACTAACCCTGCGCCTTGATGTGCCTAGGCGCGCCTTTGACAACTATGGCTGTGGCTATATGCTTGACATACTCTTTTTGCATTGTCAAACGTGAATGCATTGACAGATGCTTGTTTTATAAGTATCCCCCATTGTTTTTATTTTATGATATTCACCTGCAATTGGTCTATAGTAATATTAGTCTATAGTAATAGTTTGAGTGTCTGAATGTCTACCTTGTAATGTTTTGAGATTTGCTTGCTCACAACCTATGGTGCTTAGGCCCCGCAAAAGATGTTGAAGTTCTGTGAAGGAAAAACGTTTCTTAGGCTGATTGGGGATTGGTGCTTTAGTTCAAGGCAGAATGTAGCTTTGACTTCTTTAGTCTGAGTTTTTCATCGAGCTTAGTTTGCTCTTTGTAAAATTCTTGGAAGCAGGGGGCTCATGTTTCTAGTTAAAGTCAGGTTGTTCCACGTGGTGATCTGCCTTTGAACAATTTGAATCTTTTCATTGTGCCCTTAATGTGAATCTTGAAGGACGTATTAAAAAGCCTTCTGGCTAACAACTCAGTTTCCAATAGGAAGGCTCTACACTACTAATGGTTCTGTTATGTTTACAGGAATGCTTACAATATGGTTCTGCACAAATTCGGAGAGAAACTCTATTCTGGGCTTGTGTCGACTATGACATCACATTTAAAGGAAATAGCCGAATCAATTGAAGCTGCTCAGGGAGATTTGTTTCTGGAAGAGCTAAACAGGAAATGGGCAGATCACAACAAGGCATTGCAAATGATCCGAGATATATTGATGTATATGGACAGGACTTTCATCCCCAGTACACGCAAAACCCCAGTTCATGAGCTAGGGTTGAATTTGTGGAGGGACAACATTATCCACTCTAGCAACATACAATCGAGGCTTCATGATACACTTCTTGAACTTGTTCAGAGAGAGAGGACTGGTGAAGTTATAGACAGGGGTCTCATGAGGAATGTAATAAAAATGTTAATGGATTTGGGTTCTTCTGTTTACCAAGAAGATTTTGAGAAACCATTTCTCGAAGTCTCTGCTGATTTCTACCGCGGTGAGTCACAACAGTTTATTGAGTCCTGTGACTGTGGGGATTTTCTAAAGAAAGCTGAGCGACGTCTGAATGAAGAAATTGAAAGAGTCACCCACTATTTGGATGCAAAAAGTGAAGCCAAGATCACTAATGTGGTGGAGACGGAGATGATTAAATGCCATATGCAAACATTAGTCCACATGGATAACTCAGGCTTAGTTAACATGATCGTGGATGATAAATATGAGGATCTAGGAAGGATGTACAGCTTGTTCCGTAGGGTGCATAATGGACTCTCAATAATCAGAGATGTCATGACTTCTCACATTAGGGATACAGGTAAGCAACTAGTTACTGATCCAGAAAGGTTGAAGGACCCCGTAGATTTTGTGCAGCGGCTCTTGGACGAGAAAGATAAACACGATAAGATTATCAGTTTGGCATTTTCCAACGACAAAACGTTCCAGAATGCCTTGAATTCCTCATTTGAATATTTCATTAATTTGAACCCTAGGTCTCCGGAATACATATCGTTGTTTGTGGATGATAAGCTCCGGAAAGGACTGAAAGGGGTGAGCGAGGAGGATGTTGAGATGGTACTTGACAAGGTGATGATGCTTTTCCGTTACCTCCAAGAGAAAGATGTGTTTGAAAAATACTACAAGCAACATTTGGCTAAGAGGCTTCTACCAGGGAAAACTATATCTGACGATGCGGAAAGAAGTCTGATAGTTAAGCTCAAAACAGAATGTGGGTATCAGTTCACATCTAAGTTGGAAGGTATGTTCACAGATATGAAGACATCTCAAGATACAATGAAGGGGTTCTATGCGAGCTTGGGCCCCGATGTAACAGACCACCCCCAACTAACTGTCCAAGTCCTCACCACGGGCTCTTGGCCAAGTCAGTCAAGTGCTACTTGCAATCTCCCATCCGAAATTCTGGGGATATGTGAGAAGTTCCGTATGTATTATCTTGGGACCCACACCGGGCGGAGGCTATCATGGCAGACAAACATGGGCTATGCTGATATAAAAGCAACATTTGGGAAAGGCCAGAAACATGAGCTGAATGTTTCCACATACCAGATGTGTATCCTTATGTTATTCAACAGTGCCGATAGGCTAAGCTATAGAGAAATCGAACAAGCGACAGAAATACCTGTCTTGGACTTGAAGAGGTCTCTGCAGTCTTTGGCCTGCGCCAAGGGTAGAAACGTCCTTGGAAAAGAACCCATGACCAAAGAAGTTGGTGAAGATGATGCCTTCTTCTTCAATGATAAGTTTTCGTGCAAGTTGTACAAGGTGAAGATAGGTACTGTGGTTGCGCAAAAGGAGAGTGAACCAGAAAAACAGGAGACGCGTCAGAGGGTGGAGGAGGATAGGAAGCCCCAGATAGAGGCGGCGATAGTGCGGATCATGAAGTCAAGGAGGGTGCTGGATCACAATAACATTGTCACTGAGGTCACAAAACAGCTGCAATCGCGGTTTCTGCCGAATCCTGTTCTGATAAAGAAGCGAATCGAGTCTCTGATTGAGAGGGAGTTTCTGGAGAGGGATAAAGTGGATAGAAAGTTGTATCGATACCTTGCATGATTAAAATTACCCAGTGATTGTCTTGTGAAGGGGCTTTTTGTGGCCTCTGATGGTTGAATTGTATGCTGGATGTTGTTCTTGAATCATTGCTAGCTCAGTTTGGTTAAACTTAACATTTTGTTCTCTCTCTCTCTCTCTCTCTCTCGATTTTGTCTGTATAATTTTCTTTTATGCAGTCCTACAACAAGGTATTAGGCGATCTTTAGTTTCACAAGCTACAATGCATGTAACGGTTCATGAAAGAAGATCAATGGTAGCAAACACAAGTTAAAATCCTCTAATCAAAGAACTGACATGCACTTTTGGGACCTGACTATAATAAAAAACGCATTGTGATTTTTTTTCTTTTGTTATTTGTCAGTGATAAAACACGCCATTCATCCCGTTTTTTTATTTGTTAAAGATCTTTAGTGAATCATTCATTCATTTCTTTTTGTTATTTGTCGGTTTTTTGAAAAAATCCATCTAGATTTTAGTAGGATTTTTTTTGTGAAGCAATCTACAGTGACCATAAACAAATGTGACATTAACATATAGTGATAAAAGACGCCATCAAGATATTATCTTTGTAAACTATTTAAAGTACTTAAAATAATTACGTAGATAAGTTAAAGCCAAAACTTACATTAAAATTTTTATATTAAAATCGCAAAAACTCACAAACATCAACCAGTTAAATAAGAGTAAAATACAAAAAATTTCGTGAAGGAATAGGGCCGTGGGATAGATGATTAGATTAAAAAATTAGTTACAGAGCAAAAGAGCAAAAAGAGTGAGAAATCAATAGAAGTTTTGTTGAATTAATCTTGAAAGTGAAGAAATAGGATGGTGGAATGAAGCATTAGATTAGAAAATTAATTTTATTCAGTGTATATAAACAATTTATGTATGTATGTGTGTGATACAGTTTGGATCGAATTGGCACCAGGATAGGATTGAAACCAGAACTGTTGAAGTAAATCCATAGACCAACGTTTAACACGGTGAACCAAGCCATTCGGTCTGGATTGGTTTGGACTTAATTCATGGTTTGACAGTTATTTTGCTCATAGAAATAGATCAGTAAAACAAGAAAGGAAATCAAGGTTCTGACAGTTATTAAGCCATAGATATCAGAAAAACCCCAATGGCCTGTACGCATTCACTCAATCGCAGGCCATCAAATTTTCCAAACAATTTTTTTTTGGGCTGGTGTGAATTTTAAGCCTTATCATTTATCACACAAACCCATGAGGCACAGCAAAAGCATCTTCTGATGATGTTGAAGCTCGAAGAAGAGGAAGCTCTTTCTTTTGGACGTACCACTCAGGCGTCCAACATCGTCGAAACTGAGGACCAAACCCACCGTCCACTAGTAAGAGGCCTAATTAAAGCCGGGACAAAATTCTCGTGTGGACCGACCCATAAGAGTTGATAGAACTTAGGTTTTGCACCTGCGACCTTAGGAGGTAGCAAATCCCTAACTCTCAAGTCTTGGTCACCAAGCCAACCCCTTGGGGTTATTAGAAGAAGAGGAAGCTTTAGATGCCCTATATTTATAGAACTAGGATATACAAATCAAGGTTGAGAGATGGAGCAAAAAGTAACAGAACGTTTGAGATATAAGAAGCCACTTTTAAACACGATTAGTCTACAATTCAAGGGCAGTTTTCTTGCATTGTTTTGTCAATCCCAGTGACCAGAAGGTCTCCAATAGTTGGAAAAATCAGGATTCACATTGCAAAGAAAAGTACTTCAAAAGCAAGAAAAATAGAAAGCAAGCCATACAGTTCAGTTGTCTTCTTCTTCATCACCATCTTTGTCTTCATCATCTTGCTCATCATCGCCTTTTTCCTGAATAAAAAGGCATCTTTAAGAAGTCTAAGCAAAAAGAAGTCACAAATTTTAAATGGAATAAGCTCAAATATGTGACAAAACTCTTGATTAGCCTCAACACCTAAATGGTAGAAGCAATTGGCTACCAGTCCGAATGAGCACTGACTAGGAATTTAGATCATAAAAGACTACGGGCAACGAATTGGAATCAAGCGTTGACGCCAAACAATGTAGTCATCCAGGAAAAAATGCCACAAACAAACTGTTACTACTAGTACATTCACAGGCAACTGAAATTACAGTACTGGCCACATAGTTGGCAATTTTCACACCCCGTATATGTAATACAGTATTGAATATGCTCCCAAATCCTCAATTTCGTTATGAAAGGAAATAGGTAAACCTTATAAGTCAAGGAGAAGAATCTTAGGTGCAGCTGACCATGGGCGTTGAAGTACAGCATCTTAAGGCGAACCTTCATATCTAGCCTACAAGCCAATGATGCCCCCAGGGTCTTGCCGTGGTGCTAATGCTGGGCCAAAGTCCTGCCTCACAGGACTGGGGTTCTCGTGGAGCTTTGTGGAGCTCACTGTTCAATAACCTTCTGAGGATGACGTCAAGGTAGGAGCCCTTTTGGAGGTGGTGACATGGTGTGGGTCCCTTTAGGACTGCGCTTACAAGTACCTACACTGACTATTCAGAATCTTTTGGTGGGCTTGGACTTAGGAGGTTTCCCTTTGGGGGTGGAGTTGGTCCATACATACATAAATAACAAAGAAAGCATGAGCTATACGAGACAGGAAAACCCCACAAAACTAAAATAAACCATAAACCCGTCCAGCTTGGATGAAACTGAGGTATGATCAGAAATTTGTGCTATGATGACAAATGGATTAACCAGCAAGCCAAATGGCACTTTCTCCTGCACATACCTTCCGCTTCCTCCATTTAGATATTCATTTATTGGTTGACAGGACCGTCGTTCCAGTTTTCCGTTTACAAACTTTTGTACTTTTTCACAAGGTTTCAGACCAGACAATGAAAAATAACCAACAAGCTCCAGTAAATCTTGTTTGCTAATCTAAAGTAAGAAAAAAGAAAAAGAAAAAAAAAACTTTTAAAGTCTGTGTGCACGTGGAAGCAGAGCATGTATTTGTAAGCTGAAGAGAAGGTACTATTAACGTTTCCAATCTAGGATCACTATATTGTTTCATTAAGGGAGTGGATCACTATGTTGTTCACTTTAAGTGTTTAACGAATGAAAAAGGGCATCATCATAAGGTTTCATTCGATCTACCTCCTCCTCATCCTCATCTCCATCCTCATCTTCCTCATCAGCTTCCTGTATCAGTAAAGTCAAGAGTTCCTCTAAGCCCAAATGAAACGTAGAAAGGCAAGTAAATTCAAGAGGCAAGTAAAATATACTGGAAACATAGATACGTTGATAAAATATTTGAGAGGATTGGGCCACAAGTCCTCCTTAATTATCTCTGCCACCTGCAATTTCAAAGCAAAAGCTAAAATGCTAAACAGAAAGAAAGAAGACGATGAAGAAATATTAACTATTTTAACCAATAACATCAATAAGAGCAGATCTCACTAAAATATATGGCAAGGAAGGAAATGATGCCAACTCATAAGTAATTCCCCAAAGGCAATCACACTCACACCAAAAAAGAATAAATCTTGAGATATATAACAATGCAAGTAGCATGTAGATCAGAAAAGTTACCTCGTCATGAAACCCCTCTAAAATATCTTTCTGCTGAGACTCACTGAACCAACTAAAGAAGCTGCATTATTAAGGAGTACATCAACTGAGTCAGTAATCACATACTATAACCTGAAAACATAAAAAATGAAAATGTCTATTTGGTGGAAACTAACTACCATTAGAAACATGCAAGTTATCTGACCATACCATGAAGAGAGAGCGAGAACTACAGAAGGATAGCATATATACATGTTTATGCAATGTGCAAGGTAGGTTTCACTGCCCTTTCCACCTCAACTTCTTGAGCAACTGAGGTTTAAATAAAAACTTCCACCAATTCCCAGGATAACGATACGATGGTGAGATTTACGGCTAGATTACATAGGAATAGTATCCGCTTGAACTAACTCGCCTAATCAACTTCTTTCAGTTAATGTGATTTCTGTATCTACCAGTTGCTACTCTTTGAGGGTATATGCCTGGTGAAATGGAGGCTTTGACAGAGTTCCCATCGTTGGGTACAAAGGAATGCAGTAGGGAGAGGAGGAGAAGAGCTGTAAAGAGGAAGGACACCTTCCCTCAACATCCTTGAACTTGTCTTCTCGCCACAGTGAACGGAAAGTAAGATGGAAAGGAGTGGAACCTCTGATCTGATAATTTTGCCCTTAAAAACAGTAATTCCCATTAAAAAGAAGAAAGACGTAAAATCTAGAAACACTAGTTCCCTCTTTCGTTCGAAACAAAACATAGGAGTAAACACAGCCTCGTCCCTTCAATCGTAGCTCTACCTATCTGTTCTGACATTTCATCGCCTGTAACAAACTTTACAAACAACACCCAACAAAGCTTATAGGAGTACATGAAAGTGAAATGACAAACACATATAGACTAGTAACTTGCACTCCAGATTTCGTTTGTCCTTTAATTTTGTTGTCGTAAGTGAAGAATCTTATTGCAGACAGAAAAGAACATAGAGCATGCACATTGATTACACAAATCAAGAAACTCATGTTGGCATATATAACCAATCAACCAAATTCACGATGCCAACAAACCGAAAATGAAGCAGGAGGAATCATATGTTTAAATGGCTATATTGGGTGGCCAACACATTTCATGTGATGACTGGGAGTGTGGACCTATATTCGCAATCTCGGATAAGCCTCTGTATATGATGTGTGTACATGACTTGCACAACCTTGTGGTACTTTCAACAGAAGTACTCTTATATTTTATCCATTAAACAAAAGGAGAAAAGAAAACTTGTACATGTTTAGTCGTCCCCATACATGCTTACAGATGAAAGGAGTATATCTGAGATTCATGAAACAAATTCTGTCAAGATGAACAGTTATGACTGTCTACACCTCCTAAAAGTGTCCCATACCCCACTATTTATGATTAGGATCGCAGAAAATTCATCATCCCAGTAATAAGGGACAAGGCAGTTTCAAAATTTCCATGTATCCTACTTCTAAAAAACTAGCTTGATTGGAAAAGACAAGATATGAGAAGAAATACCTCTCGTCAGTAGGTGGCCTCTTGTTTCCTTTCTTCTCATGATCAACTCCGTTTGCAATGACATTCTTCACATGTTGACGTTCACTTTTTATTATGACCAAAAATAATTAAGGTTACATGAAGACACAAAAGCTATCAAGATTACCATGCCTTCCTTCCACTTGATGTTTGTGCCAGTTATCTTGGTTGTTCCTTCATCGGAGAATGTGAACGACTTTGTCAGCTTTGTATCTTCAAAATATGGATTAGATTTGAAATTCTGGAAGTTTAAAATGTGCAAAACAAGTTAGTAAGGACTCAAGACAAGATCAATTGGAAAATGAATGGTATTATTGATCTATTGGGAGAGCCTACAAAAATAGAAAATAAACAGCTACTCTAAGTATGCCTAACCCAACTAACAAGGTAAGGGAAAAAAGGCTTACCAAGGTGATGCTGTACCCTGACATCACATCTTTAAAATCCTCCACATCAATAGAGTCTAGATACTTGCAAATCTATATGGGCATAAAATATGAAATCATAAAAGTCACCATCTGAATTCCGTGATGCCCAAGAGCCATTGAGGAGATCATCCCCACGTGTTAATATCAGATCCCATTAACTCCAATCAAGACATAGTAAATCTAACTCAGAAGGGAAAATCAAGGCAATAAATTTCCACTTGATTGTTTTGTGACAAAAGCCAAACCTTAGTGTCTTCCTCGCTCAAAAGATCACAAAGTGCAGGATGGCTGAGGAACTGCAGAAAGCAATATGCAGAGGTACTTCAAATGAGAAAAAGTGGAACTCTGATTGTGTGACAATTCTTCAATAGTGAACAGGAAAAAAGAGTTGCTGGAATTCTTACAGCAGTCAACCAAAAGTCTGGAATAGATTTGATGACCTCATTTCGTTTAACATAGACAGGCCGGCGGACCCCATTATACTTTTGCTCAACTTCCAAAACTTTCTCACTGGCTTCTTCATTAACCTGTTGGACAGCAAGGTAATAATTAAGTTCCATAGGCTTAGTGACCAATAGAAAATTTAAAATGCCATTTGATGTACTCCTCATGATGCATCGAAGCTCTGGACTAATTTTGTTTATAAGAGTGAACGACAAATTATAAACACAAATGAAAATTTATAACAATGCAGGATTAAAGACATCACCTAGAAGTCTTGATTATTCAACTGCAATATATATATACAAAGTACTGGAAAAACAGTAGATACCTACTCATTTTTTGAAGCATCTTCTTTCCAAACTCTAGGTAAGGAGAAAAGAGTGAAGTAGTACATAAAAGCAACATGATCTTGTTATGATCTCTTCCAACAATTCTAGAATATTGGGAGTTTCTCAACATAGCATTTTGATCACCACCATCTACATGGTAAAAGATAATGAATCTAAAAGAAGAACCTCTAACCAACATAGTAATTATTTTATGAAGCACCGACACCTCTAGAGGTGTATCGCAGTGTCCGGACACGGGGACACCTCAGGGACACGTAGGGGACACCTCAGGGACACGTATGGGACACGCCACGTGGCGTGTCCCATAATTTAATATAAATTTTTTAGGGAGACACGGCTGGGGACACGTATGGGACACGCTACATGGCATGTCCCATAATTTATTATGGAACTATGGATGTTTATCATGTTTTGTTTTCAATTGGGTATTTGGATTGTATTGAACTTATGGATCATGGATGTCTTGTTTTGTTTGAATGGTATTAGAACTATGGATGTTATGTTTTGTCTACATTTTGCCATTTAAACTTAGAAAAAAAAAATATTTATATATATAAATATTTTGAGAGCAGCCACTTTGTACATATTGCCAAAGGTTAGGTCTGTCCTCAATCCTCCCCCGCCCATACCCCCAATGATTGGGGACTACATGGATTCTATTGTTGTTGTTGTAGTATAAATAAATAAATATACATGTGGCCTGTCCCTGGCTGTGACTGTGTCCCCATTTTTTAAAAATTCCCGTGTCCCCGTGTCGGAGTCGGTGTCCATGCATCATAGGTAATTAAATTGTGGATAAATATGATGGCACTCACTGGTGGACAAATATGTATGGCATGGCAATAGGAAAAGTCCCAGCAAATGACTTCCATACCAAGAAGCTATACAAGAGGTAGATCGGGAAACTAATTAGAGGAACTATAAAAGCATGAGGCATCAAGTTGGCTTCTATTATTTCTTTGAACTTAATACCCTCGCCTTGTTTATGGTGGGAAAAAATTAGTATAGGTACCCTCTAAACATTCAAACAGGAACTTCTTTCTAACTCGCTTCCTTCCCTATCCCTCTGAATCCCTCATACGCGAGAGCCATGAAGATTGACACCAAAAAATCAAGTACCCAAAAGTTGCTTCATTTCTTCAGAATGCCTTCCCCTTTAATTCTTTCCAACAACCAAAAAACGAGGAAATTCAGGATCAATGCCCAACAACACAAGGGCTGGTAAGAAATTTCTTTAATCACCATGCGTATAAGATGAGCGTAGTTGAAATGAGAATTTTGAGATGAATGTATGATAATCGTCTAATCGAGATAGAATTAGAAACGGAATCCTTGGAGGGAAAAATGATAAAAATAAATAAATAAATTTAAGGTAGTTCTTCCGTAGATTGGTCGATACAATATTTAGGATACCATTTAGGAAAAGCGATATGGTTATGGTTGTACACAAAAGGGAGAAGTATACAAATAATTAAATTTAGAGGCGTTAGTTCAAAAGTATTGAGATATTAGAGAACACAATGCTCTCAGTAACGGATTCATGCAACCGACTCCAATTGATTGGGACTTACACACGGTTTGGTTTTATCTTCAATCACCACTACCCAATCAAGAACGACCACCAGTTTCACAATGAATTTCGCGAACCACAACAATGCACAGCCATTAAAAGACATCCTACCCAGTAACAGCAACAAAATATGTATAAATAAAGAAGATTAAAAAATTAAAAAAAAAATTTCATGCATGTATGTAGAAGATATAAATTTCGATTTTCCATACGAACAATTAGAAATTCATCGCAATGTGGGAGCGTATTTTGAGGAGGGAAGCGAGACCTTGTCGAGTTGATCTTGGACCTCCTGTAACTTCTCGATGGAGAGAACGAGGTCGGCGTCAATGTGATCGGAATCTTCCTCCTCTGTTATCTTGGATTTCTTGCCACGGTCGGCTATCATCTTCTCTGGCGGTGGTTAAAACCCTAGCTCGAGGAATGGGGACGGAAAAGGAAGACGGTTGGAGAGAGAGAGAGAGAGAGAGAGAGAGAGGGTTTTAGAACCCCGGACGAGGATGGTTTGTTTTGCCGGTTTCTGTTTCGTTCCACTACCCGCCCAAATTATTTGTACCCACGATGATATCTGAAAGGCCTTATGGGTTGGGCTTCCCTTCAAGTAACATTCTCTTCTCTGAATGCGGGTGGGACCAGGAATTATAAAAAGAATTTAAAAAGTAAAAAATTGTGATCAAAATATATTTTTTTAATAAAGAAAAATTAGATTACTCTCGTCATGATGAAACAATAATCTCCAAAAAATTGAAAAAAAACTAACAAATGTAAAAAAAATTAAATAAGAACAAAAAATAAGCCACTTGACGCTTGGCTTATTAAACCGAACAACCCATAGTCTAATGGACTATTAGGATGGGCTTTTAGGGGGTATATGCACTTGGTATTCATAATCCAATCTCAACACAAGTCATGCGAAATTACTTTCCTATCCTTCCTTAAGCCAGCTAATTACCAATCCGTCCTCCTGTTATAAGCACATGGCACTGACAATGCGCACAAATGATACGTGCACGATTTTACGCATATTATGCATAGATTTTGTAGCAGGCAAAAGTTGTTTATGAAATGAATGGAAACCCATTTTTTTCGGTTCTGGAATTTTTCGTAAACAAATGAGTTGTATATGTATTTTGTAGAACAAAAATATCAACACAAATACGTTTATGATCCATTAAAAAAACTCTGCAAACTAAAACAAAAAACAGTAAAAAAAAAAAAATTCCAAACAGGGCCTTACCATTTTAGCATTTCCATTTAGTTATTCTCTCTCGGTATTTTTTTATATTGGTAGTTTTGTACTATCCAGTAAGTCTCTTTATTTACTCAAATTCCAAACACACCGACTGGCCCCTTTTCCACTATGAATTTTGCACTACAATTTATTGACTTTTGTGAGATTTTTCATATTAAACTATTTTTTTTTGTCAAAAATAAAGTTATTTCCACTAACTAAAATATTCAACACATTTTCTTCTACTAACCCAACACATTTTCTACAACTTATTCTTTAGAGAAAATAATTTGACGTTTATGGACAACAAGAAGTACTCCGTAGTTAATAGCTTAACGCTTAGCGGAATACAAGCTCCTCTCAGTCATTATTTCCCAAATTTGCTATAGGAACCAGTGAAGAGAACCAATTGTGAACCTATACATGTGGTCAGTGTATAATCGGTTCTCTTGGTCAATCCCCATAGCAAAATTGGGTCGATGAAGAATGTCTTCTAGAAAATTAGAGGCTAGTCCTACTTTTTAGCTTCAGTTTCATCACAACCCTAAAATATTGGTACTGAACTTGAACATGCATTGTTATGTTGCATAATAGTAACTTTTTCGCCCATTTGAACTATGTGAATTGTATATATGAACTATGTGAACAACGTATGTGAACTACGTGATTTGTATATGTGGACTATGTGAATTGTGCAGTATATATGAACTATGTGACCCGATGGGTATTTTTGTTCGAAATAACGGGCTGGGACTATATCGGGTAGCAATATTGTCGCCACTGGTTTAATGTAAAGGCCCAATAAAACACTACTACCTAAAAGAGTGTTAACGATAAATGGATGGAGAACGTGTTTTGATAATTAATACCTGCCAAGGACATGCTGAGAACATTTGTTAATGTTGAAAATGTCTTTAGCGGGTATTAATTATCAATAGGAAAAATGACGGTCAAGGACGTGTTTTGATTGTAATAATCAAAAGTGAATAAACAAAACTTGTCACGTCAGTTTTTGATTATTCATTTAGAGGGTGGCTAAAGTTAGCAATATGAAATCTCACATTGTTACTTTTGATTATTCAAATACCCAAATTTGATTATTGGTTAGGAGGTTGCTAACTTTGATTATTTCAATGTGAGAGTGTCCACAATGACATAATCAAAAGTGCTAGGTTTTTAAAGTTAGCAATATTTGTGCAAAATATGACTCACAATGCTATCATCAAACTTAGCAACCTCCTTAGAAATAATCAAATTTTGGAATTTAGATAACCAAAACTAACAACATTTTGTCAATAACCAAATTTAATTAACATCACATTCTCAATCAAATACACACATGATTACAAAAAAAAACGTTATATCTCTTCCCTTTTCCCCTCTCTTTCTTTTTCAACGATGTTTTCAAAAAAAAAAAAAAACTGAAATTGTTTTTTTTTTTTTAAAACTGTTTGCCCCCCAGAAAATATTTTTAAAAATAATTTTTTTTTCTTTTTTCGAAAAATTGTTTTGTAGAAGAAATTTTTTCTCAAAACCTTTTCTTATATAAAAATTAATTTTTTCAAAAACCGTAGTTACACAAAAACTATTTTTATAAAAAAATTTCAAAAAAAGTTTAAAAATTATTTTCTATTTCTAATAAATAATTTTTATTAGTCTCAAAATTTATTTTTAGAAAAAACTATTTCTATGTTCACAATTATTAGTTTTTTTATAATTTAAAAATGTGAAGTGGCAACTTTTGGTTATTCAATTTTGATTATGCCATTATGGACCTCTACATTGCTAATCTTAATAATCTCTTAACTGGATAATCAAAAGCTGATGTGGCAACTTTTGATTATTCATTTTTTATTATAACATTGTGGATACTCTGAGTACTTTTTTAAGCACATATTGTTAACTTTAGCAATCTTTTGATTTTGATTATTACATTGTGGATGCTCTAAGAACATTTTCAGTATTAACAAATGTTCTCAATATGTCCTTAATGGGTATTAATTATGAAAATACGTCTTGAACCGTCATTTTCCCTTATCGAAACATGTCATTAACCATCATTTTTACTAAATGGATTGAGCTCAACATTCGGACAACATGGACATTAATCACGTTGGGCTCACAGGCCCGGCCCAAACAAGGTTTTTTTCCTCTGGGTCTATAAATAAAAATGGACGTTTTTAAGTTCAGACTGTTATTTGTATGCCGTCAATTTTATCTTGCACTCATGGATTTCGTCCACGTAGTTATTGATGTCGGATCAAACTAATTATTTGCATCGATGAATTTTATGGCAAGAGCTACACAATGAAAGTTAGGATCACTGTATGAAGTGCCTGAAATGGACCCACAACCACTCAAAATTGGACCGTATTTGATAGATGACAACTGGACCAAAGCCTGATTGGTATGCAAACATGTATACTATTAACAAGTCACGGTTTAGGTGGGTTTCGTCCCAATTGGGTGTCCTTGATTGATTTTTTTGCCAATCGTAGGTTTGAGTCTCGGATTGGACGAAAAACTGTTCTTTGAACATGTTGCTGTTTTATTATTGTTAACTCAGATCTGTCTAACCTATGGTGACTAAATTAAAAACGTGGATCAGGCAAGTATTTGCAGATGATTTCAAGAAGGATGAACACAACCAGGGGAAAAAACTACTGCAAATCAAGAGCCAGCTAATTTTAGGGGTTAAGTAATTGAGATTTGGCCTTAATCAACTATTAAGTGGTGAGATGTGGCTCTTAGCCCATTCGATAGCCCTTGGAGAAGCCCCTATAGTTGCTAGGGAGAATTTTTCCCAGGTCCACCATACCACTTTCCAAACCCACTAAGTCCACTTCTAAATTCTATAACCCCCTAAGTCCACTAACCTATTAATAAGGATATAATAATCCTAATTAGTCTAATATACCCCCTGTTTTGAAGAAAAAAAAAAACTGCCCCGTTATTTCCTCAATTTCAAACATATCCATTTCATCCACTTATAAAACCCCAGCCCATTCCCCTCCTCCCCCCCTTCCCCCCCTCCCCCCCTTCTCCCAGACGATCCAGCTTTTCGACAGAAACCATAAACGAATCTCTCATTGCAGCCTCCTGTCGTCGTCGCCATCACCACCCACCTCCCGTCGCCGTCTCATCCCGTCCTTGCCGATTACTCACCGCCGCTAGTTCACTCCTCACCTGCTCGCCGCGGTGCACTCCTCCTCCTCCTCGCCGCCCTTCGTCGCCATCCATGGTCGTTACCACCAGGTCCCTCGGTCTTCGTCGCCATCCATGGTCGTTACATCAGGTGCCCTTCCAAATCATAACAAATAACTTGATCTTCGTCGCCTTGTGTCCCTCGGTATGGTTCTTTGCATTTGAAGGGTTTATACACCAGTAAAAGCATAAGAATCATTCTCTTCCTTTCTTTATCCTTCTCTGTGAAGGGTTATAGATTTAGATCTATTAAGGTTATGTTTTTTTATACGTTTGTTTAGCTGCTGTTAGGTAATATATGGTTATATGTTCAGATATGTTAGGGTTTTTTTTTTTGTACTTTTGATTAGCTGCTGTTGGGTAACATATATGGTTATATGTTCAGATCTGTTAGGCTTCTTACAAGGTTGTTTATGGTTATATATGGTTATGGTAACATATATGGTTATATATATAGTTATACATGGTTATGGTTGTATATTTATGCATATATAAATATATGGTTATATATTCAAGTCTATAAACGGTAGTCCAATTGCACTGAAACTGTTTTTTTTTTTTTTGCTGGCTTTGAAATGTTTTTTGTATTTTTTTTGCTACTGTTAAGAAACATATATGGTTATATATTCAGGTCTATAAGCCGCTGCGCGGACCTATTTAATAACGTAAATTTAGCAATTTATTAGTTTTTGTGTATAAATATATGTTAATTTATTTTGTACATATAACCATATATCATGAGATATATAATGTTTAGGTTTTCGTTTAACAGTTGATATCATGAAACATTTATGGTAATATACGAATTCTTGAATCCTTTTTTTAACATATAAAGTTATATATTTCCATCTGTTTAACTTTTTTCTTATATGTGCAGAAATGACAAATCCACAAGAAATAGGAGTATGGTTTCATGAAGTGCCTAATCCAATTTATTGCAAATTGGAGTATCACCACAATGACACCGTGATAATGGAGTTTAGGATGAACTCCAACCTCAGAAGAGCTCTCCACATCAAATCCTTCTACCAAAGGTGCCTCATGACGTTGAAGAGCCACATTAGGATCGTTGATCATGACAAGACAGCCAAGAACATTAGATTTAGAATTTTAATTTGGTTAAAGTCTTTTGGTGTAATTTCTGTCTTGTATTCATATTGCTATTCAGATAACTCTGAATCCGTTTTGTAAATCTATCGATCAAATTTATAACTATGTAGTTGAACAATAGCAGACTCTGAATCCATTTTTATTTATTTTGAACACAGATGTTTTGATTTGCGGATGTAATGGTTTCAATGATTGATACTTGTTAAAACTTGAACATATATATGCACAAACATATAACCATAATCATATATAACTATAGACAACCTTATATGAATTCGTCCGCGCAGCGGCTTAACTCTTAAAACGGAGAATATATAACGTTATATATATACAATAATGTTACGTAACGTTAAATATAGTGTATCAGAAAAGGAAAATCTTCGACTGTTATATAACGTTATATAAGTACAACAACATGATTGGTTTGAATTCAAAAATAGAGAGAGACGAGAGAGAGATACCCGTGATTGGCGTGATTTCAAAACTAGAAGGGATAATAGAGAGATAAGAGGCTAAATGGATGGAATTTGAATGGAAGGGTAATTTTGTCAGGCACTAATTCTCTTTTTAAATGTAGTGGACTTTATGCCTTACCAAATACATATTAGTGGACTTAGTGGGTTAGAAACTTGATCAGTGGACCTAGTGGGTTAGAAACAAGCTATAGTGGACCCTAGGCCAATTTTTTATAGTTGTTAACCCACTAATTTAGACGTCAAATCCTCTTTGATTGTTAACCAATTAATCCTCCTCGGTGCAATATAGAAAAGAAAAAAAAAAACTACTCGTATTAAGTGGTGGATTTCTTACACTGGGAACATAATTGTGTAAAGGGATTAATGCTCACACAGAACGAGGCAGAGAAGCTTTGGTTTGAAGAACTTGACCCAATTTCCAACTCGGGTTGCACGCATGGGTTGGCAAATCCTAGGTTATCGAACCAGACAAGTAGGGTTTCAAACGAGGTCCTAATTTGGAGACTTGCACAAAATTTGTGAGTATCCCGGTTGGGCATTTGAGTCCAAGTTTTTCACCCTCTTTCATTTATGGTACATTTCTTGCTCTCAATCTAGCAGACATGGTTGGCAAACTTAAGCAATTTGTCCAATACGAGACTAAAGGAATGTGATTTGACCACCTATACTTTCCAAACTAGTGAAATACACCTTCTAATCAATCAATGAAAAGTCAAAAGTGCCCCATAAGTACATTCCTTCGCCTTATTTTCGACAAGGGTGTAAAAGTCTTTACAGTGTTGGGTTTTGAGAAGCCTGATTGAATTTAGTTTGCGTTTCGCTTACTATTCAGGAGCTTGACCTATTCGGTCAGCTCGCAGAGGTCCTCCGATCGAGGAAGTGCCCACGACGGCTTGAGGGCAATGCCCATTCCCTTTGGAAGCTTTGAGGCTTCTTAGAACTGGGGTTCAGCATTTCCAAGAACAAACTAAAATTTTAGGAGCTTCGATCTCGTTTGATCACTTCAATATTAGGCCGGGGGAATAGTAATTGCAACAAAGTTAACTCCTCTTATTGCTAGGAGTTTCACACTCCAATGTTATAAAATCGAAGGTACTCTTCTTCTTTTTGTGATTACAAAAGATTTCTGGGCCAGTTTACATACACCTCAATTAATTGCATCCTCTTCGGATGATGACATGGAAGTCTCTAATTACTTTCTCCTCCACGGACTGTCTACAAAAATAAGGCCAACGGCCCAACACAGAGTATAGCGTGCCAAGTTTGGCAACCACACACACACACAAGCATATAGGTGACGATTAGAAACGACTTCATAAAGTAACAACAAACATAGTGATCTAAAATATGCACGCTCACTCTGGAGGCAACTATTAAAGCATTTTCTAGTCGATGTTTGGCACACGAATCCTGGACCGAAAAAAATTCTATGCCCGCGTTTGCTTTGGTTTGCGATGGCATCATCATCACACAACCTGTCCTTTTCTCTTTGATTATGGCCGGGAATTCCCGCCCACAGAAAGAGAGTGCTCCAAGGACAGTTTGAGAAATTTATTAGCCTCCTCCATTTGATTTGACTAATGAGATCATTAGCACCTCCTTTGCATATACAGGTCGTTCAACGTGTTAGATAATGACTTGTCATTCTCAAGTTTATCGATTTAAATCTGTCTTGTTTACTATTTGCATTCGCTATTATCTGTCATGTTCTCTATATTTAGTTAATCTCAACACACTGCTTGCCCCAATGGTTCAGGCAGATGTCTAAGCTTTGGGAGTATTCCTCAAGATCTGGGGTTCGATTCCCCATGGGATGAGTACCCTGAAGTAAGTGGGGGGGGGGGGGGGGGGTGACTGGTGTGACCGCGCTAGCTCCTCCGGAGATTTGAGTTGCACAATCGGGTCCATTTAGTGGTCTAATTATAAGGCTGTTCCTCCGTTACAGAAAAAAACAATAATGTGAGCATAGCAAGTTAGCAACACTAGTAGAACAGTCAAGCAAGTAGTTGAACTGTTTTCTCTTACAGTTTGGTGAACTATACCAGTTTTAGTTTACCATGGAAGGCAGCAAGTGCAATGTATCATTATCAGACAGTGAAAAGTCCATGCACCTAGTCTTTTAGAGGGGGAAAAAACTGTTTGCCTACAATTTGTTTCTGAACCTAGAGTACTAGCCAACTAGGTAAACTCTATTGACCAAATGGGCCAAATCTTACCTGTCAAATTATATCAGAAACAACAGATGTGCTGAAATAAGAAAATATAGCAGAGGAAGAACACTAGCAGACTTAACAGTACAGCAATTAGTTTTTTGTCGACGATTACGGATTCTGCATAGATTTTTCATATTATTGCTATCTTATCGACATATAGTTCTTCGCGTGTTCAAATTTTCTCATGGGTTCCATTCGAAACTGTATGCTATCTGAGTCGTAAAACTTACACAACCCATCCAGTGTTACTACAAGAAATAGTCATTGCAACAACTGCAATTGTTATTGTTCGTTTATCTTTTTCGGGTGTGAGAAATTGTGAAAACTGAAACTAAACTTCTTCCAGCAAGCAGATTAAGTAAACAAAAATTGTCCATATCTCAAATAGATTAATTATTATGGGATCAACCACTCAGCAAAACAATTACAAAGTTTATAAGTTTAACCATGAAAGAGAGAGGTTCCAGTTGTCTAGGGATGGCAACAGGTAGGATATGGATCGAGGTGCCCTAGCTATTCCATACTCGATCCCCAATTGGAGGGTCATTCACCATCCCCGCCCCCAATCCTAATTGGAGATATTAGATAAAGAACCCAACCCGCCATCCAATGAATCGTGGTTTCCCCAAATATAAGAAGTCAAGAATGAAACTAAATTGACATTTGTATCTAGAAATATAGAAATATAATCTCAATTGATATTCTGAGTAAATTTAGGCCCGTTTTGCTAAGGTTCTATTTTTTAAGTACTTATTTTCTATTTTACAAGACAGATCATCTATATTACAATACACCACCTTTTTAAAAAATAAGTATTTATTTAAAAAATAAATAGAAGTACTTATTTTCCGTAAAGAGTTAATTACTTCCATATATAACTATACTCAAGATTTCTACGTATGTACTATATCCATCTATAATATAGTATGTATAACCGGGGACGGGTATTCGGGGGTGGAGACTACAAAACCATACCCGCTCCATACCCGAGTGGGTTTTCTAATCCCACCATACCAGCTACTGTTGAAAAAAATCTTGGATAAACCCCGCCTCAATATGGGCGGGGTAGTTTCCGATTTGACCGAAAAAAAAAAAAAAAGAAGGCGGGCCGGGTATTCAATATTGGATATGGGAAGATTGCCATCCCTGCGGCCCACCCACCATGACATATTTCATAGTAGTATTTGTTTAAGAAATCTTAGTCAAGATCCAAAATATCTTTCTGCATACTTCCCCCACTCTGACAGGTCACGTGCGTGTATCTACAAGACACAACGAAGGAATAGAATAGAAGGTCTGAGAAAGAATGGAATAAAAACTGGCAGTTTTGGATCCAAGGATGCCTCTATATATATATATATATATATATATATATATATATATATAAATAAGGAGGTCCTTATTTTAGTTAAAATAAAGACATCACCATTTCTCACATTTTCCGTTCGAATTTCGATAATCCGAACCGCTCAATGTGTTTAGAACATGATTTTAAGGGTACCCACGCGAAATCGGGAAAAAAAATGACCGGGAAGGGCTTCGTCCGAGTAGTTTTTATTTGAACCGTTTGATAAAAAATAAACAAAAACTGCTCGGATGAAGCCCTTTCCGGTCTTTTTTTTTGCTGATTTCTCACGGGTACCCTTAAAATCACGTTCTGAACACATTGAGCGGCTTGGATCATTGAAATTCGATCAGGAAAGGGAGGTCCTTATTTTATTAAGTTAAGGTGGTCCTTAGGAGAAGGGGACTCTATAAATATATATATATATATATATATATATATATAAAATTCTCCAAAGGGGCACGTCAATTTGAGCTATAGTGTTGGGAAATGGTTTTAACTGCATAGCTATCACAGAAAACAATCCACCAATAATTATTTTATTGAGGATTATTCTCGTAAGAAAATTGATGCGTCCTTTTGTCTTGATTATAGGAAAATACAAGAAGGATACATGCACATCATGAGAAGTTTGACACGATCCGTTAACACAACTTGAACCCATCACGAAATTAGAGGGTTTGATTCGATGACTCTTTTTGCATGAACACAGATACGGCACAACGCGACAACATGAAGGTTGTATTTAAACGAATCGGAGACGGGCTGATAAAAGGGAAGTGGAACTTCATTTGAAGTCCATGGCTTTGACTTGGGTTCCTTGGTAACTGTTTCAAGAGGAGAGACTTGGCTTAAACTTAAGCTTCTCATTAAGCTATCGTGATTTTCGCAGAAACACCCTAAATGGGTGGCCGAAGCTACGGAGGCAGCTCCCAGGAAGCATTTAATAATGGCTTTGAACCATGTGATTGTACTGTGTACAGCTTCTAAGTTCATCCCATTGAAGTTGAACTGCTAGCTAGCTAGTGCTTCATATTAAATCTCTTTCTCCTACAGCATCACCAAATCTGGGGATTTTCACTCGTGGGTTTGGTTTGGTTTTCCCAATAGCTTCTCGTTTAAACGGTGATCGATACTCACATGATCAGTTCAGCTCAAATAGTAAGCTCCATCTAAGACCTATATATCTTTAGCTAGATTTTGGGTGTGGGGGAGCTAAGGAAGATAAGCATGGAGGAGAAGTGTGAGAATGACGATAAGATGGAGGATATACTGTTGCCGGGGTTCAGATTTCACCCGACAGATGAGGAGCTTGTCGGGTTCTATCTCAAAAAGAAGATTCAGCAGCGACCTCTGCCTATCGAGCTAATTAAGCAAGTGGATATCTACAAATACGACCCTTGGGATCTTCCAAGTAAGATAATCTTCCCTGATGCATGATGTTATTTCTTGTTTTGAAAACACATGCACTAGTCTTCTTTTACTTCTCTTTCCATTAGGCTTTTCATGCAGATATTTTAAGTATTGACAAAATAACACATCAAACTACTTCTACTCTATTGACGACGCGTTTTTTATAATTGGCTTCAAAAGATTTATCTTCTCTGCTTATTTACTTATGCGTTTAACGCAAAGTTTGATCGCTGAATTTGCTAAAACTCTTCCCCTACTGGAGGATACAGTTGGTATCTTCTGACCTGTATTCCTTCATTCAACTGCCATATTCAGCCATTCCTTACGCATAACAATTTATTTTGATCTAATAACTCTTTGCCAGAACTGTCATCTACCGGGGAGGAGGAGTGTTACTTCTACTGCCCCAGGGACCGTAAATACAGGAACAGTGCACGGCCAAACCGGGTCACAGGGGCTGGTTTTTGGAAGGCCACTGGAACAGACAGGCCGATTTACTCATCCGATGGCACCAAGTGCATAGGTTTGAAGAAATCCCTAGTTTTCTACAGAGGAAAAGCTGCCAAAGGAATCAAAACAGACTGGATGATGCACGAGTTCCGGCTACCTTCTATATCTCACCAATCATCACCTAAGAAGAGTACTTTTGATAAAATCATCCCTCCAAGTGTAAGTGTTTTACAATCCTCTGCTTCTAGTTGTTGTTGTTCGCTTCTATATGGATCATTAGTGGCTAGACCACATGTTAAGCCGTCGTTTTCTCCTTTGACCCGCAGGATTCGTGGGCAATCTGTAGGATATTCAAGAAAACTAACACCATGGCACATAGAACTCTTTCTCATTCATGGGCATCTCCGGTAACTGAAACAACTCCGCACGATGTGTTCACCCAAGGTGTACACTCGGCTTGCTTGAGCTCAGAGTCCATCTCTTGCACAAGTGAAACTGGATCAACTTTCCAGTTATGCAGCAACAACGGCATGCATCAGGTCTCTACCGCCAGTTTTTCGGCTCCAGACATCCCCTCATATAGACCCATGAATCCAACAGTTTATAAATCATCTCCTTTTACAATTCCAAACGGAGATCTTCCGGATGGTTTCATGGTTTCACCGGCTGAAATATCCGCACCCACCACCAAGAATGTTGATGTTGTTGCTTCCATGGTTTTCAATCCTCTCGGTGGAAAGACATCCGAGAACATCAACTTCGGAGGATCACAACATTTCAATGGTTTCTGTATCAGTTCAACACAGGATATACAAGGAAGCATAGGCACCGGAGAGGATGAAATAGACTTTTGGAACAATCAGTGGGAAAACATCCGAACCATTGGCATGCCTTTCGGTTTGAGTACTCCGAATCTTCCAGATGCATGGAAGCCCACTCTACCATGGGATTCACCCTCCTATCCTTGTGAGATGTCCACAACTTATTCGGAACGATGTTATACTTGAATGAATTAATGCCAAGGTTAAGTTGTTTACATCTCACTGTGGATTCAGGGAATAGAGGCTTTGCATCAGAAACATATTCTGCTCAGTTTTACTGTACAGATTTTCTTTCTCCAACTTGTGCTGAGTTTATTTAGCTCATTTGTCATATTTACCACAAAGATGGGTCTAATTTTGACTTCCTTGTCACGCAATGAGAACATCATGTATTACACACGTTGTCGAGGGAAGGGGATGAAGGGACGTTCCAGTTCGATTGGGACCTATAAGGTTGCCTTAAAAGGTCCCAAGCACTGCGCTGGTGAAGGCGTCCAAGAATTTTGGTACTTGAAAGTAGGAGTTAACACAAATGAAGCAATAAGAAAGCAACACACCGATCGAATTACGGCTACATGCCTAATAGTAGTAATCAAGAAGCAAACGAACAATTAGCCGCAAAGTTTGTCAAGGAACTCGAAACCTTTCTTTACAAGTCAATAGAACAGTTTGGCAAAACAGCATACAATTTAAACAGGGGAATCAACATTCAATTACATTGAATTCACAGACTTAGAAATGGTAGATTTAGCAGTTAAGAGTTCCTCTGACACTAGAAATCTGTTTCATAAACTGGCTCTTGTATTCTCTATAATCACAAGGCTCATCATGGGCAAATCCTGGTGATTTGATGTAGTGTGTTACTGTGTTTCCCTATGAACTCTGTAGAACTCTTACGGAATGATAAAAGGGACCAAGATCAAGTGAGTGACGAAGAGAACTTACAATGTGTAGAAGGGCACAAAAATGTGTTTTAGCTTTAGTGGCTCTGATCGTATTTGAATCGGTCTGCTTTCGATAAATTTTTCATAAATAAAGCTATATTATGTTCATTATTAGTTTCCATAATCCTTAATTACGTTGAAAACCGTATTTTTCAACATAAAATTGGTCATGATCCGATTTAGAATGAGGGGGATATGAGCGTTTCATATAAATAATGTGTTTTTTCACTGAGGGTAAAATGGTTATGTCATTGTGATGTACAAATGGTCTTGGATCAAAACTACTTCGATTAAAAACAATATTCAACAAGCTTTTTAATGGCTCTAACCATGCGCAAATAAGATTTTGGGAGTGTCCGTGGCATGCACTCAAAGTTTAGTTAATTGGTTGAACAATTTGAGGTATGCGCCTTGGGCGCTCTGACGTGCGCCCGGGAAGCATTACATTGCCCCTGGGGCGCATTAAACCTTCAAAAAAGGCCAAACTTTGCGGCCTTGTCTCGGACATTCCTGAACTCCATTTTATGCACGGTTTAAATTGTTAAAAAGCTTGTTAAATTTACTTTCTAACCCAAGTGATTTGGATTTAAAATAATTTATACATCAAAAGAAGTGACCTTTTTATCCTCAGTGGGTCAAAGAACAATTCATATAGATAGAACGCTCGCATCTCTCTCATTTTAAATCGGATATATTATAGAGATAATTGGGGTTTTAAAATTATTAAATTATGGTTGAATCCAACTCTAAGAATATTTAGGTTTTGATCATTAAAAAGGATAAAAGTCATACCACTATAAAAACCGTCGCAGCCACTAAAACTAAAATAAATTCCCAGTTTCATTATCCCTTTTTCTTAAGTATATCTTCATTGCCAAAGTGTTCGGCAGAGTACATAGTACATCCACAGTTCATCGAATAGTACGAAAAATCGCTTCACCATCCAGATTCGTTCAAAGTAACGCTAAAATATTTGCGCAGTCAAATTTTGATGTTTTCAACCACAGACACAACAAAAAATTGAGAATGTTTCCAAACGAGAATATCGACAAAGATTGAGGATATTCCTTATGTTTCAACCTACTGCCACCACAACACATCGAGAACATTCTCTATTAGAGATTGTAAGAATTTCACAGTCATAGGGCGTTGTGGTTGTTTTGGGTGTAAGAATTGTAAGGGCTGAGAAAATTCACAATAGTTGATGATTTTTTTATTGAGAAAATTGTCATTCGATTTTGCGGCGATTGTGGTGGTGGCTTTGGTGGAGGTGGTTGTGAGATGAATTTAAGTTTCTATCAATACAAAAAATTATTTTTATCAAACTTTTTTAATTAAAGTAAGAAATTCACAATCTTTTTATGTCGTCGGTGGCAGTGGTGGTAGTTGTAGTGATTGTGATATTTGTGAATTAAAAGAAATTGGAATCGATAGTATTCTCAATATTTTTTAAAAATTGAGAATATTCTTAAAACGTTATCTTTTTCGTGGAGGTTTTGAAGCGTTGGTGATGAGTTTTAAGGCTAAAAATATTCTCAATGCAAAATAAATTAAGAAAATTCTCAATTATTTTAGATTTTAAAATATCCTAAACGTATCCTCTGGTACTGGAGATTCGGTATCCGAAGTAATGGCTAACATTGCAAGTATTTCAACCTATTTTGCGTGTTCGGTAGTGGTGAAATAATGGTGGAAGCGGTGGCAAAATGACATTGGTGGAGTATCGGCGACATGTAGTGGTGAAGCAAACCGACTGCGGTGCTGGCAACCATACTGGTGTGGTGAAGGGGTAGTCAAATTATTGTGGTGCTGGTGGTCTGGTAGATGTAGTGGTCAAGTGACAGTGGATGTGGTTTCGACGACCGACTTTGGCTTCAAAAGCCTCATCATGGGCGAATCATGGCGATTCGATGTAGTGTGGAAATCCCTAAGTATTATGTCAAACTCTTATGGAATGAACGAATACCCTATAAGTAGAGAAGTGAGTGTCGAATAGAACTTACAATGTGTAGAAGGGCACAAAAATGTGATTTAGCCTTAGTAACTCCAATCATCTTTGTATCGGTCTGCTTACGACAAATTTTTCACAAATAAAGCTATATTATTTTCATTGATAGTTTCCATAATCTTTTATTACGTTGAAAACTGTATTTGTCAACATAAAATTGGTCTTGATCCAATTTAGAATGAGGGGGATACGAGCGTTTCATCAAATTATTGTGTTTTCGATTCATTAAGGGTAAAATGGTCATGTCATTTGATGTAAAAATGATCTTGGATCAAATCCACTTCGGTTAGAAACTATATTCAACAAGCTTTTTAATGGCTCTAACCATGCACAAATCAGATTTTAGGAGTGTCCGTGGCATGCCCGCGAAGTTCGGTTAATTTGTTGTGTAATTTGGGTTTTGCGCCTGAGGCGCTCTGACATGTGTCCGGGGAGCATCACATTGCGCCTGGGGCGCATTTAACCTTCAATAAAGGCCAAACTTGCGGCCTTGTCCCGGACACTCCCGAACTCCAATTTATGCGCGGTTTAAACCGCTAAAAAGCTTGTTGAATTTACTTTGTAACCCAAGTGATTTGAATTAAAAATAATTTATACGTCAAAGGAAGTGACCTTTTTACCCTCTGTGGGACAAAGAACAATTCATGTTGATAGAACGCTCGCATCTCTTTTATTTTAAATTGGATATAGACCGATAGTATATAGACAATTGGGGTTTTAAAATTATTAAAATGTGGTTGAATCCAACTCTAAGAATATTTAGGTTTCGTTCATTAAAAATGGGTAAAAGTCATACCACCATAAAAACCGTCGGAGCCACTAAGACTAAAATAAATTCCATGTTTCATTATCCCTTTTTTCTTAAGTATATCTTCATTGCTTATGTGTTCGGCAGAGTACATAGTACATCCACAGTTATGTATCCATGTATCCTATGGTAGTGGAGATTTGGTTTCCGAAGTAATGGCTAACATTACAAGCATTTCAACCTATTTTGTGTGTTCGGTGGTGGTGAAATAATGGTGGAAGTGGTGGCGAAGTGACTTTGGTGGAGTATCGGCGACATGTAGTGGTGAAGTATACCGACTGCGGTGCTGGCAACCATACTGGTGGGGTGAAGCGGTGGTCAAATTGTTGTGGTGGTGATGGTTCGGTAGTCGTTGTTGTCAAGTGGCAGTGGATGTGGTTCCGACGATCGACTTTGGCTTCAAAAGCCTCGTCATGGGCGAATCATGGCAATTCGATGTAGTGTGAAAATTCCTAAGAATTATGTCGAACTCTTATGGAATGAAAGAATACCCTATAATTAGAGAAGTGGGTGTCGAATAGAACTTACAATGTGTAGAAGGGCACAAAGATGTGATTTAGCCTTAGTAACTCCAATCATCTTTGAATCGGTCTGCTTTCGATAAATTTTTCACAAATAAAGCTATATTATTTTCATTGATAGTTTCCGTAATCTTTTATTACGTTGAAAATCGTGTTTGTCAACATAAAATTGGTCTTGATCCAATTTAGAATGAGGGGGATACGAGCGTTTCATCTAAATATTGTGTTTTCGACTCATTATGGGTAAAATGGTCATGTCAATTGATGTACAAATGGTCTTGGATCAAAACCAGTTCGGTTAGAAACTATATTCAACAAGCTTTTTAATGGTTCTAACCATGCAAAAATCAGATTTCAGGATTGTCCATGGCATGCCCGCGAAGTTTTGTTAATTTGTTGTGCAATTTGGGGTATGCGCCCGGGGAGCCCCAACATGCGCCCGGGGAGCATCACATTGCGCCTGGGGCGCATTAAACCTTCAATAAAGGCCAAACTTTGCGGCCTTGTCCAGGACACTCCCGAACTCCAATTTATACGTGGTTTGAACCGCTGAAAAGCTTGTTGAATTTACTTTCTAACTCAAGTGATTTGGATTTAAAATAATTTATACATCAAAGGAAGTGACCTTTTTACCCTCGAGGGGACAAAGAACAATTCATGTAGATAGAATGCTCGCATCTCTTTCATTTTAAACCGGACATAAACCGATATTATATAGACAATTGGGGTTTTAAAATTATGAAAATATGGTTTAATCCAACTCTAAGATTATTTAGGTTTCGTTCATTAAAAATGGGTAAAAGTCATACCACTATAAAAACCGTCGGAGCCACTAAGATTAAAATAAATTCCCAGTTTCATTATCCTTTTTTTCTTATGTATATCTTCATTGCTTATGTGTTCGGCAGTGTACATAGTACATCCACAGTTCATCGAATAGTACGAAAAATCATTTCACCATCCAGATTCGTTCAAAATAACGCTAAAATATTTTCGTAGTCAAATTTTTATGTTTTCACCCACAGACACAACAAAATATTGAGAATGTTTCCAAATGAGAATACCGACAAAGATCGAGGATATTCCTTATTTTTCAACCTACCGCCACCACAACACATCGAGAACATTCTCTATTAGAGATTGTAAGAATTTCACATTCATAGGGCGTTGTGGTTGTTTTGGGAGTAAGAATTGTAAGAGCTGAGAAAATTCACAATAGTTGATGATTTTTTTATTGAGAAAATTGTCATTCGATTTTGCGGCGATTGTGGTGGTGGCCTTGGTGGAGGTGGTTGTGAGATGAATTTAAAAGTTTCTATCAACACAAAAAATTATTTTTATCAAACTTTATTAATTAAAGTAAGAAATTCACAATCTTTTTGTGGGCACGTGCCCCGGAAATTTTATTAAAAATTTGGGTGCGGCCCTTTTATTTAGGAAAGCACTGCGAAATGCTTCGATTCAGAGTCACCACTCGGATTTTAGCGGTGGAACACCCAAGGAACCGAACTTGAAATGCTCGCTACGTTGTTTGATTTTAAAGAGGTGTTGACCGGTCCGTCGTCACCTTCGATATCTGAGGTTTGGGAGCCAGGTTACGAGAGAGGAAGGGTTTTATGGCACCCCTCTCGCCCAATCCGAAGATCGGTCTCTACTCGGTCATTTTGTAAAACATTTGCATTTTTCTCTCATTAGTCATTCTTTAGCCAATTAGTGCGGGGGAATAGTTTAAAGGGGATTAAAACTGTAACGCATTTGCAATATGACAAAAAGGATGAATGATTGTTTGAGATTATTATTCAGATTGAAAACAGACTGCTGTGAGTATTTCAAACAGACTTCAGCACACTGGATCGGGATGACATATGCAGGATCATACCAGCATGCACTGGCTAGGCCACTACATGCTAATATGACCTGCTCACGCCACCCCACTACTGGCGTACTTCAGTAGGCTGAAGCCCACAACTCTTATCCTCAACCCTCTGGGCTCTGGAAAGGACCAGTGTACACTCAGGACAAACCACGCAATTTATATAACAGGATATATATAGATACAGGTAGATAAAAGGGCTTAAAGCCATGAAAATAAACAGAACACCCCATAAACAGTGTGAAAAAGTAAACAAAAGCTGAGGACTAGCTGCCATGCAAGGGCCAGACTGGACCTCGATCTAACTGTCGTACGCCAGTAGTAGGGTGTCGTACGCCAGTTAGATGCCTTGGTCCAGTGCTTGGCTTTGCATGTTCTGGGCTCTAGAACATGACCAGAAGGATCCCAGAGGTCTTCTAAAGCAGAAATAAACAAAAAGAGAGCTACACAGTTCTAGATATAGAAAGCAGTGAACTGGTTATTTGCTTGCTATAAGGTGTCAAAATGAAGGGTAAAGCAGAAGATGGATGGTCAATGATCCCCACGCCAATATTGCACGTATTGCCATAACAGGCGTACGACTTTATGGTACTGGCGTGTGCCATTGATGATCCTACACGATCCTTGAAATTTTGCCAGCTTTATGGCCAGGACAGGTATTGATTATCAGCCTTTACCCTGCTAGCACCCCTCAGGGGTCAGAACAGAGAGCTATACAAAGGTGGTATACCTTTGGCTTTGGGGTTGATGGAAGGTTTGAACCTTGAGCTTGAGGGATGAAGGTTGGATGATGAGAGAATGGCGGTTAATGATTGTGTGAGAGAGGGCCCTTTGCTTTCTCTTCAATGGAATGAATGAGAAGAGAGAACAAAGAACCAAAGAGAATGAGAGAACTTGGACTCTTTATGGTGGTTAACCCATGTAAGAGTTAGAGATGAGAGTATATATAGGCCAATAGAGGACTGAAAATGGGTGGTAATCAGTTGGGTTAAGAGAGGGAGCCTCCCATGCATTAAATGCATGGGACTAGGTGATAGGAGATGTAGGAGAGAAAGGGAACGACCCTGCAGGTTTGCAATTCAGAGGATTGAAGAACATACTGGGGTGGCCGCAAAACTCTCGTGCACGTGCTTGAACAGTAATGATTTGACTGACTTTGACCGGTGTACGCCAGGAATATTCCAGTGTGCGCCTGTGGAAACTGAGTTAACGGTCGATGACTGAAACGTGGCAGTTTACCAACGCACGCCAGCACAATACTGGCGTAAGCAAGTAGGGTTTTGTTGAGGTCATTTGGTTCTGGCTTGAAGGGTTTAAAGTGGAATTGGACAAGGTTTGGAATGCTCAAAGTTCAAACACACCAACAACCTCGGAAGGTTCTTGACCTTATTCATCATTGTGGAATCAAAAACCGTAAGTAAACTAATCTAGACCATCTAGAATAGGGTGTCTACACTTTTTATGTCGTCGGTGGCAGTAGTGGTAGTCGTAGTGATTGTGATATTTGTGAATTAAAAGAAATTGGAATCGATAGTATTCTCAACTATTTTTTTAAAATTGAAAATATTCTTAAAACGTTATCTTTTTCGTAGAGTTTTTGAAGTGTAGTGATGAGTTTTAATGCTAAAAATATTCTCAATCCAAAATAAATTAAGAAAATTCTCAATTTTTTTAGATTTTAAAATATCCTAAACGTATACTTTGGTAGTGCAGATTCTGTTTTCGAAGTAACGGCTAACATTGCAAGCACTTCAACCTATTTTGTGTGTTCGGTGGTGGTGAAATAATGGTGGAGGTGGCGGCGAAGTGACATTGGTGGAGTATAGGCGACATGTAGTGGTGAAGCATACCGACTGCGGTGCTAGCAACCATACTGGTGGGGTGAAGGGGTGGTCAAATTATTGTGGTGGTGGTGGTTCGGTAGTCGCAGTGGTCAAGTGGCAGTGGATGTGGCTCCGACGACCGACTTTGGCTTCAAAAGCCTCGTCATGGGCGAATCATGGCGATTCGATGTAGTGTGGAAATCCCTAAGAATTATGTCGAACTCTTATGGAATGAACGAATATCCTATAATTAGAGAAGTGAGTGTCGAATAGAACTTACAATGGGTAGAAGGGCACAAAAATGTGATTTAGCCTTAGTAACTTCAATCATCTTTGAATCGGTCTGCTTTCGACAAATTTTTCACAAATAAAGCTATATTACATTCATTGATAGTTTCCGTAATCTTTTATTACGTTGAAAACTGTGTTTGTCAACATAAAATTGGTCTTGATCCAATTTAGAATGAAGGGGATACGAGTGTTCCATGTAAATAATGTGTTTTCGATTCATTAAGGGTAAAATGGTCATGTCATTTGATGTACAAATGATCGTGGATCAAAACCACTTCGGTTAGAAACTTTATTCAACAAGCTTTTTAATGGCTCTAACCATGCGCAAATCAGATTTTAGGAGTGTCCGTGGCATGCCCGCGAAGTTTGGTTAATTTGTTGTCCAATTGGGGATATGCGCCTGGGGCGCTCTGACATGCGCCCGGGGATCATTACATTGCGCCTGAGGCGCATTAAACCTTCAATAAAGGCCAAACTTTGCGGCCTTGTCCCGGACACTCCCGAACTCCAATTTATGCGCGGTTTGAACCGCTAAAAAGCTTGTTGAATTTACTTTCTAGCCCAAGTTATTTGGATTTAAAATAATTTATACATCAAAGGAAGTGACCTTTTTACCCTTGGTGGGACAAAGAACAATTCAAGTAGATAGAACGCTCGCATCTCTTTCATTTTAAATCGGATATAGACCGATATTATATAGACAATTGGGGTTTTAAAATTATTGAAATGTGGTTGAATCCAACTCTAAGGATATTTAGGTTTCGTTCATTAAAAATGGGTAAAAGTCATACCACTATAAAAACCGTCGCAGCCACTAAGACTAAAATAAATTGCCAGTTTCATTATCCTTTTTTTCTTAAGTATATCTTCATTGCTTATGTGTTCGCAGCGTACATAGTACATCCACAGTTCATCGCCTCCCTTACGCAGACATGCACGAACTCACCTCTCGGCTCTCTCTCTCTCTCTCTCTCTCTCTCTCTCTCTCTCTCTCTCGATCTCCTTCTCCTCCCAAATGCCCACCATCACACCCTCCGCCAGCTACTTTCTCACCACTCCTCTGCCGGCTATGGCGGCGTCTCCACCTCGTCCAAAACAACGTCCTCGTCACAGTCGTTCCCAACAGTCGAGAAGGAGAAGAACAAAGCTTTGTTCTTTGTAGAGCTGTAGCAGAACGAAGGTTGAAGGATGAACAAAGGTTCGCACTTCGCAGTCGTTTCTTGTCCTTTGGCCCGCTGTAATTTTTGAATCAAACTTTTGATTTTCAGAAAAAAAAAAGTTTGTAGATCTGTGATTGAGTGATTGTTAATCGTGATGTTGTAATGGTTGTGAATCGTGATTGTGATCTGGTTTGTGATTTCTTCAAGACCTGTGATTGAGTTTGTGATTTCTTAATTTTCTTCTAGTCTTCTAGATCTGTGATTTTGTGATTTCGCACAACCCGACAATCCGTCCGAATCTGACCCGAACAAGTTTAAACTTGGTTCGGTTGTAACCCGACAGGGGTTTCGGTCGGGTTCGGGTGACATTTAGTCAATCCGACTACAGTCGGGTCGGGTCCAACCCGACCCGAACCTGAAAAAATCCGACCGTGGACAGCCCTAAATCATCAAACCTATCATTCCAGTAACTTGCATATAGAAAATAAAAAAAATATCTTACAAAGTATGTCCATACAACATTACGCAGAGAAGGTATAAAATACATTAGATATAGTATATCAGCCAAATGACCATAGAGAAATCTATACAAAAGTTTAAACACAATTGAAACTTCGTGGTAATGAATTTAGATCACTTACTTTTAAACCCCAAAAAATTAAACCCAAACTCGGAAATGCATATTTCCTGACAAATTTGCATTACCAAGTATGTGTGCTATGTGAATGTCCAACAATATATGTTGAACACTGATCTCATACCCCTGAACGGAGTGTCGGACATAGGTACTTGGCATTTAGACGGATACATTCAACATTGCAATAAGCAAATCAACTCTTAACACCAGCATCAAATCTAAATGGAAATGTTTGTTAAAAACCTACAGCTTGAATACTACTATTCACACTTCAAAAACTACAACATAATTCCCCTATCTAAACAAAAACCAAATATGTAACGTTTATCTAACCATTCTAGACTAACAAAGAAAGTCGAGTTTGAGATATTAAGATGGAGTGACGGACAACACTGTAGCTTTAAAATATTTCCATTAAGTCTCCTATGGACCTATGGTCTTCCCAATCAAATGTAATGGGATTGCATGACATTGATAAGCCCTCAATATTGTAAATAATAGGGCTTATCTCTCTCATTTTTGTCACACACATGCGCACAACTTGCTTGATTTGAACGATATTGCGCGGAAGGTGTGTTTTTGTCGTTTTCAGGTAAATAGCGTGAATAAGGCGTGTTTTGACGCCATGGATCAACTCTAAGGGTATCCGTACACCCGAGGGCACGTGGCACTCCACCACCGAGTCCCAAGAATGATGAATAGTAGCTTCGGAGGGTGTGCGGGACAACGGAAGGCCAACGGGCATGGAAAGGCTAAAGAAACAAAGGAAATATCAAAATTGTCCAGCCGCTACCCGTAGCCCAAAAATGGTCCTACCCGTAGCCAGTGATCAGTAGCTGTGTCAAAATTGCAAAACAAGACCGCTACCCGTAGCCCAAAAATGGTCCTACCCGTAGCGCCTGGAAGTTTCTGCAGATTTTTGTACCCGACTTTTGGACATTCCAGGGGTAGTTTAGACTTTTGTACCCCGATGTTTGGGGCATATAAATAGATCTTTAGGCCATTTTTAGCCAGATCTGTCACTTCTAAAAACCTAGAGCTTTCTCTCTCTACCTCCTCTCATCTCATCTTCTCAATCTCTCTACAAAAGGGGTTGATTACTTGGGTTTTGAGGTATTTCACTTTTATTAAAGTTGTTCGTATTGTTGAGATCTTCATTAATCTTAAGTTTATTTTCATTTTCGTCCATGAATCACATTTCCCTTTTTATGCTTATGTCTTGTTCTTCGAATATGAGTGAGTAGTCGAATAGGCTCGGTCATGGGGTGATCTCTACCCCATGGTTTAGTTGTTTTAATGGGTTCTCTTGTTCTAGAGCTATATTTCGGTTTGTGGATGGATAGACACTCATATTTTCGATCAAAGCTTGTAGTTGTTAACTTCCTTGATCGTGCGTGGACAAGCTCACTTGGCACGCACGATGCTTGGAACCATGGCACTCCATGTGTTTGATAAAATGATTAAATGAGTTTCGATCCATTTTCAGGCTCCTTTTTATACGTTGCATTTGATTTCACTGCTAAATCCTCCGAGTGAGAGCGATTGACTTCGACTCTCACTTGAGTTATCCAAGAGAATCGTTAAACGGCTAAGTCATGGGTAGTTTGAACCCCTAGACCTTGCCGCCTCAAATTTCTAGTCAAACTTCGTTTTTAATCAAATTAGGAGGCAGAGAGAAATTTCATCACTCAAGAGTTGGCCGTCTCAAAGCCAAACTAAAGGTTGGCGGTCCTAACGCCAAAACTCTCTACTCAAGCTAATCTCTAAGCAAAGTTATGGATGCGCTCCCTGTGGATTCGACCCCGGACTTCCGGGTATTATTATGCTTTCAACCGACTTAGCCCTACGCTTGGGGTAATCTTATTGCATCACACTTTAAGGTCGCAAGCAGACATACAAATCATAAGGCTGTGATATTAACAACACTTTAAAGCTATTATACAAAATGATCAAATGTCTTTGTTACTAACCCGTCCCGGTATTAGTCTCACCACATCAATCTAGGCCCTATAACACCTCTTTCTCTTACTACCCCGTTCCGGTATTAGTCTCTGTCCCGGTATCAATCTTGGCCCTGTAACTTCTCATTGACCTTATATATATGTGTGTGTGTGTGTGTGGGGGGGGGGGGGGGGGGTTATGAAAATCCCCTTTCAATTTTGCACGCACCTCTCTCTTCAAATATCTTATCTTAACTACATAAAAGAAAAGAAGGCACAAAAGAAAACACGATATTGAAAAGATAATTCATTCTAATATCCTTATGATCTCAGCAAGTAAATTATAGTAATCAAACAAACAGCCACCAATAACTCTCGAAAACAGAAAGCACAACATCGATAAATTCCTTCTATTTCCTTGTAATTTCAGCAAGCAAGCAAATATAACAATCAAACCAACATCAAAACCTAACTATTGCGCACAGAGGGGAAAAACCATATGTATTTCCAGAGGATTCCGCAAAGAGATCTAGATTAACTCTACGATTGGCGCCAACATAAACCATTGGTTAGAAAGTGCAACTCAAGAAAACTGACGGAATCCACTTGAAGATGATGACTCAGATGAGTTTCCTGCGGATAAAACATCATTAGCACCAAAAAAGGTGAATCTCGTGTTGTTATTTCCATTCCAGCTAGATATTAAGCACTCACAAAGCAAAATTAAAGACCAATATCGTGATCAACTACAACCATGTTGTGTAAAAGAGGAGCTAGGGTTTCAAGATCCATACCTTTCTTGTGAGGGATGAGACATTGCACGACAAAAGAAGGATGGAAACTTAAATCAAATTTTGCCGGAATCTCAACGGTCAACCTTAATCTGTGGTCAGGGCCGAATCCTACCAGATGTAGCCGAAAACTCAGAAAAGGTAAATTCTGTAAAAGAAATTAACAGTCAGAAGCCAAAAGAAAAAACAGGAAAGCAAGATCAAAAGGGAATATCCACATCAAACTTAGATGAGTCCATGAAAGAGAGATATCACAAAATTAACTCCTTTTTTATTGGTAAAATTATAATTAAAAAAATGCCATCGACCACCATCTCAGCTCCAAATTCCAATTATGCAACGGGCTACTTCTCTGTATTGCATTCATAATCTTATCTAACCAAAGGTTCTATAACAAACCAATTAGTAAAAATCATGATACTAACTACTAAGCAAGCCAAATGAACCAGCCATTTGGCTAAATAAAGGGAATTTCTCTGTCTATATGTGTGAGTTGGGCTTTTACCTTTTGAAAAAGAAACAGATGCTTCAAGAAGTTGAAAGTTGCAAATTGCCGTTGTTCGTGGTGGTGCCGCATATCGCCATTTGGAGTCCTTAACGGCAATGTTGACTCAATGCTTGAGCGAGCTAGAAGTAGGGTCGAGCGAATATTTGCAACACTTATAAGAACAATACCCTTTACCAAAAAAACAAAAGTTATAATGTGGCTAATAAATATTTGTAGTATGTGATATGCTCCTAATTCAATAGCCAACAAAAGAGCAATAATTATTAAATAGCCCCTCATGACCAGTACTTTTCTATGGGTTTTGAAGAATAACAGAAAATTATATCTTCTTCATAACACCAACTCATAGAAAATTGACCATTTTTTGGATGATTGGACTTGCATCATTTGGTATGAAAAAACAAAGCCGATAGGATTTAAAAAACCCAAAGAGTGCAGCCACATTAAACACACTCGATGTTAGGTTGAAAAGGAACCCAATCATGTTAGTTTTCACATTAGTGATTCAACCCCATGAAGCCCACGAATGAGAACCATGACTCAGAATAGACATCAACAAAAGTTACATATGCTGGTTGTCACCGTCCTATTATTGTAATATTATTTTCGCCCTCAAATCACTCAACCAACTAAAACCAAACTAAATACAATTCCAACAGTGATAGGAACTCCAATTGCTTGATCTAATAGAGCAACACCCACTGCCATACCACTCGTTCCCAGTTTTGGCCCTAAATCGTACCAATTATGGTTTCCCTAACACCCAAAATCCAAACTCACAATAGCAACAATTGAACAACACAAGGGAAGGGAGCATGAAAGAGGATATGTCTCAACCTTAACAATTGAGCAAAGACCTTCTGGTTAAATACAGTATAGAATAAAAATTTTGTCTCACTATATTCACTACCAAAAGTACAGTATAGAATGTATTAATGCTTATGTTCTCCATGAATGTTTTTTTCCAATCCACAAAAACCATAACATCATCAAAACTAAAGGAGTAAAGGACTCAATTTATCCAATGAGCATCTAGGACGTCCTGATAGATCACCACACTGTAAGAGAATAGTACCTGAAAAGAGAACAGTAACAAAATAAAATTTCAAATTCGGCCCAAGACACCACATGAGATTTTTGATAAAAGTAATTGACATAACAAAATATAAGTAAGAGAAAAATCACCGATATTAGACTTTTAATATGATCCCTCACCACCACTCTACTAGCACAAAATTCATAGCCCTATTCGTGAAAGAAAAAAAAAATCAAGCATCAACCACATGTGGAACTTTTAATCTAATCCCTCACCACACCTAAGCTCACTATGATTTGCCCAATGTAAAATCCAAGCTTTTGAAGCTCTAAGTTTTTAAATATAAGCTGCTCGAGTCAAATGGTTCAATTATGGCCTTAACATTCAAAGACAAATATCAGTACACATCTATAGATAAATATACCCCTTTTGTCAGAGTATGCCTTTCAAGCGTAAAGTCATGGATTCCTATCCTTTCCATACCTTTATCTCTCTCCATATTCCTCCATACCCTGCTTGTGGGACCTGCCCCAAACTCATTCCTAAAGTCATGACACCGCATTTTCTCAGTTTTTCCTGAATCTGGACTGTTGCCAGTTTTTGTTCACTTTAATCCCAGTGGCATTAGTTTCCTTGTGTAATTTTCCTAGTGACGAATGTTGATCTAATTATGGTCGTGATGGTGTATAGGTGATAGAATCAGTTAGACTCCGAGTCCAGTTGCCATAATTGTTATTTCGATCAAGCTTTGGTTCCTCGGTCCGGACAACCTGTAGGTGTTTTGAGTATGGTATCTTGTCTAGTTTGGCTCCCCGGTTCAATACACATGTAGGTGCTTTGAGTAGCAATTCGGGTGGCTGTCCAATTTTTTCGAGGGATGCTGATTACTAATGGAATAGCCAAGACTAGATATCCGAAAGGTTACTAGCAATCGGGTGATCTGGAATATATGAGCTTTTTCAGTTGGTGCTAGTTCATCATTCTTGAGTCCTTTCACAGCAAAAGTCTTGGTTCAGGAGATTTTCGTGTAACAGGGAAAACCCCCAACCTAATGCAAAGAAAGGACAGTCCCTATCTCTATGCTTTGTTTAGATATTGGAAATTTCACATCTCTCCCTTGATATGCTATCTGTAATCTTTTTCCATTTCTTCCACTTCCAAGGTGTTATCTAACTATTATACCAATACTGACTTTTGCCGATCAAATAGGAAATAGAAAAACTCAAATGATTTATTAGTGTAGCACGAAGAAAGAGCATAGATTAAGAGAGCTCAAATTTGTTGTTCATTGCCCATGCACACATTTTCGATATAAATGTACAACCATTTTATTATAGAACTGTGTATGGCATGAATCTGCTATATAGAACTGTTTATATAACGGATCAAAAAAAAAACTGTTTATATATGAAGGCAGGTACAAGATCCGAGTATCAATATGATAGTAACAAAATGAAGCAAGAGGAGGGAATCTAACACCAAATATGGTGGGAGACTATTACATATAAAGCAGAAATGAGGAGTACAAAGCGGCACTGTCAATGAGAAGCCCGCACTCTTCTACTTCCCAAGTAAACGGCGTCCTCGTTGATTGGCACCTTTCACTCTGGAATTCAGTTCGTCCACATCACCCATCATACGATCCAAAGCTGGCGATTGCCTGCATACGAATATTTGATTTTTTGTGTGTGTGAGAGAGAGAGAGCAAAAAAATATGCGGTAAATAAAAAACTACTAACCTATCAATTTCGGACCCCATGTCAACAGCCATATACTTGAGTTCCTCCAATAGATTACTTAAGTCCGAAAGTCCATCATCTTGTTTTGCCTTCTCTACCTGTAATAATTAAGTTGAGAATACAACCTAGGTATAGGTACTAGGCACAAGAAATCATAACTGAACAACTTAAAAAAAAGAAGAAAGAAGAAATAAGAAAGATTAAGTCCATCATAACTGAAATCATAACCTAGATAATTAAGTCCATCATCTTGTCTTGCCCCATGAAATCATAACTGAACAACTTGGATTTGATTTATTAGACAAGGTAGCAGGAACTTGTCAACTGAGATTTCCCAATCATCAGATAAAAAAGAAGAAAGATTCGCAATCATTTAACAACTGAATACATGTTTCCATAGCTGCCAAGAAGTTGACTAAATCATTGAGTTCAACCTAGATATAGGTACTAGGCACATTTTAAATTTATCTGACCAGCGAACCAACCTGGGTAGATAAAACAAGCTCATCATGCAGAATATTATCACTTCGTGCTGTGTTTAACTTATAAACATTCCAACTTCCAGCTGAATCAAAAAGATAGGCACGAACCTCAACTTTCTGCAATGCAGTGGTGGGTTCAGGGGGTGGTGTTCGTGTGTTGGACCGTCCTTTGGGTGCAGTAGTCAATCCCAATTTCTCGCGCTGTTCCAATTGGTCGCCCCTTCTTTGAGCAGGTTCATCTGCAAAAATTGATAGCTATGTCAAACATGCATGTAACTTGCTAAACACAAATTACTGCCTCTCTATCTTCCATCCCACACCAAAAACCAGAAAAATCCACCCTTTCTCTGAACTGGAAGCAGTCTAATTAATGAACAAATGAGCTGAGCATATGACGAATATAACCTCTTGCCATAACAGGCCCTTTTATATGACGAGTCCTCGTTGGCTTCCAAGTCTTGGAGAAGATGCCCCCAAGACTTCCCAAAAGCTTCTCGCCCTGTAACAAGAAATTGAACAATGTAAGATTTGTTCCAGATAGAATAACTCACAGAAGGTAATTTTGGATCAAACAACAGCAAAGAACATGACTGTTAAGCGTAACAGAAGATAATAAAGCACACACAGAAAGCATTCATACAATATGCCAGTAAAAAAAACAACTTTCATTGTTCCTGTTCACTATTGATGGGAAATTTTCACATAATCTATTCATGGGGCAAGTGGCAAAGCCCGAAGGATGAAGGCAGTGGACCTATAATCCATTCAACGGTTCAAGTACGCCTTTTACGGATTGCCATTCTTTCATTTCCCCTTGGTGATTAAGTAATAAGACATCTGAAAACCCTACATGGATCCATTTTAAATAAGCTGGCCTACGGGAGAATCTGAAGCCCAAAGTTTCTTCTTTACTACATATTAGATTAATGAATTAGTTTGTTGGACGGAGTTTCATTATTTATCCTTAATATGTAAATAGTTAATTAGTTAGGACCTCATTGTAATTGTTGTATCTTGCGTTGTATATATACCCAGTTTAATGAAAGTTAACCCTAATTTTGGGTTTCCACAAATCGATATTGTCATCTCTCAACTTTACACTACAGAAGAAAGAAGGGAAAGACAGAATGTAGAAAGCAGACACTCCAACCAGTAAAAAAGATTAACTGTACGTTCTGATTACACTTTAAAAGAAGAATCTCTAGAATCAGAAACAATAGCATGGAGACAAAACTATTAGAAACAAGCAGTGAAGCAACTGTGCATAAAAATCTTGACTGTGAGATGGTTTGTTGATAGAATAGGTAAGGAATCGTGTTGTTTGCATTCAAAACTACGTCCTACATATGCAATGGCCTTTATACTTGAGAAATGACTTTCGCACAACCCTCGTATACAGAAACAGTGTTATGAAATTCACTTGCATTTAGAGATGTACTCTTTTGCACCAATGAAAGGGCAATATCATAAATTTGCATTAATAAAGACTCAGATGGAGCGCATCCGTGGACAAATAGAGGGTGAAAATAACTTTATATACTTCACAAATTTTGAGCAATGATGTGCTTTAGAAAATGTGAAGAAGCCATACCCTACTAAGATCGTGATCAAGGTCCGCGGCAACCATGTGGGACCTGGTGATTTGCTCACCCTGTTGATGCAAATTGGCCAAAGTTCTGGTAGCATCCTCTCTCATGTCCTCTGCTATCTTCAAGCAGCTTTTGACAGTTGTTGTTGTCTCTTCAGCCTTGTACACGGCATAATTCTCCAATTCTTGCACATTCTGGTTCTCTAATCCTCCAGCGTCACGGAAATCGTTCTTGTATCTATTTCTTGACGAATAAGTAAGGGAGTATGAAGAAGAAGAGTTTCGGTTCCTCTCATCATTATCAGAAGAATGTGTACCAAGATGTGAGTTAACTAATGTAGGCTCAGAATTTGATCTTTGTGCGGGATTAAGACTTTTCTTTGCGCCTGATTCATCGTCAGAATCAAAAGGGTTTGGACTCGAATACCCAGGGAAACCAGGGTCAACTGAATTTTGTTTGTCATTCTTGCTCAACGGAGATTTCTTGTGAGTAAACATTGTTCAATGGGAAAAAGGTGCAGGACTTAAGGACTAGGAATTTGTTACGTTACAGAATGAGCAATAAAGATAGCTGCTGGTACAATGAAATCTATATGTAGAATTCAGTGTGTGCCTGAGAAAAGGAAGAATATCAGACTGTTACGCAGCAATCAAATACAGAAGGTTATCAAAGTACAAAACAAAATAGCGATTAAGTTTATGAAGCAGTCTTTTGCACATTGCAAATTTTAAAATAGCTTTATAGGGGACAACTAAATTTAAAGGAAAATCAAAAGACACAACATAATCATAATGTCGTCTCATCTCATCAATCATATCCTATGTATCCGCTGTATGGTTCCGGAGAAAATACAAAACAAAAATTAGCACTTTCCACATTTCCTACCTACCAAACACGATCCCATAGTCTTGTTTTAATTTGATCTTCCTGGCGTCTCAGTAACCAAACATTCCACTAGTTACCAAGAAGATCAATTTTTTTATTTGTGATAACTCGAGTGTTCGGGCCAGCGAGCAAAGCTCCGTATAGACTGGTCCTAAAGGAATTGACAGCTCTTGAGAGGTTTCGAACTTTACACCTTAGGAAAGAGCAAACCACTAAAGCCCTTGACTACTAGGCCAACCCTTGGGGTTCAAGAAGATCGAATTGCATAAAGCAACCCAAAACTTATATTCAATCTGATGAAGATGGAGCATTAAGACAATGTTGACCTTGGGATGCTTACGAAATAACAGAAATAGAGTAATTTTTTGAACTAACCAGAGGTGTACATGGTAAGAGGATTCAAAACCACAAACAGAATAAAAAAACGAATCAGGAATTAAAGTAGTACTACTAGTTAAGAAACTTGGGGATTTACCTGAGATTCGGCCAAAACTGAGTTAAACTTGTGGGTAACGTGGTCCCAGATAAGCAAATCTAGAGAGAGAGAGAGAGAGAGAGAGAGAATGGGGGAAGTTCCAAATGGGAAAGAGGAGGTTTATAAGGGGAATGTAGATAGAGACGAGTGAAATTGGTGAGAAAATTCTCAACGGAGAACTTGTCCAAAGAAAAACTACCGCATGTCTAGATGGGGGCGACTGGTCAATAGATTTGTGTTGAATATTACTCCTCCGTATATACACAAACCAAACCAAACCGAATGGGATTCAGAAAAGTCAAGATAGAATCATACCCCTCACACAATGTTTAACACAAATTTTGACACAAGATCTCAGCCGTTGAAAGCCATGGCTGAGATTAGAACACTTTATCTTCTCAATCTCCAGCACCTCTAGGGATTCCTCCCTCTCTCCTTCCCCACAACGTTTTCCCAGAAGGGCCAGAACCATGGCGACTACTTCTCCCTTCTCCGGCCACTGCCAAACCCCATCTCTGGCCATCCCCTACTCCGGTGACTCTCTCTCTCTCTCTCTCTCTCTCTCTCTCTCTCTCTCTCTCTCTCTCTCTCTCTCTCTCTCCCCTGTACTAGGCCTCAATTCCTAAATGAGGATCCACAACCCATACTGCAGAAAAATTACTTCAAATGCCTCCACCGTAATCAAACTAATCTTATCCACAGTGACAAAAAAAATTACTTAGCTACTTGGTTTCTATTGGGACGGTTTGCTGTACCTCGTGGTCGGAATCGTCGCCTGAGTTGGGCTATAATCGGACTCGGAAGGATTTTTATTTGGGATTTGAACATCGTTCATCACTTCGTCGGTGGGTCGAGGGTCCGAAGGAACTCTGTATTTAAATGTCGAATTTTGGTAAGGAGAAATATGGGGCGGGTATGAGAGAGAGTGTGTGTTTTGCTGGAGAAGGGGAGCTGGAAATTGCGCGCTGGAGGTGGGTCTGGCCGGAAAAATTTGGTGCCGGCCGAAGTGGTTCTGGTTCTGGGAAAGAAGGGAGAGAATCGAGAGATGTTTTGTGGGGAAGGAGAGAGGAAGGAATCCTGTGAGGAGATGGAGGGTGAGAGGATAATGTGTTCTAATCTCAGCCATTGCTTTCAACGGCTGAGATCCTTTTGAAACTTAAAAAGAATTTTTCAAAAAATACCCCCTAGATTCCTCCTAGATTTCTCATACCTTTAACATTTCTCTCTCTATCTCTCTCCACTCATTACCCCTAAAATTTTTTAAAAAATTTTTCAAATTGCAATCCAAACCAAGCATTGTAGTACTCCTGTTCCCTATATTAATTTAATAAGTACCACATGCATGTTTGGTTCTTTGTGACTTTTTTAAAAGAGATAAGTCCAGATTCATCAACAAATTAAGACGAATTTTATAAATGATTTTGGCGTATGGATATGGAGACCGTTTTCATGTATCATACACCTACGTAGCAGAGAAATAAAAAAGCAGTAGTATTCACAACTCTTAGACCAATTTTATTTCTCATTATGCTGGTTTTGCATAAATGAAGTTCTAGTCACAAATTATATATTTCTCATCATTTTTCTTACTCGTACACATCTGTGTCTCTAGTCCTCATAGGTGATGTATTACATATCTGGGGCATAAATATTGTGGTACCATTGGACACTGGTAGTGTATCGATGTGTGTGTGTGGAGTCAACTTCAAAGTCTTTTATAAATGATTTATGCCATTTTATTAATTATAAAATTAATTAATTGTCAAATTATTTGTGGGTGACCTGGAGTAGGCCCAACATTAATGAAATGGCCCAGATTAACAGCGGGTCAAAAAAGATTTAGGTAACCCTATAATTTTTCTTCTTAACTTGTATGTGGGATTATAATTTGAGAGAAATTTATTCATGTCTTTATGAAATCTCACTCATCCGTTTCGGAAATAAATATTTTTTACTGTTGATAATTTGTCTTTAATCAGGATCATTCAAAACACTTTTGGACGGTCGAAACCGTAAACTTTATTTACAGGAGACCCGTTACAAAAAATTCTATAATAATTTTACTTTAGAAAAAGAGGTAAAGTGCTTTCTTTGTGGACCAAGTCAAGCCTAATGTTGCTGTCATTGATGTGCTCATATGAGTTCAGTCTATTGTCAGGAGAGATTATTTGGTGCTCTCGTACCATGTGTGCTCTCGGTGTCTTCAATGTGAGAGCCACAAAATTGGTAATGGGTTCACATTTGATAGTGAAGACCACACTAAAATGTTGTGGACAAGGATTCTGAAACGCTACATTACGGATGGGACCAAAGTTGTTAAATTCGTTCCGTCCCAGCCGGTGCCGGCCGCTACGTACCATATCGGTCTTTAAACGGAACGCAAAAAGTCATGTTCCGTTTCGGTTGAAATACCGACCTGTTCCGGCCAATACCGAGTGTACCGGCCTGTTCCGGTCTGTTCCGGCCATTTTCTGGTGTTCCGGCCGATACAAAATTACGGTTTTTTTTTTATATAGATTTTGTATATGTTTACACTTAAAATTTTAAAAAATGGTAGATATATATTAAATATATATATATAATATTAATTGCGGTAAATCCGGAACGGTACCGGAATACAGTCCGGTACCGGTACGTACCATTCCAGTAGTGAAAACGGTACGCTGCTGATACGGTATTGACAACTTTGGATGGGACCAACACGTACCCTATGCTGTCCCATTGCCATCCATTAACAGCAGGTCCGCAGATTCTTAACTTTTCGATTATGTGGTTGTGTTTCATTGTCACAGGTAAAGTCAGGAATAGGAATTGGGTATGAATAATTGATTTCCAAGATATAACTAAGGTTTAGGTCATTGGGGTGTTCCAGTTTACCTTCTTATTTTAAATTTTTTTTTAAATTTTTAAATTCAAATATAACGAAAATAAAAATAAAAAAATAAAATTGATTTTTTTTTGGCCATCGTATAAAAAATCTCAATAAAATCTATCAAACAAGATCCATATTGGTAGAAAAATTATTTGCTTAAACACATGATTTTTGAGTTTGAAATTACCTTCGTTTTGAACACCCCCATGTCGGTAAATGATGATCAATTTCATTTGCGATATTTCAAAACATGTTTTTAACAGAATCAAAAGTCAGGTGTGAGGTTTTTTTTTTTCCCACACGGTAGGATGCTAGTACCCTAATAAGTTAGATTACTATGACAGGCCGACGTTGCTCCATCAACTCAGACTTGAAACCTCACCTCTTGGCACATAAATGCCCTCTCATGACCACTTAGGCTAGAGCCCTGGGTCTATAAGTGTGAGTTTAGTAGCATGATTCGTGGTATTAGGCATTAGGCCGATAAACCGCAAAATGGTTCGTGTCCTGGCGGTTTCAATCCAATTTCTTCAAATATTTGTACTTTACTTATTCTCAATTCACAAACTTGTTAGAGCATCACAACCATGCAATATTCATATTTAGGGAGATTTTATAATTTATTTCATCTTTTCTTCAATTTTTTGTATTTATAGAAGTATCTTAGAGAGATCCATTGTTCTTTTTAGATGACTTGATCTCCAAATTTACTTTTGAATTTCCAAAAATGGTGACACTACCTCCATTTTGGAGACCAAATCCTAAAAGGGATAATGAGTCTTCTCTAGATTCTTCCATAAAATACAAAAAAAAAAAGAAGTAAATTACAAAATCTCCCCTCAATATAGAGATCTAATTTGAAGCATGGTTGGAGATGCTCTTATTGTGCAGAGAGTGGTGGAGCCTCAGTGAGACTAGTGGGGGCATGGGCCCTCACTACAATTGTCAATTATATCAATTTGACTTGAAAAATGGTAAAGGTCGCGTCAATTTTATCTAAAAATTATACATATTTTTTCTCTTGTAGCACTTACATCCTCTAGTATCTCTGTCAAGTTTCAAAAAGTTTTTCTTTTATGTAAATTTTTTTTAAAGACCCATTATCCATCTGTATATTATAAAAAACTTTACATTCTAAGTTTATATATATATTTATATTATGGTTGTCTGTCATGAAAGATAAAAATCTAAGACCATATTAATTAATAGTGTCCCCATCAAGTTAAATTCCTGGTTACGTTACTGTGCATGTGCAGACAAATTAATTTAATTACCACAAAGAACTGATTATTAACTTACACATGTAATTCACTATCTTTGCAAAACCAATGCTATAGCTTTTTTACACAGACAGGAGAAAGGTTAGGTTCTTGTATTATTAGAGTAATGCAAACATATATATACATATGGCTTATAGTACCCATATTGGCCCATACGCGTAAATTGGTCCCATTACCACCACTTATCCAAAAAATAAACGACAGTACTTTCACAAATAAAGCTGTACTATGAAAAAAAATTGTAGTATATATTTGCTAATAGCTACTCCCTCCGTCCCATTTTGTTTGTCAATTATTCTTTTGTGTCTATTAAATATATCTTTCAATGTGGATTTTCAAAAATATGCAATATGATTCTTATTTGATAGATTTCAATTTATTTAATTTTATAATGTAAAGTTGTCGAAATCATGAAAAACATATCATTCAATGTGGATTTTGGAAAACATGTAATATGGATCACAATTGATAGATTTCAATTTGTTTTATTTTATAATACAAAGTAGTTGTCGAAATCATGAAAAATATTATAGATATATGGGACAGAGGGATCGGTACATCTGTGCATTTTAGCAATCAACGCCACACCATTTGTAATTGTGATAGAGTAATTATTAAAGTGGAGACAGTACCGAAGTAATAATGTGGTTCTGAGGCTCCGTTCGTTTCAACGTAAAAATATTTTACAACTCAATTTGTCTTGTTATTTTTATTTTTTTGTGTTTAGTTAGCAATTGGAAAATATTTTTCATAACAAGAAAAATCCCTTGAACATACCGATCACCAAATGCACTATATCAATATATATTTAAATACGGTAGGCTGTATGCCAAGTAGGGGTGTATACGAGCCGAGCCGAGCTTCGGCGAGCTCGAGCTCGGCTAGTTTATTTAACGAGCCCAAAACTCGAGTTTGAGCTCGACTCGAGCCTTAACGAGCCGGGCCCTTAAAGAGCCGAGCTTAGCCATTTAATAAACGAGTCTCTCTTAATCGAGCCGAGCCTCCCTTAATGAGCCGAGCTTTTGTCGAACGAGCCGAGCCGAGCTCACGAGTAGCTCGGCTCACTTACAGCCCTAATGCCAAGTGGTGCCCCAACTGTGATGACAGAGTAATTATTAAAAGTGGAGACAGTAGTGTTAGGATCAAGCGCTTACCATCTTACCAAATCCGTAGGTAGTGGTAAATGCACATATTTATTTTCTTATACTAAAGTGTGGCAGGTCTCGAGTGTCACGGTTCGACCAGCGTGAACAGAATACTGGCCCGCGACCAACAAGTACCGAAGTAATAATTTGGTTGTAATAAGTTTAGAGTGATTATTCAGTATTCCAATTAAGAGCATTGCCAAGTGGTTCCCCAACTTTCTCTCAACCACACAAATGTGTATTGGAGAGAAGCGTAGTACTTGAGGCACCGCGTGGCAATACTACTACTGGAGCATTGAATAATTTTCTGTAAGTTTGTAAACGCACTGGCGATTAATTTATATGTGCTAGTGTAAATTAAAAGGTAATTGTGGTAACATGCATAAGCCATTCGTCACAAAAATGTTGAGCCCACATCATTCATCAAGTATAATAAGGCCTTGTTCGGTTTAAAAAGCCATTAGCTTTCCCTCTATTTTTGAGTCAAATAAAGCCACAAAAAAACAAAAATAAGCCAATTATTTCGTCTTTATTCAAAAAAATTAAAAAAATAGGATTTCGGTTAAAAAAATTTACTTTTTAGATTCCTCTTGTCATGAAGATGCAATAATCTTCAAAAAATTGACAATAAGCCAAGTAATACGAAAAAAAATTTGAATAAGGACAAAAAATAAGCCACTTTGGCTTATTTATTCTTTTTCCTTTGAAAAGAACTCAGCAACGTGCCAACGACGGGACTATTAATTGCGATGTGTACGTTTTTGTGGTCCTTGTGGGGAAAAGTCAAGCAAAGTACTGTTATTATCATCATTCATGTGAACCCTTCTGTAACCAGAATCAAAGTTGGAGGCATGGAGGGAAGAACATGGTTTCACATCTGGTATCATCAATAATTAGATCTGCAAACGTACTGCATTAGAAAAGGAAAAAAGTTTCTTAATTTCCAAAGTCTTGAACGTAATTTCGCTCAAAATTTGTTGTGAAAACCTACACATATTTATTTTACAGAACGTGCCATGGACTCATTCATAGAAATTTGAATTTGACACAAATATTGTGTTTACAGATTTTTCAAAAATATTTAACAAAAAGGAGGAGGTGGGAGAGAGAGAGAGAGAGAGAAAGAGAGAGAGAGATTTTTCAAAAATATTTAACAAAAAGGAGGAGGAGGAGGAGGAGGAGGAGGATGAGGGGAGGGGGAGGCCGGCAGGCGGCGCCACCGCCTCCCTAGCCTGAAGGAAACCCTAATCAGTGGCTCTAGAGAAAAGTGAGAGCGTTTTTAGAGTGAGTTTGGAAATTCCTCATGAGATGTTATTCTTCGAGACATGACTTAAATAACAAAATTCGCATGGTCAGTGGAACGAGATCGAGAAATGACTTAAGTAACAAAATTTGCATGGTCAGTGGAACAAGAGCACAAGCGTGAGATCTTTTGATAATGTTCTTAATTTCTAAAATTTAAGAGAACGGGAGTTAAGAACAGAGTTAAGGATACTATTAAAAATTTATGTAACCGAGGACATGACACTTACGGATTTTTATTTTTTTATACCAAACCCTCTTCTGATCTTTCTTTAAAACCTGTTAAGTCTACGAGAGTGGCATGTACGATGTATAGATAACTTCTTGATTGGCGTATGGGTATTTTTTTCCAATCAATTAGCTAGAGAGATCATTTGCGTCATTTATGAATTACGAAATATGAATCACGCATATCAATTGTGTGAGTCAAAGTGATAGTCAAGCTTCAAAACTCAACTAATACAAGCAATAAGCTTATTATAAGGGAGAAACAAGCAAAGAAAGAAAAAATCTATCTACAAGGAGAAATTACCGATTCTTGCCTTCAACAAAATTCAAACCCTTCACCTCCCATTAGAAGTGTATAACAATGAGTCAATGACCAATTGAGCGAGATCCACTTAGTTTCCATATAGGTTATTCTATTAGGTTTGGATTGTAATAAAATGCAATTAATGTGCCGGCATGTCTGTATCATGTTCTTGCCGCCACTACTTATGCAGTGGCATTTTTGTCTTCCAGAGATGTGATAGGGATACAGTGATGCATTCCCTTTTCAGAGAAATTACCAATTCTTCTTGCCTCCAACAAAATTTGACCCCTTTGCCTTTCAATTAAGAGTGTATAAGAGTGGCCAACTGATCTAGACCCACTTAATTACCACATAAATTATTCTATTAGATTTGGATTGTTAAAAAAAAAAATGCAATTAATATCCGGTGTGCCTATGTCGTGTTGATGCCGCCACCGCTTTATAAAGTAGCGTTTTTGTCTTCCAGAGATGTGACGCGGATACAATGCGCGTCCCCTCATTATTCCAATAGTTGACTATTCCTAGCTTAATATTCTGAGTGGAGTTCTCGTGGTCATCTTGTCATTTTCTTCAATAATAAAAAACCATTCACTTCAAAAAAAAAAAAAAAAAACCATTGACTGTTTATTCAGGAGACTTATATTCCAATCCACAAAAAGTAGAGAAACTTCATTTTTAATTTGATTTTTCGGCCTGCAAATTACTAATACCAAGGAAAATGATAATGTTGAAACTGTTTTTATTAATACTAAAACTTAAGTGTACAAAAGACTTATACAATGCACAATATACAATACTTTTATGCACTTGAGTTTTGACATCAACAAAAACAGTTTTGACATTATCACTAGAGATTAAATTGTACACGGAAAGTCCGCGTACAATCCATATTCCTCTCAACCAATAAAAACAAGACACCTCAGTCAAAAGTGGGATAACCCACCTTTATCCTAACCCTCTAACTAAATTATGATTGGACATTGATTACTATGCAAACCAGTATACAAAACAACGGGAAAAGGGAACCAATACTCAAAGCAAATTGCTTTTCCACCATAGCCTGCGCCCCAGAAATACCCCAACCCCATTTTGTATACTGGTTTGCATAGTAATCAATATCCAACCATAGTTTAGTTTAGTTGGAGGGTTAGGATAAAAGTGGGTTGCTCTACTTTTGACTGAGGTGTCTTGTTCTTATTGATTGGGAGGAATTTGGATCGTACACGGACCTCCGTGTACAATCTTAATCTCTTATCGAAAACTACCCTCTCTAGAATTCATCTGCGTATTTGCTTACGTCAAAGGTCAATCAATTGAGCAGAGCTTCCCATTTTCCAATCCGTGAAGATTATCTGAGAACACAATTGATCAGCCTTCCGATGTCAGTAGGATTATCCAAGCGCTGAGAGAACAATTAATATGGGAATTTCTAATTGTGGCTTTCTCACATTAGTTCTCCTCCTCTGTATCTCAACTCAATCAGCAACCTCAACCTCAGCTCCCAATAACTTTCTCAAATGCTTTCACTCCCAAACAAATCTTTCCGTCTCCGATGTAATTTTCACCACAAACAGCTCCTCGTACACCTCCGTCTTGCAATCTTCCGCTCAAAACCTCCGGTTCGTGACTGCTTCCACACCGAAACCCCAACTCATTGTTCGGCCACTTCACGAATCCCACATTCAAGCAGCTGTCATTTGTTCCAGAAAAAACAGCATTAACATACGAATCCGAAGTGGGGGTCACGACTACGAGGGCCTTTCTTATTATGCATCCAACGTCCCGTTCATCATCATCGACCTTGCCAATCTCCGGTCCATTAAAATCGATGTGGAAAACAAGACCGCTTGGGTCGAATCAGGCGCAACACTAGGTGAATTGTACCATGCAATTGCTGAAGAAAGCAACGTTTACGGTTTTCCAGCCGGTTCTTGCTCCACGATGGGGGTTGGAGGGCACTTGGGTGGCGGAGGATTAGGTACCATTTTCAGAAAGTATGGCCTTGCCGCAGATAATGTCATTGATGCTCGAATAGTAGATGTAAACGGAAGGATACACGATAGGAAGTCGATGGGGGAAGAACTTTTTTGGGCTATTAGAGGTGGAGGAGGAGCTAGCTTTGGAATCATTTTCGCTTGGAAAATAGAGCTGGTTCCTGTTCCATCAATAGTTACAGTGTTCACTATCGATAAGACATTGGAACCTGCAGGCGCAACAAGGCTCCTACAAACGTGGCAACTCGTAGCAGATAAACTCTCTGACACTCTATTTCTCGATGTTGTAATATCAGGAAATTCAGATAACACGATCACAGTTTCTTTCCGGGCTTTATTTTTGGGAGTAAGTAAGGAACTCCTGACTGCGATGGAGGAGAGTTTTCCTGAGCTGGGCGTGGAGCGCAAGGACTGCACCGAGATGAGCTGGATCCAATCGGTCCTTTACTTCGCCGGATTCTCAACCCGGGAATCATACGATGTTTTGCTCAACAGGACTAACCCATACAAGTCCTCTTTCAAGGCGAAATCAGATTACGTGAAGGAACCCATATCGGAAAAAGGATTACAAGGGCTGTGGAAAATACTCGGTGAAGAAGATACTGGTTATATGATTTGGACCCCTTTCGGTGGTAGAATGAGCGAGATTTCGGAATTTGAGATCCCTTTCCCTTATAGAAGTGGGAATTTGTACCTAATCCAATATATGGTTACTTGGGAAGTAGAGGAGGAAACAGAGGAGCATGTGAATTGGATTAGAAGGCTTCACGGATATATGACACCTTTTGTTTCGAAGAATCCAAGATCTGCCTATCTTAATTACAGAGATCTTGACTTGGGGATTAATAGGAATAAGAATGAAAGCTATGGACAAGCAAGTGTTTGGGGACTAAAGTATTTCAATAGTAATTTCAAGAGGCTGGCACAAATCAAGGCCGAAGTTGATCCAAGTGACTTCTTTTGGTATGAGCAGAGTATACCATTGTTTCTATCAGGAGAGAAAATGGAAAAGTAGAATTTGCTGGATCCGTCCCGGCCCGGCTCATTATGAATGCAATAAAGATTTGAAGATTTATGCATTCACTCTTCTTTTCTTTGTTCCCCCCTAGATATGATTTTTCACATCTTTTTTTTTTTTTTGAGATCAGCTTTCTTGATTGTCAGCTCACTAAACATAGTTATTGTATTGGAAAAATATATAATACGATGAAACTCGTATTTCAAAAATAAAGCATACTCTTGTTCAACAGATTGGGGAGGCACACTTAATTAGCCCCACGTATTTTTCTTTGGTCAAGTTTGCACAGACAGACAAACAATAAGATAGGCAATCCATATACGATCGATAGTTCAATCGAAGTAACAGTGAGGGATAACTATTGCTGCACATCCCACAATATCATATATCCAACGTGAGACTGGTTGTCTAAGATATACCCCGTGGCGCTCATCTATCATTCGAAATCAATTTCCGAAAAGTTCAATTTCTAATTCGCTATTCAATCACATGTCCAAGTTGACTAATCAGATGGGCACAGAGGTTGCGCATTTACACACAGAATGAAGGAAAAATGTGCATGAGAAAATTGGGCTTCATCACTGGGAACCCAAAATTCTATAAATCGCTGTTTGAATACAACAACGAAGCTACTCAACCCAAAAACAAAGCAACGCAATTTTGAATGTTAGAGGTGGAGTTCTAAATCGGAAGTCGATGGGGGAAGACCCTTTCTGGGCTATTAGAGGCGGAGGAGGAGCGAGTTTTGGAATCATTTTCTCTTGGAAAACAAAGCTTGTTCCAGTTCCATCCACAGTTGATATGTGATTCACTGTGTCATTGAAGTCATCAAACATGACAGACGTAAATTGTCGAATTATAACAAGGTGATTCTGCATTTTAAATAATCAAGAAAAGAGGAAAAGGGGGTGAGGGAGATCACACACTTGCGTTAAATGATTGAAGATAGTTCACTAGACGGTTTGACACATCAAAAGCCTCCTATTTTTCCCAATCCGGGCTCGGGAAAAACTTTTTTAATCACACTTCAATGATTGGGACAGTTCATGATTTTTAATTCGCTGAGAGCATCAAGCATGCCAAAAATCAGTTACAGTGATATGATTTCGAAATAGATTTATATTGCGAAAAAATTAGAAAGGAGTTTTGCTCCAGTGTTGCAATCTTATATTTTGTAAGATGATGTGTCCCAAATCGTATCTAATGGGTACGTTGTGACCTTAAAGATTCACGTGCTCTTCAACTCTAAAATCTGTCTTGATTTTTGCCTGCAGGAGGCCTGTCCGTTGCCAAAAAGACCACGACGCTACCCATTTACTGTCAAAAAGCCATTTTCATCCCGCAATGGGAAATCTAGACCTCTTGAAAGAGCCAGAGCTTTTAGATATGAAAATCCTTACTTTACAAAAATAATGACCCCATCTTATGTTTCTGCCTCATTTACTTTTGTAAGTTATCAGTAAAATTCTGTGTGGAAAAATGATCCTTCGACAAAAATGATCCTTGGAATTTGAGCTCTTATATCAGTTCACTTTCGTTCAAATCCTTCTGTATTGATACAACAAATTTTTTTTTTTTGAAATTTCGCAGTATCTACCGATGAAGTTCGCAAAGGAAAATCTAAGTGAAAACAGGAGAAGGTGGTACTGCAGAAGTGCAGAGTGCAAACGGGGGAGTATGGCCTGTAAAGTGCCATTATGGAGGACGTAGCCGATACTTTCTATATTGGAAGTCATTTGTACAGGCCAACAATGTGAAAGCCAACGATGTTTGTGTCTTTGAATTGATTAAGAGCATTGAACCTCGTCTGAATGTCGTACTATTTCGAAAGCACCGTAATGCTATGGCTCCCTAGGGATAAGAAGCAGATTTTTGCTGATCCAAATTGTAAAATGCAGAAGGTGGTCAGGACTCCAACGCTACGTCCTATGCATTTTGTCAAATTGGGTTGTGTTGACCCTGTGTGTTGAGTTGGACTTCCCCATATATAGTGGGGCTCTTTCTGGGATCCTCATTTTTTCATTTATATTGTCGGCTATTGAACCAAACCGTGTAAATCATGTGTACTTTTTGGGGATTGCTTCCGTCATAGCAAGATAGTACGGACTGTGCAATGAAAGTTGATGATTTTACAACGTGTACTTCTGAGCGCGGTGAGCACATTGATCAAAGTTACTTTTGCTTCTATGAATCATTAGACATAGAGAACAAGATCTATATGTCCAAAATGAAATTTGAAATCTGCTAGTAGCATTTCCTGTAGCCAAACGCTGTAGTTTCTCTTTCGCGTAATTCTTGTGCCTAGTGCCGACAGTGTTTTGCCCCGGTAATTAGCCCCTGCCTACTTGAACAGTTATGTCACATCTTATTTTCATGTTCTTGGCAGAGGATTCTCAGAAAAGTTACAGGCGAATATGGGAAGAATCTGGGGGACCTCATATTTCTCGAGGTTCCAATGGCGTCGTATGGCAAGTCGAATTGAAAATTTCCAATGATGACATTCGTGATGCAAGAGTACTGTACTACTACTCTATGCAACAGGTAAATTTTTCGAGTGCTTCCTTCGAGATTATCCATTGTGCCACAAGACTAAAGAATTTGTTTTGGCGCCGTTCTCCATTTTCAACGACTACTAGTTCTGCTCTGCAGTAGAAGAATATATTGGAGGGGAGGGGTGTACGTCCTGTAGCCATACACACCAGCAAATCTCAAATTCCTGTCAAAAAGAATCAGCAACAACCAATAAGAACTCTAGATCGACCCTCGAAAGAGCCCAGAATCTCAAACCTTTCTCCTAGCAGGGGTGCGTTCCTGCTAGGAGAATAGGTAGGGGAATCTTTTGATCGAATAAACGGCTAGAACCTGTTTGTGATGAATCTTCACCCTACTGAGAATGTTTTCAATCGAGAATACCCAAAAGGAAAGAGAATATTCTACTGCCACTACATTACAACTACGACCTCCATTGCAACCGCAACGCATTGAAAACATTCTCTAATTGGTAATGTAAGAATTTCATGTTCATAGGGTGAAGATTCATCACTCCTTCAAAGCCACCACCTCTACTTGAAAGAGTCGCCAATCTTATGGGATTGTCATGGTTTTGGTGTAAAGTTTATCAGAACTAAGAAAATTCTCAGTAGTTTACGATTTCTTTCATTGAAAAAATTGTCATTCGGTTTTGTGGCAATTGTGGTGGTGGCCGTGGTGCATGGAGGTGGTTGAAACATATGGAAGATTTCAATCCTTTTGGGTTTTCTCGTTTGGAAACGTTCTCAATTTTTTATTGTGTCGGGGATTGAAAACACCCAAATTTGGCTATGTAAATATTTTTACAACAACAAATGAGCCTATTGTTCATTGAATTTTATCGACCTGTCTATGTAGGAAGCTTCGTTAATAGTGGAACATTTTGCTTGCACATCTCCAGCATATAACGTAACCGTCTTATCAATTGCTCGTTGCTGTAACATTTATTGTGATATTTGTTTTAGCTATATTGCCAACACGTTCATAAATATGCATATGTTTGTTAAGTAATGAAATATGTCAAACGGTTATTTATCATTATGACTGCTAAAAGTTCCTCTCTTTTTTAAGATCATCACAGTTACTCTGGTCCAGAAATACAAGAAACAACAAACTAAAAACAAAACAACAAAAAATAAAAAATAAAAAGTCGCATGAAACCAAACGCCGGAGCCGGACCTATCAATCATACTTGTGAAGGTGGGTGGAGAGACCAATGGGATAGGCAAGGTATGGGAAGAATAGCAACTCTCGAGATGACCCGCCACACAACTTGAGCTCGTGCTGCCGCAGACTAAAAGGCTGAACCCGCTGCAGACGCTGCCTCCTCTTTTTGTTTACGAAGCTTACAGTTTGTGTGGACCCGCTGAAGCTACTCCCTCCATCCCTAAATATATATTCGGCCCACATATCTAGACCTTTAAAAGATGCATTTTTTTTGTAAAAGAAAAACAGTTTTTTTGACCAACTAATAGATATCAATGAGTACTTTTAAGATGAGAAAAAAATTAGGAAAATTTTTAAACGAAAACAATGCATCTTTTTAAAAGCGTAGGTTTGTGGACCGGACACTATATTATATTGAGACGATTTGGTCGCACTAACGTGGTTCTCTTGATGTGTCCAAAGCGGGGCTTTAAAATTGAGCTGGCTGTGTTGATTTAGTTGGCCAACCAGCTTGACCTCAGGTACGCAGAGCCGAACCCGAACGTCAATGGTTCAGTGACACCGGCCGCATGGTATCACCATTTTACACAATCCTCTCTCATTTGTTCCCGAATGATAATTTTCAGTGCCGGATGGGTACCGCGTGGTACCAGCTCGGCGCATCTAAACCGTTTATTCCATTTTTTGACGGCTCGGATTTGGACAGAAAAAGAAAAGAGAAAGTGTTAGGATGAGAGTGGAGGGAAAGAGTTTCAATCTGAGCAATCTAAAAATGTATTGGACGGCTCAAATTTATTAAGCGGATACCACGTGAGATATACTCATCTGGCACTAAAAAATTGCTCGCTTCTATAAGTAAGCTTGAACACGTGCAGTTTTGGTTGTGCGCAAACCTTTGTTATCTTCTTCTCTACGGTGGCCGGTGGGTTCGTTTGAACCAAGAATTAGTTAGCTTTTATAATCTTATGTTTTCTACTCTTGGTCAGGAAGTCAAGATGGCCGAGTTGGTCTAAGGCGCCAGTTTCAGGTACTGGTCCGAAAGGGCATGGGTTCGAATCCCATTCTTGACACAATATTTTTCTTTTAGCAGCTTCTTTTTTTTTTTTTTGGACTTGGAAGCGTAGCAACCCCCTTCGGCGTGACCATAAAAGCTCCCTGCCCACTATGAAATGTCCGGTTCGAGCCATAGCTACTGTCCGAGAGGACAAGCCGACACCACAACACCCCCTTGCCATTGGTAAAACTCAAAACTGAATCTCACATGGGGATAAAGGGCACCCTATCCACTAGGCTAGCTTATTTCAGTAATTCTTATGTCCTGACATTCCCGAATATAGGGGTACATATGCGTTATTGATGAAACCATGAGAGCATAAATTTTTTTAAACTCGAGCGTTCAGACGAACTTACACATAGCTCGACTAATTTTAAAAACCCAATCTCACCACGCTCACTCGCGAAAATAGAGCACCATTATCCTCTAGATCAACCGTTTGGTCTCTTATCACCCTGTTCAAGTCAATTTTCAGAAGAGAAATGATGGATGATTACTCAAATTGCCCTTGCAAATTCAATCTGCAGGCATTATGATTTTGTATATCTGGAAATTGTGTTACTAACCTTACCATGAAAGCCAAACAAATGATGAGGTTACTATAAGCCAAATTCTACACCCCGAAATCAAAAGTCCCTGATCTAAATATTTTCATGTAAAAAATACCAACATGCAATCAAGAATATCCCATCTTCTGGGATCTTTCAAGGGGGGAGAACTGATCAAACCCGGATTTCAGCACCAGCTAGTCCCAACTCAAGCGGACGAACACGAGATCAAAAACTAAATCAACTCAAGAAAATCCACTAATAAAACAAATTGGAACTGCAAGATACCAGATGAATGCATTGTCAAAAAGATGAGGATTACAGAAAACAAAACATCAAGAGATCGATTTGTCGACAAACTAAACAAGAGTCTCCCAACGAGTCTTGAATAAACTTAAAAGTACATGCCACCCTTTCAGAATTTTGAGGCACCTAAATAAAAACTTTTCCATGTCTCTTCATCATTGTCGTTATCGCATTTGAAACTTCTTCTAAGCATTATCTATACCCTGAAAAAGTTATCAGCTCTTGACTTGCTTCTCCTTTGCCTTCTGGATCTTCAGAACCTTCTTCACAATCTTTTGCTCTTCAATCAAGAATGCACGGATGATCCTACCACAAACCAGAAGGTCATAACACATTTAGAAAACCAATTGACTTTTACCCAAGCACTTGACTTTAATCAAGAATGCTGAGTAGTACAAATTGGAAAAGGAAGAAGCCCATCATTGATGCAAGTCCAGTGAGTTACCTCTCCCTAACAGCACTTCCAGACAATACACCACCGTAGGCACGGTTAACAGTTCTGCGGTTCCTGGACAATCTAGATCTCTTGTATTCAGCAGGTCTCAAGTGAGGAATCTGAAAACAAATAGCATTGTTTAAAAGAAGTTATAACATCTTTACTTGTACTGCCAGTGCATGTCCATTCGCTTAGGAAATTGCATAACTGAGTGCCTATATAGCATCTCAATCCACAATAAGTGAATCCAGAGGTTACATGTGGCCAATATAACAAGATTTTAGAAGTCAAGGAGGAAAAAAGGCTATATTTTCCAGAGTGAACAAGCTCAGTTCATCACAACACGAGAACACTGAAGGTTTACAAAAGAAGTGACAAAAAAAATAAACAAGTACAAACGAATACTTTTGCTGCTACAAAAGAGAATCTAATTACAAGGAAACTGGCTCAGGAAATTTTAATACAAAAAAAGAACCCTCATCCATTGATAAACCAAAAAAAAATTGGCAATGCATGTAAATGCAGCCTCATTCAAATGTCAAGAACAATCCTAAAACCCCAATACCATGGTATAACATGGTCAGAAAGCATCTATGCTTAATATGAAGTCAAAGTAACACTGACAAGTTAGATTAGAGTTCTTGAATGGCAAGTTTCTTTAACTTAGATTTAGAGTACCCAAAAAAAATACAGTATTCCATTAGCTATCACATATCCACATCCAGCTGATAAGTTTACTCACACAGCGGCCAGAGCAACAAACCCACAAAGTTCTGTGGAAACAAAGCTCCACTCCCTTCACTCAGAACTTTTAGGGACATAGAACCATCAACCATTTACAATAAAAATGAAACATACGGGTAGTTGTGGTAGCTATTTCATTTTCAGTTTTCAGCTTTTCTTCACAATTTCAAAAATTAAAAACAAAAGTATGTTTGGTTGCCCTATTTTCATGTTCAAAAAGTGCAAATGACTTTCGAAATTGTTGACAATGGAAGAGGTGGAAAATATAGCTTTCATTATTTTCAAGTCTAAAACCGGCTGCAATTTCACGAAAGCCACATGTGATCAGTGCGAGGGCACTCACCTCCACCAGCTGGGCCTGAGTTCAAATCTCGGCAACTTTATCTTCACATATTAAAGGGATTTAACGTGACATCCCTCCCTCCCTATCTCTCTCTCACTCTAGCAGCTACAAAACCTATTAGGTGCCAAGGAGATTTGCAGGTCTAGAGCTGAGGAGAGTAGAATTGGAAATGTTTTGAGTAGAGTTGCACGTAGATATATGAGGAGGGAGAGTAGGATAGGGGATGTGGTGACAGAGCATTAGAGCAACTAGGAAGGAAGAAGCAACAGTAACAATGAGGCATGTTAATACCATCTTCCTCCTCTTTTTGCTTTTTTAAAAATAAGGTGACACAAACATGTTTTATATTTCTGTTTTTTTAAATGAAAAATGAAAACTTGTTCACAATAACCAGAAAATAAGACATGGCAAATTGGCAGTGTTACCAAACATACCCAAAGCAATACAATGTATCAGTTTCTAAATATGTGCCTGCATCTAAATTACTGGATCTCTTAGGGCATCCTTTAGTTGCAACAATACAGTTAAGTAACTCTTGAATCCCCACTAATTTTTTTACGGGAACCTGAGTTTAACCTTTCCACACACTGGTGCATACTGTACACATTACGTGATTCAATCAACGCCTAGATTAGGCAGCCAACTAGTCAGTGCTTAGTCCCTGCCTGGGCGCTAGGCGGCTGACTAGTCAGCCAACTCAGCCCCTAGGCGCCCCTTTTCTGCCCGACTAGCGCCTAGCGATATTTAGAACAATGCTCAAAACATAACCTTTCCACGCACTAATTTGTTCAATACGCAACCAAACAAACTGAGATATTTCAAAAAGGTAGTTTAACTAAGGGGGAAAGCTGAAGCATAATGGAGAAAGTAGAAATGTCATCAGTGAATATAAGGTGGTGGGTACATGCACCCCCAACTTCAGAAGGAAATGACCAGTTTCTTCTAGTTTTGCTATCCTTGAATTACACAGAATTCTAGCATTGTGAATTTGGGAACCTTACGCAGAAATCATAAGCAAGACTACATTCAAGGAAAGCACAAATAGCCAAATAGACGACACCCCAACATTGTCCTCTCTGGAAAATATAGATAATATCATAAAGACAAATCATCTATTGAATAACAGGACTCCCACAAATTATAGAAGGATTTAACAGTTGCCCAATCAAATACAAGAAACAAACAAAATACTGGAAAAATCAGTATGAAGATGCACTCATAATCGTCTAAATAATGAAATGCACAAAAAGACATACCCCTTGGATTCTCTTTCCAGTAACAGGGCACTTGGGTCCACTGGCTCTCTTCTTAGTGCTCTGATACACCAACTTCCCTCCTAAATTCCACCGAAAAAATTTAGCTCATTTGAGTAATCTACTACGATCATTATCACAGTTGTCTGGACACACAAATACCGATCAATACAATAAAAGCATTCAACGCAACAAAATACGATGAATCAGAAATATGAAATTGGAGTACTAGATACATACCTAATGAAATGCATATACGTTAAGAAAAACAAAACCAAAAATTAGGGTTTTGGAAGAGTACCAGGGGTTTTGACGACCCTGTTCTGGTTGGATTTGGTGGCATAACTGTGCCGTTTCCGATACGTGAGCCTCTGAACCATCTTTCTGTGCTTGCAGCTCTCTCTCTCTCTCTCTCTCTCTCTCTCTCTCTCAGATGAGGCGGCAGCAAAAGGGTTAGCTATGGGCGAGAGGCGGTATATATATGATCTTACAGTGTATAATGCCCTAGATCTAACGGCCGCTGTGGAACCCGTCAACGGATGAGATTAATGATTTGTTGTTTTCTTTTTTTCTTTTTCTATGATGAATGATTAAGGCCTAATTACATCTTGCCCCTTAAACTATCACATTTTTCAAATTATTATTTTCTTTAAGACTACAAAGTCCTTTACTTGATTATCTTAAACTACCTTAATGATTTTGATGATGCAAGGGTATAGAGAGATGTTAATCCCTTGTTGCAGTAGCTCGAAGTCAAGAAAGGTGTCCAATCCGGCCAAACCGACTTGAAGAGAAATCGTTTCTTGTGAGCAATCACAACCCTTACACACAACTAGGAGCATTTTGTCCTGCATATCCATACAAGACTTGAGTAGGCAGGTCAAGATCCTACGAGGTACATGCTACCCATTACTCGAAGTACCCTTCCAAAATTATAGAAATATGTGTCTGTTAGGTTTGCTTTAGGGGATAAAATCGAGGGAAGATGATGGATATATGTGAGTAGAAGAACGCAAGTCAAACAAAAGGTCTGGTCTTTAATCTTGCTAGATATGCTTATTATTCTAGTCATTCTACTCATATTTTGGGAGAGAAAAAACCATTTGAAGACTATTCTGGGCTCTTGGATGGCTATTATATATACGGCTTAATACCACTAAAGGCCAAAGTTGGGAAGTTTGGATAGTTTCAGGGAGTGAGGTGTTAGGATTTAAATTTAGTAGATAATTTGAAAAGATGTGATAATTTAGGGGAATAAGAGGTAACCAAGCCGCGTATTAATGATTTGTAAATGGAAAACGATGGCAGTGTTTTTAAAGTTTGTTGAAAGGGCCTCCTAAATTTGTTCAAATTCGCAGAAGATCCTAAACTTTTTAAAGTTTGTTAAAAGGGCCTCCTAAATTTGTTCAAATTTGCGAAAGATCCTAGACTTGTTTAAATATGCAGAACAGCTCCCACGGTTGGAGGGCTTCAAAGTGGATCTCAGCTAGTTTATAAGCTCAATGAAGAAACTATTTACAATTTGAAGATCGTTACACTTACATTCTTAAATTTATGACTAAGACCTCAATGAGTGATTAAAAAGATTAAAACTTGGTAGGTAGAATAAAAGTGTCAATTTTAGCTAGTAAGGGTTGAAAAGAAGTTCTTTGCATTAGAGTACAAGGTACCTATAATTGAGCTAACACTCCAATTATTTATGCCTTACAATATAATATACGCAGTGGCTATAGTTAGAGTTCACACTCTCGTGATTTTACCACTAACGAGTGCCCGAACAACGACTCTCAAATATTTTGTTTTTCGAGTGGTGACGAACAATGCTGCTTTTGGTGGTGGAGATGCCCGCGCGCAGGGCTTCCTGCCCGAAAGAAATTCCCAAACACGTTCTTCAGTAAAACACCAAAAGTTGTTTCATGATCTTAAATATAACAGTAAATTCCTATAAGAAAATAAAAACGACCGACATTTTTGAACTCTTGATTATTAGTCAAATTTGGTAAATATTCTGTGGTCCAGAACTCAATTAATCTATTGGATTAGAAGAAGAAAGTCTGTCAAAGTGGACCATACACTGAATGTTTAGTATGATGATTCAAGACAAATCGAAAGGCCAGCCAAGTACCCTGTTCGACAGGAACGTTAAGGCATCAATCAACACCCCCAGTTTCTCTCAAACCAAGTAAGCAAGCATTTCCAAATTAATCTTCATGATTAATTACAACTTGGATCAGTGAGACCCATTTCGGTGATGTCAATTCCATTATTCAAATTAAAGAGAGAGGGGAAAAATGGAGTAATTTGGAAGCCTAAGATCCTTCAAATTGCATAGGTCCCAAAGCATTCTTTTGTCTAAGACATGGGGTTCGGTTGGTGAGAAGCACTGTGGGGGCTTTCAATTCTCCTCCTCATAAACACAATCACACTTTTCTTTAATTAGGTCCCTACAAACCCTGATCAAATCTATTACCATCCTAATTAAGTTAGTACTTAATTATGCCAAGTGAAGGAAGAACGATATTTTTCACCAATTTATTTTACTATTTTTTTTATAACGCCGTGTGCTTAGTGCTTGTGTATATATACCTCGATCGAGTATTCTCATAGCCTAACGTCGACTGAGCAAACATCAAGTGATTCGAAGAATTTTTTTTTTTACCCTTGCTTTCAACTCGTACGTACATCGGATTCACATGACAATTGCAATGCATAGAAGCACCCATCGACTATTAGATGTTACACCACTCTATAGAAAGTAAAGAAATATGGTAATTAATTTTGAAATAGTAGTAAGCATCATACCTCCTAGAAAATTCTTGCAGTTAATGATTGTCGGAATGTAGTAAGTAGCTCCATAGAACATAATCAAGCGCCCCTGAAATGCAAAACATAGGATCCATATTTCGACCCAGGGGTTGCAAATGAACCGAGTAGCTCGCAAGCTTGGCTCAGTTCGTCAACGCTCAGTTTTCGGCTCATTAACCCTTAGATCGGCTCGTCCGCTCGAGCTTGAGTTTTTGATATTTTTAAAGAGACTCATTTAATAAAAGACTAAGCTCAGCTCGTCTGCTCGAGCACGAGTTTTTCGCTTGATATGTTAATGAGTCGAGTTCGAGCTCGACAAAACTTCGTTCGGTTCATTTGTATCCCTAAATTCGGCCTTTCGTAGATGGAATTGAGATCTCAATTTTAGTGGTTGCATGGTTGTGTAGGAGTCACGCCAACAAATCTTTGCATAAGAGGGAAAAATTGATTATATCTTTCCCACCCGATTAGGAAAAAAATATCAGAACATTATTGATAGAAAATAGATAAACAGACTGAAAACCTTCAACAGTTTACGAAAAATTGACGAAAATGTACAGATCGTAGATATGGTCTTTAATTAGTTTGACTACATATTTGCAAACATATATGAGGTACCATTTCCAGGAAGCGGGGACTGTGCTGCACAGCTTGGTGCTGTGCAGCCTCCGGTGCCGCCTTGCCGGCATCGGTCCGACGATCGGAGACGTCCACTGTGTAGAGCTCGTCGAGTACTACAAGTGTACCAAAAATCAACCCGATCAAATACCGTTAAGTGCCTCATCGGAATACATATAACTTGAAAAAAAATTAATCTTAATGGATATGAAACACTGGATCAAAACCACTGAATCCATTCTTTTCGAATTATATGTGTTCCGATGAGGCACTTAACGGTATTTGATCGGGTTGATTTTTGGTATACTTGTAGTACTCGACGAGCTCTACGCAGTGGATGTCTCCGATCGTCGGACCGATGCCGGCAAGGCGGCACCGGAGGCTGCACAGCACCAAGCTGTGCAGCATAGTCCCCGCTTCCCCATTTCCATGTGCACCAATACCCCCTATCATTCAAGGGCTTGTCTCAAAAGACAGAACCAGGACTTTGTAAACGCGGGGGGCGAACTATGAACAAGATTTTGAAATTTCAAGGTTTGGGAATCTAATAATTTGTTTGGTTTAGATTTTGAGGAAAGTTTTTTGGGTAGTAAGTAGAGAGAGATAGAAAAAGAAATGAGATTAATAATTGAAGGAAAAACTTATGGAAGACATAGGCAAAAAAGAAATTGGGTTTTGGGACCCGAAACGAACACACCTTAAAACATTTAAATATCTTAATAACACCCCATACTAAAAAAAACCAGAAACCGTGCGGGGGCCTTGGCCCCCATACGCCCACACTTAAATCCGTCTCTGCAGTTGTTTCTTGGGGAGATTTGAGGATGGTATATATCGGAGATATAATGTCTCAATCCCTAGAAGTTCGACGTTTACTGCTTCAGTTTGGACGCGAGTACATATTTCCACACATCCTATATCCCGAGATGTGAAATCCTATGGGGTGAGACTACATATATATTTCCTCCGTTCTCATTTGCTCAATTGATTACTAGCTAAGTCTCATTTTCATTAACAAAAATCACTAAAATTTTAATGCATTTTACTATTTCGTTTTCACGTACAAAAAGTTTCAGCATTTTACCATCTCGTTTCACTAACAAAAAAGTTGTCAACAAACATTATTTTTGCTACAGTAATTCTAAGCACAAACCATCAACAATTTATTCACTACTGAAAATGTCTAACAACTTCTTGGCCACAAATAAAAATCTACAAATTTTCCCTACCAGTAACACCCATAATTTGGCTCATGAATATAGTAAATACACAAGGTTGGGTGGAACTAGCTCGCTCGTTTTTTAATTTGACCACACCAAAGTTAAATACCTAATATGACCCTACATGCTTAGCAATTAATGCAAGTAGCAATGGCAGGCCTAGGTGTTTATTTTTTTGGTACCTTGGAAATTTCTCATACAACTAAACGAGAAAAGTCCACAACATATATAGCGTAGCAAATACTAATAAAACGATAATACAGACCTAAGAAGGCCACAAATACTTAATCTAGTAGCTGCCTAAGGTTAAATCTGTCCCTGATTATGAAGAGAAAGAAAAGAAAAAAAAAAATCCTCCGTGTAAAAAAGCAAGAACTATTCTGAAAATCTTCGTGTAAAGATATCAAAACAAATTAAAGTGGTGATCAAACCGTCATCAGAAAGACCAAGTCTATCTGATTAAATTAATTTTATATTTTTCCTTATTAACTAAATCCCTCTATGAAGGGAATAACGTAGTTGCATGATCAAATTAATCCCTCTATGAATCCATATCTAAATAAATCAATAATCAAATTAAGTCTCTAGTAATTATTGTGGATATATGACTCTGATCAATACATGAAAAGAAAGGTGAGGAAGAGCGGATTGATTGATTAACTACTCAATCAATCACCCTCTTTAATGAGCATTTTGATAAGATTAGCTTTTGTTAATTTAAAGTTGCACTCTTTTTTTTTTTCTGTCATACGGTATTAGGGGTTACCGACTTACCAGGTTAGTAGTTATAACGGGAGTCAAGCTTCTACTTGATGAAGACTCGAACTCAAGACCTCTCCCTTCAGAGGAAAAGTAATGAAACCCCACTAGCTAGGTGGTGTTCCTTGTTTCAAAGTAGCACTTAGAAACAATGGTGGAGCCAAGATGTAGACTCAGGAGGGCCGGCTTAAAAGGCATATATTTTTTTATCGGAACATATATTTATTATATCATAAAGTTTTTTTTTTCGATTCATTACATTTGTACATTAAAATGATTCTTTAGGCTAATTAAATTGTCGCGTGCTTATTTTTTTTATTTATGAAAGAAATTAAGAAATGAGAATGTAAAATAACTGATTTTTAAATCAAATCGAATCAAAATTATTAAGATTATCAATAGCTATACATGAATAATTATCAGAAATATTCAAAATCAGGTACGTACAAAATAAAAATTTTAAAACTTGGATGCTCGGGGAGCTGGGGCCAAGGCCTCCTAGGCCCCAACATAGCTTCGCCCCAGCTTAGAAACCTAAGTTTTTGAGCTTGTCCCTAAACTAGTCACCAACTGATCAAATGTGAACCCTAAGGGGTTTGGCCAAATAGTTGTAAGAAAGCAATAAGTGCTCTTCCGTAGGGTCATAGGTTCCATTCCCACAGAGACCAAACATTCCAAACCTTGGGGCTACTGGGGGCCGGTTATTCTCGGTCGTTACCTTCAGTGTCCCGGAATTAGTCGAGGTGTACGCAACGCTGACCCGGATATCCAGTCATAAAAAAAAACCGATCAAATGTGATGCCATTTTGCATGCTATATATGGCTCCTTAAATCTTTATAACTAATAAAATCTTTTTCGCTGTAAAATCGGAAAACAAGATGATCAGGATCAATTGGCATGCATGATAGCTGTGTTGATGCAGAGATTACACAAATTATACAAAAGCTTTTGTAGATAATGTTTTGCTTCGAAAAGAAAACAGCTGGCAGCAAGCCTAGAGTACTTGTTTGAAATTAGATATGCTCTTGATCGTGCATTATTTTCCATTTTTGTGAAAACAATCACCCAATTAGTAGTGGATGTGGAAAATAATAGAGATTTGAGTATAACTTGTGATGGAAACCCAACCTAACCCATCAATACAAGAAAGTGACAAAACATTAATATGGGTGCTAACTGTAAATGATCGTTTGATATAAAAAAACAAAAAACACCTGTAAATAATCATGGGTCGTCTCACCTCTTGTGAATATCGTGTTCACACTTTTCTTTTCTTTTCTTTTCTTTTTTTCATTCCTTAAACTTAAACTACTCTATTTTAGGGAACATGAGAAGGGAATAAGTGATTACAGGAGTATAAGAGAAAATTAGCAAGGATTGTGCAATAGTTGTCCGAGAGTACTAGCTACCTCAATGCATGAGTACTCCTTCAGCTGTGTTACTGCAACGTTTTTTTTTATGTATCATTAATGATAATGGAAACCTTTTTCTGCTAATAAAAAAAGTATCAATCTTATTGCGATGATCATCTCTTTGGATCGTTGATGCATTTTTTCTAGTCTCCGTTTAATAGTTGTAATCTCCACTGAGATTAATAAAATTCTTTTCATTCGTTATTACAAAAAGAATTGTGCAATAAGCTAATAATATTACAAGAGAGGTAAACCATTTCAAGATGTAGATTTATTTTTTTTCCTTGTATATAAATCATGATTTATATCTCATCTCAATGATATGAATTGAAAAAGTATGCGAGAGTGTAAACCAAAGTTTGAAAACGTTTATACAAGATGAAAAAGATAGCGTAAAAAATTTAACCAAATAAAATAAAAATCTAGAAAAAATAACCAATAAAACCATGTGAATAAGTTTGGAAAAAAAAAAAAAAAATTGGACGAAAGGGCCCTATGTTATCAAGCTCATGATTTTTAGGTCAAGCCAGACAAATGCTATTGGCATCAATTCAGTACACCCCACAACCGGCCTTTTAAGAATCTGTCTTGGGGCCCACGGAGAATTTGATTTTGAAGCCAGCTTGTAAGTGAGAGTCTAAAACAACACCATTAATCACTATTATTGGGCCACAATGAAAAAGCTGTCTCTTTATATTAGGGTTTTACGTTTTACATATGAAAGATAATTATTATTCCATGCAATTAGTTGTTGGGAGGTTGGACAATCACTTCATAGCCCTCCTTCTAGCTAGCTAGGGTTTGGGAGAGGAAGGATCTAATGACATGATTATGAGTATAAGAATGATAAAGTTATTTAACTTTCAAACCTCGCTATAAAACGATGAGATTTGGATCTTAGGGGTTACATGAAAACTGCGAGTTATCAAAAAAAACGAAAAACAAAACATACATTTTTTTTTTGCTCAGCAAAAAAACAAAACATACATGATGCATGTAAGCTTTTTAGAGGGAGATGGTGTAACATTTAACATAGTATTAGAGGAGACCATTGATCTTGTTACAAAAATGGGAGAAACTTTTGCATATCCCAAGTATAGGAGAGCTCTTGGTATCCCTTTCCGGTCCATTTTTAATTTTTAGGTCACTTCTCGAGCACACCTTGATAATCGGCTTCGTTTATTTTGTAGAACTCAACAAGAACATTAATCTTGCAAAAAATTATGATCATCAGACTTTAGTTGATACATGATCGGCACATGTGAAAAATGAAAAAAAAAAATTGGATCCAAAATCACACTGGATCAAAACCCTATTTTTGTTTTTTTTGCATTTTCACATGTGCCGATCATATATCTACTAAAGTCCGATGATCATAATTTTTGGCAGAATTAATGTTCTCGCCAAGCTCTATAAAATGAATGAAGACGATTATCAAAATGTGCTCGAAAAGTGACCAAAAAATTAAAAACAATCTGAAAAGGGATACAAGTGCCCTCCTATACCTGGGATATAAAAAAGTTTCTCTACAAATGGTCATTCAATACGGAAAATGTTACAATACATAGTCTATATATTTCTTGTTACTCACCTTAAGTTCATAGCATATAAAATTTGGATTTTCATGATGTTTGAATAGGAATCCATAACATTTGTGTAACACAATTGATTATATCAAGACAATAACTCACAATTGCAGTACTATGAAGGGATGATATAATGATTTTTTGTGCATACTAGCATCATATATATCTGTGCAATGCATTGAACAATTTGCATATAAGCGGATGATTTAAAATCATGAAAATCAACTTTTTATGAATCTATAGGGAAAAAAGCATGTAAATTTAGATTCATAAAAAACAAATGATTTTACATTATCCGCTTGTATTTAAATTGTCCCGTGCATGCATCGCACCGGTATGATGCTAGTATGTCAATACCCAAATGGCAAATATGTGAGGTGTATTAATTGTGGATTTTCAATTCTAGACAGTGTAGTTGTATATATTCATTTTCACTCACAAGAAATTTGGAAAGTGTCTCCAATCCTCTAAAAGACTGGACTGGCCATCTAATCGGGCCACACATGCTTATGCCCCTCTAATTCTATTATCCAAACATGGAATAAGCTACGAAAGGATCGATCTAGAATCCAAGTAGTTGATTCTGATGCATTCAAGTCCTTTTCAAGGGAATGTTCACACATATATATATAACACAATGAATGCTTATAAATACCTCTCTATTTCCTGATAATTTGATATTGTCCAACATTTTTCGTTCCGGAGCTGCAATATTGTGAGAATAGATTCTCTCCCAATGCGTTTTGAAAACTACACATTAGAGGTACAATCTGAGAATCAGCCCTAGAGGAGCTTTTTCACTCTCATTTGGATTATCTTTTGAAATTCATAATTTATTTTGAGCATTAATTATCTTCAAAATACTCATTCATAATCTATTTTGGAACACTATCCTCCCAAACATTATACCATATTCATAATTTATTATGATCAAAATCCAAAATTAGTACTCCCTCTGTCCTGTAATCTTTGTCTGATCCGCAAAACAAGAACTACAAAATAATGCATTTCTTTCAAGAAAAAATTTAAAATTTTTTCATAAGTTAAAAGAACTCGTAGAGATCTAATAAGTTGTTAAATTTTTTTTCAACTTTTCTTACAAAAATAGTATTATTTTTACGTCTCCGTTTTGCAGACCAGACAAAGATTATGGGACGGAGGAAGTAACTCAATACAAAATAATTAGGCTACCAAACGGGCCTTTAGAATGGAATTGTGCACAACACATAATGCAATATATCGGCGACCAAACACGTCCATAGTGACAAAGGATCATAAAAAAAAAAGGCAAAACACTAATAAAAACAATTGATAATGGCAGTTTAATTGCAATTTGGTCCTTACACCGTACATTAATCGGGGCTAACAGCCAAACGTGGCCTTAACTTAATCTGAAAAAGTCATTACGAATAGGTTTACTGTCTATAAATATGTCCTCTAGGGTTAGGGTTACCACAAAGCAAATATATTAGCCGTCTCTCTCTCTCTCTCTCTCTCTCTCTCTCTCTCTTTTGATGCCAACATCCAGGTTGGATAAATCGTCAGGAGAACAAGAAATGAGGAAGCATGAAGTGGTAGTGAGGTCTACTACTTCATCTTTAACAGTCAGGACTGTTGTGAGATATGGAGAGTGCCAGAAGAATCACGCCGCAAGCATCGGTGGCTATGCCGTCGACGGATGCCGGGAATTCATGGCTTCTAGTGGGGAGGAGGGCTCCACAGCTGCCCTCACTTGTGCCGCCTGCGGCTGCCACCGCAACTTCCACCGGAGGATAGTTGATGACTAAGGTGGTATATTCGTGACTTTTCATCTATAAAGAAGAAAGAAAACTCCCTCTCTCTCTCTCTCTCTCTCTCTCTCTCTCTCTCTCTCTCTCATATGAGAAGGTTGAAGTAAGTTTGATGGTTGAGTAAGTTTGATGGTTGAAGGACATGACCAAAAAGACTACATGGTAAGTATCCATACATATAGAGTCTCAAAAAGCAAGAAATTAAGCGTGTATGTAATCTTCTTGAAATTAAAAGAGTTATTGTAATTTTCTTTATTTTTCTTCTGTTGCCATGAATTAATTAATTAGTGGTACTTGATTAAGAGTTCCTATTGAGAAAGCTAGGAACTAAGACGAAAAAAAGATGGATCTCATGTATATATGTGAATTTTTATTTGAGTTTGATTGTTTTCATCTTCCCCCCCTTTTTTTCCCAATAATTTCCCTTTGAATTCCTCTATGAAGTAAAAATATCTCAATTATTTCTTTCAATTGATGCAAAAATGGCGAAACTATGGACAGGAGTGTTTTATTTTCCATTCAAAAAGATAACCCAATTTTCAGAAAATGACAAATAATATAAGACTGGGGAAGTACCAAAAGGACTTCATGAAACAAATTTATTTTTACTCTGTGTAAGTTCAGGTGGGAAAAATTGACTGTTATTAGGATTCAGTCTGCCTTGCCTCTCTTTTCTTACCAAATGCGGCGTTGGCTGGTTGTTAAATTCGATTGCTTTCAGAGGTACTGTTCGCGGATTATTAAATTAGATTGCTTTCAGGAGTGCTCGATCAGGCTGTTCCATTAACTCGAACCATGCAAAAACCTGCAGACACGTCTTCCGATACATGAATTGGGGTGGAAGCGTAGATCAGTGTAGCTCCATCTTGAAAGCTCTCATCATGGTGTAATTAACTTTTTCAAGGCTCTTGGGCCCATATAAGCCTAATCATGTTTGTGGTTATGGTGTATTATTTTCTTTAACAATGTCCTTAAAAGGTAATTAGCCAAACTTGAACTGACACGTACCCACTCCTACTGTTTGTTGGTTTCCTTTCTTTTACTAATTGGTTCCATGAAGGGACTTTTATTAATTTGTAAAACCAAGCAATTAAAGGAATTGAGAAGATTATTTGGAATCATAATTTGGAATCTTAATTAAGAAGTTTTGGAAATTTGGTTCTTGATTGTAATACCAACAACGTGATTTGAACCATAATGAGAAGACTTCTGAATTTAAAGCGTGTAATCTACTTCTGGGATAAGATGGGCTCCATAGAATGGTCATGAACTCCTTTTCATAATCAGGTATCCGGGTCAACTTACAAGCATCTCGATTAATTCTGGGGGACCATAAACCGGACACCATGTGCTAGCAGAGGCTCCACTTGAAGTTAAAGAAAATACTCCGATTGGATCGACCCTAAAAGAGGTGATAGCACCCGAGAGATTTCGAATCTGATGTCTTAAGTTTCAAAACTGACATCTTAAGACGAAGCAAATTCTAGATCTCAAGTCTTGACCACTAGGTCAACCCCTTGGGCTAATGGTTATGAACTTCCATAAACCCTTTGTTATTAATCTTAGAGTCTGTAAACATAAATACTATTCAAATTCGCATCTGGATGATAAATCAGACTCACCATTTCACAGAAGAGTACATAAGGATGATAATTCTGACCCACTAATCTTTATTAGTAGACTTTTTGTACTATTTTAATTTGGAGAGATGTTTTGCTGTTCTAACCTGATCATAACAAACTGTACTAAAATTAATTTGAAGGGATTGGTGAGGTGGGAGCATAATAGTAATAAGAACGCACTTACTCCCAAAAGCTTACATGTTTGCCCCTCCCAGCAGCCAACAAAAAACTCTTAGGGCTACTGAACGTTTGTTCGGGTCATTGACTTCAAAAATTTGAAATTAGGTGAGGCACGATTAAGTTGGCCCGACCTGGTAATAATAAAAGGAAAAACCAAAATATAGAGTCTCCTAATTGAAAGTCGTTTATGATCGAATCCTATTCGTGTCTCCTTCCAAATGAAAATTTCTCCCAGCATAAAGATCCAAAGGAATGATCATCATGTCTATACTGTTATGCCGTTCATGCTCATAGCTAGCATGCTTTACATATAACATGTGAGAGCGGTGCAAGAAGAAGAGTTGAAGTTAGGTTTTTGTTGAGTATGGAGTGAGTGACCAAACATTCAGGTATATGTTAATTTCGAATTGGGTATATGTCGATTCTGGGATACCACTTCCATGCTAAGGTGACATGACAGCATTCTTTTTGGTACTGACTCTGCATTCTTAGCTGCATTAGCTAGAGGTAAAATGGCATTAGATCTCTCTCTCTCTCTCTCTCTCAAAAGATACAATAATTAACAACTTTAATGAACTTGTTTTTTTTCTAATTCACTGTTTTCTTTTGAAATTTGCCTAGAAGTTTTTGTTATACTGTTTACAACCGACGAATTCGATGATCGCACAAAGATATCCCATATGGCCTCGTTGAGCTTTGGTCACTTCACTTCCTCAAGAGTACGTATTCATTCTTCGATCCCTCCACTTCTGATTGTGTCGTCTACGAAATGTCACATGTGACTCCTGTCAGTAGCGACTCCAAGAATTTCAATCAGTGATGTCATTCGATAATTTTGCTGCAAAGCCACGGTAGTTGACATATCTACCTCGTAAACAAACGACTCTAAACTTCTCAAAATCATAAACAAAGGGTATATATACTTTAGGGCAAAGTACGAAAAACCTCCCTAAGGTTTGGACGTTTGGCAGATAACCTCCCTGACGTTAACTAATGAGCACATCACTCCCCTATGGTTTTGGAGTAAACTGCAACCGTAACTCTGTTAACGGCAAAGAGCGAAAAGACCTCGTTACCCTTGTGAAAAATAAAGCAATTTCACTTCTTTGCATGCCCAAATCAAATCAAGGGTGGCAATCTTAACCCATATTTTTTAATCAGAGACGGAACTGTATATGGGCATATGGGGGCCACGGCCCCCGCGTTGTTTTGGAGTTTTTTTTTCAATATTAATATTAGTTTTTTTTTTTTGGTTAACAACACCTAAATATTGTATTTTGTGTTAAATGTTATTTAGACATTTAAATGCTTTAAAAATGTGTTTGTTTTGGGTCCCAAAACTCAATTTCTTTCTTTGCACACGGTCTGTCATAAGTTTTTTTTCAATTATTAATCTCATTTCTCTTTCGATCTTTCTCCACTCATTACTCAAAAAACCTCCTTCAAAACCTAAACCAAACAAACTATTAGATTTTTGAACCTTAAAATTTCAAAATTTTCTTGTTCATAGTTCGGCCCCCGCATTTATGAAATCCTAGTTCCGTCCCTGTTTTTAATCCGCCCAAATCCGTCCACTTTTAACTCAATTCAACCCGCCCATATTATATAATGGGTTGAGATTAATTGAACCCATATCAACCCATATTTACATGAATTTAAATGGATTTGGAATGAGCATAATATGGGTTAGGATTAAAAAACTCTATCTTTGCACAAGTCTCTCTCGCCTCCTGTACGCATCGCATCATGTATTAAATGAAACAAAAGCAAAAAGAAGCTCGGTTCTTTGCTAGAAAATGGGTTCAGTGTCTCTCCCCATTTCTAAGACCTACTGACCAACCCCTCGAGCTATAAGAACGTACAAATACAAAAAGAAAATGCATTACTTGCTTCATTTTTTTAAGCAATCCCTTGGCTCCTCTCCCTTTTTTGGATTTTTTTACGTTTTGTCCTTATTCAATTTTTTTCGCGTTTGTTGTTTTATAACAAGTATTTTACAATTTTTGATTCACTCCAATCAGAAAAGTAAAAAATTATATAACTTTTATCCAAATATTTTTGAAAACATCCAACTTAAAGGCCAAAAAGCCGGTTATTGGGATTTATCTTGAATATTATAAAAAAATATTAGAGAAAAAGTAAAAAAAAATTACTTTTTCGATTCTCTCGTCGAAACGAATTAATAGGGATAAAAAGTTTGTCACAAAACAAACAAATACAAAAAAATTTAAACGAGACAAAAAAAAAAGTCACTTGACTTTTTAATCCAAACCTAAACAGTAGCTTCAGCGAACGCAACGAAGACCGAATCTGTACAATCGCTGCAATCATCGCCTTCCAGGAAATTCTCTGATACTGCCTCTGAATCCTCGTCAAAATTACGTTATTGTTTGGAAATGAAAAAAAAAAAGAGTAAAAACCTGATTTTTAAAGTTTTTTTAGCCACTAATTACTTCATTTTTATTCAAAAAAAATTGAGTTTTAATCATAAAATTTTACATTTTTGAATCTCCTTATTGAGACAAATCAAAACGGCGGCGTGGGGGCAAAGAAAAAAAAAATAAAGGGGGGGAAAAAAGAAGAAATTATAAAAATTATAAATGAATTTACATAGAAGAAGTAAAATATTTTACCTTAGAAGTTGGCAAGAAAGTTGGAAACCTGGTATGAAATATGATGAGTAAACTAGGGTTGGTCTTTTATAGAGATGGGCAAAGGGCATTAAGGGAAGAACAAATATCATTTTTTGAGGGAAACACGTTTTTTAGGTCAATACTCGCAATCCAGGCGCGTGCAACGCACATCCCGTCAAATGGGATGGAAAACCAAACGGTTGCAGTTTACTCCAAAACCATAGGGGGGTGATGTGCTCATTAGTTAACGTCAGGGAGGTTATCTGCCAAACGTCCAAACCTCAGGGAGGTTTTCCGTACTTTGCCCTATACTTTAATAAGTGAATTCATTTTCGCACTTCACAAAAATAGTAGTCATTTTGCTAGAGGGAGAGTTTGGGAATATATATAGATTATAGTGCCTATGCTAGCTCCATAGTAGTCATTTTTTAAGTGAAATTGGACACTTTGTGGCATTACTATTCCATTACGTTAGAAAAGTTTCTATGTAACATCAAACTCTTCTTGAATTGAATCTCACTGCCAGGGAAAAAAAAAGAGGACAAAAAAAGAACAGACAATTAGGCTAGTGAAATTATCCGGTTGTTAAATTTGGGGGATGAATCTGCTCTTCGGAAATTATCTCTGCAACTGGTTTACAAGCTAGCAAGGTAATTAAGTAGGTCCATTACCGGCCGGCTCCGGACCAGAAGACGTCACGGAGTAATCCCTCATCTCGGATCCCCCTACTAGGCTTGTTGCATCAAAAACCAAATCACAAGGCATTCTATAAGCGAGTACTTATCGGGTCTACGAAGCTAGCTAGCTAGGCTGCATAAGATTTAGTCGAATAAGTGAAATCCTACTATTAGTCAAGCCATGTGTTAGCTCGCCTGGACGCGCCATTATCAAAAAATTTTGTTGAATTGAAAAGGGGTTGTTTGAGGTTGTTGGGATTGACCACACAATGTCTTCATTTTAGTAGTTAGCTTATTATTAATTCAAGTTCCAGAATGATTTGATTGGGTTTGTTATAGAGTAAGTTGGACTTAGGGCCCGTTTGAGATATCTTAAACCCTAATTGGCCTTTTGCTTTTCGAAGAATGAAAATGTGACTGAAAAGACCTTAATTATATCTGCTTATCGTAAATTTAAATAAGCTTACTTGTTTTTAAGAGCTTCCATTAATAATTTAATACCATGTTTGTTTATATCTGGAATACCAAGTGGTTTTTCACTTTTTCTGCTTCTTTGTCCCATGCATCACCTCTCCCTTTTAGGACGTTCAAATGCTTAAGCTCCCTTCAAATCCTTAACCCACTACCACTAAATTTCTTAAAAGAAAAAAGAAAAAGTGACTCTATGTGAAGCAACTTTGCCAAAATAATTTCATTTTTTTATGGGCAAAAAATAATTTTGTCCCAAACATTTCCGTTTTCCACAAATATACATCAACAGGTTTTGATTCAATCAAGGTGCAGTTCAAGATAGAAAGGGTTTGTTTTCACTTGGATTTTTTTTTTTCCATAGCGGAATATTGTTAGTATGTTAGTCAACAGAGGGTTCACTTAGTTTATCTATGGCTCAAACTAGTGGCGGAGCCAGGATCTCCACTCGGGAGGGGCCGAACTAAGAGGAGTTTTTTGTTTTTTTTGGACAAAAAAGAAATTCTGAAGATTAATTAAGTATATTAAAATAGAATTTAATTAAAAAAGTATGCTAAAATAAGGGTATAACCATCAAAATCATAAGATGTGATTTTTTTTTCCCATAAAGAAAATTTTGACATGACAATGGAAGTGTTAGTCTACTTCACATGTGGCAAATTGAGTAACAGCCAAATGAACACACTATACTCCTTACACTAGGTGAGAGTTCAAATCCGACCAACTTCATCCCCTTTCTCCTAAATTAGTGGTAGTAGAATAAGATTTTTGTTAAATAAAATAAAAAATTCACATGCAAAACTCAAAAAAAAAAAAATTGATAACCAACGGGGGGACCTTGGCCACCCCAGCCCCTTAATGGCTCCACCATTGGCAGATCAAACGTTCCAAGTCTACTACTGTATTAAATATGTATCCAATAATCCAAACCCTTGTTCCCTATGCATATATATAGATAGATTCAAATCATAAATTCTAACCCATGTCATTATATCATTTTATGATACCCTGCTTTAGTCAAGGGTTTCTTACTCACATGTTACATTATGTTATTATGCATGTATAATTTTGGGTCCACATGCTACCTCTTATGCCATGTGTATATACTGGCGTGCATTTTTAATCTCGTTTGTGCATATTGGTTTTGTTCGTGCATAGAATGGGTTGAACGTCAGTGCTAATTACACGTGAGGGGAATATTATTGCAACTTGGCTTGAGAGGTGTTTTGTCAATCGATAGGATCAGGGACCGAACCAGGATTTGATGAACTCGGGAGCCGAACTATGAACAAGAAAATTTGGAAAACCGATAGGATCAGGGACCAAACTAGGATTTGCCGAACTATGAACAAGAAATTTTTGATTCGAAAATCTAATAGTTTGTTTGGTTTAGATTTTGAGGGAAGTATTTTGGGTAATAAGTAGAGAGATAAAAAGAGAAATGAGATTAATAATTAAAGGAAAACTTATGGCAGACAATGTGCAGAGCAAGAATTGGATTTTGAGACTCAAAACGAACACATTCTTAAAGCATTTAAATGCCTAAATAACAATCAATATAAAATACAATATCTAGGAGTTTTTAACAAATAAAAAAACTAATATTGATATTGAAATTTGGAAGAAGAAAAAAAACCCAAAAGGCCCCCATATGCCCATACACAGTTTCGTCATTGGATAGGATGGGATAGGGAAAAGGGTGCTACAATTTGCACCGATAAAACTTGAACTCATACATTTTACCTAATTAAGGAAGTGTCATAACCACTTGGCCAACCCCTTGGTAAATTAGGCCCGAAATTGGTGAAAGAGCGCTTCGTTGTTGAATCCGGAATGTGAGCATTCCAAAAGAGGAGAACGGCCCAAAGGGCCACAATATGACTCGTACAATAATGGCCCAGTTAAGATAGCCCAATGACGACTCTATTAGTCAGTTTTCGTAGTTGGGCCTCATAAGGGCCATCTTTTATCTAGTAGACAGCCCAAGCATCTATCATCCCTTCCACCTTCTTTCCTTTCCATTCCATTCCTTTAAGGGCCCGTTCCACTAAATTACCATTTAAGACGGCCCAAATTGGTAAATCTTCTAGATTTTTCTTGCTATGTTCATCGAGACAAACCAATAATTTATAAAAGTTTCGTGCAAAATTAACAGACTTGAAAAAAATTTAAATAAAAAATTCAATAGTCCATAACTTGTTGATTAGCGAAAACACCTCCGGAGGGCACCATAGAATATGGAAAATTGTAATTTACCAGAAAAGTTGTAGCACAATTATGCTCCTATTAAGATAATTGGGCGAAAATGGATAACAGAGAGAGGGGGGAAGAAAAGACGTGGGTGGGCCCACGGTCACATTGTGAAGCACTGTGTTTTGAAAGGAGAGAGGTGGAGCAGCGACAAACTTTTATGTATCCGGGAATACCAACTCTCTTGGGATTTTCTTTTGGTTTGTTTCTTATGTTTTGGCCATTTTTCGATCATATTTTTATGATCGGCTTCGTTTATTTTGTTGAGTTTGAGAAAACTTTAATCATACCATAAATCGTGTTTATCGGACTTTATTTGATACATGATCGGCACACGTAAAAATGGAAAATCAAAATCAAAAATGGGTACCAATTCAGTGTGTTGTTGAACCTTTAAATGATTATGGTTCTCGCCGAACCCTACAAAATGAACAGAACCAATCATCCAAATATAATCAAAAAAATGGCCGAAAAATAAGAAATGAACCAGAGGGGATACAAGGCGTTGGTATCTCCGGTATATATAAAAGTTTCTCTCTGGAGCAGCAGCTTGTGGTCACGTGCTCCCCAGAAGCAACTCACATGCAGAGGCTACCCCCGGGGGCCCCACCGTTTTAACCCTTCAATAATTTTTCTTCAATAATTTTTCTTCCTGTTTTGTCGAGGGTGGGGTCCAGTATCCATTATAACTCATGTAACGAACCCACGTTCCCCTCCTCTTTAATGCACCTAACTAACCAAATAATTACTAACCACCCTTTCCTTTTCTTTTTCTTTTTCTTTTTCTTTTTTCTTTTTCTTTTCTTTCTTTTTTATTATTTCCTTTCTTCGGTTTTCATCATTTTATTGAAAATAGTCAAAATACACCACACATCCCTTCCTGGTCTCCACTAATTGTTGTCCTTTTCACGAATTCAACTCCCTAAAATAAGCAGAGAGAGAGAGATAACCTAATACCTTTTCCACCTCTCCATGACAGCATTATTCACGTGCATGAACGAGAACACGAGCGCAAAAATAATCCCAAACTACTAAAATAAGCAAGAGTTGACAATTGAAAGCAGGTGTGTGGAGCGGAGATTGAGAGCATGAGCGAATGACCTTGCTTACTGAAAATTTATGTGACCTAAGCCCTACCAAAACTCAAATTCAGAATCTCACAGTGCCTAAATACTGGTTCACAACCAACTAAGCTAGAAACTCTGGTCTCTTTAATGGGTAAGTATCATTAGTGTTCAAGCTGTTATAGTTATTGCTCAATGGAGTTAAACATAAGATTTAGCACTCGTAACAGAGAGCAAAATGTTGTGCATGCTGTTGTGTTCGTAGCACTCCTCAGTTACATATAAATGCTGAAGTTATGTAATGCTATAGGCCTATAGGCACAAAACTTTCCTAATAATTCTCGGTAGCCCCACCAGAGCAAAGGTTTGTTTTCTTCTCTTCTATTTATTGGCCACACCACAACTATCAAACCTCTGTACCAAAGCCCGCTCCCATCTTTTTCCCTTTTGTCTATTGGTTACTTTAGCCCTTCTCCATGGCTAAGTTTGTTGCTCTCATTCTGTTGGCCCTGCTTGCCATTTCCATGGTTCAGACCACCGTAAGATCACCTTCCCCTCACTTCCATTACGACAACATTTTGTACACATTTACAAATGCATAAACACACACACAACATATAATGGTTTAATGTGTATGCCCAAACCAGGCCTCACCCTTTTCTCCTTGTTGTCTGTCTCGTTTAACAGGTTTTGGCATCGCATGGTCATGGTGGGCATCACAAAGTACTCTCTCTCTCTCTCTCTCTCTCTCTCTCTCTCTCTCTCTCTCTCCTCATTGTAAATGGTTGAAAGGGAAAATGCTTACACTGTGTGTTTTCTTCGTGATTTGCAGAAACCTTACGGTCCTGGTAGTCTGAAGAGTTCCCGTAAGTATTCACATTGTATTCTCATTCTCCGTCTCTGTTTCCCTCATCTTCTTGGGCGGTTTTCTTGGAGAGCACTTATCCACAATGCTGGACTGGATCTGAATTTGTTTATTGCGTACATCTTGTATTGAACAACTTTCTTGAAAGCAATAAATTTGATCGAAAATCAATAGATACATGAGTGATTTGACAGCTTAATATGATTTCTATATGTTCACATGCATCAAATGGTTCGGAACATAAATTGAATGCACTTATTCAAACTAAATGACTTTGTAAATCTACATAAATAAAGACAAAAAATAAAGTGCACTTCCACAAAAAGATGTGCGAAAATCAATTTCCTAAATTAATTAATTTCTTCAACATGTATTGTTCATTGCAGTATGTAAAGAACAGGTTTATAGAGTTTTGGAAGGATTTGGTGGATGGCAAAAAGTCCACAAATGAAGTTCTAAAACACAAACTTTGAACATATCGGCATGAGCTATTCGATGCACGTAAACTTATGTGCAACGAACACCTCTCAATGTAGTTATGTTCGAAGTTAGTGTTTTAAAATTATGTTGGTAGTATTGCTCGGCTACCGGGCTCCATGAGGGTGGAGCCTCCCGATTGGATGCACATGGGAGATTTTTCTTGTATACCTTTTATACCCTCGCTCTGCACATGGGAGATTTATGGGTGCAGCCCGTGAAACAAAAAAAGTGTTGAAAGTGGTCAAAAAGCTGAAATGGACATTTATAATGTGGATGTTGGTCAAAAAGTACAATGATCAACCTTGATTCTAATGTTGGCTTTTGATCTGTGTTTGGTTAAACGACTAGAATGCCCATCGCAATGCTCGAGGAGGTGCGGCCAGACCCAGTACCACAAGCCCTGCATGTTCTTCTGCCAGAAATGCTGCACCAAATGCCTGTGTGTGCCCCCAGGGTATTATGGGAACAAAGCTGTGTGCCCTTGCTACAACAACTGGAAGACCAAGGAAGGTGGCCCCAAGTGCCCTTAGAAAAATCCACATTCAAATCCTTATTTACAATAGTAGCTAGATATTTATAATTACAACTAGCTACTTTATATTGATGAGTCATTGAGTGGTGACTCCATATATTTATTGTGTTTTTGGTGTTGTTTCCTTTTGAGCCATGACTATTAAGTATATTAATTACTGATGTAACCAGTCACTCCATCCTGTTGTTTAAAGAATGGGAGGGGCTAATCTATGACTGGATCTTTATGTATCCGAATCGAGACGCTCTTGATAAGTCGTGTACGTCTTCTTCCGAATCGAGACAATCTAGAGAGCCCATCAAACTTCAGTTCATATTGGCTAATATAATTAGACATATTTGACCTATAAAGATTTTTAGCAATAGCTTAAGAGCCCAACGTTTTTAAGTGACAGTTGGACCAATTGAAGGCCTTAATAATCTTCAAATCTAGCCTGAACTGATCTATATATGTTATCATGCAAATGGCACCCATCAACAGATTCAAGACTCTTTCACAACTCAGCCACAAAATAAGACTGATCTGCAATGCTAATTGAAAGTTGATGACTAATGGATACTAATTCATGAGAGAAAGCACAAGGAAGAGGAAATAAAATTGTATGAACATTGCTTACAGCAAGTGAATAATCATCTTTTAAGCAATGCCATCATTTCCATCGTAGATCGTTTGACGCAGTAATTAGGAAGAGTAATACGGTATAGTATAGTACTAAGAGGAAAGATAGATCAAAGATAATTTCATATATGGTAGCTCGAAAGGATCTAACGAAACATGATACCCTAGCTCAATAGATGACCAAATTCATTTAACTGACCTCAATTGATTGGGACTTGAAGCTGCATTTAGTTTTGGTTTGGTTTCCCTACAAGGTAAGAGAAGAGAAGGAGACCATGTTCGTTGGGGGATTTTGGATTCTCTCGGCGCACGGTCCACAATAAATTTTCTCTCAATTATTACTCTCATTTTTCTATTTATCTATCTCCACTCATTACCCAAAATCAAAATTCCAAAACGAACATGGTCCAAAAGGAACCAGCAGCAACAACAACAAAGGAGTGGTTAGCAAATTCTAACTAAAAGAAGGTACTGGTGAATCACACGGTCGGCTGGGGTTATGCCTACAGGGAGGGCTACCAAGCTCAATAAGTAGCCCATCATAGTTGCTTCCCACAAGAAGAGGGTATGCTGTTATTGCCATCAATTTTTGCAGCCGCAATCCAAATGCAAATGCATTTGCTTTTGTGACCTAATAGTTACAGCTCCCAGTAGCCCAAGAGGCCAAGACCAACTCGAGGCCCAAAGATTGAAATAGGAATCAGTCACCCCTCCAAACCAAAATTTATGCCTCCACCATACTCTTCTAAGTAAGTTATAATCACCTCACCAACTGCCTTTTAAAACTTTTCTACGTTCACTCATCTCACCGGATGGGTTTCATTCGTCTTCAATGGTACATTATTTTATTTCTATATATTTCTACCCAAGGGGTTGGCCTCGTAGTCAAGGCCTAGGACTTGGTGATTTGCTCCCACCTTAAGGTCTCAAATTCGAAACCTCTCAAGTGCCCATATTCCCTATGGAGCTTTGCACTGACTTTTAATTGGGTTGTGGGATTGAGCCATCGGGATTAGTCGAGGTGCACATAAGCACACTCAGACACTAAAGTTATAAGAAAAAAAATGATGCATTATTGGTTTTAGTCTTTTAGACGTACGCATTTGATCATTTATAATAGACGGTGGAGGCAGCACAAGAACAACTAGAATGATTGTTCATAGTCAACCATCTTGGAATGCAAATTCAGTCCATTTAGTAAAGCCAAGAGGTGGATACCCTCACAAGCATCTTGGAAATCATCCCCAGAAAAGAATCTATGAATGGAGTCACCTACCTGAACACAGCTCACCCCAGTCATCTTCTTCAACCCTCTGTCTCTAATACCTCTTCTCACGCGTTCCGCTTTCTCCCACATCCCAACATCAGCGTACCTGTTGGCAACCATCACAAAGTTCCCACCACTTCTTGGCTCCAGTTCAAACAAACTCTTTCCGACCTTCTCCCCCACACCACTGTAGTCATTAACGTCGTGGATCTTGCACGCGCTTAGTAACGTCCTCCACACGACTGCATCTGGTTTAACAGGCATCTTCGCAATGAAGGTATAAGCTTCTCTAAGAAGGCCAGCGCGACCGAAGCAATCCACCATAGCACCGTAATGTGCCATCACAGGTTTAATCCCGTGCAAATCTTGCATTTCATGGAAGAATCGACGTCCATCCTCCACGAGTCCAGCATGACTACAAGCACATAAGACCCCTAAATATGTCACATAGTTAGGCTTAATTGCACCTCCATTCATCTTTTCGAAAAGTGCAAGGGCTTCCACGGCACACCCATGTTGTGCAAACCCCAAAATCATAGCACTCCACGTCCATACACTCCGTTCGGTCATCCTATCAAAAACCCGGCCAGCACAATATACATCACCGCACTTCGCGTACATATCGACAAGGGAAGTGCCCAATTTACAATTCACAATAAGCCCTTTTTCAATCACCTGAGAATGAACCCATTTGCCCAAGCTCAAGTTCCCTAACCCCACACAAGCCGAAAGCAAACCCACCATTGTGACTTCATCCGGCTCAAACCCACAATCTCTCATCCTCACAAAAAGCTCCATCGAATCTTTAATTCTATCGTTCTCAATGCAAGCGGAAACAATGGAATTCCAAGAAATAACGGTTCTCATCGTCATTTCATCAAACACCCGGCGTGCATAGTTAATCTTCCCACAAGACCCGTAAAACAGAACCAAAGTGTTCTGAACATAAACAACCGAATCCTCACCACGCTTTAAAGCATCCGTGTGGATCTGCTTCCCTACTTTAATTGCGCCAATCGCAGCACACGCTTTGAATAGGAATGGGTAAGTTAGCCTATTGGGTCTAATGCCCCGACCTCGCATCGAAAGGAAAACCCACAAGGCTTGTTTTGGGGTGTTTCTTACGGAATAGCCTCTGATCAGATTGTTCCATGAAGAGAGCAATGAGTTATTGGATTTTCGGATAACGAGTCGGCCGTAGCTCAAGCTTCCGTTGGGATGTAAGGCGCAGAAGTGGGTAATGGATTTTGAAATGAGTGGGTCTGATTGGAGCCCTGAGATTTGGATTTGACCGTGGATTTGATAGAGTTGTTTCATGGAAGTGCAGTTCTTGAGTAGAGAAAGGCATTTCAGCCTTTTGGAGACCAAATTCGAATTACAGTCGTAGATTTTTGGCGGTTGAATGCGGGTAGCCGTTAATTTGGTTAGTGGAACCATGCCATGGGCTTTCAGGGATGGGAGTTTCTCAAACGTCTACCAGTCTAGTAGTAATTGTTTTCTTTTATCCCCTTTCCGATCTATTTCTTTCTTCCCTCACTTTCAGGTCTAGGTCTCATTTGACAACAAAGTGGGATGAGATTCGTAAGAATGTGAAATTAGAATTGATAATGAGAATGTATTGATAATTAGTATATTTGTTTGGGATGTGATTAGATGATGAGATTATTAATATCATGATTATTTTACATAGGATATGATTGGATTTATAACAGTCTCAAACTAGAGAATTAATAGTCGAAAGGGACTATTAGTCGAGTCCCATGGCCGAATCGGCCAAATTCTCTCTCCTCTCCTCCCATTGTGAAATGGTTGAGACTCTCTCTTATCGTTTTTGGGCTTCGGAGATCTCGATTAGGAGTTCGAGATCTGGGTACTGGCTCTTGAAGCAGGTTGATTTGGGCGACGATTCTCTGAGCTCTCCAATGGCAACGGTGAAGGCGTTAGAAGGCAAATTCAGTGATGGTACCGTGACGGGAGCAAGATCCAGTGGCAATCCTCCATCTATCCACCTCCACGAGCGGAGTACTGGATTAGACATCAGAGCAGCTTTACCGGACCATTTCAAACGGTTCTAGAAAATTAAGAATCAGAACCTAACCAATATATGAGTGGAATCTAACCATAACCAAACCGCAAAATCGGTCCGATTTTGGTTCGGTTCCGGTTCCGATTCTATCCAATTAGCATCCAAACCTATGGCTGGTGTGTGAGAAAGAGAGACCTGAGATTGAAATTATAAAGACTAATCCGTTAAATAAGGTTACAAAGAATTGAAAGAATTGAAAGGTAATCTATTAGAATAGAAAAAGAAGGAAGAAAATAAAAACTTTCCTAACAAATGAGATTTCATCTCTAAATAAAGTAAGTTTAGCTAGAAAGAGATTAACCTACCAAATTACACACATATATTTATTTTTATATAATTATATATATATATATATATTAATTTTAAACGGTCAGATCTGGTTCTAATCACAGTTCTTTAATTGAGAATTAGTAACAGAACCAAAATTAACGATTCTTATTTTTTTGGAACCATGACCTGACCGCAGAACCACAGAACCAGACTAAATAGGACGGTTCGGTCCGGATCGAACCGATTTTACGGTTCGAATGATTTTCTTAAACACCTCTAATTTATACCTACATGAAGGCTTTTTTATCTCTTTGAGGAATTTTCTCATCCCTTTATGGGGGAATAGTCAGTTTAATTAGGGCTTTTCCCCTATGGTTTTAACTTGGTTTTTCTTATAGAATCTCCATTACTCATCTTTATGATAGGCCCTATATTCGAACTTGTTTTTTTCGGTCTGTTTTGCATTATGTGTCATTTGAACCTATAATGCATATGTCCTTGTATCTAGGTGATTGGTGATTTTGGTGCATTCTTATATGTTATGATGAATATGTTCAATGCCTTTGAACTATGTGTGGAACTTGTCATACCTTCAAAATAGGAAAATTAAAACCAGTGATTAAATGAAACTGCTTTTGGTTCAAGGTATAAATAAGTTAAGGGATATATTGGGAAATGGGAATGCCTTGAATTTGTCGCGAGAGCAGCAACAAAAACCAAAATTGGAACATTCTGATTTTCTGGTTCAGACCAGAGTCACGGTGATCTGAACCAATGGAACATCCTGTCTTGTTGAACCCTATTATAAATAGGGGTTTTGGGAGACTTTTAGGGTTTCGTCATTTGCTTCTCCACCCATGTTGCGGCCTTTCTAGAGTTATTGATCCTATCCGGCTTTTTGTATCCATTCTCCGCGTTTGATAGTGAATTCTCTCTCTCATTGCCCTTGGATGTACCCATCTTGAAAAATCACGTATATGTTGTGTCTCGTGTGCTTGCTTTTTGTTTTCTTTTCTTGTTGTTAACTTGCACTCATACCGTTCGTTACAATAGAATAAACCAAAACAGAGTAATTAAAGGGATCGTGTCTTCTATTGATTTTCTTGAACATGAATGTGAGTCTGTGACCTTTAAACAGAGAAATTAAAGGAAGGCTAGCACACGGGAGGAAGTCCAACACCAACGAAGTCTAATCCCTTACTAATAAATTTTTTTTTTCTACAACTCTCGATTGTCAGATAACTATCACTGCAGTACTAATCCCTAGAGTTATGGGCAACGGGTTATCTGATCATCGTGGGTTTTTTTTTGGCACGGATGATTTACTTTGCTTTTCTTACCGGGTTATAGATATCGCGGGCCCATTCAAATTCAACAATCATTGGTAAGGTGATACACTCTAATTTTCTCAATAAGTTCATGTTAGGAAATTTTCTGATCTCACCCGTAAATGGAAGCCCACAAAAAGGAAAATATCACACCACAAAAACAAAAACTTTTGAGAATATACGTGGTTCGGCCTCAATACGTACTCCACGTGGAGAGAGAAAGAGAACAATTTACACTATAACAATGAAGATTACAACGGTGAGATGCAAATATCAAAGATCTTCACATTTATTACTGCCAATACGCAACACACCAACCATTTTCCTTTTCTTTCAATGCATTAACATCACATGGGCAGAGATAAACATGTCTTTTCTTCATAGCAGAGGACTGACTTGATCACGAGGCTCTGTTTTTTTTTTTTTTTTTCCCCTTAACAGCAACTGGATCATGAGATTCGAGACTGAACCAGTCACATGAGTCCAGTTTGGTTTTTGAAAATTTCCAATAATAAAATAAAATAAAGGATCGGGATCCTCTCCAATCCTCGGTTGGGACTAATCCGTCCAAATAATAGTCCCTCATTTTGATAATTCATAAAACAAAATCGCTTGTAGTTCCTTAGTGATAAGAGATTAATCTTACTGGTAAAGATATCATCAATAAATTCAGACTATTGATTGCTCGAATAGACAGTCGAAATAGAAGGTCCGTTTCCTAGAATAAAGCATCACTGTAGGAAATGAAAATTCTGTAACGAATATCCTTGCTACCCAAATTGGGATTTTCTTTTTTAGGAGTGCAATTTTCTTTGAGCGGTTCTTCTTAGATTAGAGGGGTGTGAAAATCGTTTTCCGAACCGGCAAAACATAAACTGCCGTAAATTGGAGAGGAGAAGGTCCTTCAACTACATATTCCACTGAACTAGTGCTTTGTCATATCATATGCCCCATAACTCACAAGGAGATTATAAAGAAAGAAACCATGAAATCTATGTCCACAGTCTCCATTTTGACCATCTATGCAATATACCTTTCACCACTTCCATGTTTTGCAGGAGATTTCCTTTACCTTGTCCTACAGGTATGTGATTTTTATGAGTCTTTCGAATATTACTATCTAGATTGCCTTTAAAGACCTTGTCCTGCACAGACCATACGCGGCCGAGCACAAGCAGTCACAGTGGGCATAAGCCCGCCGCCCTAAAGGGGTCTCCGGCGTGCAAGGACTCTCTTGCACCACCTCATATCTCTGCCGGATGAACATTAACTTTCCTAGTTCTATGGGAACTTCTAATCCCTAGGATTATGATTTAGGATAGCCAGTGCCAACTCTGATGTTTGAGTTGCCCAAGCCCGATCCTAAACTTGGTTACCCACTTACTGAAATCACAAAAAAATATAAAGACATACAAGTCAAAAAAAAAAAAAAATCAAGGTTCCATTGTTTTTTTAGCTTGAATTACAAGGGTGTTCAAGATTGCGTTTCAAATAACTGTTCAATTCAATCCCTTGTTTCAGTACATATCGCGTAAATTTTTATTTTTTTTTTATAAGTCAAATTTGATTACAAGAAATCAAACAGCTCTATCCTTCGTAAGGAGGATTTCGAGCCCAGACGGAATACAACCTGGATTAAAACTAGAAGCTCTATCTATACAATTTGTTGCTAACAAGTGAGCTACACTGTTTTGCTCCCTAGAAACCCAAACAAAAACCCAGGTCCTTTGAGAAGCCCAGATCTTGATGTCCTCCACCACAACTGCTATCTCCCACGGCCACTGCTCCACCTTGTTGTTAAGATAGTCAATCACAATTTGACAATCCGATTCAAAAACTGCTTTATCAATTCCCAAATCCATTGCCATCCCACAGGCTATAAGCAAAGCCCAGGCTTCCGTCACCAACGCTGAAGAAGCCACAATTCTGCTTGCTCTGTAGTATTGCATCACTCCACCACCATCTCTAGCTAAACAACCAAAGGCAGCCAAGCTGCGGGAAGAGGAAAACGTTCCATCATAGTTGAATTTAACAAACGAGGGGGGCATTTCCTCAATCTTTTACTAAGCCTTTTCTCGTTGCAGTGGCCGGGGTCATACTGTAGCGCAAAGCATGGCTGTTGCTTCCCGAAGAATGGAAAACCTGCAAATGATTTCACCATTGCTGGACTGTGGCCCTGGTACTTGAATGCCACTATCCCTCAGTTCTGCAATTCTCATAGCCAGCTCAACTTAGCCAAGGTACTTTACTTTTTTTACAACCATCTTAATTTGGATGTACTAGTATTAAAATCTATGCCGTGATAACATAGGAATAGCTAATCAACTTGTCAGAAATCAAAATAAGACCATCTCATTGCCAAATTTTCAGGATTAATTGAGTGGCGTCGATGGTACAATGTTGATCATTTAAGTTTTTTTTTTTTTTTGCCACCCGCAATGGCGCCTTCAAATTCTGTACTGTAGGTTTATGGTGGAGTTTGTAATGCGAAATGACATATGTTGTTAGAATATCTAAGATAGATTCATACAAGATACTCATGCTCGCATGCATCGTACAGAACACACGGAGTTTGGCCTTAAGCCACCTTACAAGATTTGTGTCTACATTTATACAATGTACACAGTACCTGCAGAGAATTGAACCATCGATCGAATGGCGTCTCCATTGGAGATAATGCATAGTACTAAATATTATCTCTAGTCCTTATCCCCGGCTAGATACAATATTAATCATCATTGTTGGAATGTAAAATTTTATGAGGCAGGCCTCAAACCTAACCAAAAGCCTGCAAGTAAATTGGGCCCCGCTAGCCTGCCCAAGCAGAGATGGATTGAGTCTGTGGGCTCGTGAATGGCAGCAGCATGGGACATGCTCAGGCCTCAACCAACTTGACTACTTTGAGGCAGCTCTCAGAGTTAAGAAGCAAGTTAACCTCCTTAAAACACTCAACAATGCAGGTAATTAATTAAGCTGACTGATTATTACTCTTGTTAGTATCTTGTTAGCTTAGTCACAAGACCCACAACCCTTTTTTTTTTCTTCTCCGCAGGAATTCAACCAAATGGGAGGTTTTACGAGACGGGCGCGGTGGTGGAGGAGACCATACGAAAGGCAGTCGGGTATATGCCAGGGTTATGGTGCAACGAGGACAAATCGGGGAACCGTCAGCTCTATCAAGTAGTCGTGTGTGGCGACTTTGCTGGAAACAGGATCATAGACTGTCCAGGGATCCCAACGGGGAAGGGGGAGTGCGCTGCGTCTATCAAGTTTCCTCCATTCTAAAGACTATGTAGTAGTAGCAAATAACACCACCGGAAAAGTAACAGGCTAGACTTATGGCAATTTATGCTATGTTGTTCTTGTTTCAATTAATAGTTAATTACTAGCTAGATGCTTGTAATCGGCTTTTTGTTTGGAAGAAATCACAGAAGGATAAAATCAAGAGTCTTCGAGATATAGTGGTGAAGGATAAGAATCAGTGATGTAGAACTATTGTCCACGTTAATATATAGTCGTTATTCCCTTGACCATGTCTTCCAGTTTCCCGCCTACTGGCAGCTTGCCTTGGGTGAGGCGGTAGTTGGTATGACTCTTTGTTCTCTTCTAGGATTCTCCTTGAGTCTAGAATTCCTATGATCATGCCTACAGGAGGGCTGCTGCATCAAGGTGTCCCTTCCTCCGCCCTTTTTGGCTAACAAACATATATTGCCGTTCCCTTTGACGCGGCTAGCAGGGATACCATTTCGACAGCCCTTTTATTGAAATTTTGTTCAGTTCTATAACTCTGTGTAGTGTGTACTTATCTGCAATTCATTAGATTCTCAAAGGTCCCAAATATTGATGTCAAAAATTAGTGCTTTCCTTAATGGTATAAAAAAGTGTCAAACATGCCATAAGCTTAAATGAAAGCATCAAACATGTCTTTATTATCCAACTTGGACTCTTCAAGATATCGATCAATAAACGGTATTGATCATCCAAATAGGTTCAGTAATAGACGTACATATGCCGCGACAAGACCATTATAGGACCACAGATCGACTATATCCACTTTATATATCAGAGAATGAGAATAGGTACCATCAGACAGAAGCCGAACCCATACACCACATATGGAAGTGAAACAAACCCATTTTATTAATCTTACACACCACCACACACATGAACAAAAAAGTATAGACACTGTAGAGTCTCGTTTACAACCGAGAAAGTGGGAAAGAAAATTCAGCAGCAGTCGCAAAAACAATTAATCCCATAACAACGTCATCAGCAAACAACTTGTACATATCAAGGAAATGAAAACCTTTTTTTTTTATTTTTTACTGCCAAGTTAAAATGATCTCATATTTTAGTATCCTCCTGGTGACTAAGGAACATAAGAAGTTTGATCTGAAGGAGAGATGTAATATCCGGATTCATTAGTGTTTGCCACGGGGCCAGTATAGTCATTCAGCAGTACGCTTGAGAATCCAGCATGTTCCTGAGAAACAAACAGACATTATATCCCTCAAAATTCCTCCTATACCAGAGCAATGCTGAAACACAATTTTAAAACACGACTCCGAACACAATTACATCCGGAGCCATTCAATACACATGGGCCCACATGAGTCGAACAGGTTGGGACGCACGTGTGTCCGGAAAGGAAAGCGTGTTCCTAGACTTCTTGCTTATACCAGAAAATGAAAATTGAGAGGACAAAATAAAACACCTCCGATGGAACAGCAGAGTCCCCCTCGTTCCCAAAAGTTTTCATGAGTTTTCTCCCTAACCCTATAAATCAGAGGAACAAATTTAGGATCCAGAAATTAACAAACAAAGAAGACAAAAGACAAACACAATTAGAAGAAGAGCAATGCTACAAACGCACTTTTAAAATACCCCAGACACAACCGTGATCCGGAACCGTTAGATGCACGTGAATTCTCATACGTCCGACAGTTCCAGACACAATTGTGTCCGGAATTATGTTTTAAATGGTGTGTTCCGAAAAGTTTTTATGATTAGCTTCATTAGAAAGGAAACTTGACAACATTACCATGAGAGAAGGAAAGAAGAAGTAGAGCTGAAATGAGGAGAACTGAAAGAGAAGAAGACCGACCCATGATTTGTTGGGCAATTATTGAAAATGGGTCGTTCTCAGATTTCTGAATCTCTGCTTAGATTATGGAGTATATAAGGGGCGATGTGGAACGAGAGAGATGAAAGAAACCCTGAAAAACCACTGGTCGGCAATTTTCGAGAAAGCTTTTATTAGCGTCGCATGCAATGGACTTTTGATTTATTATAGTATAAAATAGTTTGGTCAAACTAGAAATATTCATAGAAAAACTAGTACTAATCTTTTTTGGATCCAACAAAACTGGGAAAAGTCATTTTGCAGACATACTCTGAATGAGAGTCCATTTATGGTACACAGAAAAAATTTGTATTACCCAAAAGCCACTTTAGTGATAAGTATCCTACGTTGAGTTACTTAATGTGAGATACTTATCACATTTTATAAAATATTTACCACTTAGTTATAAAATATTTATCACTTAGTGTGAAATTATTTCATATGAAGTGGTAAGTATTTTACATTGAGTGATAAATATTATACATCTGAAATATTTATTACTCAATATAGAGTACTTACCACTAAAGTGAACTTTTAAATACCATACAGCAAAAAGTCTTTTGTGTACCATAGAAACATTCTCTGAATGTAAGGCCACGAACATCTCAAATGCCTCATAACTGGGACTCGGAAACCCTGTAGTGCAGGGGTGCACTATAGGGGCTGCAGTGCAAATCACAGTTGTCCAAGAGTGTTTTCAACGATTTAAATTTAAAATAAACTCTTTGCGCGAATAGTTTAACTCTTCCAACGAAGAGTTTATTTTTAAATCTTGACCGTTGAAAGCACGTTTGGACAGCTGTGATGTGCACTACAAGGTGTCCTGCAGGGATCTGCCCTGCAAGATTCCTAGGTCCCCGTTACTATGTGCTAAAAATGTGTACTGCCAGTGAATTAGGACTGACTTTCTGTAATTTTTTTTCTTGCATTTGTTTTTGATAATTGGATGTCCAGGCCATCTTAACGGCCAAGCATAACTCTTAGTGGCCCCAAGATTAGAATGTTTGGCCTCCGTAGGAATGAAACCTGGGTCCCCATAACTGTATTAGCTGATGTTGGGTCCACTTAATTATGATTTAACTAACAAAATTAAAACATGCATTGGAGCTCCTAAATAAGAAAATGTTGACTAACTCAGATAACAAATAAGGTGAGACCCAACAATGCATGTGGTAATTCATCCATTGGATATGTCCAAACTCCTAAGGAAGGTTTGGGCTGGGTGCAGGAGGCTGCGTAAAAAGTGGTTGGAGTTATGGCTGGCGGTAGAGTTGGGGAGGGGCTGGAATAGGGAGAAATTTTCTATTATTGAATTTTGGAGTTTTGTTGTTAGAGGCCATTTGATTAAAAGAAGTAGAAGAGAAATTTAAAAAAAATTTCCAACAATGTAGGTTGAACTAGGATGTGTGTGTAATATTCAGACACACCTACACATTTAGTAGACTTCAGAGACGAAAATAATATTTGAGAATGCCAATAGTCAAAAGGAACCTTTTCATTGATCCCAGAAGCATATACATGGTTGTCCTCAAAATGATAAAACTAATGTAAAGCTACAAGGGAACTCAATTATTGGCTGAAGTCCACTTTCACTTTCTTTATTCAGGCCTCTGGATTAGCTTTTGGGGATTATAGTAATTTGGTGAAGTTCTTCACTCCCAAATGCAAAGAACCAAAAGACAATTAGCATGCGGATTCCATTGCATGGTGGTTCACCATCTTCTTAGTCACAGCTCCCAGGAAACAGATCACCTTAGTTCTCTTCTTTCTGACCGGCGTACTTGTTGCAACATTGGAAGCTCCTCCAATGAAACTCATCTACCGGGAAGCGAATCAATTTACCGACCTCCTTCTGTAATGAGTTTTAACTAAAAACATGGGTTTGTTTGTTAGCCGCATTGAGTTTTTCCTCCTTGCATTGCTCGTGAGTTATGCATTGATGCTACTATCCCACATTTGTGAACTCGGATACTTGGTTAGTAATGCAATCCTTTTAATCAAAAAAGCCAATTAGCATCCTTCCTTTTATGACAATGCACAAGCCTGCCCCAGCCTGCCCTTCTTTCTTGACTTGGCCCACATGGGTAGCCCATGGATAAATTCAAAAATTTTACCTCTTTTCCTTTGTGACTTTTTTTTAAAATGGCGAAAAAAGATTTTATTAATCTTTGAATGTGAATATAAAGACCAAAAGAAGCAAGGATAAAGACAACAAGTCCCCATCTGAAACTCAAGCCCTTGATTGGCAAGATGCCAACCAAAAAACACCCCGAGGGGACAAAGCCTAATACCTGAGAGGCCTTAATGCCCAAATAAAACAAATAAACAATAAACACAAATGAGACGCAGCCCAAACTCCAAAGAAGGCTTAAAAGCCAAGTACAAGGAAAAAAGCCCAATATTTAAAGCTCAAAACACACTCAAACCCTGAACAACTTAGGGAGGGAATTCGACGATCTGGAATCCGGACACCATAGCCGCCACCGCAAAACACCAAAAGACTACCGTGAACCTGCCGTGTGACTTAAAACTCCTAATTTTCTAAAATTTATTTCTGTACATGCACTTACTCTAATTGTGGAAATCACCTCATGTTATGGGTATTGCCTCCTAATTTAGATACTTTTGCTTTAAGAGAAAGAAGCAACTCTATGATAAAGTGAAGAAGTTGACTCCCCAATTCCCACATCCCTATGGTTTGGTTGTTTTTTTCCATGAACTTTTCGGGCATTTTTACGTCAAATGTGCTGTGGGCCTTGTGGCCCATGTGACTAGTCCGGAAGCAGAGTGCACGTGTGGGCCATAATCTTTAATGCGAATGCAATGGGATCCCAGAGACTGGAAATCCAATGGGAGCAAACAGTGCCTTGATTCATAATTATCAGCTAATAAATGCAGTAATTAGACAAAAATCTCCTCTACTGTTTACTAAAATTATCACGAACTCAGAAAACCTGTAGTGTGTCATTCAAGTAGTCCATATCTTGTAGAATACTCGGGGAATCTATAGTGTGTGATTCGAGTTGTCCATATCTTGTAGAATACTTTTTGAAATCTAAGAGCAATGATTGTAGAGATAGACGTTTCGGATCGCGCACTACACCTGTAATGTAGTGCCCAGGTTCACTTTTCATTATCATGGTTTAGTTAATTATGGTAGGAGTATAAGATACTGGTTTTTTTTAAATATAAAAATGGACAACCCGACCCCTCACCCCCCCCCCCCCCCCCCCCCCCCCCCCCCAAAACTTCTAAAAGCAGATGTTGCTGGCATGCCACCATTAGTGGTAACAGAAGAGATTATCACTAATAATTGCCACATTACTTCCACTAGAACACGCTCAGAAGAGAAAAGAGAAGAAAAAAGGAGGGGGAAAAGAAAAGGAAAAAGAAAAAGAAAAACTTTATGACCAGCTTTCCAACTTTTTGCAATATTTGTTCGGATTCTATGGTACTGAAAAAGAAGGTGGCTTCCTCTTTTGTGGTGAGAATTCAAGCATATCTGCAAAGAAGGGCCTACAAGAAGCTTCTTTGCTTTGCGAACTTACAACTGACCCCAACTCATTTAACCCACCACATAAATAGCCAAATAGGGTCAAGAAGTAATGAGTCTTTCACCGGTTCGGTGGCATCTTGGTTGGATCTTCCTTATAAATAGGGTCAAGAAGTTCTGGCCCTGGAGGGATAATATCAACCACTTGACGTCCATTACGATAGCTTTGAAAGACAGATTACCTATCTTTTCTTTCATCTCAGGGGAAATACGATCTGGAGACCTATCTTTTCTTTTATCTCAGAGGAAATGCGATCAAGAGGGACTAATGTTACCCAAACTATTGGACAATGGAAAATACTCAACCCGTCTATCCCCTTAGATTCATAGTATCAATCACTATTGGCAAAGCCAAGGAAAACAGTTGAAATTTCACAACAATGGTGTCTGCTTCTATTCATGGGTTCTATTCATAGCGCATGGATATCTAGTTCATATTGAAAGGTAAACACACAAGGCACCAACATGGAACTTAATTCCAAATTCATTTCATTACATCTGGGATTTGTTACAAAAACTCACTCCTTGTTATCCCTGTTTCTTATACAACGATACAATACATATGGACTAAAATCACAATACATAAAGTGAAAGCACCAGACTCTACTTCCAGTCATAAAGAGTAGGAATCAGCCACCACTTACAGCTAATCTAGAATCTCCATCTTCACCTTCTGATGTCCTCTGAATTGCACTGTAATTCTGGGAGTAGATTCCTACAAATGAGGCTGGTGAATCAACATGGCCTCATTGTGTACAAAGTAACAATAATTTTCCAAGCACCAGCAGAGATCCGCTCTTCAATTGTCAGCACAGGAGTAATTCTAAGGTCACAGAAATCAGCGTCAGAAAAATGAACGAGTCGAGACAATTAAAGAAGTCGCCTTAGGGGGACCAACTTCTGAATTTGATTTTCATCTTCCTTTCAGTGGCCGGTTTATGTGAATGTAGAATTACTCACCTAGACTAGGAAAGTTAAAACAAGTTTTCATACGCTACCCACCTATGAGCTCTCATGGAAGTTGAGCGACCGAGACAAAGCTGCAGGATTTGCTTGTAACACTGAAGAAGTTTCCGGCATGTGATTCTTCTCATCACGCTTCGATTGGAAGGCCTTAAACATACTTCCCTTTCCGATTGAATCACCTTGGTCATTTTTAATTCCCAATGTTTGCCATATAGAACTCTTTGCTGCTTCACCTGGATCATCGATTCTCAACGTTTTTGGAATCCAAAGGCACGGCTCATTATTATCCTCTTTCTCTGACTCCTCTTGGCCAGAGCTGGGTTTTGTAATCATAATCTCATCCCTAGAATGCTTCCCTAAAGTTGGTGAATTAGGACCAGAAGTAGGACCTGATTGGATGGGCAGAGAAGTAAGGGGCGCTACCCAAGGGACATTCCAAGTGCTCGGAAGGGTACAACCCCAGTAAGGCGGTGGGTAGAACGGCATAGGAAACCCTGGTGGGAAAAAACCAGGTGGCGTCCATTGAGCTGAATTCCAAGGGTACGGCCATGGAGCCCCAGGGAAGCAAGGTATCTGAGGAGGGAAGCTATGACAATTCTGCAGTCCTGGATCTTGTGGCACATTTGTACCCATTTCTTCCTTTGAATTTACAGCAATGACTGAAGATTGGCTCAAGTGCTCATCCCTTTTCTCTCCAGCTCCATAAGGAACTGAAATTCTAAGTTGTTCTGGGTTACAAAATCCATTTTGAGAGTGATTTTGGATCGTTTTGTTCGTGATGTTCAAGACTGAAGCCATTGATTCGCAGAGGGGTGTATCGGAGCCAAAAGTGAGGACACTTCCGTTGGGGTTTAGATTCGGATGGTGGATCCCATTTGGAAGAGCTTCTGGTATGGCTATTTGACGGTAGTGAGAGCCTGAGTTCTTGTTCTTCCGGCGACCGGCACCCACGGGAACGTTCCTCATGGTTCCACCAGCTGTCCAGTATCTCTGGCACTTTTTACAGAAGTGCCGCGGCTGGTTCACGTTGTAGTTGTTGAAGTAACAGAATTTGGTGTCCATGCTATTACAGCGGGGACATGGAAGTATCTTGTCTGGTTTCTTTAGGGTCTTCTCCTGTGAATTACTAGTCTCATTTTGATCTTCTTCAGTCCTTGATGTTGAGGCTTCATTATCAACGGGTGGTGTTTTTGGGTTGTCATTTACCCCTGCACTTGAATTTGGATCTGCTATTTCCTCTGAAGTAATAGGCTGGGCTCCATCCTCCTGTTTAGCATCACTCAGTTTGATACCAGACGGGGCCTGGATTGATCAAAAGTTCCAGTGAGAACACATAACAAGTACCAGAACTAATTTCACTGTTCACAATTAGAACCAGGTTGACCAGTTGCAAAAACTGATTTGGTCATTGCTATCTTCTCCTGACATATATGTTAAAAGCAAATCTCTACTCATCACCGCAGGACTTCTTTATGACAGCTGTTCTGGTAAGTGAGATGCATGAATACGAGCTAAAGCACCCTTTGTATGGTTGGCAGGAACGCATTTGAAAACAAATTAATACGGAGCACCAAATAATCTAAAGGATTAGTTGCAACTGGATGTGGTATTCCAGGATTTCTTTATCTTGTTCACAACTTAAACAATCAAAGAGAGCTTAAAGCCTAAAGGGATATGATGGAGAAGTGTCAAATCTTTCTGAGAATATACGGGGTGAAGTATACATCAAGAGAATCTCCATATGACTAATAAGTGATAGCAATTAGCAATTAGCAATTCATCTAATAAGACATTTTAAGTCAAACGAACAACTTATAGCCTCAAGTTCTTTGATGCACGATCATTGCAGCAACTGATTATTGAAACTGGTCTCATCCAAAACAAAGAGAGCAAAAAGTTTAACTGCCACCTAACTTTTGCTCAAGATCAATACCTCCAGCAAATTCATAGATACAAAATGGAACTCTCTAAACCATCAGTACAGATTAATCTAAGCCATCAGTACAAAATGCCCCTAAAATATAAAAAACAAGCAAATTTATAAGTATAGGCAAACTTCCAGGCATCCACAATGATCCAAGGGCCTATTAGATTGGTTGGATTTTGAAACGCACTCGAATTACAAATATACGGAGAGCGCGTTTGACTCCAACTATTGATGAACTACGTACACATCCATTGGGCAACCACACGTAAGGACGTATTAGTAATTCTCAACCGATTACCTCTGTAAATCCTCTCATTAGTACGACCAATCAAATATAGCTCAACAAAAATAAAACTAGTGAAAGTGACCTAAAACCCAAACTTGAATTTTCTGAAAACATGAATGAACATGCTTGTTTTGAATCCTAACCCCAAATTGGTCGAGTGGGAGCATGGCAGCATATAAGTCCCAAGCTCGTAAGTTCAACTCCCAACCCCTATAAAAAAAACCATTACCTAGTCGTTAACTTCCGGTTTCAGAGAATAGTCGTTGCAGGCATAAGTTAGCCTCGACAACCGGTTATAAAAGAATGTGCTAGGTTTGAATCCTGAAGCAGAATTACAATATCACAGACTAAGGTGTTGTTTCTCTTAAATTTTTCTGCTTTTTGGGCATTCTTTCCTTGTTCAAAAAAATTCGTGATTGTTAGTGCGCCAAAATTTTATAAATTATTAATTTGTCCCGACAAGAAGAATCGAAAAAGTAAAAATATATTTACTTTTACACCCTCATTTTGGGCTTTATCTTTAATAGTAGAAATAAAATTACTTCTACGCCCTCGTTTTGGATGAAAGTCATAATTTTTTACTTTACACGATTTTTTTTTTTTTGAATGAATACAAAACTCTAAAGGGTATTATTGCTAATGCAAAAACTGTTTTTGTTTGTCCTAAACCTGTAGCTCATAAAACCTTTGTACCATGTTTTATGCACTATAATTTTGGCACAAACAAAAACAAAAACAGTTTTAGCATTATCATTTCTCAACTCAAAAAGCTAAGAGAAACATAGCTACTCCGTAGTACTTCCAAGCCTATTTAAGCGCAAACCACATCCAAAAACGCTAATTATACACTAACTGGATTCCAATAACCAAGGTACCACGCCGTCAAGAAAATCGTCAAAACATTATGTAGAATCATAATAAGAATAATACTAATTCAGTAAAATCCAATCACACCTTATCAGGGTCCTGATCTTCTCCGCGTCTATTCGAGTTGTTGCCATCCTCGGTCGAATAAACCCGATCTTGAACGGGACTTTCATTGGCAGGAATATCAGGACGAACCGGCGTAGGAGAAGCGGGTCCGAAGGAGGTTGGAGCCGCGGCCGGAGGCGGCGGAATCTCGATGACCGGAATCGTCTTTCCAAAGAGCTTAATCGCTGGGTCTCCTTTGGGTTCCGACATTTCTACACCGTCACGGGGAGAGAGAGGATGTTGTAGAGAGAGAAGGGAGAGAGAGAGAGAGAGAGAGAGGTGGGGGCGCCACGTCGGTCGGCAAATGCAACTCCAGCCACGAGTTGAGTTGTTTTTGTAGCCTTGGAAAAATTATGTTCCGCTTTTCCTCTTTCTCTGCTTTTTTCCCTTTTTGATTCTCCACAAAACAAAAGTGGAAACAATACTCGAAAGACTTAAAAAAAGGCTACCAATGGGCCCCCTTTGATAAACCTGCAACCGGTTAGGATTGGATTACCAATTCCAAGAAATTATTAATATTGTGTTTGATAATCTAAAATAGGTTGCGATTATTAGTCCTTAGGACTAACAAGGTTGGTATTATGGGATATTGAGAAGAGCCTCTCCCACTCGCCAATGCACAAATACAAAAAATAGTCTTCACGAATCTCAACTCCTTACCAATCATATATCATGTGAAGGGCAAAAACGGAAATGTATACTATCAATTCAATCCTATCACATGTGAAATAAACATAATATTAATAATCTCATCTCAAACAAACATACTCATCACCAATCTCATCTTCTTACCAATCTCTTCTTATCACCAATCTCAATCCTAATCTCATCTTCTTACGAATTTCAACCATTTATCACTGTTATCAAACAGGCCTAAAAACAAAGGGCTTTTTAACTTTATTTTCTTTTGTGATTTAACTTCATTCTCAACAAAAGAAGTCTCAAAGTACAAAATTATGACCGAAATTAAAAAAAAAGTTCACACTAAGTGCCGGTTTGGGCGCTTCATTTTTAACTTTTGGGTGTTTGGCTAGTGTCGGCAAAATGACTTTTCGATTTTTGGGTTTAGAGAAGAGAAGTAAGAAGTAGGGGGAGACCGGGAGAGGAGCTTTTTGATTTCTCATTTTTCACTTTTTCATTTCGGTTAACTAAAAGAAATACAGAATACATTCTGCACATTTCTCTCAAACACTAATCCAAGTTGCAAAATACATTCTGCATATATCATCAAAACCCTCTACTAGATTCAAAATACATTTTGATAATAATTCAAAAAGTCAAAAAACCAAAAAGTTCAAGAATAAAAAGTCAAAAGGTAGGCTCTCAAACACCCCCTAAAGACAAAAAAAAAAAAAAAAAAGGTATCAAATAGTTATCTTATTTATCCAAAATGCCATCTTATTTGAATTATTTCAACATCGATCCATACTTTATACTTTTTTGATTCGTCCATTCGTCCCGTTAAGACCAACGGTTAATCCCAAAAATTAAATAAAAAATATCAAAATAAGTTTCAGACTTACAAGTTAAAAAGAACACACCCTAAATATCATTGACATCCCCCAAAGTTTTTTGTAAGTACAAATTCTCCCGTTTGAAAAAATGAGTTTTAACCACTTGAGGTTTGGTTATGCATTTTAATTACACCCAATCATTCGAAATGCTTACACTAGATTGTGTTAGACCTACTCCGGAATTCCACACAAATAATCAAAGTCATTTAATTTGTTGAAATACTCTATCCATCCCAATTTAATAGTCCATCGTTCTATTCTAACCGGATAAAAAAAATTATTTATATCTTTAAATTGGTAATAAATGTTATATCCGATATGGATTTTGTTTAATAGTTTTATAATACAACGTTTTAAAATCACATAAAATATTATAAATTATAAGATATATAATCAATTAAAAAGTGACACAAACTCCCAAAAAAGACTACTCCCTCCGTCCCATAATATTTATCTGGTCCGCAAAACGAAGATGTAAAAATAATAAAACTTTTGCAAGAAAAATTTAAATTTTTTTCAACAATTCATTAGATATCGATGAGTACTTGTAATTTATGAAAATAGCTTGAATTTTTTATTGAAAGAAATGCATTAATTTTGGGTCCTCGTTTTGCTGACGGACAAATATTTTGGGACAAAGAAAGTTTTAAATTGGGACGGTGGGAGTATTTTCTTTCAAGGGCACCAGGTGGGAGGCCTCATGCTAAAGCTATATTTGGTCTATAAAAAAAAAAAAAAAAGGTTTCAAAAATAATTCCTATACTTGTTACTCTCAAATTATCAGTAACTGAAAAGTAGTTTTTTTGTTTTTTTAAACAACAAATATATGATCAATTAATTTTGAAAAATGTCAGACATGTATTAGGCACCACATATGTAACTTGAACTCAGGTTATCAGAGCCTTCTATCCAACCCCGATCTCAACCCTATCTAAATTTGCATTCTACTAGAACTTTTGCCGGACCCGGGGGGGCTGCTCTCCCCCTTGGGGAGAGCAGCGTGCTGCTGCGCCCTTTTTGGGGCCCATCCCGGTCTCGCTCCGATGATCCGAATCGTTCACTTTGTAGAGCTCGTCGAGTAGAACAACTATGCAAAAATTCAGCTTAATTGGATATCATTAAGTACCTGATCGGAGCCTATATAACTCTTGGTCCATTGGGAATAATGGATTTGATCCAGTGTTTCGGATCCATTCTTTTCAAAGTAAAAAGGCTCCGATCAAGTACTTAATGATATCCAATTAAGCTGATTTTTTGCATAGTTGTTCTACTCGACGAGCTCTACAAAGTGAACGATTCGGATCATCGGAGCGAGACCGGGATGGGCCCCAAAAAGGGGACAGCAGCACGCTGCTCTCCCAAGGGGGAGAGCAGCCCCCCGAGTCCACTTTTGCCTAACTTGAATGCTAGTAAGGTAACTGTATTTTATTCATTAATAATATGGGCAGGTACAGATCCAGAAATATATTTTAGTGGAGGCACATTTTAATCATAATGGGGAAGTTTATTTTTTTAGTCAACCAAAGTAAGATCATACAAAATTAAAGCATGCATTACTAATTACAAAAATTTAATGCATACTTTTAAGTTAAATTAGGTAAAAATGAGCACAAAATCTCATGACAAAATTTTTAAAGTATGTTGTAAATGAATATCAACAAATTTTAGAATAATCGAGCTAGTTTTGTTAATGTCTTTATTTTAAAATATTTCTCCTAGACGGTTAAAAATAAAGAGAATCAAGAAAGAATAACTCCAAATAGACAAACAACTCGTAAAGTAACAAGTATAAATACATCATACGATGAAATTCAGGCATAAAACTAATTTTATATGTGTATTTTCAGGATATATACAAGTGTGTATGCTTGTATATTAGCACACTTTCATAATTATGCTAATTTATACATAAATTTTTTAAAAACATTTTTAATTTTGAGTGGGGGCACATGCCCCCAGATAGATCCGTCCCTGAAAACAAGTGAATCCCTTCTCAAAATCATATTCGTTTTGAGATTTTGAGTAATGAGTGCAAATAGATAGGTAAAAAAATGAAAGTAATAATTAAGAAAAAATTTATTAAAAACTATGTGCAAAGTGAAAATCTCAAAACGAACATGGTCACGTGATTTGCGGAGTGCGGCATTCCTTTTACATTTCCACAACTTTTGCTGGAGTCAATCCAATGTTACAATAACTGTAAAATGGTGGACTCTAGGTCAACCATTAGTAACTTGTACTGATAGTTCTGTTGAAAATTTTATGAGCCTAGGCTCCTTTGAAAGACCGTAATATTGACAAACAGGAACTGAGCATGTATTCAATTGGAGGTGCTGCTTTGCAGCGGTGTGCGCAATATCATATTGTGCATATCCGAGCCGTTAAATCGTGCATCTGACAGCTTGAATCTCATCTCGGCAATGAACGACTTTCGATCGTTAGTTGCCTATATGAGATCCGAGCTGTCGGATACACGAACGGCTCAGAAATGCACAGCGTGGTGCTGCATGTGCACTTCACTGCATAGAACCAACCCGAAAGTCAGCATGAATGAATTATAGGTTGAAAATCGGTCACCACCAGCTCCTGTGCTCCACGATTTACTCTTAGGTCTTCATATGCCACCACCAAGTCCAGGAGTTTATCCAAGATCTTTACCTCTCAACAAGGGCAGGCCGAAGGGCGGATGAGCCCGAACAATTGCCTACCCAGTTTTTGAATATTTTATGGAGTTATATTTTCTCCGTCTCAAAATGTTTGGACATTTTCGATATTTGTATCGTTTTTTAAACTTTTATATCTTCTTATAATATGAATCTCCAAAAATATACAATATGAATCTTGTTAGATAGTTCTCAATTAGATCTATAATACAAAATTTTCAAAATTATAAAAAATATCATAAATTGAAAGATATAAGAATTTAAAGAACGACACGAATATCAAAAAAGACCAAATATCTTGGGACGGAGGGAGTAGTTGTTTTTTCATAAAACGCTAAAAACAATTTATGTTCGTGAACAAACTGACATTATGCAAAAATCTTAATGCCCGACCATCTAAGATTTTATTTAATCACACTATCAATAGCTGACTACACAAAAAAAAATCATTGAAATTATCAAAATTACAGTTGCTTTGCCTTCTAATTTAAAATGGACGCCCTAGGCCGTTCCACTAGCACTTTTTAGTTTTTAGCCTCACTCAAAAACATCACCCAACTGTAATCGCTATGAAAAACTCCCACACAAAATGGCCGCAATCGATCTTAAATAGCCTACTACTCCCTTGCATTCGAATGGGTTCAAACCTCATTAACACCAACTAATAATACTAATTTTCGCCGTGAAAAAATATTTGTGTCTGACAAATCATTTCAAATAGAGAATATCTTTTTTAACGGAGCTTTCATGAATAGTTGTTTACAGAGATGAATCGCGCATGTCCATTTTGACCCCGAAAAAGTTTTATTTAAATCCGGAATGTTTAGACTTTAAAGCCAAAATGGGCAACCGATATTGTGCGATTTCGTAAAAAAAGGAATCGCCGCCCCTCTCTGAATAAGCCAGTCACTTTCCCAATATTTGATGAACTAAAATTTGGCTGGCCACGGCGAGTTCAGCCCATTTACGGCCCTATTCGGAAACCATACATACCCGTCCGAAAATAATGACCTTATCATTGAAGTCCATATCACCGTGTCATTTGCGTTCAGCCCATAAAATATTCTATCACAACTCACAACTAGCTAGAAGAAAATCTTGGCGTGTATGACTCTCTCTCTCTCTCTCTCTCTCTCTTTAATGGATGACTTGTGATTTTTGTCCTCTGTCTCTCTCTCCTCTGTTGCCGGCCAAGAAAAAGACCGAGCTCTCACACCAACTTTTCTATACATATACCTACGCTCTCCTCTGCTCCAAATTCCATCCGTTCTCAATCTTTGATTTCAATCTCTCCGTGTAGAAATTCAGAAACTTTCTTTTGCCAACCGACAACCTCCGGTATTCAGGTGCACTCAAACTCCTCATTTTTTTAGCGGATTTTTGAAGCTGGGTCGATCTCAATTTTGACTGTAGTTTCTTTATCTTGATCTGTACGGATTTATTCGGTGGATTTTCGTGAGAGATCAGTTTTTTTTTTAATTTCTGGGTTCCATCCAAATGGTCTGTTTTCGTAGTTCAATTACGGTTGATAAACAGCTAGTCATGTCTAAGTCCGTGAATTCAACCGAACTAAGTTCCAGATATAGGAGCAATAGAAAGGGACCCAATTCTCCAAATCACTTGAGTATTCCAGATTGCCAACAATCTCGATCGGCCGCCGTCGATGTGGTAATATGTGTTGCAGTCATTGGTGCTTTGGGGTTTTTACTATCTCCTTATGTAACCCCTTTAGCTGTCAGTATAATCAAGATTGGTACAGAAGGGGTTTATGCAGTAGAAGAAGGGGTTTATGTGATTGGGGAGGAGATTTTACAGGCTCCAATGGTTTATGGGTTTTTAGGACTCGGCATTTTATGTGCAGTGATTGCTGTATTGGCAATTATTGAGTGTACAATTAGGAAATGCGGAAAGCCCGGGTGTCGCGGGCTGCGAAAGGGGGCTGAGTTTGATATCCAACTTGAGACGGAGGAGTGTGTGAAGAATTCGAGTGCTTGTTTGACAAAAGATGGTGTGAAGAAAGGGTTATTTGAATTGCCCAGAGATCACCATAGGGAATTGGAAGCTGAGCTAAAGAAGATGGCACCACCTAATGGAAGAGCTGTTCTTGATTTTAAAGCAAGGTGCGGGTGTTCTGTTGGCAGAATGGAGGTTCCAGGACCAAAGAAGCCTCGAAAGGTTAAGAAGTACAGTGTGTCTTAATTTTATAGGAAGATCTTTCGGTATACGTTTTAGTGTATTGTGTTTAAATAAGCCCATGGCAATAAGCTGCAAGAATACTTGTAGAGTTGGCTATAGTAAGTATAAAAATCCTTCACTTTGTTAGCAACACATTTTCATAGTATTTGCTTCTTCCTGTTCCAGATGCTGATTCGTACTATTATTCATGTAATAGCAATGCTATAGTTACGTAACTTTCGGGATATCAAAAATCTCATTTGGGTTAAAACAGGTTCCAAACTTCTTTGCTGTGTGTTGCATGTTTTGTTGTTTTGTCGGCAATTCTTGAACTGAACTTGGTTGTTGAAATGTGAAATTGTGGAGCCCTGCCCAATACACTTTTCTATATTTCTATAGACGATTCAACACCCAAGTCTCCCACTTTCATAGTTACTGATTATAATCTCGTAGCATTGGAGGAACATATTGATTCCTTTAATTGATTGGAAGTGTGATATTCTTATTTGGTGCCTAACCAAAGATTTAACTCTGAAAAAAAAACAGAAGAAGAGTGGGTGATTTGTATATGTGTTCCTGAAGATATTATCCTCATTATGGGGACACGGAGAACCTGATTGCATACCAACCTGTTGTTTCCTGAAATTGATTTTATGCTGTGTCAGTTTTACTGCTTTCTGTTCTATGCTCTTTCGTGGAGATCCTATATGTTATGCGTCTTTTTAGTTCCCCTGTAGTTTACGAATTTAGATCTGCTCAAGTTTTTGAATGTTACGGATTTAGCTCAGCTAACTAGTTCTGATGATGAAACACAGTGCTGAACTTGTAATCAATGGGGATTACCTGGTTCTCTGTGCTAAACTTCTAGGATGCGTGACTGTTGTTCTCCTTGCTGCGCATCTGTGGCTTTATCTTGCCATCTCTCAATTATGATCTTATCATTGCCAATATCAGAGGAATTAGTTTCAAGGCAGTGAGGGTACAATCTAAAATTGCGACCACTTTTATCAATGTGATTTTAAACTTTCCGCATGATAATGTTGACTGATATAGTGTAATTGTTTGTTAGTACCACCGGGTCTAAGTTCCTTGCTTGTTGCGCAAGATTTCACAAGACAACAGGCCTGGCCCTTCGTGTTTCGAGGCCCTAGGCGGTATTTTAGAAGGGGGCTCTAAGATGTTAGTATATTAATTTGTTGGTAGATAAAAGTAGTAAAAGTGTTGTGGTTCAATGGCATGTAGGGGTGTAAACGAGCCGAGCCGAGCCGAGCTTCGGCGAGCTCGAGCTCGGCTCGTTTCCTTAACGAGCCCAAAACTCGAGCTCGAGCTCGGCTCGAGCCTTAACGAGCCGAGCCCTTATCAAGCCGAGCTTAGCCATTTACTAAACGAGCCTCTCTTAATTGAGCCGAGCCTCCCTTAACGAGCCGAGCTTTTGTCGAACGATCCGAGCTCTACTCGGCTCGTTTAGTAAACGAGCCGAATACTCGAGCTCGAGCTCGGCTCGTTTAGTAAACGAGCCGAGCCGAGCCGAGCTTTAACGAGCCGAGCTCGCGAGTAGCTCGGCTCACTTACAGCCCTAATGGCATGTAATTGTGTGTTGCCACTTTGGTACCTTTAGGTGCTGAGTTTGAGACTCTGGGATGTCATTTTGAAACAATATTTTTTGTAGACTTCACTTACCAAAGCCATATTTTTCGTAGACTTCACTTACCAAAGCCACTGGTGTTTAAAATAGTTGTTCACGCTGAGAATCTAACTGGTGACCTTACGCTCATTGCACGCGTGCCTAACCACTATGCCACAATAGCCTACTTCTAATTTTTTTCACGGACATTATATTTAATACATTCTATGATTTCGGGGCCCAATTTATGGTTCCAAAACGGGAGGCCCTAGGTGGTCGCCTGATGGGTCTATGCCTAGGGCGGGCCCTGCAAGACCATGCATGTGTCTGAATATGTTTTAATAGATCACTGCCCGTGTGTTATTTTCTGAAGGGTAAGAAGTAGGAACGAATGAAGAATACTGTGTATTGAGATCTGTTTTGATTGCGGATAAAAACAAAAAAAAGATCTGTTTGGCTTCTGCATAATAGAGGATAGTGGCATGCATGAACTTTCCAGGAATTTTCTTCTCATTGAGCAAGGTTTTGTTTTTGGGAGTTCTTGAATGACCTGTACCCTTCATTCCTTCATCCCATATGGTGCTGTATAACCTGGTAGGAGTATGTAGTTTTTTTTATCATGGTCTCGCGCTTCATATCAAAATGCGGGAAAATTCTAATGGAGCTTGGGGAATTTTTGAAGTATGCGGAAACAACACCCTTGAAATTGCGGAAACAGAATTTGGATTTTGTTTTCTATTTGTATATTCATGTTAGAATATTGGACTCTACCTCAATCCTGGTGTGTCTTCATTTTAGGACTTCTAGCATGACTCTGATTTGAGGTTTCTGTCACTAGGGTCTGCCGGGGGCATGCCCTACTAGGTTAGCACTTAGCTTCTCATTTTTTGGTTCTCTTTCAATTCTGCACCATATGGGAGAGTAATTTGATTGCCATACATCATCATACGGGAAAACATCCTTGTGGCCTACTCTCCTAGCAAACGAAAATTTCTGCGAAATGACTATTAACACGGTGTGCCAATGTACTGCGAAATCACAAACCTAAGATTGCGGTTGGTGCAGCATTAGTCGATGTTCGAAAGTTTCAAACAATAATATGCAGGTGCAGAAGTAAGAAATCGGCGGGATCAGAATTGAACATGTAAAAAGAAGAAGACGACTTGATCGCGAAAAGAAATAGCAACGGCCGAACAAGTTTCTCAGAACTGCGCCGTGCAGTTGGCACCGCTCATTATGGGGCTTTGTAATGATCGAACTCTTCATCGATTAAGGCATTGTCGCATCGTCAAGAACACCAAAGATTCGGAGCACATTTTATCTTTGATGATTATGTTACACACATCAAAGTGAATCTAAATCACGAATTGATCTTTTCGGGGTAATTTCGGAATAAATTTTCTTTATCTCTAGCATTTCTTTTTTTTTTACGAGGAGCCACGTTGCACATGTTACGTGTACTTTGTGCAATTTAGGTCTACACCCATCAAGCTGGATGAGACAAATGATTTATAAAACAAAATTTCTTTTTCCATTGTTCCTTCGGGACATCTTATAAAATTGAAACGATACCGAGAAAATCATGCTTCCAAATCTCAAAACGATAAACTAATCTGCAACCCTATACAACTTGAACTAAAAACCTAAACCAAAAATAAACAATCGACTGTCACTATTCAAGCTCCCGTATCACTCAGATGTTCGGAACAGCTTGGACGCTAATTCCTTAGAATTCAATTCCACCCGAGCGTCCGATCAAGCTTCCATATCTTGACCACCCGAAGAATTTCCAGAACCGTTTTCTGAGTTCCCATCCGAATCTCTCCAACCACCTCCGATGAAAAGACTAACCCAAATCTCATCTCCTCCTTCGCTCCGATCACCTCCTTTCCTATTCCCCTGACCCTCCTCCTCCACGGGCATCTTATACCTACAAACCGGGCACGACCCATGGATCCCCAACCACTTCTCGACACAACCCGAATGGTACCTATGCTTGCACGGCATCTCCTTCACCTCTTCCCCAACCCCACACTCCCCCAGACAAATCGCGCACTCGAACCCCAACTCCGTTACCTCCACCGTCGGCATGGCCTCGATCGACGCCTTCGACGCTGGCAGCGGGCCGTCTTTGATCGGCTGGTCGGGAATTATCGGACCCCCGATTAGGAACACGGATCCTGCGGTCGGGTTTCGGACTAAGGCAGAGAACCCCAGGATTATAGAGAATGGTGGGGCAGGGGTTTCTTCGGACGACGGCATCCTTGGTGGTTTATGGACCGGGTTGTTTTAGAGAGAGAGATTGGGGAGTGGGAGTGGGGAAAAATTTTTCAGTGCCGAGCGGGTACCACGTGGTGCCCGCTCGGCCATCCGAGCCGTCCATTATGTGTATGGACGGCTCAGATTTGGAGAGAGAAGAGGAGAGAGAAAGTGTTTGGATGGGAGGAGAGAGAGTGTTTTGATCCGAGCCGTCCAAAAATGCATCGGACGGCTCGAGTGCGCCGAGCGGGTGCCACGTCGGCAATACCCGCTCGGCACCGAAGAATTGCTCGGGAGTGGGAGTGGGAGTGATGAATGGAAAGAGGGGGGCAGATCGAGATGAGGTGATAAAGAGAGGAGAATGTTACAGAAGAATCCACAAGGTTGCTGTTTTGTCTTGTTTTGGGTCATGGAAGGATCCAGAAGGTGTCTGAGTCGTACAAGTAAAGTGGGATTTTCAAATCTGGTATCAAAATGTCTGGTAGGTAGTGGATCTTCAAGTAGGGTTAGGACTGTGACTGTGAATCTACACCTAATGTAACCAGAGAGTGTGAACGAGAGTGCGAGTGCATAATTGAAATTGATTTTTAGAGACATGTTAAATTTTTGGATTTACTCTCTGTTCGGGAGAAGGAGAATAGAAAACGGCAACGGAAAGCCCTATTGAGAAATTAGGTAATCTAGTGTTTGATAGAGTAATACTGATTGAAGATATATTAATTCAAGGGGTAAAGGTTTATTTGGAACCTATGGAAAAGAAAGGGAAGGAAAAACGATATTACTCCTTATTTGGTTTTGAAAGAAGAGTGAGAGAAAATAAGAACACCAAATTTTATGCACAATACATTTTTCTCAAAATAACACCTTATTTGGTAAAAACATCAACAACGTAGCACTTATTTGAGCAGTATTGAAGGGGATTGTGTTTGAGGTTGTAAAATTTCAATGATGCACTTTGAGCTCGTGAGGAGAAACAGTTTGTGTGATTTTTAATAATTTGTATAGCATTGTTTGAATTTTAACCTAGAACACAAGTTAATAAGAGTTAGTTGATTGATTGATTGGTATAACTCTATTTTGAGTTGTACATAAATCTACGACAGAGACCTCATAAATAAAAGCAAAAAAATCTTGATACATTTAAATTTGGCTGTGATCTAGTGATGAACAGAAATAAAAAGTGAAGCTCAAACACACAAACTCTCTCTCTCTCTCTCTCTCTCTCTCTCTCTCTCTCTCTGTGTGTGCATAAACAAGAAGCATGCATTAAAATTAATAATAATACAAAGTCCAGGTGCATTTCATACCCCAACAAACTTTGTATAAAAAAATACATTAACTTGTTTTTCCTCCGTCCAGGTCTCTAAATTTAGTCCGCCATGAAAAATGCTACTCTCTTCATCTCAAAATATTATCCGGTCCGTAAAACGAAAACTCCAAAATAATGCATTTTTTCAATAAAAATTTTAAATTTTTTCATAATTAAAAGAACTTATCGATATCTAGTGAATTATTAAAGAAATTTGAATTTTTCTTGCAAAAATTGTACTATAATTTTCACTTCCTCGTTTTGTCAACCGGACAAATATTATAGGACAGAGGTAGTACGTAATTTTTCTATTACAAAAGTTGACGCCAAACTAGCAAATCCGAATTTTTTTTTTAGATAAAGACAAAAACACAATCCAAATGGATATGCCGTTTTATTATGTTTGGAAAATTGTAAAACAATTCAATAATACGTCCATACAGTGGACCCTGGGGGTTGCTGCCCCGGTTTTGGGGCCCACTCCGGTCTTGCTCCGATGATCGGAATCGTTTACTTTGTAGAGCTCGTCGAGTAGAACAATTATCCAGAAAATCAGCTTAATTGGACATCATTAAGTGCCTGATCGGAGCCTATATAACTCTTGGTCTATGGGTTACAGTGGATTTGATCCAATGTTTCGGATCCATTCTTTTCAAGATAAAAAGGTTCCGATCAAGCACTTAATGATATCCAATTAATCTAATTTTTTGCATAGTTGTTCTACTCGACGAGCTCTACACAGTGAACGATTCCGATTATCGAAACAAGACCGGGGTGGTCCCCAAAACCGGGACAGCAGCCCCCCCAGCGTCCCTAATACAGTAATACTCCAGAGTCAGAGAAAACCGGCAAGGTTAGACTGTGAACCGGTCCATCCGGTCCGGCCCTCTCCCCTTCCAGGAGATTGATCTTGCATATGACACGACATTGTACCCACACATTCACATTCATCGTACCCACACGGAAAATACAAAGAAAGATCCAAAGAGTTGTGGGTATCCATGTATTTTGAGATTTGAACTAATAAACCCATAGGGTCGCAAGAAACTCCGATTCCCGTGGCCATGAATCCGCTCTGCTCAAATCAAGTCGATATCTTCGAGATTTACCGCCGCTATTGTGGTACGAATTCTGGGTTGTCATTGATTTAGTTAAACTTTTTCTTGATGAATTGTAGTTTTTTTTTTGTAATCGAGGGTTTTGATTTGGTTTCTGGGTTTGGATTAAGATGCAGCTTCTCGGCTTATCTTTGGTAAATCTTGATTTTGATTTGAATTATATGAACAATGGTGGAGATATATTTTCTCGTGGTGCACCTATTGTGTTGTCTTTATCAATGGAAGACGGTGTTTTATTTACTACTAGTAGTTTTTTTTAGGGTTGCTGCCGTCGAAGATTTAAAATTTATGGAGTTTTTTTTTTTTTTTTTTTTTTTTGGGCGGGCAGGGGGGGGGGGGGGGGGGGGGGTGTGTTGGAGAGATGGTTTTAGGTTTTTGAATGACACAGGTTGGAAATGTGCTAGAGACACATCTATTCTGAGTCATCGTCACATGTGATGGTGGCGCCTGCATCGCTTTTTAATGGGTCACACCATTGTTTGCGAGAGAGGATGTAGGAATGGATGCAAAGTTGGATGGGTGCCTAGCATTTTCCAAAAGACTAATATGGGCAAGTCATCTAGTACCGTTTTGCATTGAGATAAAGAAAGGCTAGGGACTTTGCTAGTAAGTAGGATTTATTGAATTTGAGTAAAGCGGGCTAATATGATTTAAGAAGAATGACCTTGAAGAAGGCTGGTTGTGCTTATACCTTAAAGCATTTGGTGCTTTTTGATCGGTAATAAAATGAGCACACTGAAATAGAGGGGATTGGAGGGAAACGATTACTGTTAGATTGAAGATGGTCATGAAACTACAGCACAAATGAAGAAGCTTGACTAAGCGACATGTGCTTTTTTGTCCTGCACTCTTGTATTTTGTGCGAGGGTGGGGTTGAAATTTTTTAACTTTCTTCATTCAGGACTTGTATTCTTTGGCTTTCTAAGAATTCAGAATTTTATGCACAGTCATCTGATGATTGCTGTGATACGCACGTGTAGTTGTTTAGACAAAACAGTTAAGTTCTTGGAAGAAAAATTCTCAGAATGCTGCATTTGCATGGTTTTAGAAACTAGGAAGTAGGAACTCTTCCTATTCTCGTTCGTAGTCTGTGAGTAGCAGTATGTTTTTTCATTTATTTGACTTATGAGCCATTTTTCGCAGAAATAACAGCTGGCTCTCGCACGTTAGGGGAAGAAGGCTACAGGCCAGATGATGATTCACAAAAGGCCAAATTATCACGGCAGGCATTGTATGAACTCTTAAAATTAGTGGAGTCAAGACTGCATACGAGGTATGTTTTGCAACCGATGATAATACAGATCCTGATGAAGCTCGAAATTTAGAGTTGGACAGGTTGTGTAGGATCTGACCAGATTAAGTTCCGTGTAAGCTTTGAGTGCCTGCAGCAGGCTTTACCTGGTTATATTTTTGAGTTCCGATAGTTCAAGAGTTAGGCTACTGAGTTTTGGAGTCTCTTTTCAGCAATAAGAGAGAAAAGGATGGATAAGGGGTGGTTGGGGCAAATCTTTAAAGTTTTGGGAGAGTTTTTGACTATTTTGCGTTAATGTTAACTTTTGCAAGAGCTTTTAGGGCTTGAGAATCCAAAGAAAAGTTGAAGACAAGCTAGACTTAGAGCTTGATGTTTGCTTGTTTGGGAAGAATTGGCTCTTCTAAAAGATGCGACAGCAGGGAAGGATAGGTACAAATAGAAGGAAGGTGTTCTTGTTAGCTTCTATAAGTTTTATGTGGTTAATTTGGATTTTGGTGAGAGAAGAGGACCTTCCAAGGAGTTGACTAACCGTTACAGAAGTTGAAGATTCGTTCTGGTCTATTCTATACAACTGAGAATCACGGTCAATATCTCCTAGTTTGGATCAAATTATTGATTTTGTTGATTCCATACATAGTTGATATCGTTGTTGTTTTCTTTTTACCTTTTGAGCTATATTTGGCCTTGCCCGTTGCGTCGGGCATTTCGTATGTACTGGCAGAATCTGTCTCTTCTCTTGTACACAGGTTGTTGCATCCTCTTAGATTATCTTCATTAGTTTCAGTTTATTTTTAAAGAAGATAACAGCGAAACTCAAAAATACTTCTTAATGCGAGGGAGTTCCATAGGTTGTTAAGTTGACGTCTTTTGCCCACCACAAGTGCACACAGCAAATGAAAAGGGGTTAAGTTAAAGCGGGTCCGGCTAGATTTAAAAATCAAACCAGGGTAGTCCATTTCCATTAGGCTGGATCCAAGTTGAGCAGTTTGTATTAACCTTGTGGATATTTTGTCTGTTCTTGTCTTGCTAGGGTTGCTCATGCCCTTTTAGTTATAGTTGTATTTTTCGTTTAAACAACCTTGTCTTGTGATTTTCTGGCCACAACTTCAAGTTTTCTTGAAGTGAAACCTGTTGCTGCTCTTTTTGCTAAACGATTCATTAAGTGTTAGATATCAACCTGTTTCATGAAAGGAATGTTGTTTTTGCAGGATGTCGATTTGTGATGAAATCTCCAAGCTCATGTCAAGGCTCGACTTGATGGTGAGATACCGTATCCTCGTTAAATATGCACCAGCAGGCTTTTTTCTTTTGCTTTGTTTGCTTCCTTCGGCAAGCAAGCACAGCCCCTTCCCTTTCCGCGCACCAACTAGCTTAATAATTTGGATTTTAAATGAGCATTGCCGGTCTCAGCTAAAGCGTATCAACCTTTTGTCCACCCTGTGTTCTGTTTTGTATGTCGTCTTAAGAATATTGATTTCCAGTATTAGATTTGACTTGACAATTTTCTTTGTAGGTAGACTTCTCGGAGTTCTCGCGCTTCTATGATTTTGTATTCTTCATTTGCCGCGAAAGTGGTCAAAAGAATATCTGTAAGTGATCTGTCTCTACCATCAAGAGCGTAGACGCCAACAAATTGTGGGTTACAGTCTAACATAGATATATTAACTTGGACCTCCCTCACTAAGCGTTTGATTTTTCATATTCCTTTGATCCTTTCAGCTGTAAGCAGGGCAGCAATGAGTTGGAGACTAGTATTAGCAGGAAGGTTTCGACTGCTGAATCAATGGTGTGACTTTGTTGAGGTATGCGTGATGTTTAGACAAACTGGAAGTGTCACTTCAGCATAAATGCAGTCAAGAGCAGTCTTTGTTTTCTTTTCTTTTTCTATTTACACGAGACAATGGAAATAATGGGAGTTCTGTGTTTGTCTATCTTAATTCTTACATGGTCCTAGATCGATGTAACTTTATGTTTCTCGTGCTTACTTAGTTCTATATGTTTTCTGAGTCCTAGCCCTCTGTCTCTACTCTTGTCTTAATTTTGGTGGCTTTCATTGAATGAGGAATTCCTCAGATCAGTTGATGCTTACTTGTGATTGTAAAACGGGAAATTTGTTAGCAGAATAAAGACATGGCTTCCTGTCATTTGTCTGATTTATGACAGCCTAAAACAGTGCTGTGACACAACCATTATGTTTTTTTTTTTTTCTTTCCGTTTTGCGAATTCTACGAACTTGGAAAATAGGTTTAACCACATAATTTGCATCATGATGTTCTTTCTGCTTGTATTGCTTTTTTGATTTGTTGCCCTCAAGTAAAAAATCAGCTACTACATTGACTAACTTATCAAATTTTTCTTAGAAAAATCAGCGGCATAACATATCTGAAGACACATGGAGGCAAGTTTTAGCGTTCAGCCGGTGTGTACATGAAAACCTAGAGGGATATGATCCTGAAGGTATGCTACTAAGTACTAATACATTAGGCCATACACAAGGCGGTCTTGATAATGTCTCATCGTCTTATCCTCTCAATCATTGTCAGCATTGTATTTCCTTAACCACTCAACCACTTTTATGTATGTTTTCTTTCAGTTTAGGTTTATTCTTGAATCTTACTATATCAGTTTTAAACAAGGGCGGTCCTAAGGGGGTGCAAGGGGGGCCCCGGCATCGGCATAACTCCAAATTATCTCGCGTATTATACTAATTTTTAGGTTAATTAAGTACAATTCTATGGGATTAGCCCCTGCAAGTCCTTTTAGTGAAAAAAATTTCTTAAAATTTCTATATGCGAGGAGTAAAAGTCTCCTAAATTTCAAGTTATCAATCATTTTTAGGTTGCATGTATAAAATTAAACGGTGGTTGCGCACGTAAATATAATATCATCTCTTCTTCAGACCTTGTGAGTAGCAATATATACTTATAAAATATATTTTGTATTATCGATGTGAAAATACAAGTGATTTTGGCCCTTGATAGTCACAAATCCTGCCTTTGCCACGAGTTTTAAAGATGCATTTGTGTAGTCTAATTGAGGAGGAGATAAAAGGCTGCTACCCTTCATTTCTTCTTGGACAGCAGACAAAAGCATGATTGCCTCTCCCTCATTGTCTTTGACTGTGTCATGGATTTTTCAATTTTGGTTCTCTTTCAAATATTCGTTAACTTTGTAAAAATTTCTTTTTCTGTTGTTTGTTACCCAACTTTCCAGGTGGTTATAGAGGTAGACTACTTTGGTTTTGCTATATAGGGGTACCTTATATCACTTTTCAAGTTAACTATTTTCCTGCAAGATATCAAGCTATCAGTTGTCCTATGTTTCCTTGATTGATGGGAAGCTGTGGTTTGCTTTCTTTTATCATATTTACTTTTTTTTTTTTTTTTGTGGTATGGAACATTGCTCTCTTTCTTCAACTAAGTAAGGGAGTTGAAGATGGTTACATCTTATTATATCACAAAATTATGTCGCATGATATGAAACAGAAAGAAACGTAAGGTTACTGCTATATTTGGGATGAATTAAATAGCGCTCATTTGCATTTTTTTGTTGGCAGGGGCTTGGCCTGTTCTAATTGATGACTTCGTTGAACATATGTATAGGTATGATCTCCATAACTCCCTTTTCTCACTGAATTTTTCATATGGTCCTTTTACTTCTCTCAACTAGATTTTCCGAAAGAATCATCTAGCACCGCAAGTCTAGAAACGATTTTAGTGCAGTTGGTCTCCACTTGTTGGGATCTAATTTTTTGTTATTAGTTATAGACTGGTTTTATGCTGGAACTAGTTATTGTCATCAACACCAACTATACTGCTGCTTTCTCTTCCTTGTGTTTTAACTTTTTGTTTCAATGACATTGATGTTTAGGCATTGTGCCTTACTGTGTACAATGCAGGATCATGGGATGCAACAATGACCCTAACTTAATCTGTAGCTGTGGTGATTCAGAAGCCCAGCTATTTGAAGACCCTTTCCCTGGTATTCATACCTTCCCAAAAATGCTCATTTTGGTTTGAGCTGACAATCGCAATGAATCTTGCAAAGAAACCATTCCATTTGACCTAACTACGTGATGATTATATTTCAGGGTTGAAAATTGTTCCAGGGTTGAAGAGGAAGTCCTGTGAGGACTTGCAAAGAAATGAAATGGAATCCACAGATAAATTTGTTAACTCTAATTTTCTACTGAGTTCTAAGAGAAGGCACCGATTCGCGAAGTGGGGGGGCAATCCACATGGTAAGGCATCAGATGACTGCTCGGGAATCGGGAAACACAATGGTCTATTGGGTTGCTCCAAGTCTCCTTGTGCTGTCGAAGGTTGCTTGTCTAAGGGTTTCGCGGGGCTCTTCTCAGGTCGGTCCTGTTTGCAGTTTGATAGGGAAAGGGGAGTCTCCTATACATAGAGCTGTTGCCATAACCACTATGGAAATGCTTTGGGTTGATGGGGCGTTTCTTTATTTGCCTTGTATTTGTTTTATTATCCCTTATAAGTAAGGGATCTTCGGTTTTTGTGGTTCCTTTACCTTTTTTGGGAGGGTCGTATTAGTTTCCGCATTTGGATTGAGAAATCAATAAAACCAGTAAATTTAGTAAGTGTTGTTCAGTACTTTCCGCATGTGACAGCTAACTGTGTGAGTTCAATACTTTCTATTTAACGAAAAAAAGATGAATATCCCACGCTCATTTCCAGACAATCACGGAAATAACTTGTATATTCGTGAAACCATATACCATTATCATCCATTTATTCCATCGGCCTTTGTTCTGCCAAGATTGTTTCCAGTGGGAGCTTTAGGCTCATTTTCTCAGTTCATCAAGTAAAGCAGGTTGGGAGTCGATTACATTACGACATGCAGTTCCGGGAAAATAGCAAATTACAAGGGCACAATATCCATTTGCTCAAGCTACATCCCCTAACCAAACCCAGATCATAAAAAAGGTATTGGAGGCTCAGGTTAATGCACAGCTAGAATCATGTCGCAATTCTGAGCTGCATGGTGGTAACAGCTTGACAATATTCACCCAGCAACCAGCCCTCCCCAAAAGAACCTCGGCGACCTAATCCCAATTGCTCCAGTAGCTAAAATCTAAAACCACACAAATGGTGTACCAAAGCTCACCATTGGTATTTGGCAGCGACAAGGACCTCTTCGTAATTCTGAGCTGCATGGTCCCAACTAAGGTCCTGCATCATCCCACGTCTCTGAATCCCCTCCCAACTCTTCTTATACTCCCGATACGTCAGCAAACAGTTACCCAACGCATGGATCAGCTTACCCGACTCAGCACTATCAAATGTCCACCCTAGCCCCGACTCATTGAACGGATCAAAAGGCTGCACCGTATCCCGTAACCCCCCAACAGCATGAACTACCGGAACTGTCCCGTAGCTCATCGCATACAGCTGGTTCAATCCACACGGCTCGAATCTGGACGGCATCAGTAAGATGTCGGCACCCGCAGTAATGTGATGGGCTGTCTTCACAGAGAATCCAACCCATCCCCTGACTTTGTCGCGATGTTGGCCCTCAAAGTGCCTCAGCATCTGTTCTAGGTCATGCCTACCTGCAGTGGTGGAGCCAAGAATTTCTTTCAGTGAGGAGAACTATTAAACATAACCTTAGCAATTTATCTTCCTAATAAGCAACTAAAAGATAAATGAGAAAATTTGCACCGAAAAAAGAACGAAACGATTAAGTTCCAAGATAATGATCCTAATATATGATTCTACCGTAGGCCCCAACCAGCTTTGATTGTTACATTCTCAATGCTATCAAAAATATTTCTCAATGTATTTAAACATTCTCTATTATGTATACATGTCGGTCTTTTAAGTGAAAAATAATAATGCCAAGGAAGCAACTTACAAGGGCTCCTTTGAAATCCTAAGCAAAAACTTTAAGTGTCAAATAATCATTCCAGTGGTATCTTATCTTAATTCTCATAGGTGATAATTCTAATGACCCGTACTGCTTATAGATCAATGTGCAATTTTAGTGGCCCCCCAACGGGCCTAAGCTGTCTCGACCACCGCGTACCTGTGCCTAACATGACCAGCTGGACATCCTGGCCCATCATCCAAGGGACTGCTTCTGCTATTATATCGACTCCCTTTTGCTGATCGAGCCTCCCTATGAATCCAATCAACGGCACGTTCTCACGAATCGGTAACCCTAGCTCCTTCTGTAACGCCGCCTTGCATTGTGGTTTTCCTGTGTGAAGGGTGTCAAGGGAGTAGTTAGTGTAACCGTCAGATTTCAGGTGAACATCTAGTTGTGGGTTCCACTCTTGCGTATCAATCCCGTTGACAATCCCTTTCAGTTTCCAGTCATTCTCGTTGATTATCCCGTGTAAGCCCCACCCGCCTTCAATGGTTTTCAGCTCCCTAGCGTATCCGTGGCTTACAGTTACCACACGATCAGCGGCCTTCAGACCAGCAGCGAAGATGTTGAAGTGATCGCCGCCTACTGGATCGTACAATTTGAAAAGGTCCAAGTAATGAGGTGGGAGATCCACGTAGGAGAAATCGTCCACTGGACCACGACCCTGGATGCAATGTTAGGCAAATACAGTGTGGTTTATTCTACTATTTACTTTTTCCAAACTGACATATAAACACAGAATTTCAACAGGATTCTGAAGTGATTAGATAAAGCTTATAAACAAACCGACTGCAACAAAAACTGATTATGTTACACGAGAGTTATCTAGAGAGAGTATATAACTATCTGATTTTGTGCAAAACGTAACGGGAATTGATTTTTGCACTTATTTTTACCAAAGATACTCCCTTTTTTTTTTATATATATATATCTATATTAATGTGAGATGACAACATTGCCATCTACGGGTAAAGACGTGAATAAAAAGGAGAGTACAAAAACATTGATTTTTGCACTTATTTTTACCAAAGATACTCCTTTTTTTTTTATTTTTTAATTAATGTGAGATGACAACAATGCCATCTACAGGTAAAGACGTGAATAAAAAGAAGATTAAAACATTAAGCCTATCTTTGGTTCGGGATCATTAACACGGCTTGTATGAGGGGTCATTTTGAAATCTGTAAGCATTTATAGAAACTTTAACGAGCTTTTCATGACCAATACATGAAACCTAATGCTGCAAAAGGTAGAGGACAACATGCATTATATTGCTAGACTACGCGATGGGCTAAATAAGGTCAAGATGGTCATTTGATGCAAATCAAGAGAAATTGTGGCGTCAAGTTCTAACAGCTTTGTGCATTGGCATATCTTGAAAGCACTTACAAAGATGATGATAGCGAACAAACCTGGTGAGCCATATTATGAATCACAAGGACAGACCGAGTATATTGCATTAGTCCATGGTCACGGTAATAAGCTTTCAGATAGACTGGCAACAATGCAGTGTGCCAATCATTGGCAATGAAAACCAAGTTTCCATCTCCATAGCAGACCCCACCGCAGGGGACATACCAAGGGACCTGAAAATCAACATTTATCTGCATTATATAGTGTTTGGATCAACCATAAAGTATAAGGAAGATACAAAAAACAACGGATATGTAGTCCATTCCACCATTATCAGGACTCCAGACTTAACCAAACCTTTTGTTTTGTTCTTTCTTCTTTACCTGTTTCTTATTTTGCCTCTCTTGTTGCCAATAACAAGTATGACCAAGCTGATCCTCTTAAAGAAAGGCATATTCCACTTATCTATTCCTTATCTTTTATTACTAATATCACATAATACAATCAAACACAACTTTAAAATAGAGGAAAATTTAAACAAGAAAGGCCTACAAACAAGTTGTAGCTGGGTAAACACACAAGGAGTCTGACAGATATTTTTAATTTTTCTACTTCACCATGTGAAGGCAGTGAGACTCTCAATCCCATGGAGTAAAGGAGATCCATTGATGTCTAAGTTATTGGAATCTCTCTCCCCCTTTTTCCTTCCAACTTTTGTGACAGTTACACATGCACTTTGAATGAGTTATGTGTTCAGCAATGCATCCCCATAATTGATTGTTTACCCAGTTAAGTAAATGGTAATTACTTATATTCATGGAATTGAAGAGGGCTATCATTTGTTACAGGGAACTATATAATGGATCCGTCTTGAAGTTTTATATTTAGAAAACGAAAAGTCTCACATCAATACCTCAACAGCTGCTTTGCAAAATAAAACCATGCGTTTCAAAATATCCTGGAAAACAATTGAGAAAAAAAGCAGTCAAGTTACAAAAAATAGAAAAGATACACTTTTGCACTCAAAAGATAATTGTACGTTGTGTATCTACATGTCAAAAAGCAGCTCACGGAGCCAAGATTGTGGCATATAAGGAAGAACTCATCTGCAATAACTGTTCATCATGGTAGTGATGGGTTCATACTACAAGAAAGCAGGAGGTAGATTGCTAGAAACCGTAAGCAATAGGGACAACTTGGTCAAAACAATTAGTTGAATATGTAACCTTCTGAGATACAGACTGCGAAGTGTGAAATTACGAGTTTAATATCCAGGACTGAAATACATGAGCACAAGTTATAACATAAAAAAGATTAAAAAGGTCAACAGCAACCAGTCAGAGCATAATTATTGCTCTTGGAGACTAAATGTCACTAACATCACACATAAAGAAATTTTACCATACGGTTGCCTCCATAGATGTTATTTTCTATATGCCTAAACATGGGACTGTCGATGAAAACAAAGTCAACACCATCAATAAAGGCTTGGAAGTAGACCACCTCCATATCCTGCAAAGTTAGACAAAAAAGGTGCACTGAGTTCAAACTTTTATGGATCAGATACCAACAAGAAGTTAAATGTAAGTGTCGCATATTGCTACCTGTCCATCAACCTTGTACCTTTTCCTAACACCAGTATGTTGAGGTTCAGCATAATTACCATACCGAGGCGCCACAACCTAAGAGTGAAAAAGAGTTGGTTAACATCGGAATTACACCATATGCCATCTCAACCAAACCCAGAAATTCGCAAGTTTAAACGGAACCCATTTCTGTTTCTGCAGATTAAATTTTAACGATTAAAGCTCTTAATCATTTGAATCCTATCATCTTGAGAAACAAAAGAAAATTTCATCTTTCCTTTTCCTTTTTAGGTAAGAAAGAACTCAAAGCCTCGTCAACATTAACTACTGATTGTCATGACAACATGCCAAAGTAGTATGAAAAAGGTTCCAAGAGATGAAACAGTAACCAAAATATCGTCCTGTCCAGGCCAGCTCCATGTACAATGCTGAATTTGCAAAATATAGATTTCTACTCATCTGAAAAAATTAGTTCTCAGCAAGGTGCTTCAATGTACAGCATGTTATTCAAGGTAAAGATAAAATAACAAAATTACCATAACCCGGTGCCCACGCCGAGCCAACGCCTTCGGTAAAGCTCCAGCAACATCTCCAAGCCCACCTAAAAGAACTTGTTAAGTCACTATCTAACTCAAACACCCAATAGTGTGGAAATGTAAACACAATGACAAATCTAGAAGTAAGAAAGTCACAGAAAGACTGCAAAATTAGATTAAAATTTCAAAAATGAAAAGAAAGAAGAAGAGCCGGTTAAAAATGGAAAACTACAACTATAACTTGCAGTTTGGACACATCCTAGAGAAACAATATCAGTCAAGTGTAGCAGGGAAAGAAAGTTATGCCTATGTATGTTTCCTATTTCAAAGTTCAAACAATGACTTATGATAAAATACCTGTTTTTGACCAAGGAGCACATTCAGCAGATACAACTATGACATTCATAACATTGGCCCCAGCCAAAGGAGGGGGTTTCACATCTTCACTTGTAGGCACATTTGCCTCACCATGCACCTCTTGTAAGCTTGATTCTTTCAAATCTCCAAGTTTTTCCTCTTTTAGACTTGATGTTGCAGAATAACTTGAAAGAAAGGATGGCAGCTCATCAGACCATACTGATTCAGAAGTTACGCCTTTCAACTGTGTGTGGGAATCTACTTTGGAGAATGTCTTTTTACGGTAGTCCTTTCCAGCTTCCTTTGCATTATCTACTGTCAAGGGAGCACCCTTGCTAGATGCGAAACCCCTATCAAAAACTTCATTAGTATCTTTACCGCCACTTGGAGTAGGATCTACACCCGGAAAAGAGTTGTCCTTCTCATTATATGGCACTTCGTTGCCTTCTGAGTCACTATTTGTACTTAGTATAGAAGAAACTAGTTTCCTTCTTTCAGCTATCTGCAATGAGCAAGGAAGCTTAATAAGAGCGTCATTTCCAGCAGTTCATGAGAATAAGTTAGTGAGATGAGAAATCAGTAATGCTTGATATACTCAAAATTTCAATTCCTTATTGAAGAAGGAATAAATCGTTTCTTGCTCCTTTCTAATGGAAGAAAAAGACATTGTCAAGAGATAACCAATACCGTTCTAAGCAGAAAGAACACAGCATCTATAGCACTTAGCACCTTGTTTCATTTCCTATATCCATTGCATAACAAAGCTTTGAAATTTAGACAAAATCTGCATTTAGACTAAATTCGAACAACCAGATGCGGATCAAACTTAACCATTGCGAAAATGAAACACCCCAAATCTTGCGATAGATAGCACATAAAACCGGGACAGACATTGTAAATCAATTAATCACGCTAGCAGAACATCAACCGTGTACTTAGAGCTCCTAGTTTAATGGGCATGTTGACGTGGCAACAACAATTGCAAGGAAAAATGTTCGGTACTTATTTCCATGTCTGCGTGTGCCGTGTTTGCAATTTTGTTCCGTAAGTACTTTATACCAAGATCGCACAGGGTACACAACAATCTAAACATTTAATCAACCAGTTTGCATCATAATGACCAAAGTGACATTCGATGGCCTGAAGATGATATTCATATAAAATTCCTAGCTGCAGGTAGAGGTGATTGTGGAAAGCCACCGGAGTTGGAGTTGCCATACAATTATGGTGCCCCAAGTCCAACCCCTTAAAAGCCCTTCCAGTTACAAAAGCAAACTGTTAAAAGCCCCACTCTGTGCTGCCTAGGATCATCCTGTAATGTCTCCACCAAAGACTACAGAAAAGAGATCGTTTCCCCTTTTTCGGGTTTCACCAGTGAAGAGAATATCAGTAAATAACATTTGGCCACCAACTCATTCCAATAACCATTCATTTTTTCAGATGGGTCCAAAAATACATTCATAATCGAATACATTTTGCTTTCTTAGGCGCATAATAGTCACATATCAGTCACATATAAAAAAATGTGTAAATGTTTCGTAACCAACTGCTATAACTACAACGACTAACAAATGTTCATAGGAAGCAGTATGGCCTGTGGTTATTTTAGAATGAAATCAGTAATCAAGAAAAGCAACAAGATCAATTAAAAACAACAAATTAATCTGGAAACCAATGCCGGAGCAACGATGATAAAATAAAAGTGAATGAAAAAAACTACCTGCTGTAGCAAGTCTCTTTGCATTTCTAGAACCTTCTTGCTCTTCTCAATAGTGGCCTGAAAAGCATCCTCCGGTTGCTCCCCATCCCCCTCACCTTCCCCAGAGTCCTTTCCCGTTGCTCTAAGAATCTTGATCCTCTGCGGCCGTGTCACTCTACATCCCCTCATCGGTCCAAAATTCCCACCCACCACTTTCGCATGCCCAAAGACCGGTACCCTTGGAGGCCCATGACTTCTACTGTAAAGAAGAACCGACCTCTCCATTGCAGGAGACCCCATAGACGCCATTACAAGTAAAACTTCAAGGGATTGGCGAACTGAGGCCGACCCAGTTGAGAGAAACGAGGAATAAACAGACCCAACTCACGGTTTTGGAATTGGATGACACAAATGTGATATATACGAGGAATTTGAAGTGGGAAGAGAAGGAACCATGGACGTTTGCTAAAAATGACTGTGAGTGGTCCGGATCCCACTGAAAGGCAAATCATGGAGGTGTTTTTATGAGGTTCAGATTGGTTGAGAATTTGCGAAATCGGAACTACAAACCAGAGAATTGGATGACCACTAATCTTTCTCGACGGTTCAGCGGCCATCCATGGAATTCACATGGTTTTTATTTGATTTTAAACGTTTTCCTTTATAACTCACGTTTTTTTTTTGTCTTACCAAAAAAAAAAAAAAAACTCACTTGTTTTTAGTTCAACCGATCAAGAGAGTCCAATCTCACCGTTCATTCACGAAAAGCTTAATTGATAATAACACCAAATAAGTTTTGAACTTTCGAACTCAAAACTTTAGTAGGAAGTAAATCCTAAATCCCAACTTTGATCACTAGGTTAACTCCAGTTTATTTAAATTTAAATCGTTCAACTTAGAAAATTAATTTTGACACTTCAATTTTAACTAATGACACTTTATTTTATGTCTTGAACATACTAGATTACAAAATAAAAAATAAAATATTATAAGCTAAAAATGAAATGTCAAAATCACATCCTTTTAACATATATACCCACTCGGGGAGGTGTTCATTTTATTTTGGGCTGGCGAAAAAGTGGGCCTTTAAGGCTTGAGCTTTGGTCAATGCAAAAAGGCTTCTATCTTTTCCTGGTCACCCTCTCCTTTTATCGCTATCAAGAAGGGTGTTCAATTATTGACTGCGGTTTCTGAAAAAAATAAATTTTAATAAAATAAACTTATCAACATTTATTGATAATTCAATGAATTAATTTTTTGCAGAACACAATCGATATCCACTCATTCTTACCATAAATATTTTTGTGGCATTGCTCGTTGTTTTACTGTGGTGCAACAAATTTCGTAAATTGTGGTATTCACTTTATATCTTTTATTATTAAAAAAAACTTTGTACCTTTTTTTTTGGTTGGGGTTATAGAAAAAAGCTCAGCTTCCTTTATATTTTTACATTTTAATAAACCTTTTAGCATTTTAAAAAAGAAAAAATATATACTATTTATGATAGTGTTAAATAATCTTACGCGATTTTTTAAATCTATATAATAAGGATGGGATTCTTTGCAATATAAAATTGCTGTCGTTCTTTTCAATCTCAGCCTTCCATTCTACATCCATCAAATGGCCTAAATTTATCTCTATCCTTCCGTCCGGATTTAATTGTCCTAAGTTCTATTTTAACCGGTTAAAAAACGGTCTACATCTTTGAATCCGTAATAAATTTCATATCGAATATAGATTTTATTTGATAAATCTTGATTAGTTTTATTATACAATATTTTTGAAATCACGTAAAACATTATAAATTAAAAGATATAATCAATTAAAAAATGACATGAATTTCAGAAAAATGACATAAACCTCTCAGTAAAAAGTTATTAAATTCGGACGGAAAGAGTAACTTTTTAATGGCAATTCAATAAATACTCCAAAGTTGATCCACGGCTCAACCTAGCGCAGAGGGATCCCGCAGACGTCCCAACCTCTTCTCTCTGTGTAAACGTCCAAAGCAGAACTCTCTCTCTCTCTCTCTCTCTCTCTCTCTCTCTCTCAGGCGAATTCCCCTCAAACCTCTTCTCTACAAGCCGTTTCAACCCACACTGGAGATTTTGGTCGGAGTGAGTAAGGTCAGCCCCCTAGCGATCTCTATTTTGATTGTAAGTTCTCTTCCCGCTAAGTTTATCGGGTCTTCGATTGCGAATGCGAATGGACTGATCCACTTTTATGACCATCTTGAATGATGCCGCCCATTCTCTCTTTTTTGTTGGTAGCTATTAAGTGCTACATCAACTATGGTGGCTTCAAATTTTGATGGGAAGGCCCCCACTATGTATTGAATTTAATACCCTTGGGTGATATTGGAAACTCTTTTGATTGACTCAGTTCATGCTTTGTGATTTTGAGAGTAGGCAATTTTTATATGGATAGTCCATTAAACTTTTGTATTAGGTTAATGCTTTTGAATAAGTGCCTTCATGATAAGCAAAAAAAACAAAATAAGTACCTTTGGGCATAGGCTTATTTGTTACGGATGTGTTGCATCATGCTTTCAAGCACTGGCATTTTCGCTAGAAGGAAAAATTGCTACCTATTTGAGTTCTTTTCCGTGTTTTCTTGCAAGACATGGGAGCATTGTGAGTAAACTGCAGTGATAGTAATGGTTTTTGTCAGATTTGAGCAGCAAGTGCCTTCAGGCACGGGCACAATCTCTAGTTAGTCCATATTTCGCCCATTGGTACTTTCTCAATTTCTTTAGTCGAAATGAACTTAAAAATTCGCCCCAATTCAACCAAACAGACTAACGGCTGCTAGGGTTCATTAGCTCTCTCTCTCTCCATTTGTTTTCTTTTTCAGTTGAGGTATAGTAGTGCAACTCGAATTGATTCTTGAATTCTCTATTGGGTCAGCAACCATGACGAACACGCAACACTCTTTTGTTCCTGGAATGGAAGGTCATGATCAACTTTAAATCAAAAGGAGCTCTGGGATTTTGTCAATATTCTAGTGGATCAATGAGTGTACCTCAAGCTAGGAAAGTGGGGCATCCATTGATGAATCTTGTTAGGTTTAAAGGAGTATGCATTTTGAAACAACTACACTTGGAGGAGCAGCTTCTTCGGACCTCTTCTGATAATTGGTGTATCATAAATGATGGAACAAATGCTCCCAACATAGTCATGGGCCTCTCAGGGTAAATGAGTTTTTTTTTTTTAAATAATAATAATTTACAGCAGTTTTAAATATTGTGTTCTAGGGTTTGATTGCTCTCTGTTGTTTTATTCTAGTGGAACTCTTTTGCATGTTAGATAGACATGCTGACCGAGTAGAAGAGTATGATTTTGGTTTCTTCTTGCAGTAGCCAATCTAATGGGTTCACCCTAAGGTTTGAGAAAGCTGCAATGTTTTCTTTTTGAAAATCAAAATAATCAAACAAGGCTGTAAATAAACTTTTCAGAATGGCATAAATCAAATACTACAAGTTTTCTGACGTCTATGCCTTGGTGGAGTATTCAGTTTCTCTTGACATTTAAATTGTTATGGTTATCCTTTTAATTTGAGTGATTCTTAGTTCTGTTATGGCCTTTTATGGGAGAATCAAGTTACTAAATCTTGCTACGTTCCTTCAAACAGTCATGTCAGCGGAAAAATGGTCTGGCGATGGAATTTTGTTTGTTATCGAGATTGATGATTTACAATATCACTCAACTTTTCTGCGTTAGTAGAGTTTGTAATCTGTGTATAAAGCATGAATTAATGCCACTAAAGCTAGGGTTGTTTCGTGTATGTGGTAATTTTAGTTTCGTAGTTTGACTTATTAACTATGTATGTGGAAGTAGTAATGTGATTTGTTGTTACTTTGTGTAGGAAACCTTCTGAGCTTCTTGAAAGTAAGCATGTGCTACGAGATGAGATTCCCGTCATCAGAAGGTTTACTGGAGGAGGCACTGTTGTTGTCGATCCAGGAACAATATTTGTCACTCTTATATGCAATAAGGATGATGTTCCTGGTGTGCAACCGTATCCACGCTCCATCATGCAATGGAGCAGCTTGCTGTACAATGAAGTGTTCCAAGGAATTGGCGACTTCCAACTCCGTGAGAATGGTACACTGACTTTGTATTGCATCAAAGATTGGATTTGCTGTTGTTTTAGTTTAGAGGTTAGAAGCTTTTCATCAATGCAGGAGCCTTTCACCTGTTCATAATTATTGTGTCAGACCCCCCTCTTGCTAGAACAGATAAACACTGTGAGGACATGTAGAGCACAAGCACATAGTGGAGAGGTTGATCTTTCGTCTTGTTGTTTCTATTGCTGGAAATAAATTTTGCCATCGTTTCCAATTCGTATTGTTAATTGTTTTACATGTCTGTATCGTTTACATCAGCTGCTACATTATTGTGCAATCCATTCTACATTGCATTTGTGTGAAGAAAAGTAGAAAACTAATTGCAATTGTATTTCCCATTTGCCTCTAGATTATGTCTTTGGTAATCGCAAATTTGGTGGGAATGCTCAATCCATAACCCGAAAACGGTGGATACACCACACATCGTTTTTATGGGATTTTGAATCCAGGAATATGGCGTACTTGAAGCTGCCCAAAAAAATTCCTGAGTACCGATTGGTATGTAAGTAAATTCTTTGTTTCAGTAGTCTAATGTTTTCATACTTCAATTGTGAGTATTATTTTTAAAGGGCTCTTTAGTCTTGACAATATATATATTGAAGTGATGCACGTGTGAAATAAATCTATTTTTATATAAGTTATGCATGCTTGACACTTGTGTTCTTCTTTAGCAAAGCTACCCCATATTTGAATGGAGGATCATATTAACACTTGTGAAACTGCTGTGTTTTAGTGTCTAGGATGAATCTAATTGAATTTGTTTTGATGGAATTTGAGTCCAGTCCATCTATAGCGGCTCTTGATGTAGTTTATACCTTCGAAACATTTGGAAGCTGGTACATTTAATCTTTCCTTAACTTAAGACTGCTAGTTCCTTAGGATGAGATATCATGACCTTGAGAAGAAAATGGAGGTTCAATGACTCTATTTTAACGTGTTTTGGAACTTTCTGTCTAAAAAGATATGCTGTGAAGGTTCATCAACTTTTAAAGTTCAGATTTACCAGAAAGTTTCACTTTTGAATTTAATATCTGCAGGCAAGAGGCCACATGGAATTTATATGTCGAATGAAGGACTATATGACGAGATCAGTCTTTATTGCTGAGACTGTAAAAGCAGTTGGAAATCATTTCGCAGTGAAACTTGTAGACTTGGATGTAGATGCCATTGTTGATGATGCAGGATTTGTTCACTCCACTAGGCTTTTGGAGAAGCAGGAACTTGAGGAAGCTTTGGCCTTTGAACATTCTCGCTTGAGAATTCTCTCACAGTAAAAATTCATGCATCAGAGGAAACTTGTATTATTTCGGATTGGGATCCCTACCAAGCTTCTATGGTTCTGGTATGGACCTTTCATTCTCATTTAACTTTACTGACCTCCAGAATATTTATTTCCGGTTCTTGTCTGTGAGTCTGTATCTGTGTCTGTTGGGTTAAACATAATAGATTATTAAAGCAGGAATAGTGCAAACTACAAAAAGACCACGGGAATATTGTCACCTTCATTGTTCTACTCTTCATTATAGTATATCTACTTACCATACTATAGCTAATCTGCCACTGCTAATGCACCAGAAGAATACTTGAGTCCTTCGAACAAAGTCTGCCCAGATGTCCAGCTAGGACGGGCAACATAGTAAGAAACACGCTACGGCAATCACTTGTATTAATATTGAAAGATAGGCATTGCCTGTTAAGCTCGTGTTGCTCTTCCATTTGATCCATTGAAAAGGCCAGACTGTTTCTTACGAGACCAAAACAAAAACTAGTTGAATAAAAAAACGTTTCTTATGTTAGACTATAGAGTGTAGCAAAATACAACTCATCATGCCATGTGCTTCATGACAAAGCCTAACCAATAAGAGTAAGCAGGATAGGTGGAGCATATCTGACTCACTTGTGAAGATTGACTCAATTCATCCATTTTCACGTGCCTTGATTGGTCTGGAGCACCATGTGCACATACCATGGCAGTGTTCAGAGAATTAATATTCTCCTTTCACGTGGTGCTCCAGACCAATGAGGGCAAGCAAAAAGTGATGAATTAAGCCGTCTTTGTCTCCCAACCACAAGCTCAGCCAGCATATTCATAAATTATACTCTTACTGATCAGGAGCATATCAATGTGCTATGTTGGGGCTCAAAAACCATTGCATGAATACCCCACTTGCACATAGCACAATAGTTCACCGGGGAATAACAGAATTTTCATTATTACATAAAAATGTAATTAACTTCTGAATGCAACATGGACTATCAGCTGCGGCTGCGCATTCTGCTTTCTCTACCCACAAGCCCCGTCTACAAAAAAAATTAAAATAGAAATAAGTAAAAATGAGAGGAAATGCCAAAGTGCTACATTCATGTATCCATTTATCTAACTTATGAAACTCTTGGGTGAGAAGTGTATAACATACCCGTTGACAGTCCTAGAAAGTGTACCACATCCCGAGAAGGTGGCATGAGCTTTAGTCCTATCCCAATAATACCTATCAACTGACAAGAGCATTGAGAAGAAACCTAGTAATGCATTCCCAGTAGAAGCCATTTTGTCCCGCATTGTCCTGCACAAAATGAAGAGCTTTCTAAGCATATTTTATTGATGTAGTAGTGAAACTCACAATTGAAAGAGAGTTATGAAATAAGATGACAAGTCTTGAAAGGAGTTGTGAGGAAAGTGAAGAGGCCTTTTGAGGCAAATGCATGGAGGGGTGTAAAGAGGGGTGCGTGTGGGACTCTAGGCAAAACATCAGCATGGCTGACAGGCAAACAAGTTTTAACTGGCGGTTGGGACCTTATAAATGGTATACCTTTGTTTGGATTCTGGATATCTCAAGCAAAAAATGAACCAGAAATGGAATCCTTTATTAATTGTTGTCTTCCTCTTGTTTGCTCAGGCTGCGAACCCAATGACAACAGAGGGCAGTGGGCAGTGGTCACGTTAGATATAGCTTGGAGAGAAGTACAAGTCAGTTTATAAGTTAGGGTACTTGAGGTCTCTTGTACACCCGGTTGTGTTGAAGTATAAGTCGTCGTTTATTAGTCGGTCTCTTTTTTCCTTGGTGGGTTGAAATGGCGTGGTTTAAACCTGTCAAGCTGGAAAATCACTTCAAATCAATGGTTGAAAGAGTGGACTCTGCTCACTTTAAAGTGGGTGAATATTATCTCTTCTATGATTGGTTCTACTGAAGTATTGGAGTCCACTTAAAGCAGTAAACTTTTGCGAGATGACCAATCAAAGAGGTGAGTAATGTTTATCGAGTTTTAAAATGGGTGCACAAAATCAAACTCCTTTAGGGCATTGGGGTGTAATAACCATAAGTTTCCTTCGGTTGTTAACTTTCACAGGTGAGTTTGGCATTTGAGTCATACAAATGTTCTCCGATGGAACTGCTAACTCAGCCACCAAGGCCGTCTGCTGCTAGTTTGTTCATTAAAGGTTCAGTGAGGGCGGAAGGGAGAGAGACTGCATGAAGGGGGAGACTAGAGAGAAGGGTCCCCACACGCTTTTATACTTGTTGTTTGTCACCTCGTAACACCCGTACGCGAGTCCTACCTTCACTGACATACGCTTTAGTGCATACTTTAACTAGTCTTTTCGAGCATTTATGTACAAACTAAACTAGCGAACGCTAAAACACAATGAATTCGATTTATGTCCCTTAACACTCACTGTAACATACAAATTTGAGTCATCCCACTACGTATGCTTTTATATTTGACACATAACTGGATTATTAATCGGTTATCAAAAAATACAAGGATTATTTTGTTGTAGCAATGCTGGTGGAAAACAAAATGGGATCTCCTCTTTTTTACAGAGAAACACACATTGGTTTAATTCACCCCTCCAGTCTCGACAAATGCACAAGGATTGCCAATTCATTAACTGATTAGGTTGATGTGCTACATGAAGTAATCTTTACTTTGATTCTTGTAAATGTTTCGGTAAAGGCCCTTTTTGTTCATAAAAGACATTCTAATGGAAGTTTCTGTACCCATCTTTTTAAGATCTACGGAGTATGTAAGACCTAATTGAAATGAAGCCTTTCTCAAGTTGACTGTGCCGTGATTGGATAAATCGGGGAAGATAATTAGCTTAATTTTGAATTGTTTGGTATTTTAACTTGTGTCTGGAGCTTCTGATGACCTTGGAAGTATTGGAATTTGAAATGTTCCAACTTCAAACTTCTCTACCAGCTTGAACTTAATTCAGTCCATGTTTCGCCCGACGAATTTCTGGAGAACTTTAACTAGTGAAGAAGATGGTTGGATGTATCTTTACTCCATTGTCTATGGCGAGATACTTCTTTTGAAAGTAGAAGTTTTAAAATTCTTCTTTTGTGACATGTCTCGTGATGTGGGAGGTGAAAATGGAATGAATCAGGTTAAACCAGGTTTGAATATTTTAGCTAGGCTGAAACAAGGACCATGGAAATAACGGCTTTCATGCCTTCTGGATATCTTGTACATCTGTTTGTTTTACAGAAAATTCCATGCAATAATGGTATCACATTATTACTGAAATAAATCAACAGGCTCTTATGTGATCCTTCGAATGATATGGAATAGAACACACCACGGTCTTGTTCGACATTTCAAATCGTTCATTTTTTAATTATCCATGTGCATGGCATTCATGCAAAAAAAATAGATTAGTCGGACACCAATATCGATTTGAATGAACAAAATTTGTCTTAAGCTGTTAGAGTCGGACCATTCAATGCTCTAAAATTAAATACTAATATCTTATCATATATATATATATATATATATATATTTATTTATTTGTTGATGTCCTAGCTAACTTGAGTTTTGAAAGGAATGATTTACATCTTGACATCAACAAAATGAATGACATATACCATTAAATGAAATCATAATCGATCTTATTTTGCGTCACATGAGAAATCATTACATGAAATGATCTTTTTTAGGACAGAATGTATTCCATTTATGCTAAGATTTGGAGTTGAAGTTGATGTATTTTGCAATGAGAAAATTTTCATTGTTAATTAGCTCAATCACTACGCCAATAATTAGGTCATACACTAGGCCCAGGGTATTTATCTATCTAACCCTTTTCTTTAATCAAGAATAGGGTGTGAGCCATTAGAAAGGCCATTAAAAGCATCAAAGCAATGACTTTTCGGTCCCACGTAATTTTGATAACCAAAAAATGCATTAGGAATCGAGAGAGAGCCAGCCCCATTTGCATGCCCATTATGTACAATTTATTTTGCTTGTGTTCAAGATAATACAAAACATGAATCGTTCTCAAAGTGTTTCTTCACAAAAAATCCAAGAACAAAACAGAACCTTGCACTCCTTAGGGAGTCCTCAATATGGTTTTCTGGGCAAAATGACACGGCGCACCTGTTGGTGGCTTTGGACGAGATTATTCAGTGCCCTAGGGGCAAGCGCCACATGGCAATACCCCTAGCCCCTTTTTCACCGCACAATTATGTGAGGTCTGCACACTTTGTCATGGGCCCCACATAATTGTATGGCAGTGGTGAAGCTTGTGACACCATATAACGGTGCCTAAAGATAGTGAATAATATTTCCTGTATTTGGATCAATTAATCGTACAAGGACAAGGAGATGGAGAAGGAAAGAGAGAATGGAAAACTTCAAAGGTCTGACGTTATCTTTACGTTATCTTTCACAGTGATCAACGTACAGATTCTAACCGTCTAGATAACGGAGAAAAAAGGAAAAGATCATTTCGTTTTACCCAAACCGACTGCATTTAGGCAAATACAATCCTGATGGGTGTCATGGGGGGTCTGTGAGCACGGACGGAGCTTAGGATATGCAGAATTTGCTCGATTTGCTCGCTGGAATTGGATGGGATATTACGAAGGATGGGGATGGATTAGTGCAGCAACAAGGCAGAAACACTCTGGCTTCATCTGCTTTTCACGCCTGGTATTTTGATTGCTTCGATGAATCATGTGGTGTTTTGAACACAATTTTTGACACATCAAAGTTGCTACAGACTGTAGCGCGCTTTAGGCAGGAATTGGAAGTCTATGGAGTGGCAGGTCCAATCGGGTATTATAGATATTCGTGACTTGTGTTGTTATTTTGATGTTAGTATTTCTTTTCGGAAGGTTAACCAAGCTGTAGTGCGAGAAGCTCCTGTAATAGTGGTAGGACACAAGAGATCTCGTCTCTTCTGCTAAGTTTCTACTATACATATGCATTGCTTGATTCTCGAAAAAAAAAAGAGGATAAAATTTGCAGAGCAAGACCAGTATAGAATCCGGATCTACAATTTTCACCGAAAACTATAACTGGGTTTAAATTTCAAATGTTCAGAAAGCAATAGACATAAAGTCGAGCATAAGAAATGTCCGAACGCATAACAAACACCAATGCTGACAGAAGTCTGAACAACTCAACAAACGAGCATGAGAATTTCTTTACCAATGCTGACAAACCATACGGTTTCCTTATTTCAGGTGAGAACAATAATATCAAAAAATACTAATGCCGCATTAAGAAATCAACATCAAGAATACAAGTCGGCGAAATCAAATGCAGGCATGAAGACCTTCGTCGCACTTGAAACAAACATTTGAGGGGCAAAAAAAAATTATAGTAGAAGGCACGCCATTTTTCAGGAAGAGAAACCAATACAGCTTACTAACCATTGTAGGGAGGCTGACCTGGATGCAAAGCACCGCCAGGTCCCATATTATGCTGACGTGGAGGCTGAGAAGCTCCGCTAATTTGGCCTGGTTGCATAACTGAAAAATCAGCAGCAGCAGCATAAGCTGGAACAGAAGATTGCGAATATGTTTGGCCAGGAAATGTGCTGGGGCCCGAAACAAAAGGTGGCCTGCCTGCCTGCGTGTTAGGGTACCATGTGGGCCCCGCACCACCACCGGAAAATTCATTCCCAGGAAACATTGAAGCGGTCTGAGAATTCTGCCAGACTGTAGAGTTGGGGATTGTGTAGTCTCTACTTTTGTCACTGAATGCCTAGAACAAGATTAATTACTAATCAAAATGCGGAAAGTCTTCCAGGGCAACTTAACATCAAAAGGGTGTAAAGTGTCAAGAAGCATACATTCAAGGACCAAATATCTTTTGATCCAAACATTTTACTCTGGAGACAAGTCTTCACAAATTTTCCCCTCTTAAATTTTGCCCTCATCAAGATTAACTAAAAAACATGTATTTATACCTTCACATTGAGATCAGTATGACGAGAGTACGATAGATGAAGCTTACAATAGCCACCATCATATATGCAGTGTCCCTCTATAGCATCTTTAGCAACTGCTGCAGTTGAAATGTCTGGAAACCAAAAAAGTCAAATAAAAGAAAGGACAAAGGAGAGAATTGCAGGTTGGTGCACTTTAACAACAATCACCAGCTAACCGTATGGAATTTTACCTGACGCCATGCACATTACGACACTAACAATAGTGCACATTATGACAATCGTAGTGAAAGAAACTTCGGACGAGGACATTGAATTCTATACTAGAAGACCAAACGTGGCCACAGGGTCATAGAATTGTTGAACTAATACTTCCTAATGTATGATTACACATACAACCATATATTAGAACCCATATTCATCGAAGTATGCTATCTCACAAAGGTTATTAAGACCAAACTCCAAAGAGAAAAAAACCATCTACGAAAGGAAGCTTACGATGTATCTCAGTGCCTCCTGTGCAAGACTAAACAATCACTAGTTTAAACCAGGGAAGTACAATTTCCAAAGAAGAACAAATTTCTGAGTTGAATTTTAACATGTCCAGATAAGTGGATTCTACTCGTTAAACAACTCTTTTCTTTCCTTGTTTATAATCATTAGTTTCAAGGGAAATGGAGGGCCTACCAGGATACTGAATTAGCGCTTGTGTTCCACCATTCTTCTCAAATATTGCAATTTTTTGGACGGTACCAAATGCAGAGAACACCTAAATAAAGAAAAATAATTATTATAATGCAGTAAACCAGAAAATCTACTTCACACAAGGTAATCGTAAGTACAATTCATCACCGTGTGAAGAACATCCACTGTGACCGCATATTGCATATTTTCAATTGATGCAAGAAGCACATTACTCTCAGGTTCTTTTATCTTTCCATCAGGACCTACAGCAGGCTGCACGTTGCCATTTATTAGTGTTTGCTTAAACACTGAATAAGACATAGAACATCGAAAATGCAAAAACTATACCTGAACAAATCCCTCAATAGCACTAGGATTAACAGGAAGGTATGGGTTTGTATAATCCCTGTAACATGAAGAATAGAAGCTATAAGTATCAGTAGACCTTTATTTCTAATCCCACGCAATAGTAGTTCATAATCAACCTAGTTTAAAGATAATAACAGTTGAAAGCAAATTTCAAAGACGCATAAGTTTCAGAACATGAACTTTAAAAGCAGCACACACTATTTTGTACCGGAACAGGAAGATGAAGAATTTTGATGGATGTGTATACAAGGAGGGGATGCCAACGGGGTGCAATATGTCGACTCTGGGAGTACGCATGCATGAATGATGGAACTTGACTTGACGGGGAGGATTTATTAAAAAACTCTGAAGTCATAGAACCAACAAATTTGACAGCAGCAGATGCCATTTAGATAAATTAACCAAGTAGGACAAGTAAATCTCAAACTGCAAATTTGCACAACAGAGAGGAAATAAGACCAAAATGTGTTCCTGAGAGTAAGGTCGCATATAGGAATGCTCCCACGACAAACAGTGTCCTAATTAATAATACATATCCAATAGAAATAAACAAAGCACAGCCAAGTGGTTGCACAGAAAACAAGACAAAATGCTATAAGCTATCCTACACTTGAAACATATGACCTTGTTTTGATCTAATCGAGATTCATAAGTGTTTCTAAGGGCTGCATAAGCGACTGAAGCCTTAAACTACTTTAAAATTGTAGCAAGAGTACAAGAAGAACTACTGAATCTCAAAGTAAACAAGGTGAGAAAATATGCCATATTCATGCTATGCTCGTTCTTTAGTCGACCTAACTGATGGGGACATAAGGCATAGCATGGTTTGGTTATTTATGGTCGTTCTTCTCCTCACATGCCACTCCATTTACTCTGTCCACAGAATTTGAAGTATCTGCCGTTTTCCATGTTGATCTTGATTTAGCATGAGGAATGGTTCAACTTTAATTAGAGGCAACCATGTTTTGCTTTGACCAGGCTTAAACCGAATAAGGTTGCGATACAGTGAAGAGTTTTTTAAACAAAACCTGCAACAAATCTTATTGCTACAATGGTTTGATTCATGGAATAATAAATTGCCAATCTCAAAGGGTACAGAGAAAACCAAAGAAAATCATTCAAAGCCACCTAATGAATTTCAAATACAGTGGGCACGAAAAGAGACACGATAGCACATACATACAGGCCTCCATACTGCTACTTACAGGAATACAGGTATCTAACCAATCAGAAGTCACTTGATAGGATTGAATTACTACAATGCTTGTATTCACATTTACTCTTTGGAAAAGGGAAACTAAACAGGCTAAATACAACAACAGAAATTAAGTAAGACAGATTTACGTCTTCCCTTCTTGTTACCATTTTAATTTTTTCTGTAATAACAAATAACACACGTGTTACTGTAGGGCTCATAAATGCTAAACCTGATTCAAAACCAAGAATGACATTTCACCCTATTCAATACAGGGTGCAGATAATATACTTGTTTACGAGGAACATGACCAACCCTACGAAGAACAGAAGAGCATAGAGTACAATGGGAACTTGAGGTCGAAATGAAAATGGAGTCCAACATGATTGTAAAGCATCTGCAGTAGCAATAAGGTCTATGCTTGTCTGAAAGGCAAGAGACGAATGTTCAATGCATTCATTTCATGCAATAGACTAACAAACTCAAACTTATTCAACCACAGTGAAATTTCAAGAATTCATTAAACCGCTAAAATAAGATGAAGAAAATTACTACGAGTCCACGAAAAACACATCTGTGTTCTAGCTGCCGAGCTTCACTAACCCCTAGATGACAAAAACCACACACATCAATTAGCAAGACTACAAACACCACAATAGAAGTCATTAAAGCATCATTATAAAAGAGCACATGGACATACAAAAGTACATAATTGAGAAACCAAAAAATCAATGGATGGACGAATCTTTTATTACCTGCTCCTATGAGATTGGAACTTAATACTCAAATCTCTATGGGCAGAATATGAGATGCGCAAGTTGCATGAACTAACATGGTCAGGAAGCAAGTACCTGAAAATAGTTATATACCAACCACATATCAGCCAAATTGAAAACTCCACTAAACCCAAAGGTCCCAAACTAGGCGATATCATACAAAAAGGGAAGTGATTAAGATGGATGCAAATAAGAGAAGCTACTTCCAAAGATAGAAGGGAGAAAGGCTTTGCCTGGGTATGCTTCTTCCATCTAATGATTCCCTTGCTGCAGATGCGGTCTCAACATCACTAAATTGGATCAACGCCTACCAAGTACAAACAAGCAAAGCAAGGCAGCAAATTATGGAAAACACGCAATGATAAGTACAAGTGCAGAAATTCGGAATGCAAAGTGTCACACCTGAAAACCAGCAGCCTTCTCAAAAGTAGCAACCTTGTGCACAAAACCAAAAGCTGAGAAAACCTGAGATAAGGAAGTCTGTCATAAAAGATGAAGTTTGAAGAACGAAATGGACTGCAATAAAAAACAAAAACAAAAAAATGGCAGATTTAACAGAACAGATAAGAAAATAGTACCACAGATAAGTGCAAAGTGACTCTCCATATATAAGCATGAAGACTTCGAGGTTAGACTCTCATAACGTGTACAAAATACAACGTACATGATAATAAAACACTCTCTCAAATAAAAGAATCTAATAAGAACTGCTATTGTGTGCAGTTTAGGTCTTCAACCACCATGAGTCAACATCAACACAAACTTAAATTAGGTCTACTTCATAGACCCAGGGAAGCTTAAAGTGAAACTCTAGTATATTTTTAAAGGTACAAGAAAACCCACATGTAACCCTGGAGTTTAACACAAGGAAACAAAGAAGAAGAAACTATGAAAGTAAACAACGAACAATTCGACAGAAGCTAACTGATTTTACCTTTATTAAACGTGAAAAATGGTTAATATAACTGAAAGGTACCAAGGAGGTGCCACCTCCATACAATATAAAGAAAAGTAAAAACTGCTGACTTTCCGATCCATCAAAACTCTCAAAAAACTCCTAACTTGTCCTAACTCTTTACTGATTGTAGAACCTATTTTAGACATGACATCAAGAATTTATTTTGCAAAATTAAACAACACTCTACGATATTTGTCCCCATGTGTTATGGAAGATTAACAGTAAAAAGAAGATGCGTTTCTGAATGTAGCAAAGAGAAGCGGATATCCAGTGAAATGACTTCCCAAGCAAATTCTTCGAAAGGCGGATAATAATATGCATACATCTGTTTTACGCGGGAAAACATAGATTAAAGAAGAAGGTAATATTTCACATGTAAAAGGAAACCCCAAACTCAGACCAGAAGTCCATGCAACTGGCATCAATAACAGTAATACAATGGTCTGTGACATCTCCTAACAATCTATCTAGCAAGGCAACAATCATGGCCTCCGGGCACTTACCAAGTGAATAACATCAATGCTGACATCACCAGCTTCTACTCCCTCAATGGTTGCCAGCAAGACATTTCCAGGAACATCTCCTGGACCTTTGTTGTTCACTACTTCATGTCTATTAGAATATTGAATATACACAGTTTTACCCCGAACCTGCGCAGGCTCTGAAGATGAAGCAAAATATGTAGCCATATTAATTGCCTGATTTAGGTCTGCCTGCAGAATAAGAAAAAAAATTGCTTCCATCAATGCAATGCATCATCCTCATAAACATGACAAAGTGAGAAAATTATATGGATATGCTCCTGAAAAAACAAAACACAGAAAACATATAGAAACTCTTCTGAGAGTTCTGTCCCACACTGGCAGCTTGTAGAGTCCACATGCAAAGTCCAACATGATGACAAATTTGGATTTGAAATTGGATTTCAACATTATTTAATCCATTACTCTATGCAACCGTTACAGCCGAGTTCCCGCTAAGATATGGCTGGGATAAAAATGAAACTCTGTAGCCATTATGGACTTGCACTTCCGCTCACAGGCAATGAGCTCTGGAGAAGCTGTTATATCAATTAGAATACTATACCTCATACCATGTCCAGGACTAAGTTTCCCACCCGTATCTCACTCAAAAAGTCATATATATCTTTGCGTGCTTATGGGCTAAAGTATGCTTTCTAGAATCAATGAATAGCATTAGGCCCAAGACTCCCAACAGTGGCATCAAATTTAGCTTCACTAGCCCTCTTAAGATAGATTTCTTAACTGCATTACTGTCAAGCATCTTATCATACGTGGTTGTGCTAAATATCCCCCAATTTCAGTCGCGATCCTAGCAATGAATAGCATTCAGCGCCAAGGATACGAAGATTTTACAGTCGACTCAATCGAGTCTCGAATGACCTCCTCTCTCTAGCCTTTTTTTTTTTCCTTTGGTAAGGTACCCTTTTCCTTTTTTGTGCTAGTATCGCAAATAGGAGAAGGTAATTGCAATTTGCAACATGGTATAAATAGCAGTATTCTATCAAGGCTAATTCTAACATCCGCCCAAAGGGTGTATGATAATAGGTAAAAGGTGCATTGATATCCGAGAAAGGTGTATTGCTATTTGTGAAAGTGTCTTAATATCTGTGAGATACGCATTGATATCCAAACTTGTTTGGAATTAGGTGTAGATTATCCTCCGCCCAGCAAAACCGTTCTATCAATACATATAACATCTGTAGGCGCGTAAAAACATAACAGTTCATTCGACTTGGTAAATTGTATGTTAAAGCTTGAGCATTGGTCAACCTAGGTTGTGATTGGCTTAAGGAATTATTTGAAGAGAAATGAAAAGGAAAAGGAAAAGGAAAAGATAGATAAGCAAATAATGAAGGGAACATATAAATGTATTAAATTGACTCCCTACACTTTTCCTGATGCAGGACATAATGCTATGATTACAATCGCAAGAAATGTGTGATTGATTGGATATCTATGCGATTGATTGGTAATAGGAATTTTCCTTTTCTATTTTAGTCACATGTTCTGCCATAATCTGAGGCAAATTTAGATTTTTGATTGCTTTCCTTTTTGGTTAAGATCCTAGTAGTTTAAGTATTCTTGTAAGGTATAAGGCCAAGGGACTTACTTTTCCATCTTCAATAATATTTCTCTTGAGAATTATTTCTCCATCTGGTGGATTCCAGTGCCGTGGACTTGGGAATGAAAGAACTCGCTTCCCATCTGCGTCATTTCCTTAAGGATTTACCATAAGCATTACCACAACCGATGGCAGGTTTCCTGATTAGTCTCGGGCAAGTGCTTACACTTAAGTGAAATAGCCCATGTGTAAAATTACGTATACCCACTATTTTTTGGTCACGAGTGTAAAACTAAAACAATGGTTACGTACCCACACAAACTCAGACCTACCAAATTGTGGGATATAATTCTCTTGTGTCCGCCACTGTAGGCAGAACATCCTAATGCTATGTTCTTTTTGCTTTTTGAAAAATAGTAGGGCTAATAAGTGGAGAGAGATATAGAGAGAAATATTGGAAGTAGGAGGAATCTAGGGGGAATTTTTTGAAAAATTCTTTTTGAGAAGTAAAGAGAACACAGCATAAATGTGCTCAAACCTGCAACACATGTCAGCAAAACCATCGACAAACCCGTTGTAATCTCATGAATATTCTTTACATTCCAAGGCCACTACTGAAGAACCACCCTTTCTTTATTGAAATTAATGACCCTTTCTATGTAGAGACCTTTTCCAACACTAAATTTAATTCACATAATTTGCAAGCGTGAGCGCGAAAGCCTTTAAAATGCATCCCAAACTACTGAAATCTGCGAGACTGAGGATTGAGAGCTGGACCGCTAGGGGTGCAAACGAGCCAAGCTTTGTAATGTTCGAGCTGAGCTCGTTTACTAAACGAGCCAAAAACTCGAGCTCGACGTCGGCTCGTTTGTAAACAAGCCAAGCCTGGCTTATTTACTAAACTAGCCTCCTTAAACGAGCCGTGCCTATAAAACGAGCCGAGCTTTTGATTGTTGAGCTTGGCTGGTTAAGTAAATGAGCCTAAAATTCAAGCTTACTAAATGAGTCGAGCTGAGCCTTAACGGGCCAAGCCACGAGCAGCTCGGTTCGTTTGCAGTACTAGGGACCGCTGAGCATTTTGAATGATTATGTGACTAAGCACAACATGAAGTGTTTGTTGTAATTCACGAACACGCACACTCCGGCCTGAATCATAGGAAGGAATACAGCTCATTGTACATTCTATGTAGTAGTATTAGTTAAGCTTTGGTGTTTACAATTTCTCCACCTTTATTAGAAACGAACCTTCGCTCCAGATAGTGCAAAAGCCCTAATTCAGCGACATCAAATGAAAGGTATCAGTTCATACTCCATAGCATGATGGAAACGAAATAAACTCACGAATTCGACGAAGGCCTGGTTGTGATTGGCGCCGACGTTGCACCTGGTGTTGACGATCTTACCGAAGGGCTTGCAGAGCTCAACGAGCTCCTCTTCGATGCACTCCCACGGAAGGTTGCGCAGGTGGAGGACCTTCGACGGCGTCTGAGTGTATCGGAACTGGTGCTGCCCGGACGTTGACATCGTCACCGGATTATTATAGCCCTTGGATAAAGTGGATTTTTAGGATCGATCCAAATCGGTGGTCGTGTATGATGATAGGTTTATGGTGGATAGGTGGTGGTGGCTGCCGCGGCGGATGATTCTCTCTCTCCGGATTCAACTACTACGAGCAGTTTTGTTTTGTTTTGCAGCTTTTGCTGTTAAGAAAAAAAACTAATTTATGCGCAGATTTATATAAAAATAATTCTATTTTTAATTCTAGACCTTTTTATTTCTGTGCGATGTAAAAATTTTGATCCGAATTTAATAGAAAATAGAATAAAAAAAATTTAAAAAGATTTCATCAAAAAATAGTGAAAGCAAGTTAACGGCAAAGATTGCCGTTTTCCGCAACTTGTTAAACACTTTGTTTTTCAATGCTGGGTGGGTACTACGTAATGCTGATTCGTCACATATGAGTTGTCTGATGCGATTTTGGACGACTTGGATTTAAAGAGAGATTTTGGACGACTTGGATTTAAAGAGAGAAAAAGGAGGGGTGAGAGGAGAGAAAAAATTTCAATCTCAACTATCCAAAAATGCATTGAATGGCTCGAGAGTACCGAACGGACTCCACGTGAGATATATCCCATCGGCACAGAAAAATCTCTCATCAAAGACATTGAGTTAGTTGCTAAGCTTGGCCCAACAAAATCAGAAGTAGTGGTTGGGCATCCTGTCGTGTTTGTGTCAAAATTCTTTCAATCATAATCTGGCCTATTTAATTTTTTGTCTTATCTTGTTATATTATATTTGTGTTTTGTGTCAGAAATAGCCGACTCTAACCCGCTAACTTTGTGTCGTGTCATATTCGTGTCATGTTGTGTTTGTGTCAGAACTTTTTCAATCCTAACCCGATCTATTTAACTTTTCATGTTATCGTGTCATAAAATATTCGTGTTCCGTGTCATAAATGGCCGACCTTAACCGTTAACTTCGTATCGTGTTCTTGTGTCATGTCAGAAATTCTCACCCCCTCGTTAGAAGTGCACTTTAGTGTAAGGAATACACAATACACATATGTCCAATCGCAAACGAGTTCCAATCACGCACACGACCATACCAAATTATTCGTCTCTATAAGACGATTGTAATGTGGGGTGTTTTTGAATTATTGAGTTTTGAGGTTGGTTATTGAGTTTTGATTTTTGGTAAAAAGTTGTTAAGTTTGGTCATGGAATTGATGGAATTTAGTTATTTGTTAAAAAACTTGTAACTTTTCTTATTACAATATGGGGGTGTTTATTGACCATTGTAATTAATTTGTTTATTCACACTCATTTGCTTATGACAATGGAAATACTCTGAACTCCTCTATTAATTTATTCTAACCATACTTTGTCGATAAATAAAAAAAAAAAAACTGAATTAGTTTTTTTGTTCTCCATAAATTGAAGTTAGACCGACGTACAGTATGTATTAATAGCATTCAAGTAGCTCAAATAGCATGGTATCAACCGAGGTGATAGTATAAGGCAGCGGGCTAAGAACCTTTCCCTCTAGCTCCCACCGGTCTCGGGGGTGTTTCGCTTTTAAAAAAAGGAAGGTTTTTGAAAAGGAAGATAAATTTCAAGGTCAAAAATCATAGATTTACGTAAATAATTTTCCTACTAATATGGATCTTGTTTGATAGATCTCATTGAGATCTTTTAAACGGTGCAAAAAAAAATTGAAAAATTATTTTTCATTTTCGTTATATTTGAATTTGAAATTACATTCTTTTTAAAAAAAAAAGTTTTTTGAGAAAGCGGAACGGGGGCCTCAGCCTCTCAGGTTGATGACTTGAGACCAGATGGTTAGCAGGCGGCCTCATGTCTAATTTGCAATTCCGTAGGTAGAAGGTGACGGGTCTGCGATGTGGTGGTAAACAAATAATTTTCTTCCGACCGAGTTAATTATGGCTCAAATTCAAACTTTTTAGGACAGGTGGGTCCCTCACGATCATGTCTGGGAGCCAACTGGCCGCCCCAACCACCGTCTTAGTGAGGAAAAAAGAGCAGCCGGTAGTAGTTACAACATAGTCACATGTCTCACGTGCGGATACGGGTGTCAAAAAACGCGAGCGTGAACGTGAAGCCATATTTAACACAAATTATAGTACACACGTTATAGTACAATAATTTTCAAAATTGGCAAGCGTAATAATTAAAAGTGCAAGTGCAGCGTGAAGATTGAGATCGAGTTTGCATATAACATTTTGAAGGACGGTGTGAATAATAGTTGTACAACAAAATGGTCAATCATTCAACAAAAAGACGCATCACAAGTGGGACCCGGGGAGCTGTAGTGCACCCCGCACTAAGTGCACTTAATCTGGTTGTCCATCTCGGCAATAGACGACTTGAATTTTCATCTTAATAATGAACGGCTAGGATTTAAAGAAGCTCGGATTAACTCCAAACCGTCCGCATCAAGATGATCGATCGAATCGATCGCACTACGTAATGCGGCGGATTCACTGCAGGCTCTCTCAATTCGCACAAGTGGCCCAACAAGCAGCGAGTCAAACGGCTCGGACCAATACCTACACAAGTGGGCCGACTCCACCCCACAAATATCTTCTGTGACCACAGCACGCAGTGCGTAATTTAGAAAGCGGTACAGGTCCGGTCAAAACCCTACACAAGAAAAAATAGCAATTCCAATCTCTCTCTCTCTCTCTCTCTCCTCGATTCGGCTCCGAAGATCTGCCCTTAACCATCAGAGGTACGTACGGCCACATTCAGCTATCTTGCTTCTGTTAGCCGTCCGAATCAAACGTAAGTTTCACCTCACGTGGTTTTGCCGAGATCTTGTTATAGTATGTTTTAGTGCTTATATATTACTATTCAGTTTTTCAGTTTGTTTTCGTGGGAAAAAGTTTCTCCGTAGAAAGCAAACCATTCGAGACGGTAAATTCGTCGATAAGTTTATCTGTTGTACCCGTGGATTCGTAGTTCTCGTGCAGTTCGTCTGGATTGAGGAAATTCGGAACGAAGGAAGCATTAGCTGTGAGGGGAAGTTCCTTCCAGTTATTTTGTAGATTTTGGATTATGAATTGTGAACTATAACTGTATAAGTGTTTTGATTATAATTAAAATCCTTGGATTTTTTCACCCAAAAAGTATGGTAAACGTTGAGTGTTCGCCCCCCTTTCACTTAGGTCGGTATTGTCAGGTTCATGACATTGAATCTCGCGCAGAGACAGTTGAGAATAATTCTTCAAAAATCGCGAAAGCTTAATTGGAAAGGGTATGCCTATTCGCTCGCCCTGTTCACTCACGGTCCAAGAAAATGGAGAGAGGGAAAGAAGCATTTGGATAATATGTGCAAAATAGGGTTTTTAGTGTTAAAAAATCAAGTAGAATCGAAAAAGCTCATATGGAGTCTCCAATTTATTTGTTTTAATCAATACCGAATGAGCTTCCAAGCACCCAGAAGCCAAAAGTAGAAAATTGTATAACCAAGTAAGCGGGCGGCCAAACGTGCCCTAAGTTGATAAGTAAGTTGATCAAGGACACTTTTTTTTTCAAGTACTTCTCTTCCCCTGTTTACTCCCATGTCTTCCCACTTGGGTAATAGGCCCTGTTCCCTAAATCCAACTTCTTATGTGCCGTATAGGCTCTTACCAGTTTCGGATTCTTGTTAGTTTATTCGCTTTTATGTGCTTAAACTCTGGATCAAACTTGAATCCTTGCGAATAGTTATAGCACAGTTTTAAGGCATGGTCAAATATTGCTGGCGCAACGATGCCCTGTTGTCTTTGTTTGCCGATGTTTAGTTTCAACTACCTTCAAATTTTGGAATGCTCTTTATTTACTTGGGATAAATGGCCTTGGACAATGTCTGTAGTGCATCCTTCTGTATGTCTAAATGTGAGGAGTTTATGATGTGCGACAGTTGTTATTTTTGGATGTGTCCTGAAATGAGTTTATGGAGGAAAATACAAAATAGAGAGGATCCTTAGTCTTTTGTTTGAAATGTGAGCAAAATACAAAATGAAGAGGATTGTTCTAATCTACATATTACGCAGAAAATATCTACATCTCTTTGTTCTTATCCTCTTTGAAGTTTAAACAGCGTGTGAGTGATTTCCTTTCCGTTTTTCCCCTTTCATTCTTGTGTTTATTTTTCGTACATTTTGTTTTGTCTTCAACTGCTTTGAAGGCTATTACATCATCAATCATCATTTATGCAGATGATGCCACTTTTTTTTGGAGTTTTGATTTTGAATATAGCGTGTGCGACATTATCATACTGATCTATTTGATAGGAAATTCCTCTTTCTCTTGATGCTTCTTGAAGTGTCAGAGTGGATGATTAAATGTCATATATTCACATGTGAAACAGATCTCAGCTCGTTTTTCTTCTATGGCTGGCCAGAGAAGTTATGGAAAACGTACCCATTCTCACTCTGATTATGCGGATGATGGGGGAAATAAAAGGAGAAATCACAGTGATGATAGAGATTCCTTTTCTATTGGGAAGGAAGATACTGTATTCCGATTCCTGTGTCCTGGAAAGAAGATTGGGAGTATTATAGGGAGGGGTGGTGAAATTGTTAAGCAATTAAGGGCAGACAGTAAATCAAAAATTAGGATTGGTGAGACGGTAAGAGGATGTGAGGAGCGCGTTGTCACTATCTACAGCTCAAGTGAAGAAACAAATAGGTTTGATGACACTGATGATATGGTTTGTCCAGCCCAGGATGCCCTATTCAGGGTGCATGACAGAGTTGTTGCTGAGGACTTGGGGGCTGATGAGAACATGGAAGAAACCCCACAAGTTACTGTTAAACTTCTTGTGCCATCTGATCAGATTGGTGGTGTTATCGGGAAAGGAGGACAGATAGTTCAGAATATACGCAGTGAAACTGGTGCCCAAATTCGCATTTTGAAAGATGACCATTTGCCTGCTTGTGCATTGGGCTCTGATGAACTTGTGCAGGTGACAGGATAAGTTCCGCTTGACTTATTTTATTTTATTTTGTTTTTTCACTTGCATTCATTTGTTTGGCGGACTGTTGTCAATTTAACCCCATTTGAATTCCTTCTTGTCTATACGAAGTTGGATGTTACCAGCTTCATTTTGTACGATCACATTTGCTAATCTTTTGTCATTGCTGAAGGCCTGCTAAAGAATCTTAATGAGTAATGACAAAACATAGCACTTAATGTTTGATAGGAAATATGTTGAAGATAGGTAACAGTGGTTGCAGACTTGCAGTTATTTGATTGGGTTTGTGTTAAATGGTTATGACTATACTCTACTGTTAACTGAGACAAATTATTAAGTCCTTCATCTCTCTCGTATGTTTTAAAAATATTTTTTTTAATTGCAATGAATATCATGCAATTGTTGTAGTTTGAATAGTCTTGCCTCAAAATTGTTGGGTACTGGATTATCTAGAGTCACCATTGCCTCCATGCTAGATGCTTGTGATAGCTTTGAACTTTCACATGAGGAGTGGTTCTGTTTAGTATCAGTTTTGGAGCTTATTGCTTTTGGTTTTGGTTTGGTTCAGATATCTGGTGAACCCCGTGTTGTGAGGAAGGCTCTTTATCAAATTGCATCTCGTCTTCACGACAATCCATCTCGGTCCCAGCACCTGCTTGCTTCTGCCACGGCCAATGTATATCCTTCTAGTGGTACAGTCCTGGGCCCAGGTGGCCCAATAATAGGGTTGGCTCCACTTGGTCCTTATGGAGGGTATAAAGGTGACAGGGGAGACTGGTCGCGCCCTTATTACTCAGCTTCGAGGGATGGGGCATCTTCAAAGGAGTTTTCTCTTTGTTTGGTTTGTCCTACTGTAAATCTCGGCGGTGTAATTGGGAAGGGTGGCTCCATAATCAATCAAATCAGACAAGAGACAGGGGCTGCTATCAAAGTCGATAGTTCAGCTGCAGAGGGAGATGATTGCTTGATATCTATTTCTGCGAAAGAGGTAAGCATTTAGTTGTTTTATGTGGATTTCCTTGTGAGCACTAAAATGTGGATACCATCTCATGATTTAGTTGTGTTCCCATCTTTGTTATCAGAACTTTGAAGACGCATTCTCTCCAACAATTGAAGCAGCATTGCGCTTGCAATCCAGGTGCAGTGAAAAGGTTGAAAGAGATTCGGGTCTTATTTCATTTACAACTCGTCTTCTTGTCCCAACCTCTAGGGTTGGCTGCCTTATTGGCAAAGGAGGATCTATCATTAATGAGATGAGGAGAATCACCCAAGCTAATATTCGCGTACTTTCCAAGGAAAGTCTCCCGAAAGTTGCAGCTGAAGATGATGAAATGGTGCAGGTAAAGGTGGTGTTATTCGACGTGGCTAATTATTGAAATCGTGCGGTTCACATGCGATTCTACGATTGCGTACATGTTTCAACCAATTCTACTCAAATCTTGCTGCTGAATCCTAAATTAAATGGATTATGTGAATATTTGTGATCCACTTCGATCCATTTGGATTCAGTTGTGTTTCTCTTTTTTGTTTATTTGCATAATGCATATAAATAATATTGTTTTCACCTCTCTATCAAAGAGAAATCCAGAAACCAATTAGTTCTTTTGATTTCTATGGTGTTGTGTATTGTCAGATATACAATTTAGTTATGTTGGTATTTATGTTATTCTAAGAAGGATATGCATGTAAAAAGATCGTATCGATATGAAGCTCTGATTTATATCCAATTAAGTGAATCATAATCTTCTGATTGTCGATTCGGTAGAGTCATGATTCGATATAATTCATGAATTCATTGTTTCGTCAAAACAATTCAGTACCTGATTTGCGATTTGACAACAATTAGCTATGCAATTCTTCATACATTTGTATTGTTTCATGCTTTCCTTATTGTTGATATATTGCTTGTGTGCAGTTTATATATTTTTGCCGTTTTGTATTTATCAGATTTCTGGAGACCCTGATCTTGCTAAAGATGCTCTTGTGCAAGTAACTTCACGGTTAAGGGCAAATCTGTTTGATAGAGAGGGTGCTGTATCTGCAATGCTCCCGGTCCTTCCATACCTTCCCATGTCAGCAGATGGTTCGGATGGTTTGAAATATGACAGTAGAGATAGTAGAAGGCATGGACGTGGACCTTATTCCAGTGGATATGGTGACGCTAGTGATTTGCCTTCTGTTGATGGCTATGGAAGTTATGGTGGTTCACAGGTAGTTATTAATGTTTTTCCTTCTTGCAAGTCTTGAAATAATGAGGGTCTTGGTTTCTACAATCGCAGATTGTTGGGAAGTTGTTGCAGTGTCATTAGATTTTGTTTTGTGTTTGTTCAGCTCTTTTCATGCCTCTCAGTGCTGCAGTTCTGTTTTTGTTCGGTCAATTCAGGTTAAAGGGCTTACTTCTTGTTAATGGATTATATATTTCTTGTGATTTTGCAGAGTGGCGGTAATGGTGGTGGTTATGGAGCATATGGTGGCTATTCTTCGGGGCGGACTGATAGTTCTATGTAAGAATTCCTTTTCTTCTTTAGTTTCTTGGGTTTAGTTTCACAAATACTAGTGGTATAATCTTATTTGTTTGAGCCTACCTGTTTTCAATCTTAAATTGAATGCTAATGAACCAAGATTTTGGTCAACATACTGGACTGTGGTATAATCTTATTTGTTTGAGCCTACCTGTTTCCAATCTTAAATTGATGCTAATGAACCAAGATTTTGGTCAACATACTGGACTTTCATGGGTATAGTAAATGATTCGAGTCAATTGTACATTCTGGATACACTCAAAATAGGCCGTTTTTTTGTTGGATTTACAGGCCTCCCTCTCAGTACATAAAATCTCATTCAATGTCTGAAAAGTCGAGCTTACCATGTGTTAAAACATGTTTTGTTTCTTGAAAGGGATTGAATTGATACTACACAGGAAGCAGTAATTTTTCTTCCAGTTTTTTGCTCTACGTGGTTCAGACTTCAGAATCCATCTTTTATCCAGTCAGAACATTACAGCGTTCGAATTCGATTCCAGTTGGAAAGTCACTTATTTTTGGCCTATTCCTATTATGTGGGCAAAGCTCCTATCAGACCTAGTGAAAATCCATTGTCTTCTGTCATTATTGCTGTTTTAAAGTTCCTGTCCTCCCTGACTTCTGGCTACATTTGCTAGGTTTTCTGGTAAGAACCCTGTTTCTCGGAGGAAAAACTATGATTACTAAAGTTGGATGATGGGACTTGCAGGTATTTTTTTCCCATTCACTTGATTCGGTTGCAATTGCTTCTAGTAATATTCTGGGTATTTGTTTATGACAGTTTGGTGTCCTAACCTAGCCTTAACCCCTACATAACATTCTGATGGTCGTGTTTTAACCTTGTTTCCTTTCCCTTCCCATCACAACAGCTGAGATCCTTGAAGCCTGAAGCCAGCCTACTGCCTTTTAGCGAAGCCTCCTGCCTAAACCAGAAGACCAGATGAAACATGGAAAACTGATGGCCAAACCCTGATGCTTTGTTTAGGAGGACCATTATCTGAAGATCTTCAACTACTTAGACTTGCCATGTCCTAACACCATATTATACCAAGCTATATTTTTAACCTTTGCAGTCAACTTGCCTTGTCCCCTGATGTTTCTTTCCTTTGGAAATGTATTTTGAGCAATGGCTTTGACATTTTCTGTTCTCAGTTGTGTGTTATGATGTTCAATTAATGGTGTCTTAAGAAATCTTGTCGACTACAGTGAGTATTTGCGGAACATCGATTGTCTGAATATTGTTGCTTATTTTTTTCCTCTGAATAAAATTTCATTCAACCGAAAGCAAGCAGCTTCAAGTTCCCAGTGGGATGCCCAGAAATACAAGCAAGAACCTAGTAAACCACAAGAAGCACTCTAGGTAATGAATGATATTAGCCACAAGATAACATAAATCCAAAATCCGAGGGAAACATGGCAGCCATATCCCAATGACCAGGCAACAACTGCAGATCCTTTAATAAACCCAGTCAATGGATAATTAGAACTCTGGTTAGTATGTTCCATGTAAAACAACTTTGCTGGTTAGTTGGTGTATTGTCTACTTTTGTCCGAGTAGTCGCACTGTAGTTCTTAAACCCTCTGGAACTGTCGCATTTCACACGTGATAAATGGGAGCAGCCCATGAGACCTTATTGACTTCTGTTTCTCCATCCAGAGGAAGAGGTTGTCTAGGGTTCCGGTTTCTCATCTCCACATTCCTCCAGATAAACTAGTGTAACTGCGTCAGAAAAGTAGATGCCTATGAGATTCTTACCTTAATTTCTCAACACATATTGCATCAGTATTTGCCTTCCAGTTCTTGAAGTATAACCATCGCATAAATGAGCATCCAAGTCATTATGGCTAAACCAAAGCAAATTCCACCAAGCAACTTTCTCAGATTCATTCCTTACAGCCTTCCAAGCAGAATTAAGTGGAGTATTCCGCATTAGCCATTTGAATCATTAGGCAAGAAATGGATAGGGTGATGATCCCTCTTCCTTCTTCTAGTCCATTTCCATGAATTCTTGTGGATGATATCAACAACTTAGCCTCAAGTGATCTGCCCAGATTAAAGACTGCACGTCCCCCAAATCTTTTGAATCAAGGATGCTAATTGTGCAGCCACAAATATTTGGACATCCCATTCCCACTTAAATTTTTAATCATGGGCGGTGACCCAGCACTTTCAGCTTAGAATTTTTCTCATAGTCTACAAGTAGTAATGAGGTATCCCCATGTTCCAAAATATAATGGTGATTAATCATGTGTAAACGATTAAAGCCCCTAAATACCAGCCTTCTTGCATACTGCCACAAGTGCCTCATAATCATTGGCTTATTCCGGTCCTTCATTAGTCCTCTGGAGCTGAATTGGTCCTATCTCACCCTAGCATTAGAATGCTTCAAATCTGCAACTCATCAGAGGATACATAATAAGGTAGAATGAAGAGGAAGACACCACATTATAAATTGTACTCTTTGCCCATAAGATAGTAATTTGTTTGTACTGTTCTGAATCCTCTGCAACATCTTGGCCTTCAATTGATTGGTCATTGGAATCCTCAGCTCCTAGTGTAGTAGAAATTTAGGGACTCCTAGATACTTTACTAGCAGAGCTTTCGAGGATTTAGATATGACCATATACCACTTTGGATTGTGCATCAAACCCTGTGTTAAAGATGGCACTTTTGTTCAAATTGTTCTTCCGTCTGGAGAACTCATAAAACTCTTGCGAGGTCCATCTAATTAATCAACTGAAGAATTTGCATTCAGTTCCATGAATGAGAAAGAAATTATGAGCAAAAACCAGTTGGCCTAGTTGCAGGTCCTGAACTGTGGATGGTAAGAGAATTCCCCCGAGAACATTTTTCTTTTGATGCAAGGATGCAAACCCCTCAATAACAAATTTGAACATACAAGGTGAGATGGATTACCATTTTCTATTCTTTCACCCCGAAATACCCTTGAAGTGTTCACCATTTATGACACTAGACATTTGGCACTCAATTTTCAAACCAGGGGATAAACTGGAGTGTGAACCTCTGAGCAATTGAATCATTTGCCTTCATAACTTCAATCTTAATGGCACACTTACGAGGTAATTGGTCTTTCTTAGACGTTGCTCATTTATATTGTGTGATGGCTTATTTTGATTTTTGCAGCCTCTCACTTTCCCACCTGTTGCTGTATGTTTTGCACTGGGCCTTTTTGTTGCCTTCTATTTCCTGTGGTAGATTACTAGGTTCTGTCAATATCGGCTGCAGAGATAACTGTTGTTGGACAGGTATAGTGGGCATTAATCTTGCTTTTGATGCTGTTTTGGCTTGGGTCATAAGGCTCGGTTTGGTTTGGTATTTTTAGCCTGATTGAAAGTTTCCCTGTTATGGACCTATGCTGATTGGTTCTAGTCTACTTACTAGGCTACTTGGAGTAAAATTGAAGATTCGTCGGAAAGTTCACAAAAATCCTGATACTTCGTGGGTTTATTTTACATGCTACGAAGACATGTATTATCATTTGATGCCATCCAATTTGCTCTTTCTTGCCATTGCCGGCAGGTTCAGTGAATATTTGCTTCCATGGTGCATGAGACAGGTAACCTCTATGGGGCTAACAACATTTGAAACAGGTTAGTTCACCTATAATGAGCAAAGCTGAAAAAGTTCGCTAACATATGTATGTGTTATTGTTCTACTATGTTAAGTTTTGTAGTTCTATACACATTGGAGTAGCTTATACTTAGGGATGTCTATTTTCTATCCAATTTCATTGCAGCATATTTGTGCGTGCTAGCTGCCTAGCTTAGCTCTTGGTATTGATTGGTGTTAAAGTTACACTGACTCGTTTTCTGTCTTTTGGTGGTTTGTTCTTCTACCGCACTGTCCCTCTCTGGGTGTCGTGTCATTCAAAGGATATGTCCTTGCAATAAACCAAGAATATCGTAACATGATTTTGGTCTCTTTAACAAACAATATACTATGCCCGTCCCATTTGTTTGTACGTTTTCCGTAGACATGTCTTTATTGAATCAACAAGTAGTAGTATATTTTAGTGAACAAAAATCAAATTTTCTTCTACCAATGAGAAGATCTTTTTTTTTTTTTTTTTGAACCGCACCAATGAGAAGATCTCTGTTGGTTCTTTTGATCATTGGAAAATATTTCGAAAAATCTTGCTTGTCAACTCACTGTTTGTTTGTCTGATTAAAAGCACGATTTTTCAAAAATGGATAAACAATATGGTGTATTGTTTTGAATGCTTCTGTGTAAGAGCGCTGCATGCTCTTGTTTTCAAGATATTGCTGCAAGTTAATCCCTGTAAGTTTTTATTTGACATTCTGATTGCGTTACTTTTCTATTATCAAAAGCATTTCGGCAGAACATTGTACACTAAACAACACAACAAAAGAGAAGTTTTGCCTTGATGTGGACTCCCGGAATCGGGAAATTGTTGGCGAGGTAAGTATTTGGGGGATAAAGTAGGCCCCGGGAGCTTCCAAGTGGGCGGAAGAATGCTGCTTGCAAGAAGCAACAGAGCAACTGGGTTGCTCTGAAAGCTGTATGGGTGTCTGCTTGCTATGATGGAAAAGTAGGAAGATAGAGGTAAGACACGTAATGGGAATTGTTTTGTAGTTTTTGGTAGGAATAAATAGAACACAATCGGTGTGTGGATGATTATTTACATTTGTGAAGTTGATGTGATGAAACAATTTGGCAAGTGATTAATGGTGCCTTTGCTTTGTGAATTGTGATGCATTTGCTTTGTGAATTGTGATGCAGCTAAAGTTTGTACTTCAATCTTTTTCTAGTCTTCAGCATTTTTTTAATTATTTTTTGGGTACGTGCAAGAAACCTACTCTATCCTAATCCAAGGCTGAGACTTGATCGCAGGAGTGATCAATCAATTTGTTTCGTGTAATGGAAGGGATACCGATGTCCGAATACAAATTCAGATATCGATATGGATATCTGTAACTCTGCTGAATTGTTTGCGCTCGCAATTTTTCTTCCTCGAAGTTCTAGATGCAAACTTTGTACGCAGTTTAGGAGTCTGATGTCACCACCTGCAGTATCATACTAGTCCCAAAAATAGGGGAATTGAGATTTTAGATAAAGACTTCAATCTATATCTATGAAGAGTATTGCTACAGGTACCGACCAAAACTATACCGAAATCGTACAGACGGCGTCGCCGGCTGTCCTCCGGCCACCGGACGGCCGATCCGAGCCGTCCAAAAATTCTTAAAAGAAAAACCGAGGGGGTCCACGCGGGAATCAAGGCCATCCGATGTGTGTAGGGTGCTTGATCTACACACCCTTTTTTTCGTGTATATACGGGCATCCGATGTGTGTAGGGTGCTTGATCTACACACTCTTTTTTTCGTGTATATACACACATTCCCACGTGGACCCCCTCAATTTTTTTTTATAGAATTTTTGGACGGCTCGGATCGGCCGTCCGGTGGCCGGAGGACGGCCGGCGACGCCGTCGGTACGATTTCAGTAGAGTTTTGGTCGGTACCTTTATCTTTTCCGATCTATGAATTCCCATGTTATGTTCACTCTCCAATTCTATCCACATGCACTCTTTGGTATTTTTATTCACGAAAGAATTACGAGATTATCCTTTTTATGTGGGGAAAAAAAAAAAAGAATGTATAAAGGGATTTTGTAATTTCACGCGAATAAAGACAAGAAGAAGAAGAGAGGAGTATATGTAGATGGGCCAATAAAGGGTTCTGAATTCAAATTTCCTATTATTTAAGAGGATGATGGAACAAAGTGGTTCGGTTAATGACATTAACCAATCATATCATACCAACTCAATTTTCATTTGTTCTTAGCTGCCCCAATATCAACAAGACCACTACCCCTATTCTCCCATAGAAAACCTCCCTCAAAAGCTAGGCAAATAATGCTTTGCCTATTTGGGTCATATGACTTAGTACTAATTATGAGCTAAACTGGAATGTTTTTTCTTTTGATAGATCAGGTGGAGTGGGAACTTGTAGACAATCTTAAAATGAGCAAGTAAGGGCAGGTAGTAATAATACTTTAACAAACAAGCCTTAATGCTAGGCTTTAGTCAGGATATACTAAGCCCACGTGACATGAGCTAGGATTCATGTCTTGATCCGATGAGTAGGCTCCCCACGCCGGGCGCGGTATCCTCTGTTCTCAAAATTTATGTCCACGCGATTGCCTGTTTTTCGTAGTGATTTCCTATGAACTTGTTGGACTGTGAAAATGCTCTCGAAATGTTTCTTGAATGAATAGTTGTGACTCTCATCGACGAAACCAAATGAAAAACATCGAACCCGTTTGATGACTAGGTAAAAGGGTAGTAACAGACGAGTAGCACATAAAGAATTGATCGCACAAACGAATGGGAGATCAATCGTACTGCATGATTGGTCACGTACACAAGACTTCTACGTACTTACAATTTTTTTTTATCTTCTATTTTTTGAGATTTTTCATTATATCATGCAATTGAGAGTGTATTAGATATGGAAACAAAGATTATTAAAACCTGAGAGTCCTTGGCCCCAGGACACAAGATCAGATTGTCAAACCTAATATGCTACTTTTGAGTGCTTTTACAAGTGTAGCAGCACTTATCCTGCTTAATTAATTTGCTCTGCTTTCACTTGCCTATAAATCCCCATACCAGTCCCCTCTTGCCAAGCACAGTACTCATCAGCTCTAGCATAATCCGAAACACATACTTTTACAAACCCTAAAAATTTCCTAGCTGGGTTTTTTTTTTTTTTTTTTTCCCTTTCCCAAGAAGATGAAGGCAGGTGCTATGGAGCTCGGCGCTGCCGCTGTCGCTGTGAAAACTGGGGTGAACAGAGGTGTGGCGATACTAGACTTCATTCTGAGGCTCGTCGCGATTGTAGCCACCTTAGCTAGTGCAGTCGCCATGGGAACGACTAACGAGACGCTTCCTTTCTTCACTCAGTTCATTCGGTTCAGGGCTCAGTACGAGGACTTCCCAACGTTTACGTGAGTAGTACTCCCTGGTCGCTTTGTTCGCGCACTCTTCCGATCCTCAAATATCTGTGTTATGATGACATGTTTCGTGTTCTTTCGAAATATACTGAAACCGTTACTTGTGTGTGTGTCCGTCAAAACAGGTTTTTCGTGGTTGCGAATTCGGTTGTGAGCGTTTATCTGGTTCTCTCCCTAGCACTATCCATCTTCCACATCTTGAGGAGTCATGCACATTTCTCTAGGATTATCTTGATCTTCTTCGACACGGTATTTTCCTCCAAATCTTTTTCCTACTTTTCGCATGTCTCCATAGCATTTACTCTTCCAGGAGATTGAACTAAAATGAATATTTACACAATGGTGAGATAGGCCATGCTGGGGCTTTTGACATCGGCAGCTTCCGCGGCGGCTGCCATCGTGTACCTAGCACACAAGGGGAACACAAGGGCAAACTGGTTTGCAATCTGCCAGCAGTTCAACTCCTTCTGCCAGCGAATCTCGGGTTCCTTGATCGGTTCCTTCGGAGGAATCCTGATTCTCATGCTGCTGATCTTGATGTCAGCTGTTGCACTTTCTCGACGTTGATTCGGTTTGCCGCCAATGGTCGAAGTACCCGAGTCTTCTGAGATTTGATGAAGCATGTGTGATATGAGTAAAGGGTCGTGTTTTCTTGTGTATTCATTCAAAATCACGGAGTGGTATACCGATTGTGAGAGTCATGTTTGTGTTCTTATGGTTATTTTCTTTCTGTCAAATGGTTTGTGTAATAATGGATTTGCTTTCTTTCTTTCTTTCTTTCTTTCAGTTTAATGAATTCTATCTGCAATCTATTTCTCTTACAATGGTTTGTGTAATGGATTTCCTCCATCCAATGGACATAATGATCCTAAACGTCACAGTATAGTTCCTGGACTTTCTTTCAGTTTAATGTATAGTTGAGACGGGAGGAAGCTTGGGAACTATACTGTGACGTTTAATTAGGAACGTAAGGTCAAATCCCCAAAATCGCCAATGCTGAAAGGGGCTAATAACCATTTTCTTGAGCTCCCCACCGCTCAATGATGAGCTTTGCCAATTTTCGCCTCCGATGCGACCAGGAAAGAATACACGGGCAAGCCTGGCCCTCCGCCTGAATTGAATTCATATCTCCTTTGTATGGTTGAGAAGGGAGAAAGTCCGGAAACTATACTGTGACGTTTAAGATCGTTAAGTCCAATCCCCATTGTCAATCAGGCCACGCTGAAAGGGGCTAATAACCATTTTCTTCAACACCCCACCGCTAAATGATCAACTTTGCCAATTTTTGCCTCCGATGCAACCAGGAGAATACATGGTCAAGCCAATCCCGCCTGAATTGAGGCTTATTTCGGCTAAATAAGTCAAGATGGCTTATTTTTATTATTCAATTTTTTTTTCACATTTGTTAGTTTTTTGTCGATTTTTTGAAGATTATTGTTTTGTCATAACAAGAGGAATCTAAAAAATAAAAAATTACGATCAAAATTTATTTATTTTTAAAATAAAGACGAAAATAAGTTACCCTGACTTATTTAGCCGAAATAGGCCAGAATTAATATCTCCCCCGTATAGTTGAGAAGGGAGAAAACTCAGAAACTAGACTGACGTTTTGGACCGTAAAGCCAATCCCTATCGTGGGAAAATGACGGCTAAGGACGTGTTTTGATGATTAATACCCGCCAAGGACATTTTGGTTATTAACAAATGCTCTTAACATGTCCTTAAAAGGTATTAATTATCAGAACACGTTATGGGCTGTCATTTTCCCCATCGTCAATTAGGCCACACTAAAAGGGGCCGAGGTTATTAGCCCAAGATGAGTTAAGTTTGTAGGCCCAAAGACTTGCCCTGTTGTAGCTCCACGTTCTTTGTCCGGGAAATTCCAGGCCGGTCACATATTTTGTATTGGGTTTTGTGTCAACCCTCTTTTGTCGCACTATCCCACCTAGGCTCTTTTCAAAGATGTTTTTACTAATTTGCCCTCACCCCGTTATGTAGATAACATATAAATGTGTGGTTGATGAGTTTTTTTCCATGAACATGTGGTTGATGTTGACATATGCTGATGTGAACATATTTGTTATTTTTTGCATTACAAAGTTTAAAACTCAATATCTTTTATATATATATATATCAGTTTTTTGTAAAATTTATATTTTTAGAATCTACTCAAAGAGATCTAATGATCTATCAAACAACACCCATATTGAATAGAAAATTATGTGCACATTTTTTGTTTTGTTTTTTAGAGTGTGAATTGTAAAATTTTTGGATGTGAATTGTATAGAGTTTGTGTGAATTCTGCATTTAAAGGGTGTGAATTGTTTCATTTTGGAGGGTGTAAATTCTTTCATTTTAGAAGGGTGAATTCTGTATTTAAGAGGTGTGAATTGCTTATTTTGGGGAGTGAGCTGTGTGATGTGTGAATTTTTTATTTTGAGGGGTATAAATTCTTTCATTTGAGGTGTAAATTTTTTCATTTTTGGATGTGAATTTGGGGGAGTGTGTAGTGATGTGTGAATTCTACATTTTCAGGGATGTGAATTCTTTCATTTTGGAGGGTGTGAATTGTTCAAAAGGGGTGCAAATTCTTTCATTTTGGGATGTGAATGGTGTATTTTGGGGAGTGAATGGTGATGTGTGAATTTTGCATTTTGAGAGGTGTGAATTCTTTCATTTTGGATGATGTGAATCGTTCAAAAGGGGTGTGAATTCTGTATTTAAAGGGTGTAAATTCTTTTCATTTTGGGGAGTGAATTGTGTATAGTATGTGTAAATTTTGCATTTGAATGGTGTAAATTTTTTTATTTTTGAGGGTGTGAATTATTTAGAAGAGGTGTGAATTGTTTGATTTTGGAGAGAGGTGTGAATTCTTTTATTTTGGGATGTAAATTATGTATTTTGAGAAAGAGTAGAGTATAGGACGTGTAAATTTTGCATTTGAAGGATGTAAAATCTTTCATTTCGGAGGATGCGAATTATTTATAAGAGGTGTGAATTCTTTTATTTTGAAGGGTGGAAATTCTGCGTTTAAGGGGTGTGAATTCTTTCATTTTGGAAAGTGAATTGTGTAAATGAGGTGTGAATTCTGCATTTGAGATGTGTGAATTCTTTCATTTTGAATGATATGAATGTTCAGAAAGGATGTGAATTCTTAATAAAAGGATACAAAATTAACTTTTTTTTATATGTGCATAATTTCATTTTCAAAATGAATCTTGTTTGAAAGATTTTATTGAGTAAATTTTAAAAATATTTTTGTTTTCAAAATTTGTTATGTAAAACAAAAGTTATAATTGTTTAAACTTTTAATCATATATGAGCTGTATATATTTATGTATGTATATGTATGGATAAGTATGTACGTGTAAACATGTGACAATTCGACAGAGAGAAAAAAAAGTTACGATTAGAAAATATTATTTGGTGATTTTCAAACAATACTCCATCACTCATCAAATGCCAAATGTCAATTTTTTTTCTTCTCAAAACACTAACAAAAGGTAATGGGTCGCATAATATTAACCAATGATACATGAGTTGGGATACTATAATGTAATGTTTCATTCGCATGGGATAATTTTTTCTAATCCTAAACTTAAAAAGTGCGCTGGACAACGAATGTGCGAGGGTATTTTCGTGAGTTTACTTAAAACGGGGTTTATGGGGAATGAACTTGACACGCGATGAACTTAGATGGATAGAAGGTGACAAAATTGGGTTGGCCAGTCAGAACCCCTTCTTTGTCTGAAATATCAGCACATTTAAAGGATTGTTTTGGGCTTTAGGCCGAGTTCAGGAAGGCCATATGCGAATCTGTACCCGTAAAGCGTTATCGTTTAGTTCACGCTATATTTTTGTAATTTTTCATTTCGGTTTTTTAGTTCTTCTTCTCTGTTTTTTTAATCCATGTTTCATTTTTTGTAAAAAGTAAAACAAAATGAACAAAAGCCCAAAAAGTTCACTAAAAACGAAAAATACCAAAACAGCTGGTATTTTTTGTTTACAATGTCGTCTTTTGTGTACTTTTATAAACTTTGGTCCACATTTTCATACTTTTTCGAATTCTCTCGTTCATATAAACGATTAATCCCAGAAATTATGATAAAAAGCTAAACAAAAATTATGAAAAATAAGTTTTAGTTAAAATACTGAAGATAAAAAAATATAGCGTGAACTCACCCTGATATCTTTAATTTTACTCAAGAGTTAATACATGAAGGAATTAAGGATGAGTTTTGCACATTCACACATGGATGGAGACGTAAAAAAAAGGAGAAAAAACCATCTGAATAAAAGAATAGTGGCGAAATCAATTCCATTATAAACTTTGTCAATTTATACCTTCTACTAGTATTCAATTTTTTTTTAATTTTTTATCATCAAAGTTGCAACTAAAGCTTTCTGCTAGCAGCTGATAGGTCTATGTATGATGTATCCATTTAAGCCCCTCATCTAGGCGCACAAATAATCCCCCTCCCTATGGATGCATCCAATCGGGTCCTTAGGTTACATTTGTTTAGCACGACGTCTTGTTAATTATTACTCGGAGAGAGAGAGAGAGAGAGAGTTGAAAATGCTTAATTCATGTGTTTACATATAGGTTTCGTGAGTCGTTGGATGCGATCGAAATGCAGCTTACGAGAGGCCATTGGATGATTGCCAGAAGACGGCGAGGCCTTGAAGGTTTTCCCCTCTGGTCTAATGGTTCTCAAGTCCATCGCACATTGACTTTCACCTTTTTCAAACTTTTTTGGGGAAAAAAATGAGAGAGAATAATAAAAAGTGAAAAGCGAACAAAAAAGGCGGTGGCCGAACATGGAGAAATATGCAGCTTCAGTATCCGAATACAACGTCTGAACGTTGACAAATTTTCAGTTGACCATTTCATCACTTTGAAAAGGTGGCTAGCTAGGGGGGATAAAATGGAAATCAAATAGGTCACTGCTTACATATATATTTTTTTTCACAGGTCGTTTCTTACAAATACGAAGCAAGAAAAGTATAGCAGTATTTTTTGATCCAGGCCCCGTTCCGGTAATTTTTTTTTTTTTTAAGTACTTATTTTTCCGTTTTATGAGACAGGTCGTTCTCTCACAGTACATCACTTTAAAATTCAAAAATTAAGTAATTTTTGTTGGCAGAACGGAAGCCTTAGATTGAGGGGGTCTTGCAACTTCGATTTTGAATTTCTTCATTTTTCGGTAGGGAAAATCTTTATTTACGGAGGTTCCGTAAATAAGGTTTACGGAGGCCAATCCCGGTCATTCAAAAGTGTTTTGGACAATCCAAATTAAAGACAAACTATTAACTGTAAGAAATGTTTATTACCGGTTAGAAATTAAAAATATATCTCAAAATTCTCAACCGTCGATTGCCAAAACGAACGGCTGAAGTCGGAAAAGTGAGTATCAAGTAGTTGAACAAGAGATCTCCATTCTTGGTCTCCTCATGGCCTCTGAAGCTCACTATTCAGCATTGCTCAAAATCTAAAACTTAAATGAAGCACATGTGCCAATAGATATCTCCGTGGAAAATCTCCAACAAACCCTTTTTCTGTGAAGAGCTTGTTCACGGAACCTCCGTGAATGAGTCTCTCTCTTTTCGGTATCTGATCTATCTACTAAATTATGGATACCAAACATTCTACTATTCTGGTGCTGTTCACAGGTTCGTATTTGGAAGATGAGGTCATGAATGATCAAAATCAATCAAATAGCAACAATGCAACAGCAAACTTTCCAAATTAGATAAATTTCATACCCCATCAAACGTAAGTGGGCTCCGTAGCGAGCAAACTCGCTACAAGGTATAGTGAGTAATCACAGTCGTCCGACTCAGAATTCAATAGTTCGAATTTAAAATAAACTCTTTAAAAAAAAAAACACTTTCGGACAGCTGAGATTACTCACTACACCTCGTAGTGAGCAAAACTCGATGTAGGGCCCCCAGATCCCCATCAAGTAGATGATTCAGGAAATGTTAATCTGAAGGTCCTGCAGATCAAAGACGACTAACAATTCAATTAGCAAGACTTATTCATGCTAACCACCTTAAATAAATTAAAATTAAATTAATAGGGAAGTTATCATTAGGAATATTCTAAAGAGATACTAATTGGGAATCATTTTGATCCATGGTAATAAGTATAGAAATTAACCAACCCTAATTAATTAACCAAACCTAATTAACAAATCTACCACCTCCCTCAGATCTCACTCATATGTTAGAAAGCAAGTGGTTGGAAGTATTACTACTTCTCAGCTGCCATGGTTCTCATGAACTGAATAACGAAGTATTAAAAGACGAAATTAGTACTAATTAATTGAACTTGGGATCTGCAAAACATGATTAATTCTCAGACGCAATTATAATTATGTATTATCCTTCTTCATTTCTGGTACATATTATATTGTCCTTCAAGGATATGGCTTTCCACGCATTGACTTTGAGAATATAGAAGTAAAATTCTTCCATTTGTTTCTTGTGGGGGATTAATATTATTATTATTTTTTCTTGGTTTGAATGTGTACCACTCTTAACCTGTTCGAGACCAACTCCGCTAAAGATCGGTCAACTCATTTAACAGAACTTTTGAACTCGTTAAGATTTCTAACCAGGCTTTTAATCCATTTCTCAACTCGTTCGGGTTATTTATCGGTCCTTTTTATTCCGTTCACATCGGTGAATGTTTAGATATTCTCATTTCAAATTAAGGGGGAGAAGCCAAAGCAAACAAGTTAGCTAGGAAGACTAATTCGAAACATGTTGTCCTATGACCCCATAAATTTGTTCCCATGAAAAAACACTTAACGAAGTTAGGTGTAAGAACCACATGCATCCTCCATTCTAGGCTGGTCCATGACATATCAACTTTAAATCTCATCTCGATACTTCACTTTAAATGATAACTAAAACTAAATTACAGATCAATATATAACATTTTTGCATCGTTGAAGGATATAGTACTCTTGGTAATTGGAGTTCATCTGAATCTTTGGCGGAATATGCGTCACGCAATATGCTTGGGTTGAGTTGAGTTGAAAGACGACAATTCTCTCCTCTCTTTTTTTCCCTCGTTTTGCTTTGTCTGATGATTACTCCGTCGTGTAATTGTCGCTGGACTTATTGAAAGAAGGAGGAGGAGGAGGAGGAGGATCGACGAAAAATTAGGAGAATTTTAGCATAAGTATTATTTATTTATTTCCATTTTTGGTTAGACATTTCCATCCCATATTTCTTCCTACCCACAGTCCACACACTTGTTATTACAATAGTTGAGGTTGTCTTTGTTCTTTGAATCATGTTCCCCATTATGCACTACTGTCTGGAAAACATCTCAGCGCTAGCTGCCCATTCGTTTAGGTACAATGAATTTGGAGCTCAGGTCTTTATTTTTGGTACCCATCAATTACCTAATCTATCTTTCGGTTACGTCATAATTATTCACATAAACGGTCCGTTTGATTAATGAGATAGTGGTAGAAAATGCGAGAAAGAGAAAAAAAAAATTACTTATTTTGCGTTCACTTAGCAAGAATATCCAAGAAAGTGAACTTTCCTGTACAACTCTCTAAAGCATGAGAGTCTGTTTTACTTTTTGTCACAAAATGTGCAGGAAATCCTTTTTTCCTCGAGAAAATCAACAATAATTACTCCTAACAGTCGAACTTCCTTCTTTATCTTTTTCCCTCTACCTCTCTTCTAATTTCGGCAATTTTATTCTCTCCATATAAGGATATTATTTTCTCTACAATTTTCTTGCAAAATTTTCATTCTAATCAAAAGGATGTGAGGGAAAAAAAAAATCTTTTTATTTTCTTTTACTTCACTTTCTATCATTTTCACTTTTCATTTTATTTTTCTCACTAATCGAACGGACCCTAAGCAATTTTAAGTAGAGAGTCTAACCGATAATGCTATATAGGGTTGACATAGCCAAGGTCCTTAAAAACACGTCTCTAATTAATATGGTTAGTCAAAAAACAAAAAGCTAAATAAAAACACGTGTCTAATTGATTAAGAACGGAATCTCTTGGTCAAAGTTAAAATAACTGTGGGAAGAAATTTCTATACTTTGTTTGGTTTGCTTTTTGAAAAAAAAAAAAATTTAACTCAAAAAAAAATATTATTTTTATTTTCAATCATTACTTTCATTTCTCTTATCACTCATTACCTCTATCTCCAATCATTATTATCATTTCTCTCTCTATCTCTCTCCACTCATTACTCATATTTTTAATCATTACCCTGATTTTTCTCTAGACTCATTCCCCTAAAAATCAAAACTTAAAATTTTTCAAAAATTCATCCAAACACAATAGAATTCTTATTTACGGTGCTGCGCCCATGCAACTCAAAGTTGAAGTTGGATGGATCGGTTCCGGATTACCAAAAAAAAAAAAAAAACTCTCATATTGTGTTAGATTTAAAGTTTATTTCACCGAAGAACCAAGTATACGCTCATCGAAAAAATGTACAAGATTTGTATCTTCTCAACATCGACTTTTAATGCAAACAATACGGAGTTACATCATTAAATGCATGTAAGTGACGGTGATTTGTGTTTGTTTAACTGGTCAGAAAAATTCTCATTATGTAAGCCGTTCCACTAATTTTCTTATTTTTAAGTACTTTTATTTTTTGTTTAACAAGATAAGTCATCTACATAATAAGGGAGGACGGTTTTTGAATTTTATGTCTCTATAAATCCTAATCATTGATTTGCTCTATAAATCCTACGGCTCTCCTTCTTTCTCTCTCTTAAACAATAGTAATTGCACAATTGCTACTAATTAAATCTCACGTTGCGCTGTGCCTTTAAGACAAATCCTAGTATTTTTACAATATATATCACCTTTAATTCGAAACCCTAAATTATCTACCGCTTGGTTAGCAAAGCGGAATTATATACTTGCTGGAAAGTTGAGCATATAAAAATCAGGGATTACTAGTTGCGTATAATCTGGATTTAGTGTATTAAATTATTGGGTCGCCTAACCCTTACCAGAAATATCACCGTGCGGAATTTTCCACGAACCACATCACGCCACGTGGTAGCTCCCCCTCGTGCATCATGTCGGAACAGAGGAAACATGGCCCACAAATGCCTTGAGCGCTTTATTTTCAACCTTCTACGATAGTGTGCCAAAAAGGTTAGGTATATTCTTTTTTCCACCACCCGTCGTGATGTTCGAATTAACTTACGCGCATTTTAACTATTTTTTTATTTTAGTTCGGTCAGAGATAGGCTATCCACTTCGGAACTAGGCAATCTATGAGAAATTTCTCCTTTGCGAGCTGGCTCTAAGGCCGCTAAATTTCAAACCCAAAATGTTTGAATTTACAACCCAACCCTATTTTCAGGTTTAAAAGTTGATATTAAATTTTTTCCACTGACGGTGGAAAACACCACTTTTCCACCAACATTTTTTTCGATCTTACCATGTGTTTATTGTTGATTTGAACGGTTCATCTTGTAGACTTCATATAGTAGTGTATCCATGCAAAAATAAACTTGATCCGACATCGATAGGAGTATCAAAAAATTGAATTTTGCTTTGTAAAATGAAGAGTTTATCTTTATTATTGTTGACAAAAATCAGATCGTCCATTTTATAAACCAAACTTCAAATTTTGATATATCTATCGACTCCGATCAAGTTGATTTTTTTCATGGCAATACTATATTGCGGGTCTTAAAATATGAACGGTTCAGATCACAACAATAATACTCGGTGGGGCCCATAATAGACGGTGATGAAAAAATAAGATTTTACTCTGGTGATAGACAGAATTTATTCTCTTAAAAGTTAGGTTTATTGTTTTACACCTTTGACCTTTCCAACCGGCCAATGGGATCTCCCCCAGTGGATCGTTTTTATTCGGCCGCAACTCCGTCGGCGGCGGCGGCAGAGACGGCACTGTTAATTTCCCATTTTCTCTCGAATCTTACGTGGCGAGATATGGTGAGAAAATGTGATCGAATCACCACCGTCGGCTGGATGGTGATTGTTTCCCACACGGTTGAAATTACTCGAACTGGCAAAAGCATACACGAGTCTGCACTAATTTATTACTTACTCCTCCAACCGTGGATAAGTATCCAGTCCACATACCACCGATGGTGGTAGCTGGATGGCAAAAGTCTCTTCATTTTCAAACAAGACTTAGGTTCGAATCTTGTCAGTGGCAAAATAACGAGGGATTTGTTCTTTTGTCATTCTGTATCTAGGTGCAGAGACGGATTTAAGTGTGGGCATATGGGGGCTAAGGCCCTCGAGTGGTTTCGGAGTTTTTTTTTTTTTAAAGTAATATTAATATGAGTTGTAGTTTTTTTGTTTGTTGAGAACACCTAAGTATTGTATTTTGTTTTGGGTGTTATTTAGACATTTACATACTTTAAGAATGTGTTCGTTTCGGGTCTTAAACTCCAATTTTTCTCTCCTCGCACGGTCTCTCGTAAGTTTTTCCTTTAATTATTAATCTAATTTTTTTTTAATCTCTCTCCACTTTTACTACCAAAAAAACCTCCCTCAAAATCTAAACCAAACGAACTATTAGATTTCCAAACCTTAAAATTTTAAAATCTTGTTCATTAAGTTCGACCCCCGCATTTATAAAATCTAGGTTCCGTCCTTGCTTAGGTGGTGCTGTAATGACGGCCTGTTCCCACGAACAGTAGCTATGGCTCGAACCGAATATTCCACAGTGGATATAGACCTCCTATGGTCACGCCTAAGCAGGATTGCTACGTTGGTCGCCCCCTCTCACCCTTTTTTCTGATAAAAAAAAAAAAAGTATCCAGTCCACATTGAGTAATACTCCAATGCTTATGTGGAAATAATTAGGGACTCCGAGATTGAATTTTTAGCTTATAGCTCGAGTTCGAGATTCAGTTCAGACTTATTCACGAGTCACGATCCATGTTAGGTCTAACTAAGTAACTACCCATTTTATATGTTCTCTACGTTTCTATAATTAACCTCATTTTCATTTGTCTCGGTAAAATCTTTCGGTGGCATATTCGATCGGTACGGTTCCCCCTCCCCATTATATAGAAAAAATGAGCCATGGTAATTTACGTTAGACCGACACCGACTCAACCTCAAATCCTCTTAGCTAGCTCAAAGATTTGGATGAGCGGAACTCGATAGAGCTCGTTTTGCAAGATTATGATCGAGTAATTCTTTTTTTCCCCGAGATTATGAGTAATATTGATACACTAAAGGTTTTGTTTGTTGTCATCTACAAGATTGACTTATTTAGAGAGAGACCTTTGTTGGAACGTCTAGCTTCAAGTTTAACTCCCGTTCGGCTAAATAAGTCAACTAGCTTAATTTTTTGTTCTTATTCAATTTTTTTTTTTGTATTTGTTAATTTTTCGTCAATTTTTTGGGGATTATTGTATCGTCATGATAAGAGGAATCTAAAAAGTAAAAAATTATGATTGAAATTCATTTTTTTAATAAAGACGAAAAATTGGCTTATTTTTGTCTTTATTCAAAAAAATTAAGTTTCAATCATATTTTTTTTTTACTTTTTAGATTCCTCTTGTTATGACGATGCAATAATCTCTAAAAAATTGACGAAAAACTAACAAATACAAAAAAAATTTGAATGAGGACAAAAAAATAAATCAGTTGACTTATTTAGCCGAATGGATAAACATAAAAGGTTAACAACTCCCCGTTCTTCTCGCTTTTTTTTTGTATTTCGTTGCTTTTTAAAATTTGATCGAGAGCTTTCTATGCTTTCAGATTTTTCTTGTTTAGTTCGATGGATAAACATCAGTGCCGGCCATGACTTTTCGGGACGTAAAGTGGCGGCCTCTTTAACTTTAGCTCAAAGCCAGCAATGGACCGGTAAATCCACTTTAACTTAATACTTGAACAAATCGCCAAGCCAGCAGAATTTCAAAAAGATAAGAGGATTCTTCAGACATTCCAAGCACGACCTAGCTGAGAGGATAATTCCAATCACTTCAAATCTTGAGACTATTAGGAGATTCTTGGTTGTTAACTTCAAGACCTTAAAATTAGTCGATGTGCGCAGAAGCTAACTCGAACAGTCGAGAGTGAGGGGGGGGGGGGGGGGGGGGGGGGGATAATTTCTAATCACTCCAACCAAAGCTTGCTAACAAATACGGTTGTGCAGCTTGCCAGCTTGTGCAATTAACACCATTATCATAAAGAAAATTTTAAAAGTTAAGAAAGGTTTGCTTTTGCATTATTAAGCTTTTAGTTAGTTAAAGCATGGAAAGAGTTATAGTACTAATTAATTATTGCTATCTAATCACATGGCAAATGATGTGTCCCTCCTAATCTCTCTCACTTTCTTTGCAGTCCTTTCACATCCCTCCTTTTGTTTCTCGTCTTTTTCCCCCTTTTGTAGTTTACTTTCAAAATGACAAAAGAGTCCTTCCAAATGTGACCTTTGGAAGGTACAGCAAAGGGTATTTTAGGATTATCATCAAAATGACGACAAGTTGAGTGAGAGGTGTGGGAGCCTCATTTCTAGTAATGGTTTAGGTAGTGAGCATTTTCCATAAATGATCGTCCAGTAGAAAGGATCGGATCTTTTCAGAAGGATTAGAATAAGAACAATTTAGATGATGTTAATGCGTGTGTGTGGGTGCAAATTATTGCAACTTAATTTCGTTGCTAATCGAAGATATTTCTGGTCATCACTATTCTAATGTAGAATACGCTAGAAAGAATATGCTCGTACACGGTTTCAACGAGCACACGTATCAGTCGGAGCGGCTCAATTCATCGGTAGAAGATGATAAAGAGATCAGTCTCGTGAATACGACTCTTTTCTTCTCAGCGTGGTATTTTTATTCGTGCCTCTCGTTATGTAGATATTGAACGTCCGATTTGATATGAATCTCAAGATATGTTTTAAAAAACACTTTTCTTTTATAAATTGTTTGACAATCTAACCACTTAATTTTTATATTTTGGAGATTGTTGAATTAATCTTCCTTAATTGATTCTGACCTCTGGATGGATTTTGTTTCCAAAAAGATGAACCTTGAAATTAATTCCAAATTGCAGGTATTTTTCTATCTATCTGTACATGGTTCACCTTGTCCATGCCTTTGCATGAGGTTTACAATACCTATGACTAGCTTGCTTTATCAATTATGGACAAAAATTATAGTTGGCCAAACATTGTCATAGGTTGAGAAATTGGGTTCTAGAGTTGAATAGATGACTTGATCATTTACAAAAAGGAGCAGGTATATATTTGGGACTTGGGAGGGTGTGTGTATATATGTGATGCGCACAGAATGACAGAATGAGAGAGGAGGTCATTTTCGTCAATTGGACTTTAAAGAGATTTTTTTTTTTTAAATGGAATAAAATTATTGATGTCTATGGTGTTCCTTCGACGCGACTCTTCTCTAGTCTATGGAACGGACTCGAATAAACAGATGGGCCAATAGGATCAATCGATCGATCAAACGTTTCATTTCAAAGGTCGTAACAGTTTCTTTTTTAAAACCTATATATATATCATCCAAAAAAAGCTTAGTCTATTATTGTTAGTGAAATCATAATCATATTCACCTAGAAAAAAAAAGAGTAAGGGACCGGAATTCTCTCCAATTTTTTTGGAGTCAAATGAAATTTGATCCGAAACTTATAATTGTTTGGTTAGTATTTTACTTTAGTTTTTCAATTATTATCATATTTTTTTCTCCAATCATTATCTTATTTCTCTAATTATCATTTTCTCATCTCTCTCTATGTCTCTTCAATCATTACCCATCTCTTCATATCCTATTTCTCTCTCCACTCACTACCAAAACTAAAATAAACTAAGGCCCCGTTCCGTTTTCTCTAAAAACCTTCTTTTTCAAAAAGAAGGTAATTTCAAACTCAAATATAACGAAAATGAAAAATGATTTTTCAATTTTTCGTGCACTGTCTAAAAGAACTTAATGAAATCTATCAAATAAGATCCATATTGGTAGAAAAATTATTTGCGTAAACACATAATTTTTGACCTAGAAATTACCTTCTTTTTCTTAAACTTCATTTTCTTAAAAAGTTGAACGACTTCTAAACTGCCAACCAAACAAAGCCAAAGAACGGCGTTTAACCCTAAATTTTTAACACGAACAATCTATTGGATGATTCGGATTTGCGTATAAATGAATAATTAGGACCATCTTATGGACTCGTGAGGAACCACGTGTGCACTCACATGGGTCCGATCATTGTCTCTATCTTGAATTGGAGAACAGCAGGATATTTTTAAATGGAATGGTCAGCAGTTTTTGTAGTCTCCTACTCTCGGACCGATATAATCGGCAATAAGTTTGGTGGGGAAGATTTTTTCCCTCTTTTTTTTTTTTTTTTAATCAAGAATACGTGATAAAGTAGGTTCCGTTGCTGAAAGGAAAATAAATACTTATTTTTTAATGAGACAATTTTAAGCTCAAAAATCATATGTTTATGCAAATAATTTTCTATCAATATGGATATTGTTTGATAGATCTCATTGAGATCTTTTATACTGTGTAAAAAAAATTGAAAAATTATTTTTCATTTATATTATTTTTGAGTTTAAAAATGTGAAGTAAGTATTTATTTTTTAAGGCGGTATTCTGGAAGGGTGCCTAATAATCTGCTCCATATTTCACAGTAGATAACATTGGTTAAACAAATACCAACTAACACAGTTGATAAGTTATACAAATTTTTAACCTATTATCTCTTTACGTAGTAACTAGCAAAATCCCGTGTGATAGTACCTGATTATGCTAGCTCTCTAGAATTATCATTGACGAAAAAATTATAAATTTTGCGTAATTATGTTCTAATATGAACTGAGGCCCCGTTCCAGAACACCTTCTTAAAAAATAAGTACTTATTTCACATTTTCAAACTCAAAAATAATGTAAATGAAAATAATTTTTCAATTTTTTTTGCACCGTATTAAAGATCTCAATGAAATCTATCGAATAAGATCCATATTGATAGGAAAATTATTTGCGTAAATATTTGATTTTTGAGCTTGAAATTGCCTTCTTAAAAAAATAAGTACTTATTCCCTTTTCCGGAACGGGCCTGAGTAGATCGGGTGTGTTCTAGAACGCAAAATAAATACTTATTTTTTTAAGAAGGCAATTTCAAACTCAAAAATGATAGACTTAGTAAAATCTAAAAATATGCAATATAAATCTCATCTGAAAGATCTCATTAAGATCTTTTAAACGTTGCAAAAAAAAAATTTATTTTTTATTTACATTATTTTTGAGTTTGAAAATATGAAATAAATATTTACTGTTTTTAAAAAAGATATTCTACCACTAGCCCTTTTATTTTAACTTTAGAACTATAAGGGACTTTTTCGCATATATAGTTATTTTGAGAATGTTTTTTATCCTTGGAAAAACTAGTACTCCATAGTACGAGGAATTTTTCAGTGCCGAGCGGATATTGCCGACGTGGCACCCGCTAGGCGCACCAGAGCCGTTCAATCTATTTTTGGACGGCTCGGATTAAAACACATTCTCTTCTCTCATTCTAACACTTTCTTTCTCCAAATCTGAACCGTCCAAACACGTAATGGATGATTCGAATGCGAGAGCGGGCATCACGTGGTACCCGCTCGGCACTGAAAAATTTTCCCCGTAGTACAATGAAAGAGAATATTTTGAGTTGTGAGTCTGGATCCCCAGGTACCTCCCGAACCCACCGCGAGCTTGGATCCCCTATAGTCTCTACCCGGAAAAGTTACTGATCCTTTGGTTCTTGTTTGTTGGTTCATTTTCGATGTTCGTGTCATTTTTTATAATTGTAGTATATAAGTTTCAATTTTATAATGGGTTCCATGATTTTTAGAGATTCATGTAAAAAGATACGTATAACTGGTCGTGGCACGTCGTCCTCTCCAAATTTTTTTTCTCCCCCCCTCTTTAGGGAAGGATAAACCAGCGGGGTAGTACAGTTAGTTGTTCTTGGTCAAATTCAAGAAGAAAGAAATTGATACTAATTCAATAAAGTGTGTGCGTGTATGTGTGTGTGGGAGAGAGAGAGAGAGAGATTGCCAACCACAGTTGCGTTACGAACCACGTTTCTTTCTCACCCAAGAATCCACTATTTAGGGAGCTCTGCTCCTCACAACTCGTTTTTTCTTAACAACATTTCGATCTTTCTGTTACACTATTCTCTCTCTCTCTCTCTCTCTCTGTGCATATTTTCTGCCATCCAGGTTTTAGCTATTTCTATCTTTGTTTTCGAAGCTTAGTTTTCAAAAAACCCACCAATTCAGCCTTTATAAACACTTCTAACCTTGAAACAGAGGAAGTTAGAAAGGAATTACTGGAATGGAAAACGATTCCGGACTTTGTAGGGATGAAGAGCAAATGGAATTGCCACCGGGCTTCCGGTTCCACCCGACGGACGAAGAACTAATAACCCACTATCTATCCGAAAAGGTCCTCGATAGCTGCTTCTATGCTAGAGCCATTGGAGATGTAGACTTGAACAAGGTTGAACCCTGGGATTTGCCTTGTAAGTTCTCTCTCTCTCTCTCTCTCTCTCTCTCTCTCTCTCTCTCTCTCCGATTCTTGTTGTGTTTCTAAATTGTTCTCTGTGATTCCTTGAAAATGAAGGGAAAGCGAAAATGGGCGAAAGAGAATGGTATTTCTTCTGTGTTAGAGATAGGAAGTACCCAACGGGGTTGAGGACTAACAGGGCTACCGTCGCCGGTTACTGGAAAGCTACCGGAAAAGACAAGGAGATTTTCAAGGGGAAATCCCTCGTCGGAATGAAGAAAACCTTGGTCTTTTACAAAGGGAGGGCTCCAAAAGGAACAAAAACAAACTGGGTTATGCACGAGTATAGGTTAGAGGGCAACTATTCCCTCTACAACTTGCCTCAAACAGCAAAGGTATAAAATAAAATAAAAAATCCTCTGTTTTCACTCTATTTTGTTTGGGTTTATTTAACTTTTTGTTTGTTTTTTTGCAGAATGAATGGGTGATTTCAAGGATTTTCCAAAAGAACGCCAGCGGAAAGAGGACGCATATTTCTGGGTTGGTGAAAATGAGGAGTTCCGAAGACGATTTACAGACTTCGAATCTGCCTCCTCTAATGGACTGCTCTGCTGTTTTCGAAGGCCAAACAAGAAGCACGGCCGGCGGTGCTTCTCACGTGACCTGCTTCTCCGACACACCGGAGGAGAAAAACCCACATGACCAAATGGCTGATAGCTTCGTCAACCCGCTCCTCGCCTCTTCCTCTGCTTCAAAGCCTCTGTTTCCGAAAGACTCTTTTGTTTCGGACTCTCTGTTGTCGGCCCAATTCGTGCCGAACATGGAGAGTTTCAATTACCTGGAGTCCACCCTGATGCAAGATCAGTCTATGATGAGGTTATTGTTCAATAATATGAAGAGGGAATCAATGGAATTCTCTACCGACACCGGGATGAGTACCGATATGTCGTCGGTTCTGTCAAGCCATGAAATGGACCCGATTCTTTCAACTGGACATGTGGATCTTGATTGTTTGTGGAATTATTGAATTTGAAGATGAAATTGTAGAAAGTAGTAGGAAAAAGAATATTGGGAGGAAATTAAGGGGAGATTTTTCATTAGTTCATCATGCAAGTTGTTAGTAATGTTGTTATCAAGTTGTTCTTTGTGCGTTAGGGTGTAGATTTTTCATTACCAATCATTGTAGTAAAACACATCCCTCTGTGTATTGTAAGCAAAGCAAATCGTTTGTCTCTCTCTCTCTCTCTCTCTCTCTCTCTCTCTCACATCAGTTCATGGTTTGATATTCCGTTCTTTGTTTTTGTTTTTTTATCCCTGTTTCATCAGTTTTGTATTGTCCACCCTCCCTCTCTCTCTCTCTCTCTCTCTCTCTCTCTTGTTTCATCAATTTTGTATTGTCCAGTGTCCACCCTCTCTCTCTCTCTCTCTCTCTCTAAATATCTAATCAGTCAGGGTTAGGATTAGATGTTAGGACAACAACCAAACCAAGGAAGAGTTCATTACACGACGGAATTAGCATATACTGTACATGGCGTCATATACAAATATCTTCAAATATCATCTCCTATGAATCTCGTTTTTTTTTTTTTTAAATGAATCTTGTTCTCTTATTTTGTTCATAAGTCACCGTTAACGACAAATGTTTTAGCTTTCAGCAAATTATTAAGAGAAATTATATCGCTTGATGTTTCATCTTTCCAATCAGTTTCTGAATGCACCACCATAAAAGTCTTCAAAATATTTCGCAAAAGAAATATCCAAAATTTGATGCCTTAATGATACAAAATGTTGACAACACGTACAATTTCATCTTTTAAAGGAAGTAGCAAAATCAAGATTAAATAATATTTGAGTGGTCATATGTCAACGAAAGACAATATTTCAAGAGTGAAGTAGGAAAAAGACCTGAGTTTTGAGACAATTTAACAAAACTAAAAATCCATAATATGTTCATCTTGTTAATTTGTTACTAGATCTAATATTACAGTATATTTCAAACAAAAAAGAACTGTTTAAGTACTCTTCTTTAAAAAAATTTGGAGTGATTCTTTGTCTTGAATCTTGATGGAGTCCGGTTTTGTTTCTGTTTTTTGTTTTTTTTTTTTTATCGGTGAGTCCGATTTTATTAACCCGCTTAAAACCATATTGGTTATTGGTTAATTCTAACTCGTAAAACTTACTTTACTTTAACCCTATTGAATTAATTTTGAGATAAGTTTAGTTGATCTTCTAAAAAAAATAAATTTTGCGGGTGTAGTGTCAAAATCACCAACTAAATAATACTCCAAGTCCAACTGGTTTGATTTTATTCCTTATATTGATAATAATTTAAATATTAAAAAAAAATTAGGCACTTGAATAATGAATCATGAAGAAGACAAAATTATAATGGATTTTTATGTGTATCACATGAAAAACTATACTCGTAGGGGATCACATTTTAGGGATCCCTGTCCTAGTAAATATAGCCCTCATGCAATCGGACGAAATAGTGACCTGTCGGTCTTTTTTTTTTTCGACGATCAAGGTGTTTGAGCAAACTTACGCGCACCTCAAGTAATCTTCTCGTTAAAGACAGACCATGAACATCGAGACGAGAAAATTCTCAAAAAATTACTTCCTTGCATGCAGCCTGACCGTAATAATCAAATTCTGATCAATTATGTGGCCGGAGAACAAACCCACCTACCGACCCAAGAAACCCTTGGGCCATTGAGCTGTTGGTCTACTACTCCTTCCTTCAGAGTGCGAGATTCATGGGACGATGATTTGTCCGTAGCAATGAAGTTCAAGGTATCCATTTCAAAATCCCATGTGTTTTTCACGTGGATGGGGTTAACATTTTCCATCCTCCTCAAAGTAACAAACAAAACGAACTTTTGAACGTACAACATTAATTCCTGACATGTGCCATTGTTTTTTAGAAGGATAATGCATGACTAATATGTCCAACACGGCCAGCATGGACAGGACCGCAGGGCGGAGTCAGAAATTTTGATCCGTGGGTTCAAAAATTAAATTCATTTGCAAACTATATTTTTCCTACGCAAAAGTCCAAAAATAAATAAATTAAGAGGTTAATTATAAGATCTACAGGTGGCAAACGGGCGGGTTTGGGCGAGTTGAAACAGGTCGTGGGTCAAATATGATTTGGTTGAATATGGGTTAAAAAGTAAACGGGTTGAAATAGGTAGAATCTAATATGGGTCAAGCCAAACTCAAACCCCCCCGACCTGACCCATTTTCCTCTTCTTTTTTCCTTTCCCCCTCTTTCCCTCTCTTCTCCCCCCCACCAAATGAAGCTATTAGAGGCTAAATTTAAAAAAAAAAAAAAAGGTTTTTACTTTTTCCCATTTCCAAATGGTAACGTAACTTCGATGAAGAGTTAAAAGCCACATAAGAGAATTGTTTGGAAGGCAATGATTGTATTGATTGTACAGTTTCTGTCTTCATTACATTTGCCGAAGCCACTACTTTGGTTTGGATTAAAAAGTCAAGTGACTTTTTTAAGTCTCTATTCAAATTTTGTTGTATTTGTTTGTTTTGCGATAAATTTTTTATTCCTATTAGTTCGTCTCAACGAGAGAATCCAAAAAATAATTTTCTTTTACTTTTACCCTAATATTTTTTAAAATATTCAAGATAAATCCCAATCTTTTAAGTACTTTTTCTTTACCAGCGTAAGAGTGGAATAAGGCTGTGAGGATACGAAATTCAATTGAAGCACACCATCCTTTTCTAGACCAAATTCAAGTTGATTTCAGATGCATTTGGCAATACAACTCAGAATATTTAGAGAGAGAGCGGGGGGGGGGGGGGGGGGGGGGGGGGAGTGGTGCTACTGGTACAGATTTAAAAATCTGTACCAGTGCGTACAAATGGCATTTTGGGCCTCTTTTGGGTCTCAAAAAAATGATCGGAGCCGCTCATTTTGTTTATAATAATTTGTTTATGGTCCTTGCAAAAAATAAGGTCAATCCGATACCGGTAAGGACGTTTACAAAACATCCAACTTTGCTTTAGAATTCAGGCCAGCCAAAAGAGGCCCAAAATGCCATTTGTATGCGCTGGTATAGACTTAAATCTGTACCAGTATCATTTTTGCCAGGAGAAATTACAGTAGGAGTGAGGGTCCGTTCCAGAACCGGAATAAGAACTTATTTTTTTTGTCTAATAATAAGGTGTGTTCCCCAAAAGAGTGAATAAGTACTTATTTTTTAAAAATGTAATTTCAAGCTTAAAAATCATGTGCTTATGCAAATAATTTTTCTATCACTATGGATCTTGTTTGATAGATCTCATTGAGATCTTTAATACAGTGCAAAAAAAATTGAAAAATTATTTTTCATTTACATTATTTTTGAGTTTGAAAATGTGAAAATAAACTGCTTATTTATATTTTGTGGAACAAAACTCTAAAATAAGTACTTATAAAATAAGAAAGTTTCTGGAACGGCCCTGAGAAAGGTGTGTTGAGGAGACACGCCCAAGGCAATCATTTCCCCATGGCTTCTTAGATTTAAAGAACGAATTTCCGATTACTGAGTAGTTATAAAAAGGAGCTGGGTTTTTTATGTACAATTCATATTGAATCTATTTTTAACCAACTTAAATTTATATAAATATGAACTCATATCAACCCATTATATAATATGGGCGGGTTAGATTGGGTTATAAGTGGATGGATTTGGACGGATTTAAAAAAATGGGTTGAGATTGCCACTCCTAAGGCCCTAATAAGATCGATATGCACAAATAATTCGATGGGTGAATGTTAGAAATAAATTTGTAACATAGTACGTAGTATAATACTCCCTCCGTTCCAGTTTGTTTGTCTAATTGTCGAAATACGTGTCTTTCAAAAATATACTTATATCTTACATTTTATAAATAAAAAAATTTATTTTGAAGATTTTGTATAATAAAACTAATTGAGATCTATCAAACAAGATCCATATTGCATATTAAAAACATTACGAATTGAAAATTATAGTCAATTTTTTGAGAGGTCAAACGCTCTCAAAAAGTCAAAAAGGGGACAAAACCACCCCTATTCCCTGATGAGAAAAGGAAGTGTTGGATAGGGAGACAGGTGGCGTAGTGTTGCTTCCCTAAACAACGGGAGCAAATCGTGGAAGCAGTTTTCGGCAGCCCAGATCTTTTGCTTGATTTGAGGGGGAGTGATGATCAACGCGTGATCTTCGGGGGTGGGTTGATCCATTCACCCCCTCGACCTATATAAGGGGCAAGGATGACAGGTAAGAAGGACACCTGAGAACATACGAGATATAACCTTCTCTTGAACTGACTAGACCGTCGGAGTGCCTATCCCGGATCACCACCACCCGGGTTTGGGCACTAACACGGTTGTTTCCTATGCAGGATTTCGACCAAGGTTAGCCAACTTACTGTGTGTCTCTTCAAGGTTCCATCGGAGAAAGCACGCCACCACAAATTATATTAATAATAATTCAGCGGTACTTACGTAACAGAGTATTTTACAAAAATCTTGAACAAAGCTAAACTAACCATCTAACTATTGTAAACGAGAAAAACACAAGGCAGCCGATGTCTTTCACACCGACTCAGACGTTGAGCCAAACAATCTCCAAATAAGATAGCAACTACGTACAGTACTTATTTAAATTCCGATTAGCAAATTAATTAACAAATTCATGACGAGAATAAAACAGGAGTTCATCGGCGAGAATATTATATTAAATTGATAATTGACGCATTTTTCAATATTCGAATCTCAATCGTCAACTAATCCAACCCACGCTTGGCACTATTACCAAAAATTAGGCCGGTCTAAGATATATTATCTTAATTAATCCTAATGACAAATTAAAACTCCCATTGGGTGCAATAGGATATTCATCACCTTAAAATAATCCTTAATTAACGTGAATCAATTGGTTCAACTAATGACCTATGAATGTCTTACAAATATATATATATATATATATATATATATATATCAGTCCTTTTCAGGTCCGGATGCCTTACGGTCCGGACCGTCCGGACCTCCCATTTCCCGATCGAATTTTGATGATCCGAGCCGCTCAATGTGATCAGAACGTGATTTTAAGGGTATCCGGGAGAAATGAGCAAATATAATGATCGGGAAGGGCTTGATCTGAACAGTTTTTTATTGAATGGTTCAGTAAAAAACTGCTCGGATCAAGCCATTCCCGATCATTTTTTTTCTCATTTCTCGCGGGTACCCTTAAAATCATGTTCTGAACACATTAAGCGGCTCGGATCATCGCAAATCGATCGGGAAAGGGGAGGTCCGGACGGTTTGGACCGTAAGAGGAGTGGACTTGAAAAGAATTGTGTGTATGTATGTGTGTGTGTGTGTGTCTGTATATATATATATATATATATATATATATATATATATATATATATATATATATATATTACGGTGTCCCCAAAATGATCGGGGACACCGAAGTCATTCCCATCATGTAAACATAGTGTACGTTTTTTTGTTTTTTGTTTTATTTTATGGTAACAATAGTTTAATGAAATTTCCTAGAAGTAAATGAATGTACTTTTATTCCATTTGGATAAGGTATGGCAATGCCAAGCTTATCTTTGTTAGCCTGCTAGTACAAAGTCCATTATTTCCTAGTAGTCCTCATCAAAAAGAACACATGCATATAATTGAGGTCATTGCACATTTATTTAAAGATATGATCAATGAAATTAAATTCTTTACACTGTCGGTATAAACATTTGTTTCCTCCAAATCAATTATATTGCGCCGCATCGCCATGTTCTATTGATTGGGACCACTGTTTGCAACGTGGCGCGTAAAAGAATTTATTCTCATGATCGATATAGTCAAATACTGTACTATATCTCCCCCTGTTCACTGAACACCACTTGATGCCACTCTTAAGCAATTCTTTGTTTGGAAAAAAAATTAAGAAAATTATAAATCGATGAAGGCACACGTTTGTTTTTTTGGTTTGTGCATGCATGCATTGTATATATGATGACAAACACAAGAGCATCTGTATGTAGACACGTGGTACCTGCACTCTCTTCCGTTGAGTTTGACCCTTTCGATATTCTTATGAAGTGTATGTACTCTTTATATGAAAATGTGGCAAACGTTGTTGGAAAATAGTAGTAATGAAGATTTGGCTCGTGTGTGTGTGTGTGTGTGTGTGTGTGTGTGTGTGGGGGGGGGGGGGGGGGGGGGGGGGGGGTGACCAAATATATATATTAGCTTTTTTCCCTTGAAGACATGTTTTATCAGGTTTCGTTGTTACTTGGAAATTTTGAATATGTTATGTGGGACTTAATCAAGAGATTGGGTTGGTACTGCCTAAACAACTACTACATCAAATGGTGCTAAAGTGTTAGACAAACTCTGAGGGAAAGGGAGAGGAGTATGAAACTTTGAACCAACTCTAATGCTTTAAGGTTGATTCAATAAGATGAAATCTATTGCATTAGGAGAATGAAAAATTGTATTCCAAAGTTACCATCAATAAAAATCTCAAGACTGAGAAATTGTTGAACAAACGCATTTGATCGAATACTTAGAAATCGTCAGTGAAATTTCGCAATCCAAAAAACTACCTATCTTGGGAACTTTATAAAAAAAATCTCTATTCTTGATAGGGGTAAAAAAGTAATCTGATAATAACTTTGATCTTCGTTTAAGCCGTGCTTTGGTGACATAATGGAAAGCAAGTCCTGAAACCAATACTACTTTCCCTAAATTTTAATTTGTTGGAAGTTTGGTTGCCTGAACCTTTTTCTTTTTGTGTTTGTACTATTTTATGGGCTTTTGGCTTTTGAAGAATACAAAGAGATTCATGTACCAACGAGGTAGGGTCGGCGCAATAGTTTTTAGTGCCCAAGGTCTAATTAAAAAAGTGTGCCCTTAAAAAGTTAATATTTAACAATTTTTACAGCAACAATCACAATACGAGAAAGTCAAATTAATATAAAGTTCTACTAATCATTACATACGAACACAAAATACAAGATCGTCAAGTTTTTGGGGTGGATTTGGGGGGAAACGATCTTGGGAGGTGTTATTCGGTGATTGGGGGGAATGATTTTGGGATTTAGTTCATTGGACACTTGAGCTTATGAGTTGGTAGGTTGATCTTAACTCATTACCTCTAATTGGGTTTTTTTTTTTTCATTCTATTGGGCTTAAAAACAGTCCTACTCAAACCCAAATAGTGAAAATATTTGAGTGCCCTTAAAAATTGAAATTTTTGGGATGCCTAGGCCTAAGTCTCTTGGGCCTTGGGGTTGGGCCGGCCTTGCAACGATGGGTTTGGTTCAAGAGGTAGAAACTACGGTAATAAGTTAAAATTTGGTTGGACATGTCTAGATTCGAGTTCTCATAATTTTTTATTGGGGCTTGCGGGGTTTTAGTTTTGGTCTCGACATTAGTGCGGCGGGATTCCCTACAGATAGTGGTGTAGTATGTCGGGGCGATACTCTTTGACGAATGTGACGGGTATCATTTCTGCACTTCCATTTTTAGCACCGACCAAAATAAATAAATAAATTGTAAGTATTGAGTGACAAATGACAAACACACCTGACTTCGATTGTCAGGGCTGGATTTTCAGGGTTGGGTTGGGCCACTTGTGAAGAAAATGCCCACAACTAATCTGAATAAAAAAAAAAATTGGGCTTCCTTGTCGAACCAAATAAAATAAAACAATTTTTATAGATTAAATACTAAAATTTGGTACTTAACCAATAGGAGCCCTGTTTCACTCCAAAAGTCCGAATTACCTCTTGCCTTCCATGCTTGATCGACGGCAAACTTCGACGACAAAGTCCTCTACGTTTCAGTTCCTTCAAAAAAATGAAAGTACAGGAAAGGTATCTGTCACTCTTGTCACGGAGTATTATACCATTACACGGCACACCATTATCCAGGGGCGGATCCACGTTGTTTCCACAAGGGTCACGTGACCCTCCTGACTTTTCTGCGCTTGCAATTCTACTCCTATTAGTCTAAGATATAGTAGTTCATTTAGCCCCTCAAAAATTGTACTAGAACCCCACTGACATTTACAAAATTTGTCACCTTACAGTAAGTCTCAAAAAGTATGAAATATAACCCCTTAATCAATGCGCTTAACTTCCTCCATCAAAAATATCTCTTTGTCCAGTGCTCCATTTTAAATAGAAGTATTAATTGTTAGGTATTTCGTTGTATGAATATACTCTTCTCAATAAGCTCTAGAAATATCTACAGTTTAGCTTAATATGAATACAAAAAAATCAAAAAAAGGTAATCACGAGGATACCATTACAGGGCACACAATTATTAAACTTTTCTTCAAAATTCATTCAGTGCTTAGGGTCTTAAATTCAGAATGAAGAATTGAAAGTTATGCTTCAAAATTCATAATGTTTTAAATTTGAATTTTTCGCTTAACAAAGAATGATTAAACATTTTATCTTCTCGTTATTAATTGGACGTGAATTTTTTTTTTTTTTTTTTTGCAAAGTTATGCCGGAAATGTGACCCCCTCTGTGGAATTCCTGGATCCGCCACCTGCCATTATCCGTACGAAACGTCACCGTACTTATGTCAGAGACTTGGAAGAACTAGTTCCCTTCTCATGTGTGGATATGATCAAGGAGAATTTAAGAGGGTGGGCCCGTTGTCCCTTGCCACCATGGGCTTGGGCCTGCCACAAATTTAAGTTGGCTTTTCGTTGCTGGGGTCCCCTTCTTTTTGTCTCTAGCGCAGACCGAAGTACATAGCCATGGCCATCAGAGGCCTACCTTAGTGAATTTTTCAACTTCCATTGCTATTACCATCAACGTACCCTTCTTTTATTTCAACAAAAAAAAAAACCTAAGGAAACCGACCGTGAGACGTGACGGGTATGCGAGGCCCATTCTAGATACTACATGAATGATTCGAACTGTTTAATAATTTTTAAAAAATCGAGTGGATCCGTTAAAAGTTAGCTCAATCCGACATGTGTAGGTATTCGATCTGATCTTCCATATTTGAATTGAACTTATTTTTTGTCTAATAATAAGGCATGTTCCACAAAATGGGGAATAAATACTTATTTTAAAAAAAATAATTTCAAACTCAAAAATCATGTACTTACAGAAATAATTTTTCTATCAATATGAATATTGTTTGATAGATCTCATTGTGATCTTTAATACAGTGCAAAAAAAATTGAAAATTATTTTTCATTTACATTATTTTTGAGTTTGAAATTATGAAATAAGCTGCTTATTTGGATTTTGTGGAACAACCCTTCTTATTTTTCTTTGAGAAGTTCTAAAATAAGTACTTATTTTTCATTTACAGTATGTTTTGCACATTGACTTACGCAAATACTAGGAAATCAAAATACTAATATGTAGGAATATAATTTTTTGGAATTTGAAATTGCACGAATTCATTCCTGCTAAAGTGAGTCATTTAAAATGGGACGGGAGGAGTAAATGTTTATGCATACCCCCAATCATTCTTCTGATTAGCTTCTCACTCGAACTTCATTTTTATTGCATTTTTTTGCTAGTCATACATAATAGTAGATACATGCAAAGCAAAATAACGAAAAAAAAACGCAAAATTACCAATCGAATCTCCTAAATGGGTCCGCATTATGTAATGAGTTTTATATTTGACTGAACAATCGAATCTCCTAAAATAATAACGCAAAATTACCAATTCAAAGCTACCCTATCGTTGTTCCTGACTCCATCTGATTTGTAGAAAGTGATATAAATTAGGCCTCTGTTTTGATGTAAAATATTTTTCAAACACTTGAAAATATTTTTAAAAATTGACAAAATCATGGGGGGGGGGGGGGGGGGGGGGGGGGGGGGGGGGGGGGGGGGGGGGGTGTGATTAATCGGTGGAGTTGATATTATTGGAATTGAAAGTAGGTCAGAATCGACAATCGAGAGAACTTTTTTTTTTTTTTTTTTCAACAGAGGAAGCGAATTCATTAATCAAGTCATACCATATCTACAGATGAACTCCAACTCCAGAATTGAACATACGGCAAGTACAGATTTTCATCCAAATACAAAGAAATATAGACACAATACAAGAAAAGACTAAGAGACGAAACTAGTGTCTAGCGCATATGCAAGAGTCAAACTCTCACTTCTTCACACCGTCAACATGGCCGGCTAACTTGAAGGTAGTACCCTCACACCGTCAACATGGCCGGCTAACTTGGAGCTAGTACCCAGACACCACCATCTCGGGAGGATGGAGCTCCGAATCAAAAATAACATTAAACCTATGGAAATCAGTCATCTGATCTGGGAAAATCAAATCGGAACAAAACCACCCGGGAAGACCCATCGGGACAAATATCGGACCCAACATCTGGACACCGGGGGGGGTTGGAAACGAGGAATAAGGAGGGAAGGGGAAGAGGGCCCATGGAGGAGAGGAGCGCTGGCAAAGGAGAGAGAGAGAGTGGCGCCCGAGAGAGGAGGCAGCGTCTTCCCCAAGCAAACAACGGCAGCTAGGGTTTATCTGGTAAAAATTTAGAGAGAGAAAAAAAGAGAAGGGAAAGGCCTGATTGTTAAATCCCAATTGTGCAGTAGGATTAAAGCATTGTAGACTTGAGATCTCGATTGAAGAAATTGAGCAGTAAAAAATAGCAGGAGATGATAGCGGGTTCATTTCAAAAAATAACTGATGGAAGATTTAAAGGTAAGTCATTTTCATCCAATTAATGAAAAATATTTTACATGAATTCATTTTTTACACAATCAAACACCGAAAATTGGTAAAATATTTTACGCCCCGCAAACGGAGCCTAGAACTAAATTAATTTTCCTCATTTGTTACGAAAGCAGATTATATAATTATAAAGGGAGGTGCGAGACATGCATTGAATTGGTTATATTAATTTATGTAATTCTTTTTTGTTGAATATAAATTTATGTGATTGAAGTGTGATAACGACGGTTTGGCCATTCTGTTTTGATTTTAGTATAGGACTAATAGGTGCTGAAAAGCACATTCATATAGGGGTAGTCCCAAATCGGCTAAAATATCAGTTTGATCGAAATTTCGAGAGGTATATTAAAAATTCAAATTTTGGTTCATAAAATGGATGTTTCTAAACCATTGATAGAATCGGATTGTTCGTTTCATAAGCCAAGGTTCAATTTTTGACATAGTCTCTTGCTAACCTCCACTCACTAGGCTTAGGATAATACGCTAGCAATAATTTCAAACAAGTTTAGATATTAATGCATATCTCACGGATATTAATTTATATACTTTCACAAATATCAATATATCTTTCTCAAATATCAATGCACCTTTTATCTATTATCCTACACCCTTTAAACGAATGTTAGAATAATCATTTCATATATGTTGACAAAACTCATGTCCTCGATACTTTTTTTTTTTGGCATATTTTATAGTCATTGGAGTTAGCAGGGTAGTTAGATTAACATTAAGTGAGTTCAGTAATTTTCCATACCTCTGGGTACCAACTGCCCCCAAGAGGGCTCGAACCTCCGCCTCCTGGATGGAGGAGAGGGAAGGTGTCCTCACTACTTGATCCCCTCCATATTCTTCTATGCCCATCTCTCTCTCTCTCTCTCTCTCTTCTCACTTGATATTCTCTCTGTCTCTGCCCGAAGTCTTGGCAAAAGGCAATACTTAAAGCAATCTTTAGATCGTATCCCAGACCCAGCTAGAGATCGATCGATACATCTCAAGTCAGCCTGCGAATAAAAATGGGTCGGACTCCATGCTGTGAGAAGGTGGGGTTGAAGAAAGGACCATGGACTCCTGAAGAAGACCACAAGCTCTTGGCCTACATTGATCAACATGGCCATGGCAGCTGGCGCTCCCTTCCCGCTAAAGCTGGTGTGATGTGCTCATCACACCCACTTCCTCTTTCTTTTCCAATTTTATGTCACAAAAAAACTTGTACTTGTATAGATAGATTTTCCTTTTCATCGACGAAAGTCAATTTTGTTAGATAGTTACTAGAGATTAGTACATTGAAAGAAGAGTCGGAGCACTTCTAACTTCTTTTTTCCTGGCACTCAAATGCACCTCTAATGCCATTGGGTCTAGTCGGAGCTCTTCTAACTTCTTTTTTTCTGGAACTCAAGTGCATCCCTGATGTTATTGGATTAAAGACTGCTTGGTTTTTTTAGTAAATTTGTTTTCCTATTTGCGAGTAATAGCTTAATCCATTTAATTTTCTCTTTACAGGGCTTGAGAGATGTGGAAAAAGCTGCAGATTGAGGTGGACTAATTACCTGCGGCCTGGTATTAAGAGAGGGAAATTCAGTCTAGAGGAAGAACAGACCATCATTCAACTCCACGCTCTCTTAGGCAACAGGTACTTTTTAAGCTGGCCTAGCTGGCTAGCTACCTGCAATTGTTTTAGTACTCCTAATAATTCCATCTCTTTTTGTTGCTGCGATTCTCTCAGTTAAAAGAGCTATAAAACCAAACTTCAAGGATTTTTCATGCATGTTCAAAACTTCCTGGGTTGAATTTCGAGGTTTGCACCCTTTTAGATATTGGGTTCGAAATCATTTAGTGTGATAAACTCTTGTGGGGTTAGTCTGTACGGGACTTTGCTCCCGTTCTAAATGGAGCCCCATTAGTGGACAACGGTGCACTTAATTCATCAGAGATTAATTGAGGTACGAGTAAGCTGTCTCAAACTCTCAATGTGCCTTTTTTGTTCATTTGTTGTCTCATCCATAGGTGGTCCGCGATTGCAACTCACTTGCCCAAACGAACCGATAACGAGATCAAAAACTACTGGAACACCCATTTGAAGAAAAGATTAGCCAAGTCGGGTATCGACCCGGTAACCCACAAGCCCAAAACTGATGCCGGGATCCTCATGTCCAATGATGGCCAGTCGAAGAAAAACACCAATCTAAGCCACATGGCTCAGTGGGAGAGTGCCCGGCTCGAAGCTGAAGCTAGATTGGTCAGACAATCAAAATTGCGCTGGACTTCACCAAACGAACGGCTCGGCTCACAGGCACCGAATTTTTCACCGGTGGCTTCAGCTGCGCTCATCAATGCGGCGGCTCCTTCCAAGCCGCCAAGGTGTCTTGACGTACTAAAAGATTGGAACATTGTGTGGGATAAGCCGATTGGAGGAGGTGGTGGTCGTTCGATGGCCAGGCTCGGTGGCAATTTGGAGTTGCCAAGGTCGAAGATAAGCTTCTCCGGGAATGCACCACGGTTACCCACCACCGCGATTGGTGAGCGTTTCGATTGTCATTATTGAGTGGAAAATGATATAGCAACGTAAATCTTATACGCAAAAAACATGAATGATATGTGACAGCAACATTTTTGTGTCGTAGTTGTTTTATTTGAATGGACTTTTATTGTCTTATTCAGGCTCTTGTGAGGATGAAATTGTAAAAGAAGAAGGTGAAGAAGATTTGAAATGCCTTATTGGAAATTCTACTCATTTGCCGGATTTCAACGTGGGAATGGAAAATAATCCGATGTCCTTCGCGTCAGGTGTTCATGAAATGACCATTTTGCCCATGGAAGATGCATGGACTCCGGAGTCTCTCGAAACTGGCAATGATGCCAATGCAAATAGTGGAACTTTCGTGGAGAGGTACACCGAGCTGTTGAATAATTCTGGTAATTGGAGTTGCCCGGAGGGTGGCGGTGATCAATCGGACGGTGATGGCAACCGCAGTGGTGACGTCGATTTTTACGAGAAGAATAAGAATTACTGGAATGACATTCTTGATTTGGTGAATTATCCTCCCGCTAATTCACCTATGTCCTACCCATGAGGAGCTGTAGTTGAAGGTCTTGTTTGGGATCTTCTTAAAAATAAATATTAAATTTTCGTCTTGAGTGTACTTCTAAAAACTATGGTCTATATAGTTTTTCTTTCAAGATTATAAAGGTAATTAAAAATTCCTAAATCTTCCGGTGGTTGCGCTATTAATTTCATTCTTTTGCATGTGTAGGGGGTCGATATCTTTCACCCCAACTCAGACATTGAGCCAAATGCAAATAGAGGCACTAACAATCTACTAAAAATTCACACCTAGAATTAGCGGTCTCAAAAAAAATACAAAAGACAACAAATACCCATACCATTACATAGACTCAGACCAAGTGTAAACGCACCAATGAAATTGTTTGAGATCTGACAAGCCATCGTGTTGCCCTGTCAAAGACATCCTGCAGAGTTAAAACACTATTGGCACATACTGTATTTCATTGTGAAGCAAGATCATCTGAAAGAACCAAATCTGTGGACGAAATATTCATCCAAGAATGAAACTAACAATTCTCGCTAAAACAACAAACAAAACTCTAGATCGGACGATAAGTTATTGATCTGAAAAGACGATAAAATAAAAAGAACACAAAATATATACTTCAATACAGAAGAAGCGGTATATTAATCCAAGACTCAAAAGATCATTGAATCAAACTAAAACTTTGCCAGCTGGGACGATATGTTGATGAAGTTGTAAGAAATTATTCGAAAGGAGGCCCACTGCCCACAACTAATTGTCTTCGTATGAAAAGCTTCATGTGCAACGAGAGATTCACTAACTTATAGGAGTATATTTTACAACCCGACTAATTGCACAGCAATTCTGCATAGATCACGGTATGAGACCCATTTTAAGTTCCGCATAAATAATTCGAAATGTCAAGTATTTTTTGAGGGTCACTGTAAAAAATTAACTTAATCCGATATATATAGATATTCGATCCAATCATCTAACTTTGTATTCATGTTTTAGAGAAAATTTCTCTTATATCCCTTCGACTTTGACCAAAAATTAATTTTGGTCCTTCGCCTTTCAATTTCGGTATAAAAATACTTCGACTTTCCAATTTTTTTCAATGACATCCTTTAGGGATATATACACGAAAAATATGGTGTTTGGATCAAGCACCCTACATATATTAGATGCCGTTGATTTCTGCGCCATCCCCCTCAATTTTTTTTTATAGAATTTTTGGACGGCTCGGATCGGCAGTTCGGTGGCCGTCAGTCCCTACAATAGGACTCAAAGAAAACGGATTCATTCTAAAGGATGACATTAAAAAAATTGGAAAGTCGATATTTTTATGCTGAAATTGAAAAGTGAAGGATCAAAATGAATTTTTGGTAAAGTCGAAGGAATATAAAAGAAATTTTCCCCATGTTTTAGGATCCTGAAAAGTTAAATGATTGGATCGAACACTTATAAGTATCGGATTGAGCTTATTTTTTACAAAAGGCCCTCGAAAAAACCAAAGTGGGCCTCACATCGTGATTTATGCACAATTGATGTGCTGTTAGACTTTATGTACTGTATATTCTATTGCAGTTGGTTTCACGGCACTTTAATTTCGTTCTCCTAAAAAAAAAAAAAATTTCATGTGTATATGCGCCTTGAGATTTCCTTAAATCTAATGGCCGAAAAATCTTTCGGCACAGAGACACAGAAATTTTCAGAACAGAAGAAATCGAACCCGATAGTTTTCTAATACATAGTATAACTTGCTAACAAGTTACAAAAACTAATTTGTGCATCAGAGCAACTCCAACCCAGGCTGAGTTTACGAAGCCAGGCAGGCTGTGTAGAAAGTTGATTGCAGCAGCAAAATGATCGAGCATACTTTTCATTGACCCGTACAAGAGCATTGATATCTATGTCCCATGGAAACTGTATTAGCACATGGGTGTTAAATTCTACTGGAGTATATCATACTCCCTCCATTGGGCCTAGACTTTTCCCAACTCTACTTATTAGGATATTCGCATCAGACTCTCTATATTTTGAATCAATTTACATTTTAAAAATTCACTTTATTACTTTAGCTATCCATTTTTAAAATAACTACTGCATCATGCTCTTTACTTCCACTCTCCTCTCAATAAATAATCAAACTCGTCTCAATAAAATACTCTCCCTTGCCTCGGAGCGAGAAACAAAAGCAGGAAAGATATAAAAATCAAAGAGAGAGAGAGAGAGAGAGAGAGAGAGAGAGAGATTGGGAACAATACAAAAATGAGAAGCAATGTGAACAGTTGCTCATCTGTCCAAACGCGCCACCGTAGCAATGTCAGAGTTTTTTCAAAGTAGAGAGGAAGGAAGAGAGACCGATGTAGGAGGTTTTGGGGGGTTTTTTTTTTTCTTTTCTTTTTGACTCTTTAATTTAGTTTGAAGAGAGGAGTAAAGAGAGAGATGTGGATACCCTTAAATGGACAAATTGACCATCCTTGCTTCATTTTCTTTTTTTGAGAATTTGCAGACCATCCTTGCTGTGCCAGCATGTGTTTTGTACCCACACACATTAACTGAGGCCGTTTCTATTAGCTTATTGGATTTTTTTCTTATTAATTTTTTAAAAAAACTTTTATTAATTTTATGCCAAATTTTTGAAAATTATTGATTTGTTTCGAAGAGAGGATTTGAAAAAATAATTATTTTTTTACTTTTACCCTCTTTCTTTTTTTTTAAATTTCCAATATAAAGCTCAAAAAACACAATTTGACATTAGACTAACAAATACGAAAAAAATTGAATAAAAACAAAACTCACAAAAAAAAAGTTTGGAAGAAAAACATCTGAATATAACCCCGGTTTCAGTATAAGCCCATTTATCACTTTTACTTGCAGTCTTGCAGATGCAGCCTTGAAGGGATTTTGCGGAGTCGACAAAACGGGATCCGTTATAAAAAAAATTTCAATCTGTGTGGGTATTGGGCAACGCTGCTACAGCCACCGACCAAGAACCAACGGTTTCCAGGTCTCAAACAGATAATCCGAGCCGTTCAATATTAAAAAAAAAACAATTGGGCTCATGAAAAATCAACTCAATCCAATATGTGTAGGTGTTTGATCCAATCTTCTAATTTTTCATTTAGATTTCGAGATTTGGGCTTATTTTTCACAAATCCACTCTGGTTTTGTTTTAAATAATTATTGAACGACTCAAATTATCTGTGCGAGACCCAAAGTGGACCCTACGTGACTTCCCAATCGGTGCTCTACTTGTCAGTGACCTTAGCATTTTCGGGTATTGGGATACCAATGCTGTATCGTAAGTTCGTAACATATATTCACAGGTGTAAATGTTGGATGAAAAAACTAGAACCAATATAAAATACGACATTTATTGAATAAAAATTTCAATTATACAAATTTAGCATCTATCACCATATAATACTAACATGACCAGATAAGGAAAAGTATTCACGCATATCATGGATGCGTGGATACGTATCACAAGAGTATTTAGTTAATACAACAAATTGGTCTAAAGTCCAAAAGAAGAGGTGTCAAAGCAGAATTAGTCCAGCTTAAGTTTCAGTGATGTGTAAAGTCCATTAATGAAAATATTTTGAAGTTTAAGGTCCATGAAAAGACCAAATCGCCTTTAATGAGACAAGGGCCTTGTTTGGCTAACACAAAAAAATGTCTTTTCATTTAAATTGACTTTAATGAGACAAGGGCCTTGTTTGGCTAACACAAAAATGTCTTTTTTTTTTATTTTGACCGTTGACCGGCGTTGACTGGTGTATCTGTTCACTTTTGGTATATCTATTGGTTTTTTTTTTGTTTTTTTGACTGTTGACCGGCGTTGACTTACGTTGACCAATGTATCTGTTCATTTTTTGTGTATCTGTTGGTTTTTTTTTTATTTTTTTGACTGTTGACCGGCGTTGACTTACGTTGACCAGTGTATCTGTTCATTTTTTGTTTATTTGTTGGTTTTTTTTTTATTTTTTTGACCATTGAGCGGCGTTGACATTGACCGGTATATCTGTTTATTTTTTTGTATATCTGTTGTTGATATATTTGTATTTTTAAGTGGAGGTTGTGGTGGTAGAGGTTGTATTTTTTGACTGTTGACCAGCGTTGACTTATGTTGACCAGTGTATCTGTTCATTTTTTGTGTATCTGTTCATTTTTTTTTTTTTTACCGTTGAGCGGCGTTGATATTTACCGGTATATCTGTTCATTTTTTGTGTATCTGTTGTTGATATATTTGTATTTTTAAGTGGAGGTTGTGGTGGTAGAAATGGTGGTGGTGAAAGTGGATTTATTTTGGCATATCTGATGTTAATATATTTGTATCTGTTTTGTGTTGGTGTACCTGTTTTGATGTATTAGTATATCTATATTTGTTTTGTGTTATGTTGGTGTATGTATTTTGGTATATTTATATCTATTTTGGTACATCTGCTATTGATACAACTGTATCTGTTTTGTGTTGGCGTATCTGTTTTTTTTAATCCGTGTGTTGGTGTATCTGTTGCAGTATATCTATTATATCTGTTTTGGTGTATCTGTATTAGGTATATCTGTATCTGTTTTAAGAAGAAAAAAAAGACTTTGTTATGGCAAGTGGCGGTGGTTGTGGAGTGGTGGTGGTAGATATGGTCATGGTGGTAGTAGACATAAACACCTGACCCTACCGAAATATCATATATAAACATTTGACGTATTAAAAACACTCATCAATTAAACTCCTACGTACCGTCAACCTCCGTCCAAAATAAACAAAAAATATGTTTCTCTCTCCAATTTTGCAAGAGAGAAGCTAGAACAAACCCCAACAGATATTGTTGGTATATTTGTATTTGTTTTGGTATATTTGCTATTGATATATACATATATATATATATATGTATTTATTTATTTTTTGTTGGTGTATCTGTTATGGTATATCTATTGTATTTGTTTTGATGTATCTGAATCTGTTTTGTGTTGTGGTGGTGATGGTGGCGGTAACGATGGAGAGGTGGTGGTGGTGGTAGACATGATTGGAGAACTGGAGTGGTGGTGGTGGTGGTGGAATGGTTATGGAGGTGCTGAGGGGAGGGGGGTGTGGTGGAAGTGGTGATGGTTGTGGTGGAGGAATGGTGGTAGAGGTGGGGTGGAAGTGAAGGTTTTGGTGGCATGGTGGTGGTGGTGGCGTCGTGGTGGTGAACGTGGTGGCGTCGTGGTGATAGAGTGGTGGCGGTGGCGTAGTGGTGGTGGAAGTGGAGGTTGTCATGGTGGCGGCGGCGGCGGCATAGTGGTGGTGGTGGAAGTGGTGGTTAAGTGGTGGTGGTGGTGGTGATGGAGTGTCGGTAGAGGTGGTGATGGAAGTGGAGGTTGTGGTGGCATGGTGGTGGCGGCGGCGGCATGGTGGCGGAAGTGGTGAAGGTGGTGGTGGCGTAGTGATGATGGAGTGGTGGTATGGTGGTGGTGGAAGTGGAGGTTGTGGTGGCATCATGGTGGTGGTGTTGTAATGGTGATGGTGGAAGTGGTGGCATGGTGGTGATGGAGTGGTGGTAGAGGTGGTGGTGAAAGTGGAGGTTGTAGTGGCATGGTGGTGGTGGTGGTGGAGGTGGATGTGGTGGCGTGGTGGTGATGGAGTCGTGGTAGAAGTGGTGGTGGAAGTGGATATTGTGGTGGCATGGTGGCGGTGGTGGCGGCGTCGTGGTGGTGGTGGTGGCATGGTGGTAATGGAGTGGTGGTGGAAGCGGAGGTTGTGGCGGCATAGTGGCGGTGGTGGTGGTGGTAGAAGTGGTGGTTGGGTGGTAGAGGTAAAAATAAAAAATCAACAGATACAACAAAAATGAACAGATACACCAGTTGACGTTGGTCAACGCTAGTCAACGGTCAAAATAAAAAAAATTAAATTTTCAACAGATACACAAAAAATGAACAGATACGTCGGAGGGTATTTTTGAGAGACTGAGTGTCAATTGTCTTGGAAACGACAAGGAAAAAAGTGGAGGTTATGGTGGCATGGTGGTGGTGGTGGTGGTGGAGGTGGAGGTGGATGTGGTGGCGCGGTGGTGATGGAGTCGTGGTAGAAGTGGTGGCGGAAGTGGAGATTGTGGTGGCATGGTGGCGGTGGTGGTGGCATCGTGGTGGTGGTGGTGGAAGTGGTGGTTGAGTGGTGGAGGTTGTGGCGGCGTGGTGGTGGTGAAAATGGAGGGTTTGGTGGGGTGGTGGTGGTGGTGGTGGAGGTGGAGGTGGTGGCATGGTGGTAATGGAATGGTGGTGGAAGCGGAGGTTGTGGCGGCATGGTGGCGATGGTGGTGGCGTCGTGGTGGTGGTGGTAGAAGTGGTGGTTGGATGGTAGAGGTAAAAATAAAAAATCAACAGATACAACAAAAATGAACAGATACACCAGTTGACGCTGGTCAACGCTAGTCAAAGGTCAAAATAAAAAAAATTAAAATTTCAACAGATACACAAAAAATGAACAGATACGTCGGAGGGTATTTTTGAGAGACTGAGTGTCAATTGTCCTGGAGACTACAAGGAAAAAAGTAAATGGACTAATTGTGGCATAAACCCCTATACTATGTCCTTCTACTCAATTTACCCCATATCAATTGTCACAAGATTTTGATAACATTGACATAATGTTTTGCTATCAATTTTCTTTCGAAAGCTTAAACCATAAGGACTTTGAAATTGCGACAACACTACATAAATATATAGCAACAAACTAACGAATGCCAAACCCCGAAAAGAAAAAACTCGAGAACACTACATTTCTGGTAGCAAAAGTGCAGAACTGCATTTCAACATCACAGCATACTCCCCACACTCAACTATCTGACAAAGAGATTCAAAAACTGAAACCGAAACATCAGTTAGCAACTGTGAAAACTGCAAGTATCATTTTCTAAGTTATCAACCATTAGGACCGCAGTTTTAAAAAAAAAAAAAAAAAAAAAACATTAGGACCAGAATTCCTACGAAATAGTCAGCCACAAACTATAGGGTTTGTGTACAAGTTCGGTTAAGGAGCAATAACATGCATTAGGTGTATCCAACAAACAGGGACGAACCACATTCACTTTTTGTTGCTGCAACAGTAAACAATGTGAGGGCATTACAGGCAGCAGAAACATGCGAAGTTGAAGCTGCAAAGCGGATCCGGATGTTCATTTGTACACATTGAAAATAGGCATCAGGGAATAGAATGCTCACAGTGCCTTGGTACTGTGCAACGTAATCTGTACCATGAACCAAACTATGCAAGAGAAGTGAACCTCAATTTTACGCAATAATAAGTAGTTAAGCATTTGCACTGATCAAACTACACATTGAAATTTCAAAACACTGTCCATAATGAAGAAACAAAATATTGGGGAGGGAAGACCAAATTGGCAGGGGAAAGTTAAATAGTTATGGGTTAAGATTTTAATACCAGATCAATGGTTCATCAAATTTTGGAGGGGCAGATACATCTGCACACCCCGGCTAGTACTTAATCTATACCCTTGCTCCAATGTTCGAGTATCAGACAATTCACATAGGTATTTCACAAAGTTAAATGAGTTCACATATATAGGACTCAACGAACACATAACAGTAGCATGTATAGATGCTGCATCATGATAAAAACACACTGCATCATGTGAATTCTCTAACTAGGGATGAACCGTCTTTCGATTTTCTTACAACAATATCCACTAAGGAAGGAACTTGTTTAAGTGTTAACGATGTGAGGGCATTACAGGCAACAAAAACACGTGAAGTTCAAGCTGCAAAGCGGATCCCACTATTTGTTTTTGCACATCAAGATTTAGGCATCGGAGAAATCAATGTTCAGAGTGCCTTAGTACAGGTGCAACGTAGTTACTACTACAAACCCAAAATCAAGATTCAAACAATGAACATTATGAAATGACCAAAGTAATTCCTTCCCACCTCCAAAGGAAGTAGAGATTAGGTTTCGTCACACTGCATAACACGAGTAGCTAGGAAAAAGAAAACTGAGCTGCTCGTAAGCAGCTCAAGGCTCAGCTTGTTAAGCGATCGGCTTGATTTGTTTAGTAATCAAGCTACGCTCGAGCTCAAGTTATAAGCTCGTGCACTAAACAGGACGAGCTTAACACTCTTTAAGCTTGGCTGTACTTGAAAAAGCTCGACTCCTTTGCATAGGTTCGCAAACGTACAGGACATTTTCTGCCTGAACAAAAATATCAAGTTCATTGCTGATCATATAATAGAATATAAAATTCAATTTGGAAGTTTGAACTTGAAAGGGGAAAAACTCTTTTCAATACTTTCTTTGGCACCTACTATAATATATCAGTCAATTAACCTAACGAAGATTCCTACAAGATGTTGTATTGATTTCCTAACAATCAACCACAACAATGCATGCATACGAAAAACTAACATCTATAAGCATGAAAAAATCACTTTAAACATCAGAAAATCAACCGAAATTAACCAATTGCTTTGGCTGGAAGAATAGGCGATTGAACGCGGGGTTTCTTGTGCACAACTAATCATAGAGACTGACGGATCTCATAGGATGAATCTAGAGAGAGAGAGAGAGAGAGAGAGAGAGAGTGAGTTTTATTCAGAAGGCGGGAGAAGGGAGCGATAGAGTTTCTAGGGTTTCCAATTGAAACTTCAGGCAGTGGCCAGTGGGTACTTGTAGAAAGATGCACGGTTCTAATTTTGGGCCGAAGTCAGAACAGCCCAAAAAGAATGTCAAACCAGCCCAGCTACGAAGTATTGGGCCGAAGTCGAACCGGCCCAAACCGTGTTCAATTGCAAAAAAGGATGTGATATGAAATGATGAGAAAATCGACTTTCCCGTCATTTTCTATGTGTTCCTTTTACCAAAAATGCTAGGAACACAACCTTTCACATACGTATAGGGCCTACATGCACTACTATGTATGGTTCTCACATATATGTGAGAAGTTGTGTTTAGTGGTGTGTTTGGACTGCTGAGTATGTAGCACTTTTGATTTTGTTACTAAAGAAGATTTGGAATCCACGGTTTCAACTTTTTCACTAGAAACTCTTTCCTACAAAATAGATCCTGTCGAACGAAAAAAAAATTTAGTTTTCCTGCAAGATTACTCATCAAGATTTTTTGGTCCTACTTTCACTTTCATTTTTTTGTTCGTGACAATTGAATGGAGTCTTAGAGACCATTGAAAATTTTCACCCTTAAGTACTCACTTCATCAATCAAAAAGTGGAAAGATTGTCATTTCTATTGAATAGTAGTGTCATTAAAAAAAATAAAGACAAAAATTCTGAATCTCGTCTAAAAATAACCTCTCTTTTTTTCTTTTGGAAAGGCCAAAAATTATCTAAACTAGGACTTTGTTGTGCGTAGGAAAAATAAACTATACAAAAGATATGGACATCACTACTTTTCTGTTATCTATTTCATCCCAATAAATTCGAGACACCTTGTGTTTTCCATAAAAAGTGTCAAAATCAAATCAGCTTGGAATCGCGGGCATGCCAGGAATGGATTGCAGTTCAAGTTTGAATCAAGGCATGGAAGCCTCAATATGACTTCTAATAGAACGAAAGTGCACAGCCTGAGGGTAAGACCATGAGGAGGTTTGTGGTTTGCCTTAACAAAAAGGACTTAAAAATTTTCTAACCGTTGTTAAGAAATGGAAAGAAAGATGGAATAAGAGCTAAAACATAATTAAAAGGACTTGATTAATGCTTTAACAAAGTCCAGTTACAAAGGAAATGAAAATCTAAGCTTGGCTAGATTGACTCCAAATTTTGCTAGAAGGCAATTGAAAGATAGTTGTGGGCTTTGATGGTCGTGGACCTTTGCTAAGGCCTTCAATTCTAGTATTTATAAGCAAAGTTTTACGCCTTGAGCTGCTTCCACAGGCCTTTATGCATGGTTGCCACGTGCCCCAAGCCTTGCTCATTACTCCAAACCTTCAGTTGCATTTTCAGGCATGACAACAATTTTTTCAAGCCTAAAATTGCCTCTTTTTGCATGGATACTTGCTAAAAGGAGATTTTTAGGACCTTTTAAAGCTAAAAGCTAAAAAATTTCTGTAAAAGAGAAGACTTTTCAACCATTTTTCAGCCTTGATTGGCCCTAAGGTGGTTCCTTCTGCAAGAAGATTCAAGACAAAGACCATTGAACCTTGTGCCCTGTTTTCCTGCAACAAAAGACCAAGCAGGCCTAGTTAAGCTGTTTGTGAGCAGCTTATGCAAGCCTAATTGAGCTGCTTAGAGAGAACCTTCTAGGCCTTTGAGTTGCTTATGAGCAGCTTGCTAGAGAGAACGTACCTTCTAGGCTTTTGAGCAGGTTCTAGGTCATTGAGCTGCTTATGAGCAGCTTGCTAGAGAGAACCTTTTAGGCCTTTGAGTAGGTTCTAGGCCTTTGAGCTGTTTGTTAGCAGCTTACTAGAGAGAACCTTTTAGACCTTTGAGTAGGTTCTAGGCCTTTGAGCTGCTTATGAGCAGCTTGCTGGAGAGAACTTCTAGGCCATTAAGCAATTTCTAGGCCTTTGAGCTACTTATGAGCAATTTGCTAGAGAGAACTGTGACACCCCGCTTTCCGGTAGCCGGCGGTACTGCAGGATGGCAGGCTCCGTTCGGATGGCAGGGGGTAAGTTATGGTTTATAAGAAAAGATCCCTCCTACTTGTACAAGGCCTTTTAAAGCCGTGAGGGCGGGCCAAAGCGCATAGAAACTTCGCAGTTAAGCGTGCTCGTCCTGGGAGCAATCCAGGGATGGGTGACCTCACTGGGAAGTCTATGGGCTTTGGGCGTCCAAAGCGGACAATATTGTACAAAGATGGAGCGGGTCGTTACAAGAACCTTCTGGGCCTTTGAGCAAGTTTTAGGCCTTTGAGCTGCTTGTGAGCAATTTGCTAGAGAGAATCTTCTAGACCTTTGAGTAGGTTCTAGGCGTTTAAGCTGCTTGTGAACAGCTTGCTAAAGAGAACCTTCTAGGCCTTTGAGCATGTTTTAGGCCTTTGAGCTGCTTGTGAGCAACTTGCTAGAGAGAACCTTCTAGGCCTTTGAGTAGGTTCTAAGCTTTTGAGCTGCTTGTGAGCAGCTTGCTAAAGAGAACCTTCTAGGCCTTTTTGACTTCTCTATTTTCAGGTCTGAATATACCCGAAAAAACTGGGCCAAGACTTGAAAAACGAATCTTGGCCTAATCAGGCTAAATAGGCCTGAAAAACTAGTCCGAGCTTTGATTAGTTGGGCCAAGACCTAAACCTAATTTGGGCTTTAACTCCATTGGGCCGAACAAGCCTAAGAATAGGACCACTATATATTCGACCAAAGGTCTAAATGAATCAAGGCCTAATTCAACCAAGTCCAAAATGTTATTTTGGGTCACTAATCCATTAATAAATTCTTTTTTAGAATTTGACCAAAAATGGGTGTAAACACCTTGTAGCCCGACCTAAGAGCATCCACAATGTAATAAAATTGAGGCATTCGAATAGTGGCGATTTCTAATCTAATGGATTCATTCCAAAACTGACATTAGATAGAAATCTTCATCTTTCTCAGCTACAATGATTGAATGGTGTGTAACTGTATCATGTCCCTTGTTTGTATTATCAGATCCTTATATATATACCCAAGGTGAATAACATGCATAGGATTTTTCTTTGTTAGAGAAAGACCATAATAAGGGTAATCAACTTGGTAGATATGGTTCTTACCCTTCCCTCCTTACAGGAGACTGAGGTTCAAGCCCTAGCGTGGGTAGATTTGGGGTCAGGGTTATGGATAGTTCCTGCACCCCAAGTGTTAATTTAACGCATCTTGCTAACCCCCCGCTAACTATACAATATTGGCAAAAAAAAACTTGGTAGATATGGTCCATGGGGTGTCTCTGGCACGTGGTGCCTCAACACCCTTATCCACCTGATCCCACAAAAATATGAGGTAGATAATTAGGGTGTAGAGACACCACGTGGCAGTGTTCTAAATAATTTTTCCCATGATATATGCGTCATACATTGATAATAAAATACATAAAAAAAATAAAAAATAAAAGAGCATGATAGTATATGTATATCACTTTTGTAGAAATGCTAGTATATGTATACATGGAACAAAGTAGTGTCATCTCATTAATAAAGAATTGAACTTGTAGATTCAATTCGCATACCACACAAAAATCTAATTTAGAAAAAGACAAACATACGTTTATGGTTAATTTGTTTATACTATTTTCCACGTAGCTAGGCATTAATTAATAAGTTAGTTTCTTTTTCGAATATGATTGTGTTGATTTCTAAAAAGAGTATGATTACGACACCAAACGAAAATAGGACAAGCAGACACCCATTTAAAGAAGATATATATAAATAGCAGAAGACGTACACCGAGAAACGATCACCCGCTCGAAGCCTTGTAGAAACAACCATATATCCGCTCTAAATCGTAAAAATCTGTCATTTTGTGTAGTTGTCATCGGATGCGGCCAAAGCAAGGGAAGCTACCAACCACTAGTCCGGCCACTAGGCTAGTGCTAACCATGTCACCGTCGGCCCACTAGTCCTGATCATTGTTCATGATTGTAGACAGAACAATTTAAACCGTCCTTGTGGCTTGGTTCTACTCCACCTCAAGGATGGCCTCATTCGCGGTGGTAATGGGCAGTGGGTCGCGGGTTTTCACAGAAACGTGCAAGCAAATTCCAGTGCCATGGCTGAAATTTGGGCATCGATGGATGGATATTGGCTTGCAACTCGCTCTCGCAGAAAACATCCGGAGGCTTTTATAGATGTGGAGGAGAGGGATGCTCTTTGGTCTGTTGGTCATAACCACACTAAATAGCACAACAAAACATCATCCACTTAGTAATATCATCTTTGATTGCTTGCATGTTACTCATGGAGCAACAGTAGCCATCAAGCATGTCCACCGTAAGGCGTAAAGTAGGGGTGTCAAAAGGGTGTGTTTGGACCAAATTGAGTACGATGTAAGTCGGTTGGGTCTTTAATGGGTCGTAACCTAATTAAAACTCAATTAATTACGAGCCTAATTACCCATATCCAACCCGACCCATGTATTTAAAATCAAGTCAGACCCGCCCATTAACCCAGGTGCATATATATTAAAATCTATGGTAATTTTTCTTTTCTACGTGGTGGGTTAGTTTATGACTTGTTGGGTCATTTAACTTGCTCTAGTGGAAACCCAATTAAGACTCACTAATAAATGGGCTAGATGAGTTTGGACTCATTCTAACCCAGTTAACAAATGGATTGGGTTGGATCTATTTATTAGTGGGTGAATTTGGGTTGAAATTGCCGCACCTAGCGTAAAGCGAACCAAATGTACGAATGCACTAACCAAAGACACCCCAATCTCGGTTGAGGATTTTTTTGTTTGTTAAGAAGAAGAAGAAGAAGAAGAAGAAGAATATTGTCTTTAATTAATCTTTATATATATTGTTCATCTTATTAGGTACAGAGATTAAAAACGTAAACGTACATGCAAGACTCAACACAAAACTAGCTAGGAATACCAATTGTGGCATTAAAATTGAACCTTACGCTTTATTCAATTTGGTTCCACCTTAAATTTATTTTCTAGATCAACCACACATTGCCGTCAATACACTTTCATCGGAGGTTGTGGTGGGTTGATGTTCATGACCGTAACGACTTTACCAATTATAACGACGTTTTGTCTTTAATACATTCGTGAACTATTAATCGGGATCCAAATCCATCCCAAAACGTTAAGTCATTTATAAATTAAAATAAAGCACTGACATGCACAATTTTCAAAAGAATTTTACACCAATTTGGAGTAACAAATTGAGTGAAAATAAATTTAAAATATTATGCATAAAAAATATTTTATTGTTTAGACTGAAATTTCACCTTTTTTTGTAGTGCAGTAAATTTGTAGCCTAGTAGGACGAAAGAAGTATGACATTAGTTTTTTTTTTTTTTTTCAATCGATAAAAGAGATCATTTATATATCAGATTTGAAGTATATAGTACAAACTTGGGACACTACATCAATTGTGAGAGCTCACGAGACAACCAAGCCCAACAACTCAACCAATACAAGAAATAAACCTATTATAGGATAATCAATTATTTGTGTTATTCAGAACAATTGATTTCGAAATCTATTACAATGTTGTTTCTGACTTATTTTGCAATCGATTAGATGACTTATCGAGACCCATTGATTAAGTAATAGATTTCACATTGTTTTTCAATCATACTCTATTCAATTGCAAAATCGATTACAACATCTAATCAATTACGAAATTGAACATTAACCAAATGGATTACATTTTTGATTGATTGATTGTAATCGGTCACGATCATATTTCACAATCGATTAACCAAATGGATTACATATTTGATTAACTGATCAATTGTTCTTGATCACGATCGATTGCAAAATGTTTCCCAATCACGCTCTATTCAATTGCAAAATCAATTGTTGTATAACCGAATGGATTACATATTTGATTCACTGATTGATTGCACAATTGATTATAGTATTATTAAAAAGTTGTGAGTTTTTAGTTAAAAAGTTAAGAAATGGACCACAATATTACAATTCGTAATGAAAATGTTATTAATCATATTGCTAAAAAGGTTACGATTTTTTTTAAAAAAGTTATGAAACACATTAAAATATTATGATTTCCAGTGAAAGTGTTATGAATTATAAGAGATACGAAAAGCACTAAAATGTTATTAATGTATTACTTAAAAAGTTACGCTTTGTTAGCGTAAAGTTGTGATATACACTAAAAAGTTATGATTTTTTTCAGAAAATATTACGAATTCTATTGATGAAAAGTTACGAATTTTTAGGATAAAAGTTATGATACAAACTACAATGTAATGAATGACCGGTTCTCCAGGCAATTTTTTATGAGATGACACTATGGACCACACAATAGTTACATATGTTTTGGGTTGTTTCTTGTTTTTGTAAGAAAAAGGTTTAGTTGGTTTGGAGTATAGTCTATGGGATGAATCCCCGCCGTCATGGTCACTTAATCATTTGTCTAAGGACAAATTTTCATCTTGATGTACTCTTTGATTAAAGTTATAATATCATCTGTTATCGGTTGGCAAAAAATAAAAAAAGGTATGTATTGAAGACTAACCTTCTCGATCTAGCTGTGAGTGCTTCAGCTATGAAAGGATTTTTGCATCAGGGACCGTTTAATTAGAGTGAAGAGGATAGCAAATCCAAGAAAGATTGAAAAAAAAAAAAAAGACAAATTTTGGTGTTTGAATTAGCATGAAAATAGTAGAGAGCGTGTGAAGTGAATTTTAATTCTTACATACTGTAGCTTTCACTTTAATTTCTTGCTAAAGAAAACATAGAAAAACTTTAATTTCCATTTTTTTAGAGTTGCCACGTCTTATGACACTTCCTATTAGGCCCATATTTTTTCCTTTCCTCTAATGATCTATAATGTATGTTAAGGGTAAGTTTTTTTTTTTGCTCGGCAAAGGAAATATTTTATTAATCTCGAAAGGGGTACATCGAGAAGAAAACAAGCAGAGAAAGAGCTAGACAAAGCCCAAATTTACATACACCTCCAACCGATAGTTGGATGCACACCTGAAAACTAGGTTACAATCTCAGTTTTCGGACACCGTCTAAGAAAATTTTGAACTCCTCAACGGTGTAGACTTTGATGTCGAACTTCGCATATAACCACATCGCAACTCTAGTTTTGACTAACTCCCCCACCTCCCAAACTTGTTTCGTAGAATTGTTGAAGATAGTGTCGTTCCTCACCAACCAAATACTAGACCACAACGTTGCATAGAAGCAAGCTTCCCACACATGTTTTTCCAGGTTGAAAAATCCATTCGCAAACCACCAATTTGCTAAGTCCGGAACAGAGAGTGGACAGACCCATTTGATGTTCCACCAATCTAAGATTATAGACCATACACTCCATGAAAAATGACAATGAAGGAACAAATGCTGATGGGTTTCAAGATTTAAGGGTAAGTTAGTAACTATAAATATTTTTTCTTGCAAGATTATTACAAATTAATTAAGCTTTTCATTTCAATTAAACGAATGAAAGGGGAAAAAATGTTTTTCCTCCTCCTCCTCCTTCCCTAGAATTTTTGCTACCACTATGTCGAAATCGATACTAGTCTATGTTTCGACAAATAAAAAGAATTTCCCAGCATTTTATCCATGTCAAAATTGCTCCCCTTAGTCGTACTAGTTTTTTTTTCAGTTCAAATCCTATAACTTCTAATTCACTACTATTTTTTTTTAACTAAGTTATAATTTTATACTATTAACAACGATGTCAACTAAATTATGATTTTCAAGTTACCGCAATATGTTACAATCAAACCAATATTTATTATGCACTGGATATATTTTCATGTACTCAAATATATGAAATCAAATTCAACCAAGTTTCTTTGGACTAGACATGACTGGAAAACTCCATTGTTAGCACAATCCCATTTAAGCCTACGCAAGATAAACAAAAATCCACAAAAATTCTAAGTTTACATAGTTTGCCAGAGAGAGAGAGAGAGAGAGAGAGAGAGAGAGAGAGAGAGAGAGAGAGAGAGAGAGAGAGAGAGAGAGAGAGAGATAACCAGTTTGCTTAGTTTTGATTTTCATATTATCATAGTGATTTTCATTTCATGTTGTAATTTTCTTATTTGATGATAGTGGAATATTTATTCCCTGTAGAGTAGGCATTGAGGCAGTAACAAGTTGAAATGAAAATCACTATGATAAAATATTCATTTCATGTGTGATTAATATTTAGTGCATAACAAAATATTTGTTTGATCGTGACATAGGCTTGTTTTGGCTTTAATAATTAAGTCGGATTATTTTTGTATTTATTCAATTTTTTTGTATTTGTTAGTTTTGTGTTAAATTTATATAAATTTTTGCTTCATCTCATCAAGAGGAATTTAAAAAGTAAAAAAAATGAATCAAACAATTTTTTGTTGTGAATAAGGACAAATTAATTTAAAAGGTTTGTTTAGATTATTTTTGTCTTTCGGTCAAAAATTTTAAAATTTTGATCATAATCTAACCTCAGAAGTTGATAGTGTTAACCTGAATTTTAAAAATGTCAACAAGTTTGATAGTGTCGAGTGGAGTAATTTGTGACATGGATCAAATTCTAGGAACTTGTATATAATTGTTGAATCGAAGTAGCCCAAAATCTCAAATTGAGCCGGTTGAATTTGCGACACGCATCATTTTGAAGGACTTGTTATGTAATTGTTGCAGTAATGTAGGCTCCGTTCAGTTGCACAGAAAGGATGAGAAAGGACTAGAAAATCATTTTTCCTGTAATTTTCTGAGTGTTCGACTATCAAGAAAGTTGTAGAATGCACAACTCAGGTAAGTTGTAGAATCCACAACTTTAGAATCCACAACTCAGGTAAGTTGTAGAATCTACAACTTTAACTTTTCTGGAAAACACTTTCCTATAAATAGGGCTTACCAAAAAGAAGGAATTAATTCTTATTTTTCGGTAATATTTCTTGTCAACAGAGCACACGCATAAAAATAAATTCTATTTTGCTTCACTCCACTTTTCGAAGAACCAATTTCCCACACAATATTTTCGACAACTGAACGGAGAGGGGAGAGGGAAAGTATCATTTTCCATTTTATGGGCGATGAGCCAAAATCAATCTACGATCTCACCTACACCCTAAACCCCTCTATCCTCCTCTCTCCGATCTCAACTCTCTCACCATCTTTGGTCTTCATCAATGGCTTAATTGAATAGAGATCCAAGTACTGTGTCAGACTACCTCCGTCTCCATCCCTGTCGTCCAATGCAATCCATGCCATGAATCTGTTACTAAATGTGGTTAGCAACAAATATATGGTTGCTGAGAATGGAGAGATGATTGAGTTGAGGCTAAAGCCCTGGGCTAGGAGGAGGGCTGGGGTCCCTCCTGCGATCAATCTTATTCCTTCCCACGTTAATCCAAATCATCCGCTTGCCGAAACTCCCAGGCCATTCGTTGGGCAGCAAGAAACCAAGTTAGGGCAGGGAGGGAGGCTTCGGTTTTGCAGCTCCCACCCCCGGCTCCTGTGGTTGAGCTCACGGCTACGGTGGTTGAGCGCGAGCTCAACCACAGGAGCCGGGGGCGGGAGTTGCAAAACCAGAGACTCCTTCCCTACCCTAACTTGGTTTCTTGCTGCCCAACGGATGGCTCTGGGGGTTTCGGCAGTCGGAAGATTTGGATTAATGTGGGGAACAATAAGATTGATCGCCGGAGGGACCCCAACCCTCTTCCTAGCCCAAGGCTTCAACCTCAACTCAATCCTGTCGCCATTCTCAGCAACTATGTATTTGTTGTTAACCATATTTAGCAACAGATTCATGGCATGGATTGCAACTGGACGGCAGGGATGGAGACGCAGGTAGTCAGATACAGCACCCAGATCTCTATTCAGTTGAGCCATTGATGAAAGACCAGAGATGGTGAGAGAGCTGAAATCAGAGGGAGGAGGATAGAGGGGTTTAGGGTTTAACGAGTCATTTCTCAGTTTTTATTTTTTATTTTTATCCTCTTGGTATTTCTTCCAAGATTAGAAATGAAACAGTTCATGAGATGGTAGGTGTAGCACCTATAGAGGAGAAGTTGAGGGAAAATAGGCTAAGGTGGTTTAGGCATATCTACCGTAGACCGGAAGATGCAGTAGTTAAGAGAGTGGATAGGATAGCTCTAGGTAGCAATGTTACGGAGAGGGGTAGACCTAAATTGACATTAGATGCTGTAGTGCGCAAAGATATGAGTCTTATATGTCTATGTGAACGAGTGGCTCTTGACAGAGCTCAATCGAGGAAATGGATTCATGTAGCCGACCCCAAGTAATTGGGACGTACGGCTCGGTTTGGTTTGGTTTGGTATTTCTTCCAAGATATCAACAAAGTGACTTACTCCTCCAGGGGAAGAGTATCTGATGCATCATATGGATGGAATAGAAGGACTGTTGCTTGTACTAACTTCTGTTTGTACTTCTGTTTTTGTGTCAACTATATCATTGTATAGCAAACTAAATTCTGGCATATCTCTGCAATAAAATTTTGATCAGAGCACATCCCAGCAAATTTGCCAAATTCTATCACGAGAAGCTAAAATTCTATTTTGTAGGTGCCATGATGATGTTTAGTTGCTGGCATATGGGACTTCAAAATGGGTGAATAACTGACTTGAAAATGGTTCCCCTTGGAAGGAGGATCTCAATCGGGTGAGATTTGGGCGTGGCAATCCAATGCGGTTTTGTTACGACTCCGACCCATAGAGGGGGACCTTGGAGATTCCTAAATTCGAAGTCTTCCACAACAAATTTGGTTCTGAGTCCTCTTATGGAGTTGAAATGCATTGTTGGTTTTGTATTGTGTGTCCTCCTTATGTTTCATATTCTAGGTTAGGACTGGTACAAGTCTTGGAGGAATCTTGAGTACTCTTTTGTTGCTTTGTTTTCATGTGCTGGGGTATGCCCCTTTGCTAGTGTAATTGGCGGAGTTTTCTTCTTTGTAATGGTCGTGAGGTGTGGTGGTTGTATCTATGAATTAGGAACTTGAGGAAGTGCATGTACATTGCAGGTTGTATCTATAAAATTGGTATCTTTTTTTTTGCTAAATTATTGCTTCCCTTCTGTGGTTGTATCTATAAATTAGTAATGTGGTGACACAAACTGTGTATGATCTTGCTTGCGGATTTAGCTTCAAATTCCATCAGTGTACGATCTGAAACTTGGAACTGTTGATGAGTACTGGATTCAACGGATGCTAAGAAGCACTGAAGTAATGTGGAGTTCATTTGCCCATATCTGGATTCAACAGATGATCTAGTAATCAGGTTTCTCCACCCCCCCCCCCCCCCCCCCCCCCTGATAGGATGAAGTGAACAAGGCACTTATAGGTGTTGAACCTGCAGCTATGGTGGATGTATTCTTATTCACATTTGAAACAGATTGATGTATCCTTGTGGGCCCCACACACCGTCAATACGTTATCGACACTCTCCAGGTTGGTAGCCCTAGCATCTTCGCTAGCTTGTTGATAGGATACTGGAGAGAAAGGTCGCTTTTAATTTTTCCTGCTACTAAAGAGACAATAAAATCCTTTCAAAGTGGTCCACCAATTTCAGTGTTGTCGATCCATTTGATCGGTTACTTCCCTGAAGAAATGGCAAACTTGATCCCAAGACTCCCAACTATTGAAATTACCTCAAACATGATGAGATGGGAGGAAGTAATTGAGGTATGGACCGAGATAGTTTCGAGGCAGAATTCTTTGTGCCGAAAATCCTTGTGTATCTGTGCCGATGGATTTTTTTAAATCTAATAGCCGGAAAATCCTTCGGCACAGAGGCACAGAAATTTTCGAGACAGAAGAGATCAGAGCCGATAGTTTTACCCCTTTCTTCAATGTCCAACCACCTTATATGGGGAAGGTCCAAAATAAGCTCCTGCTATTTTATTTTTGAGACAGCAGAAAATATAGGTATAATTAATAACACAATACCCTTGCGAACCAACCATAATGGTTGCAAGGGTATTGTGCTTCACGTGCTGGGACGATACATGTGCTTCACTTGCTGGGACGATACATGCATACGACTCGGTTTGCTACAGACAATCTCTATGGAAAATTCGAAATGAAAGCAAAACACATTCCTCAATACAATACAAACTTGGCAAACAACAAAAACTTACAAGAGTTATTCGTACGTTAAAACACATTCCTCAATACAAACTCGGCAAAACAAAAACTTGGCCGTGTTGCTAATATAACTTGGCTAACAAATTTCAAATTTGTGCATCAGAGCAACTCCAACCCAGGCTTCAAAAGCGACATGGGGCTCCAAACGGTTCCATTTTGGTAGCTCCCTTCAATCCAACCCGACTGCTCCTTCATATCCACCCCCCTTCTGCGAAACTTGAAGTCAAGACTCCATGGTGACAAATTAGATTTTTTGACTGTTACTAATAAAAAGCACTAGCAGTTTCTGATTCTATTTTTTCCTTTTTTTTTCTTTTCTAAATTATGTTGTTTTTTTTTTTTCCTGTAAATATGGACTTGGATGTACTTTTGATTGACCCGTACAAGAGCATTGATATCCATGTCCAATGGAAACTGGGATTAGCACATGGGTGGGTGTTAATATGTTACTTTCCATTGGCCTAGACTTGCCCCAACTCTGCTTATTAAATGGACAAATTGAATATCCTTGCTTTTTTCCTTTTTCTTTTTTCTTTTTTTGAGAATTTGACTGCCCTTGCTGTGCCAGCATGTGTTTTGTACCCACATTAACTGAGGCCCCGTCTCTCTTAAGCGTTTGTTAGTTTTACGTCAAATTTTTGTAAATTATTGATTTGTCTCAACGAGAATAATCGGAAAAGTAATTTTTTTTTTTTACTTTTATCCAAATATTTTTAAAAATATTCAAGATAAAGCCCAATAAGCCCAAAAGTTCGACACTAGACTAACACAAAATTTGAATAAAGATAAAACTCAAAAATAAAAAATAAAAACTCCCCCAAAATGGCTAAGGAGAACATATGGAAAAAAGATATAACCTCTGTTTCAGTATTAAGCCCATTGGCCATTGCCCATTTATCACCCTTTACTTGCAGACGCACCCTTGTACAGATTACGGGATGCATTATCATTTTTTTTTTTTTATGGTCTGTGTCGTATTGGGATACCCTTGTAGAGATTTCGCGAAGTTGTCAAAATGGGATACATTATCGGTTTTTTACGGTCTGTGTCGTATTGGGATACCAACGGGGTATCGTAACATACATTAACATTTAACAAGTGTAAATGTTAGTTGAAAAAATTAGAATCAATACAATTGATTTGGAGGAAACAAATATTTACACCGGTGGTGTAAAGAATTTATTCTCATACAGATAATGACGTTTATTGAACAAAATTTAGCGTCTAGGACTATATAACATGTCCTAATAAGGAAAAGTATTCACGCATATCATGGATTTGCGTGAATACGAATTTACCTCTACACATATCAAACCATAGGATACATATCATGTCACAAGATTTTGATAGAATTGACATATATATATATATATATATATATATATATATATGTTTTTGGCGAGTCGAAGGGCAAAGATCCAATTTCTAAGGAGCCGTGGTGGTGGAATAACGAGGTTCAAATCATGGTAAAAGCAAAGAAGGAGTGCTTTAAAAAGTGGCAAAAGAACCGGCGTGAGGAAAATTTTCAAGGTTATAAGCAAGCTAGCAAGGAAGCTAAGAAAGCCGTTAGGGATGCTAAGTTGAAAGCCTATGAGAATTTCTACGTTAGACGATGGTAAGGATGGAGAAAAGATTATTTATAAACTTGCTAAGATACGAGAAAGGAAAGCTAGAGACATTTCTCAAGTTAAGTGTATAAAAGGTATTGATTCGGTGGTGTTGGTGAAAGACGAGGCGATCAAGGATAGATGGAAGTCGTATTTCGATAAATTGTTAAACGAGAAACATGAAGGAGGCTTTGGTGGGGAGGAGGCGTATGTACCTGGTGAGAACGTAGAATATGAGTTTTATCGGAGAATACAAAAGTTCGAAGTGGTTAAAGCTTTGAAAAAGATGAAACTGGGTAAAGCCCTAGAACCAGATGGTATCCCTATTGAAGTGTGGAAAAGTTTAGGTGACTTGGGGGTGACTTGGTTGACGAAGTTGTTCAACAAGATTATTATGACTAGGAAGATGCCCGACGAATAGAGAAGGAGCACCTTAGTACCTATATATAAGAATAAAGGGGATATTCAAAGCTGCAACAACTATAGAGGTATTAAATTGATGAGCCATACGATGAAGTTGTGGGAAAGAGTTATTGAGCATCGCTTGAGGATGGTGACTACGGTGTCAAAGAAACAGTTTGGGTTCATGCCAGGAATATCCACCATGGAAGCTATCTACCTATTAAGGAGATTGGTAGAAAAACACAGAGTATAGAAGAAGGATCTCCATATGGTTTTCATAGACTTAGAAAAGGCTTATGATAGGGTGCCTAGGGATATCATATGGTGGGTTTTGGAGAGAAAAGGAGTGACCAAAGGGTATATCGAGGTGATTAGAGACATGTATGAAGGTGCCGTCACTACCATTAGATCACCAGTAGGGGAAACGAGTGAATTTTCAATCACCGTAGGATTGCATCAAGGGTCAGCCCTGAGCCCATACCTCTTTGCCTTAGTTATGGATGAATTGACTAGACAATTTCAAAATGATATTCCATGGTGTATAATGTTTGCAGATGGCATTGTCCTCGTAGATGAAACTGCTAGAGGTGTTAATACGAAACTCGAAATTTGGAGGGAAGCATTGGAGTCAAAGGGTTTTCGGATAAGTAGGAGTAAAACGGAGTATATGGTGTGCAAGTTTAGTGGTACCAGTAGTGCGCTTGAAGAAAGTGTGATGATCCAAGACCAGGAGATACCAAAGAGTGATCATTTTACGTATTTAGGCTCAATTATTAGTAGCAATGGAGAGATTGGAGATGATGTGGCCCATAGAATCCAAGTGGGGTGGTTCAAGTGGAGAAGCGCTACTGGTATACTATGTGACAAGAGGGTACCCACAAAATTGAAGAGAAAATTCTATGGAACGGCCATAAGACCAGCGATGCTTTATGGGACAGAATGTTGGCCTATTAAGAAACAACATGTGAGCAAAATGAGTGTAGCGGAAATGAGAATGCTAAGGTGGATGTGTGGTAAGACTAGGCGAGACAAGATTAGAAATGAAACAGTTCGTGAGATGGTAGGTGTAGCACCTATAGAGGAGAAGTTGAGAGAAAATAGGCTAAGATGGTTTGGGCATATCTACCGTGGACCAGAAGATGCAGTAGTCAAGAGAGTGGATAGGATAGCTCTAGGTAGCAATGTTACGGGGAGGAGTAGACCTAAATTGACATTAGATGTTGTAGTACACAAAGATATGAGTCTAATAGGTCTATGTGAATAAGTGGCTCTTGACAGAGCTCAATGGAGGAAACGGATTCATGTAGCCGACCCCAAGTGATTGGGACGTAAGGCTCAGTTTTGTTTGGTTTGGTTTGACATATATATATGTTTTGCAATCGATTTTCTTTCAGAGTGCTGCTATGTGTACATATCATGTACATATGGATCCAAACCGCCCATTATTTTTAAAATACTTTTTTATGGAACTTTGTAAAAAATTAGCTCAACCCGATATCGATAAAGATTTTTCCTAAATTTGTAGGGGTGAAACTAAGTAGTTAAGTAGTTTCGCGCCCCACAAATTCAAAAAAAAAAAAAAAATCTTACCATTATCGGGTTGAGCTGATTTTTTACAATACTATAAAAAATATTTTAAAATTAATGGGCGGTTCGAATCATCTGTGTGAAACCCGAGGTGGACCCCACAAAACTCGTATGTATACGTACATGGTATATACATTTCATATGTACCCATGGCTGTATTGTTTCTTTCATAAGGTATTATAAGGACTATAGGGTTTGTGTACAAGTTCGGTTTGAGGAGCAATAAACAAATAGGGAAGAACCGAATTCATTTTTTGATGCTGCAAAATCAACGAATTGAACGACCTTCCACCATCTAAAGGAACCCTGCAAACAATGCGAGGGCATTACAGGCAGCAGAAAAAAATGCAAAGTTGAAGCTGCAGAGGGAATCCGTATGTTAATTTGTACACATTGAAAAATAGGCATCAGGAAATAGAATGCTCACAGTGCCTTAATTTAACGCAAGAGATAGTGAACCTCAATTTTACGCAATAACAAGAAGTAAAGCATTTGCACTGATCAAACTACGCGTTGAAATTTCAAAACACTGTCCACGATGAAAAAACAAAACATTGGGGAGGGGAAGACCAAATTGGCAGGGGAAAGTTAAATACGAGTTTTGGGTTAAACCAACTAACATCTACAAGCATGAAAAGTTCACATTAAACATCAGGAAATCAACCGAAATCAACAATTGCTTTGTCTGGAAGAATAGGAAATTGAACGCGGGGTTTCTTGTGCACAACTAATCACAGAGATTGACGGATCTCATAGAATGAATCGAGAGAGAGAGAGAGAGAGAGTTTCTAACCTTGTCCGTTTCCCTTTTTTTTTTTAAAAAAAATTCTAACTCAAAAAATACGCATTACCCATGCTTCCAATCTTTGCTCTTCACTTATTACCCCTATCTCTAATCATTATTCTCATTTCTCTCTCTATCTCTCTCTACTCATCACCCCTACTTCCAATCATTACTCTAATAAAAATATTCTCAAAAACTCATCCAAACACGACATAATTGAAACTTCAGGTAGTGGCCAGTGGTTCAATAACTAAAGAAGATTTGGGACCAGTAGTTTCAACTTTCTCACTAGAAACTCTTTCCTACAAAATAAATCCTATCAAAAGAAAGAAATTTTGTTTTCCTGCATGATTTTTAATTCTCTACTTCACCTTCATTTTTTTGGGAATTCATTTTCCACGCAACATTCGCGACATCTAATGGAGTCTTACGGACGTAGAAAATTCTCACCCGGAAGTATTTCTCGCTTCAACCAAAAAGTGGAAAGATTGTCACAACTTCAACCATAAAATGAAGAAAGAAGAAGAAGAAGCAGCAGTGGCCGCCCTCGCCGAATTTAATCCTCACTATAAAGCAATATAAATTCACCACACGTCTTCTATTTTGATATCTGCTACTAACACGAAAACACAGCTTGTACATGCATGCTATGAGCATATAGTTCGGAGCAACAAGCGAAAGCAAACCACCCCTATAATTCAAATAACCAAACGCCCAAAATAACTCGTGTTTCTCCACGTACATCAGTACAAGACCACCTTAATTTGGAAGATCAGCACTGCTTAGGGCTTCCACTTCAAAGATGCATTCCTCTCTATCAAACGGCGAAATCATTTGTTGCCAAAAGAAAAGTTGAAGGCCTGCAGTTTAAGGAAGGAAACCATCAACATAAAAGCTATCAGCACTTGAAAACTGAAGCCAGAAACCCCACAACCTAAACGACAAAAATTTTCAAAGAAACTCATGTTAGTACACATACATCGAAATAATAGTGCAAAGCCCTTGCGAAATGAGCTTCGTCAAGGTGATGTCATCCCTAAAAGTCCTTGCAGTTTCTGAATGAAACTATCAATGTAAGAGCTATCAAGACTTTTCCTTGACAAGAACTCACTCAACTTAGCACGGTTGGCTCTTACCTTCTTCCCAACTTCACTATCAACCTCCATTACCAATCTTATTGCCTTGCATACACCTTCACTGGTAAACAACCCGTCTTCCTTGTCTCTCTCGACCTCCACTCCAACCTCCAAGTCTCCGCTCATCAACCTTGAATTGATAATTTGATCACCATACTGTGGGATTAGCACCAATTCACACTCATTTATCATAGCCTCCAATAAAGAACCATAACCACAGTGTGTCACATTGCACCCCACAGAGGGGTGTGCCAAAATTAATTGTTGCTGGACCCAATCGCCATAAACTATCCCTCTTCCTTGAGTTCTTTCTAAAAAACCTGTCGGCAATATGTTTTTGATCTTTTCCACCCCTAGAGGTGGTTTTAGGGCAGCAAAGAATGGCATACCACTGAGCTCCAAACCCAGAACCAGTTCTTGAAACTGCTCCTTCCCTAGTCTACACTCGCTTCCAAAGGAACAGAAAATCACTGTTTTGGGTTCAAAACTTCCCAGCCACTTTTCCCATCGTTCTTCCAGGGTGGCAGCGGGTGGTGGATCCGGCATGACCGGGCCCGCCAGAATAACTGCTTTTTTGTACTGCTTTTCAATGTAATCACAGAAACGCCCTTCAATTTCCGTACAGGTTTTGAAACTAATGGCATCACAATCACTGCAGGAGATAGAAAGACGTTCCGCGAAGGTTATTCCACTACCAAATTCGTTTACTCCTAGACCCACTGTGGCACGAGCTTCATATGAAGCTAACTTGATGGATGAAGCAGGGTAACCTGGTGGTGGTTTCATAAGTTCAGATTGTGTCCACTGTTTTTCATGGAGTTTTCTCTCCAGGACAAACAGGTAAGCCAATGCTGCAGGGCTAACGACAGAATAATGCACAGATTTAATGCCCAAACGACGAGCTAAGGCTGGTATCCAGTGAGCCAAATCAAAGAATACAAAGTGGGGTTTGAGATGTTTCAGAGAAGCTTCAATGGAGGGTTGTGTAAGATCCATTGCAGTCATGATAAGAGAATGCAACACATACGAAACATCAGTGGTTGTTTCAGCACCATGAGGGAGGCCATCGACGTGTGGAACAGTGACTGGAATAAAGGTGATGAGGTCTGGGTGAAGATTCAAATGATCAAACTTGGGTATTGTATTTGTGGGTATGAAGAAAGAAATCCTGTGGCCCCTTTGGGCAAGCTTGTTGGAGATGTTGATGTATGGGATTAGGTGCCCCATGGCAAACCATGGCAGCATAGCTACCTGAAATGTTTTCTTCGACATATGTAGATCTTGTGACAGAATACCTAATTTTGGAGGCTATTGTAGGCAGGTCAAGGCCTCAATTCTTGGCAACTTTTCTTTTAGCCTCCTGATTTAGAAGATCCTTCAATGCTTGCATCAAACAAAGAAAACAAAATTAAGAAAGAAACAAGGATACAAAGAAAGAAAGAGCTCTCAGGAGGAACTTTTTTTTTTTACTGGCCTATCAGGAGGAACTTGATTCCATTCCAAATTACCGAGGAAAAAAAATCATTAAGCTATCATACATGAATGGTTATGGGACATAAACAGAGGGCAATACAATAAGAATATTTCAATTTTCAGCACAAAACTTCATAGGAAAATCATCAAACTAATGTCACATAGTTAGACCCCTAAACACTTGAACAAACTCTCTTGTAGGCTATGGTCGTCGAGTCTTCCTACCGATTTTTTTTTTAAATTTCTTTTCAAAGAGCATTTTAGTATTTCTTTCCAAAATGGAACTTTTTGATGGTGAGAAAGGGTGACATAAGAAATGGGAGTTCCTCCTCACCAAAACTCACCATTTTTTTTTGGGAAATTGGAAAATCAAATCAAAAATTAAAATTCCATTTTTATATTTTTCTCACCATCCAAAGGGGCTGTTAAAAAAAAATTGGGAGAAAAGATGAGCTTGTGTTTGCAAATTTCCCTACTTTTCTTTAAGAACCAGAAAAGAAGGAATTTCCACTTATTTTCGCAAATTTCAAACATAGCCTAAACTTAAATTGATCTAATAATAGACGTTATTGAAAACAAACCATTCACTGTTTTCATAGAAGTGCAACGAAATTTACCGGATCAAGCTAATTTTTTTTTCCTTGTTTAACAGACAATCTCCACGTCGATATTCAAACTGGGGATTCGAGCCGCTCATTGTCAAGATAAAATCAGGACAATTGAATTACCGAACAAATGGCTCAGACCCTGTACAGCACCATCCCCGATTCCCAAAACAAATGGTCTAGAAGATCTACACATCATTGCCCACAACAATGAAGGGTCGGTCCCATGGATCTGGAAAGTTACCATATTTTTTTTCCAATATTATACACATTAGCAGGTTAGCGAAATATTTGTATTTGTATGTTAGTCTATAGAGATCAGACGGTGTCGTGTCCATAGCCCTGAACTCCAAAGCAGTTCAAACCACCCCTCATAGGACTCCAACCATGCCTCCACCGAGGAGGCGTACCAATTGACCGACAAAAAGTTTGCCCCCTTTCAAAGTTGACTTTTTACCAAACAAATTAAAAAGTCTTTTTCAAGAACATTTGACTGCAGCAACAACAGGGTTTTGAAAGTACCTTAAGCTGAGAGAGACGGAGAGCTGCGGGAGAAACTGAGGTGTAAAGACGGAGAGATGGAGAATGAAGCGGACCAGAGTCAGAGAGACCTGCGCAGAGATTCAGAGGGTTGCTGTTTCTGAGAGCATCTCCTCGTCTGGGTGTTAAAAAATTTGTTTCAAATTGGTTTGTTTGTGTGCGAGTAGAGAAATTTATAATTTTTTTTTAGTGGGGTATTATGTGTGAGAGTAGAGAAACAAGAAAGGAGTTGGAATTGAAGCTAAAAGCAAGTTTACTGGTAGTTTGGTAAAATTGCTGGTAAATAGTGCACTTTTTTTATTGTATCTACTCACATCTTTTTCAATACTATATCAATACTATCTATTTAACATCTTCTTTATTAAAATATTTTTACTTTTATTTTCTTTTTCTTTTATGGGGAGGGAGAGAGAGAGAGAGGCGGAGAGAGAAAATAATTAAAAAAATAATGTACAAATGGTGAATAATGCTTAGGTATATTTACCTAAGCACGGTTCATAGTTGGGTTTTGCCTCAGCCTTTATCTAATCTGGTGTAAGGCTCATTTGGAAGTTTTGCTTAGGTAAAAAGTTATTTTACCTCAATTGATAAAGTTGCTCTAAGGGATCCAAGCCAAAGCGAAAAACCTATAGGGACCGACAGGTCCGGCACCGAAATCGTATCGACGGCCGCGTCAGGCCGTCTCCGACCACCGGATGGCCGATCCGAGCCGTCCAAAAATTCTATAAAAAAAAACGAGGGGGATTGCGCAGGAATCAACGGCATTAGAGGTGTGTAGGGTGCTTGATCCAAATACCCTATATACACACACAAAAAAATAGAGTATTTGGATCAAGCACCCTACACACCTCGGATGCCGTTGATTCCCGCGTAATCCCCCTTGTTTGTTTTATAGAATTTTTGGACGGCTCGGATCGGCCATCCGGTGGTCGGAGATGGCCCGACGCGGCCGTCGATACGATTTCGGTGCCGGACCTGTTGGTCCCTATAGCAGCACTCTTTTTATTATTAGTAGTATATTTGATAGAAAATAAACTTGAATAAACTAGGAATTAAAAGTTGAGAAAATCTTTTTAATGTAATTGTTTACAGAGCCAATTGCAACTGTTCAAAAGTATTTTGGATGGTCTGGAGATATTAATGAAACTTTTTCATTACAATCCGGACCATCCAGAGCACTTTTGAACGATCGCGATTTTGGTTACTACTGTAAAAAAAAAAAACTTGTTCACGGCGGAACCATAAATAAGTTTCCCTTTTTAAAAGTTCTTATGGGGTAAAGCAGGCTCTGTTTGTTAAAAATATACCCAAGGCGAATACAACAATGAATTTTTATTTTTTTTCCAATTTTTTAATACATTAGCCGGTGTTAGTGGGGTGTTAGAGTTAGCACATAAAGATCTAGAGACTATCCATAGCTCTGACTCTCAAAACCTCGCTGCTCGTCTAGCTCAAACCGAGGCTTCCACTAAGAGAGAAAAGAAGACAACCAACTGCACTAGCGGTGGTTTCTCTTAATACAATGATTGACTGGGGTGTATATAATCCTATCCTGTCCCTTGTCTTTATTATCAGAACATAACGAACCCAAGGTGAATACATGCATAGGATTTTCCATTGTTAGAGAAGGACCATAATCAACTTGATAGATTAAAAAGAGGATAAAAATAAAAATTAAAAAAACCTTGGTAGATACGGTCCACGTGGATTTGCAGCACTTTTCTACTTCTTCCGTCCCAGTTTATTTGTTTATTTTCGACATACATGCTTTATATAATTTTGAAAATATCATATTATTAGTCCGGTTCCCACGAGGGATCCCGCACGGGCTTACCTTGTGGGACTCCCCTTTTTTAATCGAATTGCGACGATCCGAGCCGCTCAAAGTGATCAAAACGTGATTCAGTAAGAAACTGCTCGGATCAAGCTCTTCCCGATCATATTTTTTTGCTGATTTCTCGCGGGTACCGATAAAATCACGTTCTAATCACTTTGAGCGGCTCGGATCGTTGCAATTTGATCGGAAAAGGGGATTCCCGCACGGTAAGCCCGTGCGGGATCCCTTGTTGGATCCTAAGTAATCATATTATTAAACTAATTGAGATCTATCAAATAAGATCTATATTGCATATAAAAATTGTTATAGATTGAAACATATAGACAACAAACAAATTGGGACGGAGAGTATCATTTTGTGTTCTTTTTGGTGTCAGTGGCATGTGGTGTATGTGGCATGTGGTGTCTTGACAACCTTATATTATATACATGTGCCCCATAAAAATATGTGGTAAATAAGGGTGTAAGGACATCACGTGGCAGTGCTCTAAGACCACCAAATAATTTGTTCCCTGGTTATTGTATCTATCTATCTATCTAATCTATCTATCTATCAATATAAAACGGGACGGTTCGAGAAACACCCAAAAAAACACGTAAAATCTCAATCTCATAGTTTCCGATCAAATTTTTATGATCTGAATCGTTCAATGTATACAGAATGTGATTTTAAGGGTGCCGCGAGAAATTAGCAAAAAAATGACCATGAAAGGCTTGATTTGAGTAATTTTTATTTGAACCGTTCAATAAAAAATTGTTAGAAACTGTTCGGATCAAGCCCTTCCCGGTCTTTTTTTTTTGCTCATTTCCATTGGGTGTTCTTAAAATCACATTCTGATCACATTGAGCGGCTCGGATTATCAATATTTGATCGAACATTATTGTGTTGATTTCTAAAAGCGAAAGTACATAAACACTTCCTTAACTATTATTTTGTCCCACAGATATATCATTACATTTAAAATCGCTCATACGGACCCTCTCAACTTCTGGAAAAGAAAAAAAAAATGCTAATTCCGTTAATGAAATGGAAGAAATTACTAAGATATCCTTTTATATTAGGCAAAAGTACATAAACACCCATCAACTATCACTTTGTTCCACGAAAACTCCCTCACATTTATATTGTTTTCGCTCTTGTTGCGCTGGTAAGTCATTGATCTTTGGGCTTCTTTTCACTTCATTTCTGGATCTATTTTGCTGAAATTTTTAGAAAACGGTTTGTTTTATTTCTTCAATTGATCTATACATAAACCAGCGTGCATACTTGTTTGCAACATTTTGAATTGCGGATTTCATTTTGAAGTTGGGTTTGTTTATTATTCTATTGTGACTGATTTGTGGGATGCAGTTCATAAGTGAGTGTCGAATATGTTCGTAGTGTTTATGAATCTATTAGATGAAATGGGTATCTTTGGTTGGGAGTATTGTTAAATGAAGTTCAAAAGTTTCAGATCTGTTTGCTGATTTTGGGTTTTGATTGGAGGCTGTTTGTAGAGGAAAGAACGGGAAGGGTTAGAGGGGGTGTACGTATATAATGCATGTATCTAATAAAACAAGGGTATTTTTATCTAATTTATGGATGAGGGGGTTAATCTCAAACAGTTCTGAGACGAAAAAGTGTTACTTGGGTAATAGGGAATAGTTGAAGGGGTATGTATGAACAATTTTAAATGTGAATTGATTTTTTTGAGATAAAATAATAATTGAATGGGTGTTTATGTACTTTTGTCATTTTTAAAAGAGTATGATCACGACACCAAATGAAGATAGGACAAGCAGACGCCTCATTTAAATATATAAAGAAGATAAGTAGCGGACACCGAGAAAGGACCACCCCGCTCGAAGCTTGTAGAAACAATCATATCCCTGTGAGTTTTGAAAATCTGTCATTGTTGTCAAGTACTTTTTAATTTTTTTTAAAAAGCTTTCTAATTTTGTGTAATTATCATCGAATGCGGTCAAAGCAAGCAAGCAACCACTAGTCTACTAGGCTAGTGCTAACCATGTCACCGTCGACCCACCAGCTAGCTAATGAATAGAATGGCTAAGTTCCTCATTGTTCATGATCACCAGGAGACAGAATAAACCATCCTTTGTGGCCTGGCCGGACTCCGTGCCTCCTTGGGGCACCTACAAATTTAATTAAGGATGGCCTCATTCGCGATCATATAATGGGCACTTAGAGCATCTCCAAGACTCTAACACTTGACTTCAAATTGGAGATATCAAATTTTTTTTAAAAACTTACGTGGCATTTTGACATCTCAAATTTGACATTAAAACCTTTTCTCCAACCTTTATGCCAAATTCTATTTATTTAAAATGAAAAAAAAAACCTCAAACAAGTAGTACAGAGATATTTTAAACTTTCTAACGATAACATTTTACCTTCAACGGTTACTTTTTAAAATTTGGAATGGAAGAGAGTAGCTGCCAAAATTGGCATGCAGGAGGTTCATGCCAAAACCACATCAGCTTTGACATAATTTGACATGAGTGAAAGCAGATTAGTTGAAAGGTGATTTGATGGCAAAAGTAACCATTGTACCGTCTACGTTATGTTTGAAATCTCCCATTCAAGATGCTCTTACATGCACAATTATCAAAATCTGAGTGGATTAAATATCCTCCCACCCTAGTCTTGACTCAAATCATATCTATATGATGATAACATTTTGAAATCTCGAAGATTATGTCGACGAATTTGTCACCCTTCTGCTTTTTTTTTTTTTTGATCCGCAACCTTCTGCTTCGATTAAAAACATTTTTTAAGATTTTTTTTTATCCGAACATTTTTTAAGATTGCTGAAAAGTTACTCCAGTTTGGAGGGAGGAAGGGAGGCTGTATCATCCCAAGCCCGAAAACTTAATCGAAAACGTTCACTTGAAAGATCTCATCACATACTGTAGCTTCACAAAAAATCAAGTCGATCGAAAATCAACAACCAAGTGAACAAATCAACTGTTTACAGTGTTATTATCAATGTCCAAAATATTAAGCCAAAAATTAGGCAAAGGAGTGATTCGTTCACTAGGTTATTGATGCTCGATCGACTTAATTTTTTGCAAGGCCATAATAGGCAATGAGATCTTTCAAGTGAACGTTTCGGATTAAGTTTTCGGGCTTGGAACAATGTTGTTTTGGCCGGCACAGCAGCTGTCCCTTAAGCCCCCCTTCCTCCTGTTTGGAGGAGCAGTCTTTGGTTTTTGAACAATTTGCATTCAGCATTTAAAGCCCCAGGACTTCACATGATTTAAACAAATAAATCCGGAACTGTCAATTGAAACATGATACCCTCTTAATTAGCTCTAGAATAGTCCGTCTTTGAGGATATTTGGAGCCAACCGATTGGGGCTAACTCAGATGGCCAAAACTCTTTTTTTTTTTTTTATCAGTAGTTGGTCAAGACTCTTGTATCTCACTAGGAGATCAGGAGTTCGAATATCTCCACGTGCGTGTGAGTGTTCTTCCCTTAAAGGGGTTTTTCTTTTCTTTCTTTGTTTCTACCATATGATGGGCTTATTTTTTATATTGATTGAGTTGTTAAACTTAGTTATCTCGTGAACTCTCATAATTGACGTTGTGTCCGGAATTTGTTATTTTGTTATCTCTCGTATCGATTGAAAAAAGAAGAAGATATTGTGAGCCTTGCCGCCATTCCACTATAGCATGGAGTGAAGTCCACATAGTCATAAACGTAGTTCTTTTTCTTTACCAAATTTAAAAAAAAAAAAAAAAACCATATTTTGGTGATAGTGGACATAGTCACATAGCCATAGACTTAGTTGTTGCCTTCACGAATCTCTTCGATTTTCGAATGGGTTTCTCTCACCTTTTATTTGCCTCTGTGTGTCTCCCTAATTGAAGGTTTATGATAAGCATAATGCATGTGCCCCGCAAGGCGGGCGCTCTGCTTTGCAGCATCTCTGGATCTATATCTGATTAATTGATACTTTATTTAAAAGTGTTACATATATAACAATTCAAACACAATATCAAACACATCCTCCTACATATATGTGACATTCACACATACTAGTGCATGTGGCCCCCACATGTATGTGAGAGATTGTGTTTGATATTGTGTTTGGATTGTTGTGTGTGTAGTCTAGTATTTTTGGCATGAGGTTTTTGAATTTTAAAGAATTCGGCCTTTCCAACTTTTTGGGCTTGGCCTAATTTTTCCGTCGTCTTGTATGATTTATTTTATTTTATTTTATGTTTTTCTATGTTGTCAATTTCTCTCGCCAAGACTAAAAATATGATGTAAAAATTCGATCCAAATCTTGTAAAAATTGAAAATAAACCCCGAAAATACCGGGCAAAAGTGACACTGAAAAACCAGGCCAAACTCACTCTTAATTTTTGGCCATGGTCGTTGTCATTTTCATTCAACCACCGTCGTTACCAAGATGATGAGAACAACTTTGTTTTAAGTCCTGTGAGAAGGACTGCCCAAGTGAGAAGGTGTTTTCTTTTAAGTCCTGTGTTCGATTCTCACCCTAAGACCGCATATGGCCTTGTTCGTTTAGGGGTTTTGAGAGAGGTTGAGGGTAATAAGTGTTGCTGCTTAAAAAATTTGGTGAACCGTGAAATCGGTCCGAACCGAACTGATCTGTACCTTTTGGATTTTGTCCTTAGATTAATGGTCCGGACACAGATTGAAAAATTAGAAAACCGTGACTCGCGGTTCGGTCCATAGATTTTCATTAACCGGACCATGAGAGTTTTGTTTTATAAAAATATATGTGTATAAAAATATATGCGTATCTATATAGTTGGTAATGTTAAAAAAATTTTCTACCAATTTTAGTATTTTATCTTAATAATGGGATATAGTGTAGATGTACATAAAATATATGGAGTAAATAGTACTCCCTTCGTTTCCAAATGAGTGACATTTTTGGAATTTCGTGTCATCTTAAAATGTTTATATCTTCCGATTTATGAAGTTTTTATGTTATTTTGAAAACTTTGTTTAATAAAACTAATTAAAATCTATCAAACAAGATTCATATTGCATATTTTTTAACACTCATATTAAAAGATATAAGCAATTGAAAATAACACGATTTTCAAAAAAAGCCCCTCATTTTGGAACGGATGGATTTTTATTTATTTATAAGTTATAGGTAACTGTAACCGATCCGCGAGTCACAGATTGGATTGGAACTAGACCGTAAGACTTTTAGTTCGGACACGAATTTCATTTTATAAAAACCGTGATTAATGGTTCACAGATTCCTAGGAATTCAAACCGAACCGAACCGCGAGCAGCGCTAGAGATTTGAGTCCCCCAAACGAACAAGGTCACAACATCTTCATTATCAACATGAACCTATCCTCCACGTCGTCAAAACCAAAGAGAAGATATTCAATGACCCTTGGAACAAAGTTGAGCACAAATCTGAATCACAAATCGGTGCAGGGTCAAACTGGAGCAAATGTTAAGCGCAAATCCGTCCCCCACATCAATGTGTTTCAGATTGGTGCTCAACTTTTGTCCGAGGGGTATTGAACAATTTCTCCATAACAGAAAATCCCACCTCCCGCGGTTTTCAGTTGGGCATCCCTCCCCAACCCTAGTCAACACAAAACCCTATCCCAACCTAACCATAGTTTACTTATCAAAAAAAACCCCTAACCATAGTTAAATCCCAACCACCCCACCACCCCTCTCTCCGCACTACAAAACGCCAAACCCAAGTCCATTTCCACCAAACCTTTTCTGAGAGAAAATCAGAGAGAGGGAAAAAAGACGGACCGAAAGTACAATTCTGACCCTCCCCCATGGCCGTCTCCTCCACCTTCGCTAGGGTTTTCCCCTCGCCGTTCGAGTGCCGCTCAGATCCCGACTTCTCGGGAGCCCCCCGGCCGGAAAATGGGAGCTCCGGCCGCAAGATCGGAGCCGGCGGATTGAGATCATACGGCGGAGGTGGCATGTCTTCTTCTCTGATTTTGAGGTTTCCTCCCAACTTCGTGCGGCAGCTGAGCACGAAGGCGAGGAGGAACTGCAGCAACATCGGCGTCGCGCAGGTCGTTGCGGCTTCGTGGTCGAACAACCCGGCGCCGGCGGCGAAAGCCGTCGACGCGGCTTCGGCTGCCCTCGCGCCGGTCGAGGTTGCGACCGGTGTTGAGGAGGGGGTCCTCGTTGAGGAGAGTTGTTGTAATGGTGTAAAAAAGATTGAGAGTTTGAGCGATGAGAAATCGTATTCGTTTTTGAGCTCTGACGGGAGCATCGCAATTCATGCTGGTGCGTATTTTTCTGTATTTTTTGAGATCCTTGTTTTGGATTTAATTGTGTGATGAGAAAGGGCACCAAATCTAACCACTTTGGTGAGATTAAGTGCTGATATGTGGTGAGAAAAGGGGAATGAACTTATCAAAAAAATAAAACTTTTGTGCATTTCTCACCGTTTCACCCATGCGAATTAGTGATTGGTGAGAAAGGGAAAAGGAACCAATGGAAAAATGTAACTTATGGCTTCCACAAGGTAGCCTAGATGGCTAACGTGTGAGGGTGAAAGTACCCCCTCCCACATGATCGCGGGTTCGAATCTTGCTTGCTGGTTGTTGTCCTGTGAACCAGATGTGGTTCGCAGATGCTGTGTGGAGGGCCCTTGGCCCACTGTAGCACTTTGGTGGGGTTGTGGTGACGGGCTCGCCTTCCGAGGCAGTTGGTATGGCTCGGACATTCCACAGCAGTAGCAACCCCTTGGGCATTACCAAAGGGGTTCCCACTTGCTGCGCTGGTTGCACCTTTCCATCCTTATGAGTAGGGGAAAAAAAAGAGACTTATGTATATTTCTCACCTTTTCAATCCATGCAAATGAGTGATTTCATGAGAAAGGGCACAGAACCAATCAAAAAATGTCATTTTTGTACATTGCTCGCCATTTTGCTCCACGCAAATGAGTGATTTGGTGAGAAATCTAATCTATTCACCGGTTCGATTTTTCTTTTAAGTCATTAGTTGGCGGATGTTATGTCCTACCCCTATCTTGTGGTCCATAGGTCAATTAAAGTATTAAGTTGTGGCTCTTGCTAAGATTTGCAAATTACGTGGAAAAAAATGGAACTTTTTAATGCTTATGTAAAGTGCACCTTAACCACTGGTAACTGGGCTGTCGTTTGCATCTTTGTTTGTTCAAAAGATTAGTCAAGCCTTTAATTAGATGTACGTAGAGATTATGATTGTGATTGTCAATTGTTTTCTAGAGTATTCTACTTGACAAATTTAGTCATGTTTAGTGTACCTACTCATGAGCTAGCGTGGATCAGGGTAATACATTTAAAGCTTTTATGAGGGGTTCCTGCAGATTTAGAAGTGGAATGGATTTTATAGGTTTATTAATGGACGAAAACAAGTAACTGCCATTCAAAGGCCTCTTATGTTGTGGCCAAAGGCCCAATTTGGAATGATACCCCACATGACTGATTTAGTTTCGTTTTTGCATGCCTCCTTTAACCGGTTTCATGGTAAAGTTTCTCATCATATAATATGGCTGTTAATTAATTTTGCCTTTTGCATTCTCAGGTGAAAGGTTAGGTCGCGGTGTTGTTAGTGATGCATTAACTACCCCAATATTTAATACGTCTGCTTATTTCTTTAAAACAACTGCTGAGCTCATTGATTTTAAGGTATGTGTCATTGTTGCTTTTGGTAGTTTGGCTTTAAAGGTTCTTTGTTGCTTGCACCTACATTGGCCATGCTAATGATCTTGCACTATAGCTGATAATTTGAAGAGAGGATGTCTGCTTTAAGTCAACAGTCACTCTGTTCATTTTATGCAGTGCTTGAATTGATCATTTCTTTTGGTATTTAACGTGATAAAAATTTCTGTTTGCTTGGAAGCTGGGAAAAGTTTGATGCATTAACTTAGTTCACTGATGTTGTGGCAGGAGAAACGCCGTGCAAGTTTTGAATATGGACGTTATGGAAATTACACAACGGTGGTTGCGGAGGAGAAGATAAGGTGTATTTTTCTCTGCAATCAAATTTTCCTTGTAGCCCTTGTGTGATTTAGTGCTTAATGTGCCCATCTGTTCTTCCCATCTGAAACAGTGCACTTGAGGGAGCTGAATCAACCTTGATATTGGCATCGGGGATGACTGCAAGTACTGTCATGTTGTTGGCATTGGTTCCAGCTGGCGGGCATATTGTGACAACCACAGATTGCTATAGGAAGACTCGGATATTTATTGAAACCATCCTTCCCAAGATGGGGATCACGGTATGTTTTCCCTTACTGGGACTGTTTCCACGCTGATTGTTGTATGTCTTGAGGTTCAGGACCAATGCGAATCTCTGAGATAGTACTTTGAGGAAGTGAGATTATTGATTAGAAAAACCAGTTTTATATCAAAGCATGAGCATAATCTGCCGCCTTGTATTTGTGCTCTTGGATACGGTCTGTCCTATACCTTCCTAATTTGTATGGGCACTCTCATTCTTGCTTTCTTCCTATTGAGATGCAGGCCACTGTCATTGACCCTGCTGATATTGAAGGCCTTGAATCTGCACTGAATAAGAATAAGGTTGGTATTGAAGAAAGTGGTTAGATTGTCAACTTCGAGTTTCGTTTACTAATCATCTTTCAAAAGTAATACTGGGTTTAAGTTTCCTTTAAAAGATTTGACACTATCTTTGGATGCAGGTTACTCTTTTCTTTACGGAGTCTCCAACCAATCCATTCCTGAGATGTGTTGACATTGAATTGGTTTCAAAACTTTGCCACGATAAAGGAGCACTCGTGTGCATTGATGGAACTTTTGCAACACCTCTAAACCAGAAGGCCCTTTCCCTTGGGGCTGACATTGTTCTACACTCTGCAACGAAATACATTGGAGGACACAATGATGTATGCTACCTGTGGATTCAGTACCGAATCTAGCTATTCAGAAAGATTATTTATTCTATACCATAGATGCTATGAAGTACTAACTGGCACCATTCCTATTTTAGGTTATCGCAGGTTGCATCAGTGGTTCTGAGAAGTTGATTTCAGCAGTTCGCAACTTGCATCATATTCTTGGTGGCCTTCTCAACCCGGTGGGTAAATGAGATATCTTTTTGTACTTGTTACGGTCTTATATGTTTTTACTTTTTGGTAAGATCCTTTGAGAAATCTGGGTTATAGAGTCTTGTACAATGATACCGTTCTACACGTTTGAGCTCGTATCACCTAGGAGATGAATGGCTTTTGCATGGAAGACCTGCATCCTGTTTACTACTAATTTGTTCTCCAAAGCTATTGCTGAGTGTGGCGGTGTTTTGCAATGCTTGAATCATTATTTTTGAAACTTACCATGCATCTAGTGCTTACTCCCTAGTGGTGCTTTGATTTCTTTCTATTTGTAGAATGCCGCGTATCTGATCATCCGAGGCATGAAGACACTGCATCTTCGTATACAGCAGCAAAATTCAACTGGATTGAGGATGGCCGAGATTTTAGAGGCACATCCTAAGGTACTTCACTACCTTGACTTCCATTCTTGTAGCTTCCATTTCCTTATAACAGTTTCAGTCTGCATTGATCGTATAATGCTTTTAAAAGAAGTAAAGATACTTTGTATTCTGGCAACAGTCAAGAGGGGGAAAATAAACTATTGAAAGGTATAGAGACAAGGCCATACGATTTGTGTGCTCCGGTTAGTTTTACTGATATCAAGTGTGAGATATACTTTCATGTTTCTGAGTAAAGATCATACTTTCTCGTTTCTGAGGTTTCTTAGTAAACATCGTATCTCAGAACACTGAGAAGCTTGTAAAGTACAATGGACAACCTCATAAACTTAAATCTATGTGAAAAGAAAGCATCCCAACCCTTTTTACACTGTGCATTAAGGACTTTGATCATGGATGCCAACTTTGTTCGACGTCCATACAAATTGTGTACAACAAGATGTGTTATCCGTTGTGTGTTTGAAGCCGCTGAAAGCATTTTACATACCCCCATCATAAGAGAAGCTTTCTTTCATCTTGTTGACAAGCATACAAGGGAATTTCATATCCTATTGTAAAACCTTCCAAGTACACTATACTAGATCTAATGCACACTTTATTGATAAATAATTGAACACCATGGCATTGCGCCACTGACATATGACCATTTCTATGGCACAACTAGCATGATTGCAACCGCATGGCCTGTCGATTGAAACCACTGCTGAGCACTTCATTGTATTCATGTCACTCTGACCTTTTCACTAAATTCCCAAACATTTATCTTCTCCTGGGTTATTTTCACCCTATTGCCTCTCATCTTATTGTTGTGCTGTTTATGCCATTTATTAATCCCATGTTCTTGATTTCATAGCTTCTTGTTGCTGTCTGTATCAAAAAGTTGATTTTAAGGACGGCATCTGGCATTTTTCCTTGTACGATTTGTTTAGCAATCTTGTTCCAAGCAACTAACCAAACATGATTAACAGGTGAATTGCGTATATTATCCAGGCTTGCCAAGTCATCCAGAACATCACCTTGCCAAACGGCAAATGACTGGTTTTGGTGGTGTCGTCAGTTTTGAGGTCAGTACTGATAATTGCTTTGATTTACAACTGGCTTTTAGTTATTTTCCGAGTCTACTGGTTGTATTTTGGGCTATTTAGTTATGGTTTTATTCATATTGCTGTATGATTACTTATTTCAGGTTGATGGAGACTTACTGAAGACTGCCAAGTTTGTCGATGCGTTGAAAATCCCATACATTGCTCCATCCTTTGGTGGCTGTGAGAGCATTGTGGATCAGCCAGCAATAATGTCTTACTGGTATTTTTTCGTCTCTTCCTCATTATTTAGGTGTTAGAATTATGACGTCTCCTTGACAATGGGGACAGGTTTTTCTGGATGCATCATACAATTGTCTATGCAGCTTAAAATTCTAAAGAGGGTTGTACAAAATCAGTACCCTATTTGATTGGCTTCTCGGTAGTGGGTCTGCAGATTTCTCTTCAGAAACTTTTCGGCTGATGGTTTTCCAACCTTATTTTCAGGGAATATTCTGGAAAAGCTATTTTCTGGGAAGATATAGAAATTTGATTTTGCTATTCTAGAATACCAATTCTGCTAAAATGAAAGAAATATGAAACCAACGATTGATTTTGTTTTGAAATATAATGAAAGAAGTATTCACCAAAACTGATTTTGAAAACAATCACCAAGGAGGGTCTAAATTTCTCATAACCATAGCTTGTGTGTGTGTGGAAATGAAATTGGCTAGTGGGGAACTTTATACTTCATAGACCTGTGTAACGTTCTAATCCATGGACATAGATGCATAGTTCGTTTTCATTTTGATACGATAGATGGTGCGAGATTATAATGTATATTCTGTTGGTGCATTTGGAAACAGGGACCTCTGCCAATCTGATCGGGCCAAGTTTGGGATCTTGGACAACTTGGTTCGCTTCAGCTTTGGAGTTGAAGACTTTGAAGACTTGAAGGCGGATGTTCTTCAGGCTCTGGAGACCATATAGAGCAATTAACCTGCACCATTGCTTTCTCACCTAATAATTATGTCATGTAGCTGTTTGATCTTAGCGTTTGAATTATAATTTGATTTTGATGCGTTTCAAATGATAGTACTAAAACTAGAGTGGTAATTGAATATGCTCTGAACTTAAATTGATGAGTGGTTTGGTTTTTAATTCTCGAGTTTCACGATTATTGGTGCAGATGAGGAATGAACAGGCTGCAAATTGTTGCAGGCTTGCAGCGATGTTTTCTTGCTGATCGTTTACCACTTTAGAGCCCGTCATTGGGTTCTTGCCCTCTTGGCGGAGATGGTAACAGCATGATGGGGATGGAAATTCCTGGTCCTTGTTTTCTTTCTAGTCTGATAATAGATGCAAGATTAATTCCTCCTATCATTCTCATCTCTCTTGTTAAAGAAAGTACTCATAATTTTGGTTACTGAAAGTGACTGCAAAGTTTAAGATGCTCTTCTTAGATCCATTTTGAGAACCAAAATCAAGGATTGTTCTGTATCCTTGCTTAGGGTGGTTCTTGTTAACTGAGTAATTTTTTTTTCCCCTTCCTGTTTTGTTGTCTTTTTTGAATTTTTGTCATATTTGTGTTATATTTTTTGGATTAATTATTCGTTTTGACGAGAAGAGTTTAACAAATATGAACAAAAAAAAGGTCCACTAAAGGCAAAAAAGTATTCAATTTCTATATTTTTTGTCTAAAGCGTCGTCTTATATAAAAAAAAATTTGAACATCGGTTTATTTTTTTATATATATATTTTGATTAATGTTTAATTCAAAAATTACAACGAAAAGCTAAACAAAAAGTTTGAAATATCGAAATAAGTTGTGGACAAAGTTTATGAGAACGCAGTTAGTATTACTTGCATATACGTTGATATAATCGACTATGAACATCTTTTGTCAAAAGGTATTCCTTGCACATTTTTAAATGCCTAGAATTATACTTAGGATAAAAGTCAAGAATTGGTTACTTTTAGAGCATCTCCAACCTAATTTAATCCGGTATTGCTAAGCAATTGGTAACTTTTGGCATCAGGAATTCTTTGAAAAAAAATAAATGTTTAGAATTAGTCACTTTAGAGCAACTGCAGCCCCTAGCTTCAAATTCTAAGTGGCGTACAGACAGTAACTTGCATCCTATTTTAGTTTATTCATAATGTCACATGAAGTGTCAAATCCAATGTTGATTTGACTTCTGATGCAGGGAAGCGAACAAGAAAATTGATGATCAAAGCAACGAAGACAATTACAAACACAATAGTTTAGAGAAACTCTCTCTGACTCTTTTCTTTATCAATAATCAACTGCCCAGCCCTAAAGCGTAAAACCGAATATATAGGTAGCAAACCTAACCCTAGAAAACATAAAGGAAACAATACCGAAATTATTACAAACCCACAAAGTAGAGAAATAAATAAGACTTCAAAAAAAAGAATGGATTGAAACGGGAGCGCAAAGAATGACCCCAAAACGGAACGAATGCCCGTTAGGAGGCCTAAATGGCCTCGGAAGGCTAAAATCCACGCGGCACATGGAGGCGATGTGTTTTGACCATTGGGCCGTTTCGGATCGAACACAGGTGGGCCCGTCGACTAAATCCATGGTCAAGTATATTACGAAAAAACCGGTTAGTAGAAATAGTTTTTGGAATGCTTAAGATGGTACTTCTCCTCTTTGGCTACTGCATCAACTTCACACCATGTACTTCAAATTTAACTCTTCATGCCAAATTTATTTTTGGAATTTTCGAATAAAAAAAGGAGATGCTGTGTACTTTAATATTTAGAATTAGACGTTGTGATTGGGGATGAAGATTTTTTGATGACATCTCCAATTTGAAGGTATGAATTGGAGATAATAATCGATTACGAAGACTTGGCATAGCCATATCAAAACCTTAGCTTAAAAAAGGCACAGTCAAAGAAAAATTCAAGTTGGTTTTTTTTTTTTTAAAAGAAAAGAATAATTCTAGTTTCTAATTGCTTCTCTATTCCCATATTCGCTTTCATTTTTCTGGATTCCTTTGAAAATCTACTCCAATTTCTGTTTTAATTTCCACTCCATATTTAGCCATTGACATTTCATTTTTTATCTTTATCCTATGTGAAATATTATCCTTTAGTATTTTGTAAGTGTTTCATGCACTTTCTCGCACAGAGAAAGATATTGTTGCAATTTTAAATAGAAAAAGATAAAAAGTGAGTACCAAAATCAATTTTCTTATTATTTCTACAGCTGTTTTGGCTACTAACAGGGCGAAATCCCGAAACCTTCAGCTTGAAATCGCAGTGGCATTAGCAAAAGCCTATCTGGCAACAGTGGTGGGTCTCCTCCTTTTTGTTTTATACGTATACTAGTGTTAGTCCGTGCCTACGGCACTATGCATCCCTGTTGGAAAGAAGGAGATGACAGTTGTGTAATTTAGGTGAAAATCATGGGCACTTAACCGGGACGTAGGAGGATGCACTACAGCCTTTGGATCAAATGAATCTAAGCCGTTCCAACAATTTGTCCCCCACACCACACTCTGCTATTTTATAATAGAGATTCGTCAAAATCCCCGCTGATGCCTCTGTCATCAATTCATCATCATCAAATCTCAACTTCTTCCTCCCAAAGAAAACAGATTGGTTAGTTCCACCCGTAAATTTGCCCACCAGGCCACCACACAATTGACTAGAATTTAATTTTTGAAGTCGCGCCACGAGAACTTGTAAAAGCTTTAGTTCTAGAGTGAATGTTTTGTATTTAACCGGACTAGAAAAGAAATTATTCGGGATTCGCATGAACTGTCCCAAATACCTCAGCTGTCGAAACAAAAAAGAAGAAGAGAGAAATAAGAAAAAAAACGACAGGATTCGAAAAAGATCCCATTCCCATACAAATCCAACAATATAAATAAATATAACACTCTGTTCCAAATTTCCCATTCCCATTTAATAACACTTTACAAAAATTCTCCCACCATCATCTCTATCATCTTCTCCGATCCCAATCCCCTCTCTCTCTCTCTCTCTCTAAAAACTCCTTTCATTTTTCTCTCACCAAAACCACCCATATCCCCGCCGGCGTTTTTCCGGGACATGAAATTCGGGAAGGAGTTCCGGACCCACTTGGAAGAAACCCTGCCCGAATGGAGGGACAAGTTCCTATGCTACAAGGTCTTGAAAAAGCTCCTCAAACACGTCCCAACCACCGCCGCCGATTCCCTCCTCCCTCTCGCCGATAAATCATCCTCCGCCGTCGATGAAGCCGACGGAAATATCCCTCCGGTGCCGCCGCTGGCCGGCCTCCACGACTGGTTCGTCAGAATCATCGACGAAGAACTCGAGAAGTTCAACGATTTCTTCGTCGACAAGGAGGAAGAGTTCGTCATTCGGCTGCAGGTCTCCTCGACTATTCTTCCTCATAATTGTATACAAAAAAGAAAAAAAGAAAAACCTACTCGTGTCTTTGTGTGTGTTTCAGTCTTTGTGTATGTGCAACAACAAGACCAATGGAGGAAAAATTATTCAATCTCCTTTGGCGGTGCCCAAAACTCATCTTCCAACTCACATTTGCGTGTGCCCCACCACAAAGTGTTCGGAGCCCACACAAACGTGTGGTGGAGAAGAGTTTGGTGGCTCCCATGAGAAAGCACTAAGTGCTTGTATCGAATCCCACAGTGGAGAGTTTAGCCGGTCCAGAATTAGTCGAGATGCATATAAGCTGGCCCGGACATCCGCTTATTAAGAAAAAAACAAGACAAATCGATGAAGAGAATGAAACAATCAAGATTATAAAGAAAAAAACAAGACAAATCGATGAAGAGAATGAAACGATCAAGAACATTAGAGACTTTGTGGCAATAGTTCCAATGTTCGAGTCTCGCGGATTCTACAAAAGCCTAGCTCCAAGTTTAGATCATCTCCAGCCCTTACCCAAATTTGTACTAGAATTTAAGTAAAATCAGAGGAAAAGCTTCCTTTGATACAAACACTTCAAACTAACCCAAATCTGAGTAAATTGGAGTGAATGGTAGGAGTACTTTAATGGCATAGTTGTAAGTTGAAAAGGTAAGAAATGGCCTTGTAAAAAATTTGATTCTTCCTTAATTTGAGTGAAAATTTGAGTCAACTCAATTTGATATAGGTTTGAGTCAAGAACTAGAGTGGGTTTTGGTTCTCAGTCAAAAGATTGGCTAAGAGCTGGGAGATGCTTCATGCCTACGCCTCTACAGTGTGAGTATGGTATACTAGGCCATAGGAAAACACAAGAGAAAACAAAGTAATGTGTATAGGCATTAGTACAAGTTCCTGTGTGTAAATACGCATGTGTAGGTCGTTTTGTGCAAAAATTATGTTAATTCGAAGCTTTTGGGATTGGAATAAACTACATTTGCATCACGGTGGTTGGTTAAACAAAATTCTAGTTGTAGAAGGTTGCTCCAGAATCTTAAACTTTTTTAAGACAAGTTGGGCCAAGATGGAATGGAGAATCTAACTTTAATAAAGATAGGAGTAGGGAAATGGGGGGCTATAAGTCATGCGAAAGCGACCTCGGTTTAGTTTTGTTATAGCAATATCCAAGTATTGTGTTAATTCTGAAATTTGGGTGAGATTGATTTAAGTGCAGCAGTACTAGTTGGTTTTTTTTTTTCTTTTTTTTTCTTCTGTCCCTTGTATGATGCTTTTCGTAAATATAACAAGGTGATTTAGAATGAATAATTGATAGGCAAAGTGAGAGTCTAGATTGATTGGTACGATTCAAGAATAGCAAGTAAACGCATGGTGTGATGCTGGAGATCCCATTAATTTTCTCAAGATGTTCTCTCATGTTCCCGGAACCAATGGCTGTTGCATTTTTCACGTGAAGGTGATGAAGAGGTGACAAGTCTAAAGTAGGAGTCTTAACAAACATGGAAAAGAAAGGAGCTTATCACTTAGCTTATGCAGTTGTACTTGAGTTATGTAATTATCTAAAGAGATGAATTGCAAACTTGGGTAGATCCCAACAGCCACTACATGTTGGCTCTAAATTAGGGTTTTATTTGGCTGGCTTAGAAGGTACCAACCATGATTGGGTAGTGTTTCCTCTTTCGTATAGAGGAACAGTAGGTATGCACCTATTTTATCATGGCTCTTTATTTAATTTTTGATGCAATTGTGACAGGAGTTGAAGGAAAGAATTGAGCAGGTGAAAGTAAAGAGCAAGGATGGAGTCTTCACATCAGGGACTGAATTCGGTGAAGAGATGATGGACATCCGGAAAGACTTTGTCACCATTCATGGAGAGATGGTCCTCCTCAAAAACTATAGCTCTTTAAATTTTGCAGGTGCGGCAGCTTTATCATTTATATCTTTCTTCTGTACCTGATTGATTTCAAGTGGAAATCATGCTATTAAAAAATATAGATCCACAAGAGCAACTCGACTGGTGTGCCAAAATATTTAGCCAAAACCAAACTTTATTGAACACGACGACTGTCGAAGAGCTGAAAGCCTTGCCAAAAAAATTTCATACCCGTTGTCATGCCAAGTTTGGCTATTTCAGAATTGTAACATCACCATCAGTACGTTTAATTTCCAATGTTCTTAATTCAGAAGTAGAAAACTAGGTGTGCCATTCTGATACAACAGCAAGCATAAAATATGGCTCCAGCTTTGCCAAAATAGCTTGAGAGAATGGGGCTGCTCAAGATTATGGGTACAACAGCTATTACATAATTTCTTTCTTCAAAATCTGAAGAGAGTTCAAAGTGCACCTTTTTTTGAAATTTCTGAAACCATATGTTCTTCCTACTTCTATAGGGCTAGTTAAAATTTTGAAGAAGTATGACAAAAGAACCGGGGAATTGCTGCAGCTACCTTTTACACAGCATGCCCTACATCAACCCTTCTTCACAACAGAACCTCTCACAAGACTTGTCCGAGATTGTGAGGCCAATCTTGAGCTCCTTTTCCCATTGGAAGCGGAAGTCGTCCAATCTACTACTAGCACCCCTACACAAGATGAGAGAAACCCAACACCTAATGAGACGACAAATATCTTGATGGAGGCATCATCGTCACTCGGGGAAGAAACCGGAGATATTTATCGGAGTACCCTTGCTGCAATCAGAACTATACAGGGCCTTAAAAAGGCAAGCTCCACCCATAATCCCTTGTCATTTGCATCTATGTTTGGGAGCCGGGATAATGAAGGTACTGGTGCTTTAACAGCAGAAAATTCGCCTTGTGACTCCAGCTTGGAGAATGGACAGGTGGCAAATAAAGATGAGCCCCATTCTCCTCAATAGAATCCAACTTCATACTTGTTCTTGTTTCTGATAAAGGCTGGAACTGAGAGCAGACTGATTGTAAGATACGTGTAATAAGCCACGGGCCGTATGTTGAAGTGTCCTTTCGTAGAACTAATGTTTAAGGTGAATAAGTTTGAGAAATTGGATGTAAGATCAATTTTTGTGCCGTCTTGAGCTTCAATACCTTTTGTGATTATCTTTTCTGCTGATCTTGAGGTAGGTTTGGTACTCGAAGTTATTTTAGCCTTTTGGTAGGGACAAATCGAGCAGTGACTTGTGAAGTTTGGTTTGAATACTTAACGAGCTTCAGAAACATGTTAAAACATTATTTGTTCATCATGCGAGCATCTCAAACGAGCTTTGATTAAGCCGGTTTTGGGACATCATAAATTGAACGAGCTGAGCAGTAGCTTGTTCAAACTTGACTAAAAGCTTAATGAGCTTTAATAAATGTTTGAGGCTTAGTTTGTTTGTGTAACAAACGACTTGAAACACGAACTCCTACTCAAGTAGCTTGATTTGGATAAATCAAATCTTCTTCAGCCGCAAATAATTGATATTATTCTTTTCCCCTTTCTGGGTTTTAGCCATTGCTCTTCATTTCACTGGCTGTTTTTCGGTCTTTTAATATTCAGATTGTTACAAACTTGGCTGGGAGTCTTATGAATCCCACATCATCAGTACGCTTTTCATCCACTTCAACTTTAGTTGACAATACTTGACATGATTAAACAGAGTGGGTCCTGAAGATATGCCCCCTCTTCTTGTGCCAAAGATCTTATCATTTCCAAAGGAGCTGGAGTCTTATGATTCTTTTCCATTTCTATTCAAGAGTTCTTAGGTGTTTTCACGCCCCTTTGAGACCCTGAAAACTGGACATTAATCTTCGTTCATTACAAGGTTGTAGATCAGGAAAACAGCGACACGATATCTGGGCGTTCAGATCTCTTGGCTCTGTTTGGATCACAGATTTAAACACAGCCAAATCGAAACGAAACACAAACTGAGTTAAGCTATACAATCCTTCCCTGCATTTATTGATATCTGGCTTATTATACGTGTATTACCATGAAACACAAACAGATTATTGACAGAAGCTGTATGTAGGGAAACCTTTTGCCTTGATCCACTCAGGGAAGCAAATAAACACTAGGAGATACATGAAGAGTCTTCTGATTGCATGGTTTTTCTTCTCTGTAGAACATTTGGCATTCTTTCAGCAACCAGTGTTTGATTCATTATTGTCCTGTTAGTGCACCTTTGGTATAGAAACAACTAATTGATAGATATGTCTGTTATTCCTTTTTCCTTCTGTCGTAAAAAAAAACTTCTCTCTCTCTCTCTCTCACGTGCGCGCGCACTGTCACAGACTCTCACACGCACACACGGTCCACACCCCCACCCCCGCACAAACATGTGCACAGTTGCTGATAACTAGAAACAGCAGAAATACCTTAGTTCTATGCAGTAATTATCTATACATCCTTCTCTTCGTCTTCGTAGTTGAAAGGTAACGGAACTGACTTGAACGCCCGGAATTTTCCAACATTGTTCAAGTGCTCATTCTCCAACCTGATAAGTTAAACGCAATCACAACATTACCCCTAAAGATCAGTACTACAACAGAAAAAGGAACCATTTTGTATAGTGGAAGCATAGCAGTCCACATGAAACAAAAATAGCTATGAAGCATCTCAAATAAGATTGATCACATTTTATTGAAAAATTAACTGTTTAAACTTCAAATTTGGTACTTGAGAAGCCGTTCAATGATTCAGAAAAAGGCACTGGGGAGCAAAAGCTAATGTAAATGTGAAGGACAAAAATAGGGAAGATGTCGAGAAATATAAGCTAATTAAAATTTTCATAATAACCTAATATACTAAGCACTTCTTCTAAGAAACCTGAAGATAGTTCCTCAGGTGGCAGGTTATTTTCCTGGAAAAAGGATCTGAATGTTGACAAAACCTGTTCTTTTCTGGTTTTTAATAGGAAAGAACGGAATGCAACATGAGTTCGTAACCTACCTGAAGAAATTCCAAATACCCCGACGAATGATTTCCAAAGAGGCAACTATTGCAGTTACGGCTGTTCTATGCAGGAAAGGTGCTTCATAGAAACCAAGAACTGATTGCATCCATGCAAGTCTTAGTATCACATTCAGCACCTATAGTTTTCACCCAAAAGCAAGGTATTCAGCCGATACTGTGATTAAAAATACGGACACGCTTAGTAGTAAACCTGATAAAAAAATAACACAGAACTGGGGTAGTCATGGGATCAAATAGGATATACTTTCCATTAGCAGTATTTCTGGAGGTACTTACTATTGCTACAAAGTATACACTTCTGTTTGATATGAGGAGCTTCTCCCTCAACCAAGGGTTCTTAGAATTTCTTTGCAGTAGGCCCCAGTCTATTACAATATCCCAGTACATACTAACAATTGTAGCGACTCCAGAACTCGCTGCAGCCATGATCCTCCAAGTAATTCCCCACTTCAGATCATTACCTGTTCTCATTACAACTGCAACTATTGTTGAGAAGTATTTGAGCCCATTTAGCGCGTGCATATAGTCCCTCTCGTCAAACAAGCGTCGAAGGCACTGCAACATTATATCATTGTATAATTGTATTGTATGCAACATAACACTTGAATTGTCCAATGACATGTTACTTTGATGCTTCATAAGGTATAAAGTACCCATGTCAGACTCTCAAGACTCATATAAGAGTATAGGATCCCTGTTGGAAATGTTTAGTTGGACAATAATTTAGCAAGCATATTTTCAAACTCAAATTTCTCATGAGCTATGTATAGAAGTCCTATAATGTGCGCTGAAAAGTTTAAGACAAGTAGTAAACTCTATTTAAGCTAAAATTGAAGATATTCTGAGGATTTTAATTATTCAGTCGTGTTTTTGTATCCTTCAGATGGAAATTTTATGGATCTAATACTTAGACACATATCCACACCCGATATCCATTTTTAAGTCCATGTAACATAGGTCCAAAGGAAAACACCTAATATTCTTGTACAACTTATTAACACAGGCATACCTGAAGGAAGCGCGTCCAATATGGAACAACCGCAACAATGATGTAAAAGACTTCAAAAGTTTTGCTTTGTTGGCAATTGTTCGATCTCCTTTGGAAGTCCCCCCAACCGTAGTAACAGATGTAAAATTCTAGACACCTGAATGCCGGCACCTGAAGCAGTAGCTTTAACAGTTAGTCTGGTACGAATTTTTATGAAAACCTTGGAGGGAGTACAACAGAACAACTGTTATTCTGTGAGTTTTTTCAAATATCTTTTGAAAAAAACTGAAGGCAAACATAAGCAAAAAGGAAAAAGTTCCACTGGTCTTGACATGAATAAAGTTGGATTATGAATTACTAATGCAATGTTTGGAACTTGAATGGAATGAAATAAGGCCAAGAAAGTGAATGGATTTAGTATGCTGCTATAAGCATGGTGTCAAACCTGGCTAGTAAGCTGATCTGCCAAGAAGAAATCCGGGAGGGTAACCTGCAGAGATTGAGAGAAGTTACCGTGAAATTCTAATTCCTCCTTGGCGTACCAATACTTATCTATAGATCATAATAGTGTTACCTTATATAAAGGAGCACAAAGACAGTGAAACACACATCGGAGCAGGAAGAATCTACTCGAACGGTAAATGACATTGAATGGACAGAACATTACAAGACCCAACAGCTGCAATTAAACGACATACAGCTTATTCTCATTAATCATTCGAATTTTTAGCAATATTGGAGAGAAAAAGGGGAGAGAAGAGTTTGTTAGATTACGGTGACTAGGCCCATGGGGACCAATTCAGTGATTGTTCTAAAGCTTGTTGTTCTGGGGTCCATGTCCATATCCAGATTTGAGATTGCACCAGCTAGAGTGAGCACTGCAACACCTGAACTTAGTAGGAAAACTTCTCTATAACCCAGTTCAGACCCTTGCTTGAAGCCAAATATAAAGGGATAATTGACCCGGAAATGCCTCCAAAAGTAAATGTTTCCAGAGAACATAATCATATGTAGGATAATGAATCCAAACAAGCTGTAAAAGAGTGAAGCTAATGGTAAGGGCTAAGAGTGAAGAAAATTAGTAAGTCTGCAGACGCAGAATGAAACACAGACTGAAGTCATATATGTACCTGTAAAGTGGAAATATGTTTGCCATATAGACCTCGCGTCCCTTGCTCTTAAGAAGATGTCTTGCTTGTATTAGCACAACAATAGCCACTACAAGAGCTATTGAGCTGCCGGAAAAAAGACCTAAGAAAATCATAGAAAGCTTTTGTTAGATCACCGGCCACTTGTCCCAAACACCTTAAGTTGCTGGGAAAGTAGCCTAACAATAGATATCAAGCTATCCAACAGCTTCATAAAAACTCATTTTGATTTAACTTTTGAGAAGCAAGTATCATAGTTACTTATTACTTTGCACAAATAGAAGAAAGCGACAGACGCAGTGGAGAGACGGCATATCAATTGACGAAGAAGAATTTGGAGATTTTAGATAAGAACCATGAAAATTTATCAAGAACACTTACCCAAGAAAAATGTTATTCTATGCCTCTCCCTTCTAGCTTGTGGTCTTAGAGTAATGATTCCTCTTTTGCGATTTCCGTTTGAGAAGTGCTTTATGAATGAACACTCCACTCTTTCTACAAGCCTGGTAACCTGAGGAATCACAAGATGGACGTCAAAAATGCCAGTGAGCACAGAAGTTTGCATGTATCAAAATCTCTGTTCCCCAGTTCCAATAGATGTAGATTCACTGGATCGTGTCTTGAGATTCTCGTGTCTTGATATTTTCATGTTATCCAAAAGCTGTGGATTCATTGGAATAGAGAAACATAGAGATTTGGGTATAGGTGACTGGTGCCGTTGTAGAGATTTAATTCTACTGATGCAAAACCAAAACTCATGAAGTGTATTCAGACCTCATCAGAGCTGCCTATATAAGATTTGTCTATCATCTCTAAGTAAGCTTTTGATGCATTCCTAGAAGTTATCTGCACTATTATACATATCATCAGTATAGATATATGAAGAGTGGAAAAATATCAATAAACTTAAACCTCCAAACAATTCATCAAAAAAAAATTCTTGGACCTTGTCATACTTCTTCATGATCTTGGAGAAAGCCAACAGATTCAAGAAACTGAAACATCGATTACCAATTTGTCAGCTACGCTCAATGTGGAATTAATACATCATCTGTTTTATTCTCAAGAAGAAATTAGCAAATGGGTATGGGGTTAAAGAGGATGCAATGCTACCAATAGCTTTTCAGTAGCCGAAGTTTTTGGTAGAATTCAACGAAAGCCCGTCTCATTCGTTCTTCAGCCTTCCTCAGCTCCTCCTTGCTGAAGGACAAGTCGGATTGCGAATGCATGAGGATACATTTCAACGTTGATACTGGGGTTTCAGGTGTGACATTGATCTTTACATGATTCAGAACTTCTAATGAAGATGGCCTTGGCCCTACAATCTCTCTCTTATGGGTACTGCTTTGTGGTTCATTGACTGGTCTAACTTCATCTTCAACATTTCCCTCATCACTCATCTCAACTTCTTGAATAACATCCATATGTGCCCTTACTTCACATCCAAAACAGAGAACTTTTAATAGGAGAAAAGTGGTTGGTTGCTGCAACTTAAGTTATGACAGCTGATTTGAGCTTCTAGATTGTTAGCTTTTTAGCCTTTGGAAGTTGGTTTTACTTCATAAGAAGAAGCTGCACCAAACAAGCTGGAACGAATTCCAGAAGAAAAACTACAAGTAAAACTTGGACTGAGATGGTGCTATAACCAAACCCCCTCGAATCCTCTGTACCTAAATCTCTGGTGTTCTAGTGGATTTTCAGCCATTAGATCACGTGGGAATCTGAAGAGATGAAAAACGTTCTCATATGATTCAATGCCCGGAAATGGACTGGAACTCTAGTACATAGAAATGTGGATAGAGAGGATTTGAAGTCAGACCAAAATAATCCACAGCCAAGGATTTTCAGAAAATCATCCCTGACTAACTATCCATGCACCATTCATTTCTGATGGGAGTGTTGTTGCCATTCTCTTTAAGCACATATGTAGTCAGTGTTTGCAAAAATCCTTGATTTGTAAAAGCCGATTTTTAAAATCAGAATCCAAAAGCATTTTAAATTTTTTTTTTATTATCTCATCATAAGTATTTTAAAGCTGTTTCTGGGTGACAAACTCACTGACACAACTTCCAAGGCATCTTGCGCGCATAAAGCATTAATTTGCCTTGATTTATATATCCATGAAAATATATAAACATGAAAAAGAACTACAATTGTTCAAGCCTGCGATTCAAATTTTTGTTACCTGGACTCCTCCTATTAATGGAGGATGAGGAAGTACTACTATTGGCTTCACCATTCATGCCCATCACAGGATTATCAACCCTAATCCTCAGAGCAATAAGAGCATCCATTTGTTTGTTCAACTCCTCAGCCTCCTCCATCACTTCCCCAACCTTACCCTTGTAGAAGTTCAACACTTTGTTGAACTCATCATCTAGTCTCCTAAAGAACACCAACTCATACTCTCCTCCCTCATCAGATGACCTAAGAAACATGGTCTGATACTTCCCTTCCGAAACCCCTTCAATCAATATCACTTCATCTTCATTGTGTTTCTCCGGGGACATCTTCAAACAGTTGTATCGGCTTGTAAGCCCACTGAAGGCTCTGTAAAGGGATACCCTTCTTTTTAAGGACCCTTTTGGGGTTTTTGCAAGTGGGGATACTGAATTCCTTTGTCTAAAACGGAAGATGTCTTTCAAAAGCGTTTTCAGAAATCTGTAGTCCATGTATGCTTGTTGCCATTCTTGCACCGTTTGTGAAGCAAATTCCTTTCCAAACTTCATTCTAACTCAGTAAATGAAGCCTCTTTTTTTGTTTTTTCCCCCACAGATGGGATTCAAGTAACTTGTTTTCTCGGGTTTTTAGGCAGATGAAATCAAGAATGAGAGAAGGCGGCTCAAAAGTAGTTGCAGCAATGGAGCCTTTTTAAGTTATGGGGACCATTTCTTTTGTAGTAATATTTGACAGTTCAACAAACTCTCTTCAATGCACGTAAAAAGCTTTAAATGGAATTCTTGATTTACAAAGACACACGGTAGGTAATATCAAAAAATAAAAATAAAAAATTAGCACGTATAAATCTGTATGTTCATGAGGTGGATATGTAACCACCAGAGGTGGCATGGCTCAGTAATGAGGGGGTTTTACTCCTATGGGCTTTGGGACCTGAGAGGTCACAGGTTCAAGTGGTGCTATCAGTGCCCCTCGGGACAGAGCTCCTGTCCAGTCTTTTTTTATGGTCCAGTCTGGTCTAATTTTGAGCTTTTATGGACTATTTCTGGGTAAACAACAATGATCAAAATCGTTCATTTTGTGGAGTTCGTCAAATAAGTCATTGACATAAGAAATTAGTTTGATCGAATATCTACAAGTACATGAACAATACAAGGAAAATGAGATGACAAAAATAATTTCTTTTTCACGTGATTATCGTTGTGGCCAAAACTAGAACGGACTGGACCAAAGAAAAATTGGAACGACTGTTCCCCAATTCGTCGCTCGCCCCAGGTGGGGCTATAGGTCCTATGGTTATTTGTTTCCTTTTAGAATCTGCTGCGATTCTGACCTCCTTATCATCATGTGCTCAAGGAAGGACTGTTACGCTTAGACACCTCTTGCACTCTTTTCGATAAGTTTGCTGATAATTGATACAATCATGCTATTACCACACCCAACTATGCACCCAATCACACAACTACACTCACAATAGGGGTGGAGCCCACATACACTACACACTCAATGTGTGTGGGACCCACCCCTATTGTGGGGGATGTGTGTGTATTTGGGTGTGGTGGTAGAATTATTGAAACTGATAAGGAAAAGAGGTGGATATTTATATGTTCATGTGTACTAGTAGTCCATAGTACTCCTATAAATTAACCTACCACTCACTAGTCACTACTAGTAGTGGGGTTCCAAACTCCGCGTTAGATTGGGGTTTGGTTAGGCAAGTGTGAGCTGTTTGCTTGTAATTATATACAGAGGCAACCTAACCCCTGCCAAATAAAAATGGGGCATTAGGAAAGGACGGCTTCTCTGCAGTCCCGAAAGCAAAAACAGAAGTGCTCCTATCGATTTGGATTTTTGGGTTGGACTTCTTGTTCGACAAGAGTTGCAACGTGAAAGGATTGGATGGATCATCGAGGAAGGATTCGAATGTGTCCGTGGAATGACGAAATGCATGCTGTAGTAGGGACCATAGAGAAGCTGCCTACTGCCGGGTGCAAGGCTGGGGAGATAGGTTGTGCCCAAATATTGATGCATGGTTGGCCGGTATTGATTGGGCACACCGCATGTCCATAGTCGCGTGTTGTGTCCTATCCTATCAATACTGAGTGATGCACAAAGCTGGCCGGTATTGATGGTACACATATTACATGGCCGTGTTCGCAGTGAATACGAAAAATATTACAATGGCCGGTTCTTTGCTTAATGGCGTGTGGAGTCTCACCCGTGTGGTCGATGCATGGTGGTTGGCAGTAGCTGGTGCAGCGCTGACAGGTTTAGGGTTTGTAGCTGGAAGGATCTTGGGCTCTCATTGTTTGGGCTTGTCTCATTATCTGGGCTTTTATGCCTTTTAGGTGTTTGAGCTTATTGTTTTATCTGGGCTTTTAGACCGACAAGTGTGAGCTTTGTCTCAATGGACTTTGTCCCAATGGGTGTTTCCCATGTTTGATGTTTGGCTTCTCGCTAAACTTGGGGTTTAGGTCTCGGATGGGCATAAAATTATTATTAGCGTTGTTTATTCAGTTGAGTTTCGGGTTAGAAATTTGATATCTTCACTCCTTATTCCTATTAATCTTTATAACAATTTCAGAGATTAACGAAATTTTTTTGCCTTTTAAAAAAAAACTTCCCATATAATACAACAGCCAATTTGCTGTCATTGCCCACAAAGTTGATTGATTACAATGTTAAGATAATCACTGTCATATTCAAACATCATGGTCCAAATAGGACACAAAAAACTATCTCACGCCAACTCCCTTAAAGGAGCCACCAAGAAGAAAAGAAAAACTATACAACCAGGCACCTATCAACCAAAAAAAAGAATTAATCAAAAATTAAACTTATATTGTAGAACTCATCCGTGGGAAAGGAACTCCCCAAGCCAAATGATGTGAAAGTCATAAAACTAGTTTTATTAATAATAAGCCTTGTCAAATTCAGATGCCAGTCTTTTCTTTGACAAGTCATAATGACCATTTTTAATGCGTTATTTTACTAGCTCAAAAGAGACCGTTTATGTTTGTCGCTATCTCTCAAACATAAAAGAGGCTTTCGCACACATGAGTCTTCTATAGAGATCTTGCAAGAGATCGATCTTTGTCCAGCTACTCGTAGATTTAATCTAGGCTTCACTGGACGATGGCACCGATGAATTAGGAGCTGTTTTGCTTTTTTTTTAAACCTTCTTTTTCAAAAAAAAATAAGATAATTTCAAGCTCAAATATAAAGAAAATAAAAAATATTTTTTTAATTTTTTTTGCACAGTTTAAAATATCTCAATGAGATCTATCAAATAAGATCCATATCGATAGAAAAATTATTTGCGTAACCACATAATTTTTAAACTTGAAATTACCTTCATTTTTTGAAAGTTTATTTTTTTAAAAACTAGAACGGCCCTCAATCAATCAACTGCGGGGACAAGCGAGATATGGGCTTGGGCTTCCTTCTACCGGTCACTTAACCTTGATAGGTAAGGACTTCCACGTGAAACTATGGAGACCATTTCAGAGAGAGAGAGAGAGAGAGAGAGAGAGAGAGAGAGAGAGAGAGAGAGCTCTTTTCCATTAGTACACGCTTAGGTGACCTACTTTAGGAGCAGTTGCAATCTTCGTGAATGTTTGATGGATGCAGGTTTATGGATAGATTTTTATTACGCAATTTCACCTGATTGGTTGGAAGAAAGAAACTACGAATGAAAGAGCTGTCCAAAAAAGTTCAACCCGTATTAAACATCCTCCCCTTGAACGACGACATTGTTTTGGAGGGCTGCATCTTGCAGTGAGGGACTCCGGGTCCCCTTGGATATTTAATCCCCCAAAGTTTGGGATATACAAATATCATGACTCATGTGGGTGCGGTGTTATTAATTCAATACTCACTAATTTGGTGGGATTGTATATCAGGTGGAATTAAATATCCATTCACTTTTATTCTCATCAAACAAACGGATCCTAAAGAAAAAGCACGAAATTGAAACCCTATCAGGTTTCACCAGGCAGGCGATTCAGACAGAGGTTCATTTTTGTGTGTGTTTGTGTGCAAAATGTCACTTTTACCAACTTATTTATGAAGTTGAAAATTGAAACCAAGCCAAGGAGGAATCTCTATCTACGGTCCTTGACCGAAAAAAGAAAGAGTAAATTACACTAAGCCCTCTCAACTAACCCGCGTTTTTACTTTACCCCCTCAGACTACAAAACCCGACATTGTTTTGAATTTCATGAAATTATGTTGGACAAGAGAAAGCAGCAGTAGATTTGTAAAACTCTCAAAAAAAAGAGGAGCTTCGTTCTCTCAAAAACTCAAACAAAGTAACCGAAATTTCGAAAAGAGAAAAGAGAAAACCGATACGAGAATTGTAGGCCTCTTGAGATAAACCTAGATGAGCTTCTTCCTCTCAAAGAATGTCTTCAAATGCCACAGTTGCAGACCAGCAACCGACAAGCAAAACATAAGGGAGGAGAAACAAAAGGTGGCCATCTTTGAATTAGTTGCTCTATTTAGCCGTTGCATTTCTTCCTCCCTGCAACGCCCAAATGACAAAAGAGGGATTGGTTAAGCTAAATCTCTGAATTTGTGGGACTTTGAAATGGAAAGGCAGTGTCTATGTACCGCCGATCTTATGTAAGAACTAGAAAGGTATTTTTTGATTCTTACCTTTCACGAAGATAAAACATCTCATCGTGGATGGATGAGACTGTGTCGTACATTTTCTTCAACTCGAGTTCCATCACCTAAGAGGGCAAGTACGTGAAAAAACAAATGTTACTAAGAATGCATAATACCACAAAATCATAATATAGCATCATATGAGATGTAAATGAGCTAGCGAATGAGTTACCATCATAAATGAATTGGATTTCTAGTTATTGTCTGTTCATCATCATAACGTGCATATATATACATAGGTCAAAACTGCCTAGTGATCCAATTTGCTGAACATACGTACCAATCACCTACTATTGATCTCAGAGAAACTCTCTCGCAAAGGAAAGTCACTAAGAGCAAGTCCATCGGGCTACCAAATGCCTTGCTAATGCAAAAAATATGGCAGAAATTTTGGCAAAAGCATCTCCCCCAGACAATCAAACTTGCTTTCAAATTATGACAAAAATCATCTTTGGTGCCAAATGAGGCAGCAACTTCAGCTTCGTCAAACCTTGCCACATCACCACAAACCAACTGTGTGATGGTTACCACTTACCGGCATGATCAAACCTCCAAACTCCATTTCGCACCAAAAAGAACACAAGGGGTAATATTTGTTTTTCAGATTCTTGAACTAACAACAGAAATTAAACAAACAAAAAAAACGAGTTATAGTGAGATGACAGCTGCTAATGAAAAGGTAGTCCACACGGAAACAGTAAAATTTGAATTCAACAAAGCATAACATGGCAATACTCGCTTAGCAAAAAAAACATGTCAATACTCATGCGGTATCAAATTATTCTTGCCCTAAACCAAACCCAATAGGAATTGATACCTATAATACACAAAGATAGTTCAGCTGAGTATATCAAAATCAAACAAGAAGAGAAATCCTGGAAAAGAAAAACTAACAAAGCGAAAGGACTGAAAGAGCTTGTCCAAGACTTAATACAGAAGCATGTAAAGATCTCATAAATGCCTAATGATAAACAAGCTCAAATAAGAACAAAGAGGACAAAGAAAAAACTTGCTTACTTCAATCTGTCCTTTCTTAGCAACCTTTGACCAATCCTTAGCAGCAACACCAGATTTCCAATCAAAGTCAACTGAGAACGTCATCACCGGCTTGTGATCAGCTGCCCAAAAACAAGCCATATAATCGCCAGTCTCAGATGCGGTAAACGCAAAGGTACCAGAACCCACAGTATCACCATAGTGATAATTGTTGCCGTGGGGTGATGTAACCTATACTTGCACACATCCAAAACAATATCAATCCCGCATACGTGAAAATTTATGGAAGTTCAATTATTACAATGAACAAGTATGGATTAATTCAACAAGGAATAATACCAAAAACGACAACCATAACGAACAATTCAAAAAATTAGCAGAATGGTAGAACAGGATAGATAACTCAAGTTCTGTTTTTGCAGCAAGCCATTAGGTCTCAAGTTCGTAATTTCCTAATCATTTCCCCTAAAATCAAAAAAAGTACAGTCAACAATCAATCTTAGATGATTGAAATCAAGTGGTTGGCCTAGTGGTCAAGGCCTCGGTTCTACACTTTTTTGGGGGTAAGTTAAGATTTTATATCAAAACAGAGGAGCTACCCCTGAACACAGCATACAACCAAGGAAAGGGAAAAGGGCTAGGAATAGGCTCCCACCCTGACAATATATGAACAAAGCAGAACAACTACTCCCTAGTCCAGAGTAGAAACAAAACAAAGAAGAGAACCAGATTATCCTCTAGAGAAAACAGCTGGGGAGAAGCATCATATGGGGGAGAAAATAGCAGGAGAGAGACTCCACATAGCACACAGTCTTTGGTTCCTGACACTGCTAAATGTTACTCCAACTCTAAAAGAGTTAGTTCATACAAAACTTTGTTCCGGCTTTAAATGGACCCCCACTAGTGGACTGTGGGATAGGTCCACAAGAGATTAGTTAAGTTGCGCATAAGCTCGCCGAACAATTATCAACAAAGAAAAAAGGTGGTCTTTTTCTTATGAAAGAAAAACCATGCTCCTTGCAAACCCATGAGAAATGTGGATCCCCAGCCCTACATAGATCAACCAACAGGACATTCTCAACTCAATCACAAGCAAATCAGCCATCCCCCTCCCCCATTCCTATCCCCGACCATAAGAAAAACTTCCCCAAAGAAACTCAAATCAAAGCACACACAACAAAAGCAAAGAAATGGGATTCAATCTAGCCACATTGGTCTCTTTCCCAATTGGGAGCTCAAAAAACATTTACCAAACCCACTTGAATACGAGCAATTTGAGAGCCAAACGGCAATTGGGTAACCGTAATTAATCAATTAATTACCTTGACGGTGATCCTGTGGGTGTCGGGAATCGGAAAACCCTCGTTGGGATTGACGACGCTGTACTTACCCACAGTCATGGCGTTGTTCTTGATGTCTTCTGTTATGCATTTGGTGGACCCCGATCGCAGGTCGAATCTCATCGACTGAACCATAAGGATAGGTGACAATACTAACCCTAATGCCGTAATTAAGGCTTTGAATTTCCACATTGTGTTTTCGTGTGTAGAGAAACAGTAAGGACTTGGATTGAACGTTTGAATTAGGCGAAGGAGGAGAGAGATGAAAGTGGTTTGGGCAAACTCGCGATCTGAAGCGAAGCTGTTCGTTCTTTCTTTACATTTTGCTTGGTTTTTGCATTGGAGGAGTGAGAATTACTATAAGCTAGAAACGGTTTGACATGTTTACACTATCTAGCCAATGGTATGTTGACAAGTCAGCAGCTTAAATATGGTAACGACCTCGGAAGTTGAACTCACAACCTCACTGGACCAAAGCGCAACTAGGGCAAATTTTGGACCAACTGTCCCAATTTCCTGTAGGAAAATATAGAGTGAAATACAGTAAATGATTTCACTAATTTCTAAAAATTTACAATCGAATAGAATATTATATGAATTAGAATTGCAAAATATAAAACATAAGCATAAACTGTAAGGGGGTCTTTGGGAGTCTATTTTTTGACTTTTCATTTTTGACTTTTTGTCTTTTTGGGATTATGATTAGAATGTTTTTTGTATTTGGTAGAGTGTTTGGATGATATGTGCAGAATGCATTTTGCAGCAGGAATAGTATTTGGGAGATATGGAATGAAAATGAATTATGGATTGATTTTTTACTATGTTGCCTCCAGTTATTAATAATGGTATATAATGTACATAAATAATGTTTTAATCAATTTTTTTTTTAAATTTACTTCTGAAATTACTTCTCATCCACTTCAATCAACTGTTGGATCTTCATCAACAAAAAAAGGGCAACAGTCGGATCTTCATCAACAAAATAGCCAACGTTGGCTGAGATTAGATCATTCCACTTTTTAAAAAAGTAGGTTTTTGAAAAAGAAAGTAAATTTTAAGGTTAAAAATCATGTGTTTACACAAATAATTTTCCTACCAATATGAATCTTGTTTGATAGATCTCATTGAGATCTTTTAAACGGTGTAAAAAAAATTGAAAATTTATTTTTCATTTTCGTTATATTTGAGTTTGAAATTACCTTCTTTTTTAAAAAGAAGGATTTTGAAAAAAGCGGAACGGGTAACCGTTCAACTTTACTCTCTCTCTCTCTCTCTCTCTCTCTCTCTCTCTCAACCGAACCGAGAACCAAACCCCCCCTCGTTCGTACCCAAAATCCACCTGCAATTCCTTCACCTTCACCTTCCACTTCTCTTCTTTCAGTAACCAAGGTGGGTTTTTATGGGTCTCGATTTTGCAAGGTTCAGATTCTCAATTTTGCAAAACGGAGGGTTTGGGACGGCGACTGCGACGATCCGGTTCAGTCCGTTCATGGCGACGCTGACCGCAAGCCCGACGTTCGTTTCGAACGGCGACACGATCCAACCCCTATCATAAATCAGTTTCTAGCAACCTTCCGGCCTGTTCTTGCGGATTCCTACGTGCTCTTGCAGATTCCGGCTTCTTTCTGACGAAATCAGGTAACCCTGACTGTCCAAAGTTCTGGTAGAATCAGTTGGGGTGATGAGCTATCCATTATAGTTGCAGATTCCGATTGTATTTTAGCAACTGCTTTCCTTCCCCCATTGGGGATGCTCTTATGTACATGAATTGGTATGCGAAGAACTGTGTGTGAATATGAAGGAAAATTCAGTTGAGAGGATAATGTTCAACGATGGCTTTTATGGAAATTATCCCAACAAGGAGAGGGTAGGAAAGTCTTTTTGGCATGGCAGGTGAACAAAATGAGAAAATGATAATTGGAAAAGCTCCTCCTTACCTCTTTTTGCCTTTTTTTTAGAAACCTCAAAATGGAAAACCCATTTTCCGGAAAATCCATTTTCACTCTTTCAGCCAAATAGTCAAAACCCAATAATGAGAAGTGGAAAATGGGAAAAGGAACCATCCAAACACCCCCTAAATAGGGAACAAGAATTTGCAAACCGAGACCCGTTTTGTTCAACGGTGCCCTTAAGACAAATTCGCTGCCTCACTGGTGCTAGAGGTTGTGTTGATGTTTGTCTCTCAGGATTGACTCGGTTCCCACTCAGCCGCCAGAGCACTACCGTAGACTGTCCGTCGAACCAACTTGTGTCTGTACTCTCTCTTTAGAAGAAGAAGGATTTCAAGAAGGAGGAGAAACTCTTGGATTTCTTGGTATTTTCAAATAAAGGAACAGAACTCCTTTATATAATTGATGAGAAACATTCTCATTGAATGCGAGAATTTAATAGGGGGAGCATGCCTATTCACTAGGGCCAATTCAATATTCATATTGAATATAGGGAATTCAATTTCTGAAGAAAACTGCTACAATCATTAATCCAACAATTGATTTCTTAATCAAATCATGGGTTTTATTCTGGGCATTTTACCCAGTATTTAATCAGTTGTGCACAACTGCTTCTGTAACTAAATCATCCGAACGCGAATGGTACAGACCCAATAAAGCACAATCAATTCCAAATCAATCTAGACTAGACCATACACCACAGACCTCGAACCACAGGTCGAGGGCCCATGAATCCTGAGCTCCGGCCCCGGCCCCGGCCCCGGTCTAATTTAGTGTTTGGTGACGGCGCGCACGCACGTCATTTGGCTTTTCCAATTCCCATAATGAGACAATTTCTCATTCATCTCTTAATGGAATTTGTTCACTGCTGTTGGACCCACCTCATACGGTGTGAGTCCTACCAAATTCTCTTTGGTTAAATTCTATTTTCCAACATTTCCCAAATTTTAAGGGGAAGGATACAGTCCATTTGGTTTGGACCAGTTTGGTCCATTTGTTTGCATTCGAACCGTCCAAAAGTGTTTTGGACAGCTCAGATTTGTTTGGATTTATTTCTATTACAAAACACCCAGAACAAATTTAAGCCGTCCAAAAAACAATGGATCAAACTAGTCCAAACTAACTGGACTGGATCCGACCCCATTAAACAAGCGGTAGATTGTTGAGCTTGATTGAAATTTTAATATGATTAGACATATGTTCAAACCCGACTTTATTGGTTAGACAAGCCAATTTCTAACGGGCTGTAATCAAGCCAATCACAAATAGATCTCGATTGGCTTGAGTTTTCTATATTACTCCAAATTTATCAAAAGTAAAGTTTGCTCAAACTTAATTTGATATCCTAAACAACTTCCTAAAGCTTTTAAACTTCATTAATGTATTCAACAAATCGATCTCAAACAAAAATTTATGCTATGTTTGGATTGGTGTTTGAAAAGTTTTTTGAAAAATAGTAGGGATAATAAGTAGAGAGAGATAGAGAGAGAAATGTTAAAAATATGGAGAATCTAGTGAGAATTTTTTTAAAAATTCTTTCTGAATTATAAAAAAAACAATGCATTAACTAGTTGAACACAAGAACAAACTTGTGTAAACTTGGTTTACAAGGCATGAAATTATGCCAAGGCAGTGACAAACTACGTACGCGTAGAAAGTGATTGCAATGTCATCTCCCAATTTGTTTAAATCTGTGTAAAACGACACCAAATGATGCCAAAATATCTCTGTGATTGTAAATTTGTGTGGAACGTCACCTTTACCAGTGACACCACCTTTTTGATTGATGTAAACTGAGATGGGATTCAATATTTGGATTATGAGTTATTAACCCTATTTTCGGTTTGGTTAATGAAACTTCCAGTTAAGTGTTGATGTATGACAAACCGAGCTGCTCGCAAGTAGTTCGAGACTCGGCTCGAGTTGCTCGCAAGTAGTTTGAGACTCGGCTCGGTTCAATTCGTTTAGCAATCAAGCCGAATTTGAACTCGAGTTTTAAGCGTGGATAGTGAACAAACCAAGCTCAACTAAAGCTCGACTCGCTTATCTAGAAAAATCTCAGCTCGTTTGTATAGATTCAACTTGTTTAGTAAATGAATCGAGCTCAGCTCGGCTCGTTTGCAACCCCTACGCATGCATATATCAAGAGTTTAATCTAACGGGGGGTTTTTTTCTCCAGTAATCAGATATGACTTTAGTAAACAGTGGGTTTGATTAGTAAAACCCAGAAACGCATGTCTACAACTTCTATAAGAATGTGCTATCATTTCAAAAGCATGTTAACATAATGTTCTTAGAAACTCATAAGAAAACATTGAGTGGTGGCAAATAAGTAATTCGTTATTCGTTGGAATGAACCTTTCTAATAATTGGGTATCTGGCCAACCAGACCACTTCCATCGCCCACTAGCAATAGCGGAGTCTAATTAAAACAGGATTGGCAAAGCTCGTATGGACCGGCCTGCCCACGGAGCACAGGGCACAACCTTGATTGCTTAAATTGAGATTTCATCTCCACAATTCTGAACTAAAGATGGTAAGTATCCTCAAATAAACGATGCACTTAAAAATTAGCTGTAAAAGCCTGAAAGGAAGCATTAACACACAAGCCCAAAGGATTTGGCAAATTTTATTGCACCAAAGCATCAAAGCATCCGCACACACTAAAGAAGTTCATACAATACCACACAACCCGAAGTATATAAGACTTCAAAACCAGTCAAAACAGCAGTGCCAGAAAGGAGGAAAACACAGCCTTCTCTTTATTTAGTAGTAGTAGCCTATTATGGCATGGATGCCCATTCGAAGGCTTTCAGCATTTCCATCTAGTCATCATAGTGCTTGCGGTGGTGGTGATGGCGACGTTTCTTCTCCTCGTCGTCATCATCGGAGTTGTTATCTCCCTGCCAAATTCAATAAACAAGTTACCATAAACATGAGCTGAAGTAATGAAGATCTATACTGAACACTACAAGACCGATCAAGTAAAGCGCATTTTCTGCAATTATTAGGACTACTGTAGTTGAAGTTTTATATAGCGCCACTGAGCTGCCCAAGTTCATGTACAGAGAAGAGGAGTTATACAAGGGTGTATATCCTTGGAAATTTAAGTGATCGTCAATGCCATGCGAAGGATCAGAGAAAACCCCACTGTTCTCGTAGAAGCAGTGTCATAACTAAGTTTCCCAGGAAGTTTCTTGAACAAGGATAAATCATGATTGGAAAAACTGAACACTTCTGATGTAGACTACTCGGAGATCATATGGACCCTATGTAATGTATTTAAACTAGTTTCATAAAATGAGAGGCATGTCTGGCCCAGAGGGCAATTTGGAACTCCAGTCAAGCAGAAAGAAGGTAGAAAATATCGTCGTCTAGAAAAGAAAAAAAAAAATGAACTACGCCTATCAAGGTGTAGCATCTATGCACAAGAACACAAATGACCTATCAGCCTTGCTACGTAGAAATCACAATGAAATCTAGCTGCCAAACTCATTAGAGTGGAAGGTACAAAATTTTCATATTAACACAACTCCAAATGCAACACAGCCTACAGGGATTTCATGCTTCCAGAGCTCATGCAAGCACTCCACACCACAACATGTCAACATGAGATACAAAAATTGCAAGACGCGTAGAAAGCCTATTGTGAATTAAATTTGTTGTTTCCCATCAAGCTCCAAACATTCAGCCAATCAGGCAGAAGCAGTTGAATTGAACTGTATCAAGCAAGACTCTACCACAAAAAACACATTAACAAGCAAGGTTCAAGTTCAACTCATGATAGTCTCAGTAGATTTCATTGGATCAGTTATACGCGACAAAACACTCCTACTTCTCTCACATTGAAGTAAATAACTAGCAAGTGATATTGCAAACAGCAGTATATGACAGCCAGTTCTTGCAAAATCCCATCCATCGATTTTGGCCTTTCATTTGATCTCCTACCAAATACCCCACGAAATTGAAAATCCCATCACTGATTCCCCACCTTGACATTTCAGACAAAGTTGCATTGTGTACATGAAAATAATGAAATACTACCATAGAATATAGATAGCATCGGTGTCTGAGCGTCACAAACAAGGCAATGAATAAAGCACGGCAGTTGTATACGTTTTTGCGCCTCAGCATACATATGCAAGCATAAAAATCTAGGTACTCTAATGTACACCACTTGACCATGCATAGCTCAGATTCAAAATTGAACAAAATAGCACAAACTACCAGATTCTAGATAGATACCTAATTCCAATGGGTATTCATGCCACCAAACAAAAAAAGCCAAGTAAAATCGCAGTGACAAAACAAGGGAAAGAATAGCAATGTAATAACTTAAATAAAGAAAGTGATAAAGCAGGAGCCAATCAAAAAATGTCAATCTTTGTATTTTTCTCTCCATTTCTCACCAAATTACTCAATCCAAGTGAGTGATTTGGCAAGAAACTTTAACCCTTGCTTTTCTTTTCTTATCAAATCCCTCAATTCAAAGTGCTGTCAAAAGTTGTCAAAAAAACTCTTAAACCAATAAAATGGGAATCGGGGATGAATGAACTCACATATTTCTTACGCCCATATCCCTCATCATCATCATCACGCCTCTCATAACTAGGCTTGGGGTACTCTTCCTCCTCTGACCTCCCATAGCTCCCATAACTCGGCGGGGGCGCCTCGTACTCACTCCTCCGTTCCGGCCTCCCACCATACCCACCTTCCTCCTCTCCATACCTAGGCTCTGGCGGCGGCGGAGCCTCGTACTCACTCCTCCTCTGCGGCGGCCTCCCGCCATACCCACCGCCTTCCTCCTCCCCATACCTCGGCTCCGGCGGCGGCGCCTCGTACTCACTCCTCCTCTGCGGCGGCCTCCCACCATACCCACCACCTTCCTCCTCCCCATACCTCTCCGGCGGCGGTGGCGGCGGCGCCTCGTACTCACTCCTCTGAGGCCTCCGACCACCATACCCAGATCCATACTCCTCCGAACTTGGCTCCTCGTACTCACTCTTACGCCCATATTCGGATACGGGCTCCGGCCTACGCCCGTACCCGGATCCAAACCCTGGATTTGGTTCCTCATCCTCAGTCTTCCTCCCGTAACCCGACCCGTATTCGGACACGGGCTCCGGCCTACGCCCGTACCCTTGATTGGGTTCTTCATACTCAGTCTTCCTCCCGTACTCCGACGGCTCCTCCACCGGCTCCGGCCTCCTCCCGTAACCCGATCCGTACTCCGGCGGGGGCTCCTGCCTCCCGCCGTACCCGGACCCATAATCCGGACCGGATCCTGGGCCGGGCCCACCGCCGTAAGAAGGGCGGGGCTTGGGGCGGGCGTAGGACTTGTACTCGTTGTCTAGGGCTTCGTCGGCGTAGGCGGAGGGCTGGGCGTGGGAGGTGTACTGGGGGCGGTCGTAGTCGAAGTCATCGGAGGCGGAGGAGGAGGAGGTGTTGGGGTAGCAGGTCTCTTCGGAGGGGGGGACGGAGCGGCCGTAGGTGATGGTGATGTCGTAGCCGCCGCCGTAGGGGGTGGGGTCGTACTCGTCGAAGTCGTCGACCTCGTCGCCGGCGTCCTGGTGGCCGCGATCCCAGTACGACATCGTTTCTTTCTTTCTTCGGTTTTGGTCGCGAGATCTGAGATGAGAATGGAGATCACGGGTACGTGGGAGTGAAGGGGGGAATTTATACGGTTGGAATGCACTTGTTGACCTGTTCGCTATACGACGACGTATTGTTGTCGGCCAATTGGGAAACGATTTGATCGAAGCCGCTCCAAGTGCATTGCTGGAAAACGTTTTGATCGGAGCAGCTCAATTTATTTAAAATAAATTCTTTAAAAAAAATTAGTTCAGCCCAGCATCGGTGAAGACTTATCAATTTTTTCCTCAATTTTTAGCCTTTATCGATATTCGACTAAACCGATTTTTACCAGAAATCTTAAAAAAAGAGTTTTAGAGCCAGGTGTAGGTCTGTGATGTGCAAATTTCGTACCCATATAATATGGCCTATTTGGCATAGCTTTTTTTCTTCTTTTTTTCGGTGATCGGATTAGTCGCACATCGAAGTCTATTTTCCTTCCCGATCTTGTCAAAGACAAGCTAGGGGATTTACAAGAGATTGATTAGTATTTCTTGCAAGTTTCAAACTCATGATTCTTACCATTCATCTTTATTACCACTTAAGCTTCTCTGTTGTCATTTGAGCTATTCTTGAGAGATTCTTTTGGCCTAACTTTTGTAAATGCTTTCTTGGCATGATTTTTTTCAGGTCTCTATTTAATGTACTGGATTTGGAGTATAAATTTTTACATTGCATGATTCAGCTCAAGTAGGGGATAGTCGTCTTTTGGAGCCTATTTCGTCATTATACAAATTTTTCCCAACTGCGGTCTATATTTTTATTCTTCACCAATTCTTTTAATCAAACGAAAAATAAAATGTAAAAACTTGATCAGAATCTTATGAAAATTAAAATAAAAACAATAAAAAGACAGTGAAAAAATCATAAAAAGGTAGGCCAAGTGGGTTGTAAAATGGGTGACACCCGTTAATGTGACCTGGCCCACGAAAACTACCGCAATTAACGGATCTGGCATCGACTCGTGGATTGGGTGGGCCATTTGGCCGACTTCCAAGATTTTTCAGATTTAAAAAGGATAAATTACACAGACCTTCCCTGAGGTATCTATTTAGTACAGATGCTCCTCACATTCTGGAAATTTTACACTGGTCTCCGTCGAGGTTTAAAATTATTCACCACTAAACTCCCTCCATTTGGAAGATTACGGTGTCAAGTGAACCCACCCAACCATTTACTAAGTATTAATTTTTTTTTCCCTCATTTAAAACCCTAGTCGCCGCAGCTGGAAGGCCTCCACCTCTCTCTCCCCTCTGTCTCCTCCCCACGGTACCCTCATCGTCTCTCTAGCCTAGTTTCTTCAAGCTCCCCAACCTGAGGCTGCGTCTCCCATTGATTGATCAGCGAGGTCCTCTCGTTGGCGTGTCCGGCAGTTGATGGTGCCCAAGCCTGTATCTCGTCCGTCGTCTTCAGATCTGATGTTCTTGGGCCGGCGGTGAGTAGTAAATAAGGTGTGCGGTTGGGTTCGTGGGTTTTTTTGTTTCTTTGTTTTGTTTTTCCGACGGGTTCCTGTTGGCTTCTACCGGCTATTTAGGGTTTCCCCCCAAATCAGTCCGATCTTGTATCAGTTTGGTTGTTTTCCCAAATCTGGTGTGGAATAGAAGGTGGGCAAATAATTCCAATGCCTATTGAGGAATAGTCCGATGATGGTGGGTTGATGGTTGTCTTGATCTTGCTCCATGCGCGTTTCTGGATGGGTTTCAACAGAGCAATTGCCTTTCCAGTCATGGTGGTCCTTGTTTGGTTGTTGTCTGTCGTTAACCGGCCTCGCGCCGGTGGTTGATTTCGGGGTTATGATTGGTTTGAGGGAGAGGGATCCCTCGTTTTGTCTTGCTAATTCAATGATTAGGTTGCTTTTCTGTAGGTGTTTAGTCTCTGTTAGGGTGAACACTATTGGTCGAATTTCGTGTGTCGGTTCTGCTTTGCAATATGTACTTATTTCTCGGTGATAGAGTTTAGGTTCCTACCTGTTGTTCATGTTTAGCCATTATCACTGTATTTTCAGTAGATTTCTGTATTTGCCCGATGGGCTCTTTGTTATGAAATTAAACTTGTGACTTATCAAATCATATATATATATATATATATATTTATATTTATATTTATAACATAGACCTACCACTAGTTGACACCACTGCAAAAAACACACACACACACACTATTGAAACCGTTCATTTTGGTAATTTATTTGCACCCCTTTTTTTTTATTTTTTATAATCACACTCTCTACTTGTCTTTAGGGAGCAATTCCTGTCCAGTTTTTTTAAGGTCCAGTCCGGTCCAGTTTTGGACCGTTGTGGGCCCATTCCGGGCCCAAAACAATGATCGGAATCGTTCATTTTGTAGAGCTCGTCGAGTATGTCATCCATGCCAAAAATTAGCTTGATCGAACATCAATAGGTACATGAATGAAACAGATTTGTACAAGAAAAAAGCAATGACAAAAATTAAGTTGAAATTAATAATTGCCCATTTTTTTCTTATACAAATCTATTTCGTTCATATATCTATTGATGTTCGATCAAGCTAATTTTTGGCATGGATGACATACTCAACGAGCTCTACAAAATGAACGATTCCGATCATTGTTGTGGGCCCGGAATGGGCCCACAACGGCCCAAAACTGGACCGGACTGAACCTTAAAAAAACTGGACAGGAACTGCTCCCTTGTCTTTAAACATGGTCATAAGTTCATAACAAATGGTCAGAACACTAAAAGAGAGATAATATATTAGAGTGTGATTTTTAAAAAAATGAAGTGCTAAAATTATTGCCCTACATTTTTTAGAAGTATATAAGCTTCCACATGATCACCATAAATTAAAAAGTACTACTAGTAGTACAAGCCCACAAAAGCTACTCATGGTTGTCCAGGCTCACGTACACTTTAATTAATTTTCTTTTCTTTTCGGTCAAAGGCAGACATCTACGTCGGGATTAAGGAATTTCTCCCGTGTGACTTGATCTTATGAATCGAACCAGGTCAATTGCGTGGAGAGTATATTCATCAACCAACATAAGCCATGGAGCTTACTCCTATGAAGATACTGAAAGCGATTTGACTTTTTTTGTGTGTGTATATTTTTCACCTGTATGCCTACTAATTTGTTTTTATTTCCTAAAACACAATTCCAATTAGTCTTGATGGAGTAGTTTTTGAGGAGCGCAAATTCATTTGTAATCATAAATTAGATTTTATGAGAAATTTTTTTTTTCCATCGGTGGAAAACTTTATTTTTTCACCACCACCTATTTCGGTCCTATCATGTATTTATTGTTAATCTAAACTGCTCATCTTATAGACCCCACATAGTAGTATATCCATTCAAAAAATAAACTTGATCAGACATAGATAAGAGTATTAAAACTTGAATTTTGCTTTGTAAAATAGATAGTTTATCTTTTTTATTAGGCAAAACGACGGCTAATAACGTGTTTTGATAATTAATACCCGTCAAGGACATTTTCATCATTAACAAATGTTTTTAGCTTGTCCTTGGTGGGTATTAATTATCAAAACACGTCATGGGCCGTCATTTTCCCTTTTTATTATTATTGACAGAAATTAGATCGTCCATTTTATAAACTAAAATTCAAAATTTAATATGTGTATCGACTTCTGATTAAACTGATTTTTTGCATGGCAACACTATATTGTGAGTCTTTAAATATGAACGGTTCAAATTACAGCAATTCAACAGTAGAAACTCGATAAAACCGTAATAGGTGCCGGTGAAAAAGTGAGATTTTACACTGATGGTGGATTAAAATTATTCTTAGATTTTAGTAATGGAGAAATGCAGATTGGTTTGTCTATGAGGTAGATATGTTATCATTAATGATGAATTTACAGCAAATTATTGAACGTATTCCTGGACTGTGGCATTTCATTGCTTCCATTAACGGAGAAGGAGACTCCGGAGCATTTCTATCTCTTCGAATTTAGTAGAGGGTTTTTCGATCGAATCAGATTCGGACGGTGGCTTTACTCTACCCAATCCCACCGCCTTCAATCTTATCCCCAACTACTCCTCTTTAGAGTAAGAAAATCACACTTTCAGAGAGAGAGAGAGAGAGAGAGAGAGAGAGGAAGCACTGGGGAACGCACACTTACGCGCACAGTCACATAGAGGGATGTCGGGGCGCACGATGACGGTGGCGCAGGACGGAACCGGCGACTACCGAACGGTGCAGGAAGCCGTCGACGCCGTGCCGCTCAGCAACTCGTGTCGCACGGTGATTCGACTGTCACCGGGGGTGTACAAGCAGCCGGTGTACGTTCCCAAGACCAAGAACTTCATAACCCTCGCCGGACTGTCTCCAGAGGACACCGTCCTCACCTGGAACAACACCGCCTCCAAAATTGACCACCACCAGGTATACATACATACAGCATGTATCTAATTAAACAACTGAATGTTAAACTTATTTGATAGATTCTGTAAGAGCAAGTCCACCCGTTGGTGCCAAGACGACTATGCCAAAGACATTTTTTGTTTATAACTTAAGTGTCTGGGCCAGCTTATGCGCACATTGACTAATCCTGGGCCCAATCTCACCGTGCACTTGTGGGAAGCACAATTAAAGCCATTTTTTTTGATTTGCTACATTAGCAAAAAGTAAAAAATAAATAAAAATAGTGATACCGGTTTGGTTCCATTTTAGCACAGTCTCAAATCAAGACCGTTGGTTTAGACTCGTATCGTTTTCAATCCAAATCAAATGGCTTGGATGGTGTGGGAGAAATGGCAATAGCCATCTTGGGCTGGGCACCAAATTTGGCATCAAAGATACAGATGGCAATGAGTGGACTTGGAATTTGATAAAAAAAAAAAAGTTGCCAAATTATGGCTTTGGCACCCTAAATGGCAATGGGTGGACTTGCTGTAACTCAAACGGTTGAATTTAGGGTATTTGATTTGGTTTGGTGGTGGTTTATCAGACATCTCGTGTTATTGGAACTGGAACTTTTGGGTGTGGGAGTGTAATTGTGGAAGGAGAAGATTTTATTGCTGAGAATGTGACATTTGAGAACTCTGCTCCCCAGGTAATTGAGATTCTGCTTTAAGTGCTAATAGACATTTGTGTGAATGTTTTTCTGGGTTTGGGTTTGTTGGTTCTGGCGCGTTCGGATTTGTTAATGTGCTTCTTGGGCTGTTATTAAGTGGTAAAGTTAGTGTAATTTGAAGTTACAATAGAGAAATGATACGGATTTAGATAGGAGAGAGCGAATCTGTAATGGGTTATCTGAGTAATGTTTTCATTGATTGAATAACATTGCAGATTTATTGTAACAGATACAACTCATAAAACAACTTATTGGCCAGAATAATCACCTGCCTTAAGCTTAACTTAGCTCCCAAATTATGTAACCAGCCAAATAATTCGTTACCAACAGAGTACTAAAGCTCTTCTGATACTCCTATCGCCACCGTTTTCCGCACTATGATTATGATTGACATTGATGTTGCACTCTGCCAAGTTGCCAGTGGACCTTTTGTTTCTTGGTATTTGATATTCACATTATGGTACGTGTTGCTAATCTGTTATGCTTATATGATAGTTCAATTTATAGTTGGTGTATTCTTGCTGTACAGTGAATAGAATCTCAACTTCAGCTTTTCTTGGCATGGTGTGATTTTTAGTCTCTGGGGGAGGTTTTTCAGTCGAGTACTCAAGGCATTAATTGAAGCTCTGTTAGTTAATAAGATCAGTTTATTTTGATGGATTTTTTCCACAGGGTTCAGGCCAAGCTGTGGCAATTAGGGTAACAGCTGATCGCTGTGCATTCTATAATTGCAGATTTTTGGGTTGGCAGGTATGCTTATCATATTGTTGTATATCCAGAAACGCCATAATTAGCTAGCACAAGGACTTCATAAGTTTGATTGCAGGAATATGTGTTGCCTTTCAGAAAGGGTGTTTCTAGGTCCTTACCAACATCACATTCACATCCAATAGATCATTTGAAACAACTAATGTCATTTTTTTGCGAAGTGGTATCTCAATTTGCAGTTGATTGATCAGTGATGCTTGCATAACTAGCTTGACAGCATAGAGACAAACCTCATGGATATAACACGTTTCTCAATGACTTAAAGAACTTATTCTGTACTTTTTCATATTTTTTTGTGTGCAGGATACCGTGTATTTGCATTATGGAAAACAGTATTTAAAAGATTGCTATATTGAAGGAAGTGTGGACTTCATTTTCGGGAATAGCACTGCTCTTATGGAGCACTGTCATATTCATTGCAAGTCTGCTGGATTCATAACTGCGCAAAGTAGGAAATCTTCTCAAGAGACAACTGGATATGTGTTCTTAAGGTGGATCATTAGCCATTCTTGGCATCAAATTTAATTTAAACCATGGGGTGCTGTAATGCTCAATTCATGGTGAACATTTGGGACCATGCATTAAGTTTAGTTTCTTTTCCGATAAATTGTAAGTACGTAACTGTCAACGGTTATGTTTGTTATAGCCACACGTGTGCTTTCATACCTACTATTGTATTTGCTTCAAAGAAAGTAATTTTGGTAATTTATAACTTCTCAACTATCTTACCATATGTAAATAAATAAATACTATTTGATATTGTGCAACGGGCCTAATTGGTCTGCATAGCTGGTCACAGGTTTTTAGCATAGGGAGTACTGTTGCAGTAGAAAGCACAAAACCTTTAGTCAAACTGTTTGTCTATGGAACACTGACACTCCTAGATCCTGGCATGTCCCCGTGTCTGACATGGGGACACGGCAAAAAACATATGGGATACATGCATACACCACGTGGCATGTCCATTAAATTCAATTAATTTTTTTAGGGGGACACGAGAGGGACACGTATAGAGACACGTCAAGGGTTAATATTTGTATTAATTCAAATATTTTGAGTTAAAAGTGTAATACGATTTTGTATGTGATGTATATATGATGCATGGTGATTTATATATATACACACACAAAAATCTTCTTATAAGGACGCCCCCTTTTCCCGATTGAATTTTGATTATCCGAGCCGCTCAATGTGTTTAGAACGTGATTTTAAGGGTACCCGTGAGAAATCGGCAAAAAAAAAAAAAAAGCCTAGGAAGGGCTCGATTGGATCAGTTTTTGATGAAAATGCTAGCGTTTTCATCAAAAACTGATCCGATGGAGCCCTTCCCAGTCTTTTTTTTTTTTTTGCCGATTTCTCACGAATACCCTTAAAATCACGTTCTGAACACGTTGACCGGCTCGGATCATCAAAATTCGATAGAGAAAAGGGGACGTCCGCATTTTAAATGCGCCCTTATAAGAAGGGGACTCATGGACAGTGTTATTATAAGAAAGAGAGTGGACTATAACATTTGCGATTCCCTCATTCTTTATTGCTTTCCCTAAACAGCGCCAAATGATTTCACATGGAGTATAATTTTACTTCTCTGACCTGTTTGTCGTATGAATCAGATGTGTGATCACTGGAAATGGAGGGACATCATACACCTATCTCGGACGGCCGTGGGGTCCATTTGGAAGGGTAGTTTTTGCGTACACATGGATGGATGCATGTATCAAACATGTTGGTTGGCATAACTGGGACAAACTTGAGAATGAGAGAAGCGCTTGCTTTTACGAGTACAGGTACTTCATGTTCAGCCCTTCCTGGAAATATCTGCAAGTTTATAATAAAATTGAAATAAACTTTATAATGTACATATACAAGGTAATGACTTTCAAAACTACTGTTAAAAGCTGTCGGGCCGCTTTTTCACCATCTCTCCTAAAACCAATTGGTGGCAGGGTTTCAATTAAGTCTTTTATAGCATTCAACATTGCACCCGCAAGTCTGTTTTTAGAGCGGTCGCAAGGAGTGATATTGTGTAACCAAATCTATAGGGGCACGCTGGGCCCATCAATCCCTCCCTCACGATGACGCTTCCGCGACTCGAACCCATGGCTTCTTGACTTTGATATCACTTGTCGGACTGGTTTTCCACCATCTCTCCTAAAACCAATTGCTAATTAGTGGTAGGAGGGGTTTCAATTAAGTCTTTTATGGCATTCGACATTGCACCTGCAAGTCTATTTTTAGAGTGGTCGCAAAAAGTGATATTGTGTAACCAAATTCACGAGGGCACGCCGAGCCCTACAAAAGTTATTATTTAACCCTGCTGGCAGGGTTAGTGCCCTGGGGACGTGTTGTCTTTCGCAGTTGGAAAATGGATTACTTCTCTTCTTCTTTTTTAAAGTTTGCATTTCTCATCTGGAATGAATTCATACAAAATATGGATTTCTTTTTGGCAATGGAGCCGAAGAGTGTTGGAATTTTGAAAATTTAGGGGGAATAATTTTTTTTCCAGTTTGGTCTCCTACAATTGAATTAGCTTGAGCTTCCTGGTGAAACTATTGCAATTGAGCCTGAAGTCCTTCATCTCTCCCTTTTGATAGTTTGCAACGTACTTCAACCCCAGAATGCTAAACAGAAGGGAAAATATTAGAATGAGAATAGAGAAAGAGAAAATTGTTTAAAAACTTTCAAAGTATAGAACGCCTTTCTCCTTGTTTCGCCTTGTATATTTCAGATAGAGATTATTTGAGTGGGTTCTTACAAAATACTGCAGGTGTTTTGGGCCTGGTAGTTGCCCATCAAAACGGGCGACCTGGGCTAGGGAACTAGTGGATGAAGAAGCAGAACAGTTCCTCAAGCACTCTTTTATCGACCCAGATTTCCAAAGGCCTTGGCTAGCCCAAAGAATGGCCTTGAAGATTCCATATTCGGCTTAGGAATTAATTTAATGTATAAGGTCAGATGCAGGAGATTCCCAGCTTATAGTCATCGAAACAAGGTTCCATATTAGGCTTTCATGTTAGATTCAATAAAGCTTCCTAGGTGCCGATAAAAATAAATAAAGCTTCCCAGGTGGGAGGCAAATAAATGACACCTGCTGGTGCAGCGACTGTGTACGTATTCTACGAAAAGCTGTGATATCCGCCTGGCAATGTATTTTGTGTATTTTTAAGCAGCAAACTCTGCCTTTGTTCATTTTGCGATGTTAGATACATGTGGTACTTGTAGGAATGAGAGAGTGTCTTGAGCAATTCGAAAATGGTTCTGGTGTAGATGGCCTTATAATGATTTGTATTGTGTTTCCTTCCTGGATTCAATGGTTCAAGGAGAATTTTGTTCATTTTTCGGAAAATAGGAGACCCCCGCATGATAATCCACGGTTGAGAATCAGGGAAAGATGCGATTCACCTGGATTTTATCAACATGTTATTCCCTTACATCGCAAGGGGAGATGATTAGTTAAATTGTTTTCAAGCAATTTTCTCTTTGGCAAAAAGAAGGGAAAAGATTCAAGTACTATATGAGGATGCGGGGAATTGAACCCCGTGCGGGGGCTTGAACCCCAAGCGTCTCGTGTAAGCAAGCGCTCTAACCATTTGAGCTGCATCCCCTTTTGTGTTGCGATTTGAATTATTATTTGAGCTATGATATCCGCCCTATCGTCGCCCGATAGGAGGAAAACCTGTTTGACAAAGTTCACTTTGAAATTCTTGTTGGAATATTATTTTATTTAGTAACAAAGCAATTTGTGCTTACTTAAAGGGCTTATATTTAACACAAACCAAACTGCATTTGTCACAGGGAAAAAATTACTTATATTCTAAAGATGAAGAAAATTAGTAATTTTAAGTTCTACAATTCATTAAGTTATGTATATGACCCAATTGAGGAAGAAAATATTCATGCAAATACCGAATAGAGGTTCTAAAATACGACAGCCATATATTGCGATTTGTGAGTACTGTACTGTCCAGCAAAGTATACAATATTTGAATAAGGTCTTTTTTTGTTGGGAGAGATCCCGTCTAGTTTTGGACTCCATCTAGTCTGGTCCAGTTTTGTGGTGATAAACTACAATTTATGCAACATTGTAGCTCGTAACCCAAAATTGTAGCTCGTTGGGCTTACTCGAATAAGTCAATACACGGCTTGTTTGACTTTATTCAAGATTCTCGAGATCGGCTCACGGTTGACTCGATTAAAACTCGTTTGAGATCGATTCGTCTCATAAACAAATTTAACTTAATGTGTTTTTACTCATCGAATAATCAAGTGTTTGAGCTAGCTTACACGCATCTAAACTAATTCTACGCGACTAATGTCATCGCCCTCTAGCGGAACCTCATTTAACCTGGTCAAAACCTAGAGCTTTGAAGTTTGCTCTCTATTAAGCTCTCATGTTCGAAACCTCCCAGGGCTATCAATTCCTCTAAAACTAGTTCACAAAACTCGTTAAATTTTCAAATCAAACTTAAATAATTACCAATGGAGTAATTGTTCGAGATTGTTGAATTTGTTTATCGGTCCTAGCCCTATTTCGCTAAGCTTCTTATTTTTTAAATACTTATTTTTCGATTTGCGAGACTAATCATTCTCTCTTAATATATTTCTTTTAATTTTAAAAATAAGTACTTATTTATTTTAGTTTAGTTGCAGTACACAACCTAAAGGAGCTCCCATCTAATTGCTTCCGGTGTTTACACGTGCAAACGCATGTAAGTAATGGTTATCGCAAGCGGAACTCCATAATAAAAGATCTCCAAACGGAGTTTAAAAGGTCTCGCCGCCATTCCCACCACCGCGACCACCGTCATCGCCGCCGTTAACTGCCTCCTCGATAAAGGTACTCGATCTCTAAGAATCGTCATTGTTCTCGAGAATTTATACCTATATATCTCTTAAGCTTATAAGTTACGATGGTAACATCGTTTTGCAATCGCATGATCATTCAACAAAAGAATGCATTTTTGCATACATCTAATTTATGTTTCTCTTTTGGTTTTTGGAAAACCAGGGGAAAATGTAATGAAAAGAGAGGGGGAAATCATGTTTTTTTTAGTTTTTTTTTTAGTTTTTTGTGAATTGTGCTGTTTCTGAATTGAAAATTTTACTAGACTCGAGTCATTTGCAGTTATTTTGATTTCGGTCATTATTTTTCTTAGGAAGGGAGAAATTCATATTTTATTGAGTTGATTTCTTTTGTATTGGGTTAATAGTTCAGAAGTAACCCCAAGGGCTGGTAAGCGTCTTAGGCTTCGTTCCACTTTCTCTTAAAGTTCCTTTTTTTTTTTTAGTCAAAAAGTGCCTGGGACCTAGGGGTTCGCTCCCTCTTAAGTTCTAAGGTTCGATTGTCCTTGCCAACAATCCTTGGAGCCACCTCAACCTCACTAAGCGTGTGAAACGGTTGTGAGAGGGGCTATAGGGATTAATCCAAGGTGCACGCAAACTAGCCCGAGACACCCAATATTACCAAAAAAAAAGAAGATATTGCTAGTGAAAAGAAAGAGGCCGCACGTAGCTCACGAATCATGATGGGATTAAAAATTCTTTTGTTCATACTGTTTAACGTTTGCCTTATTTGCATCATCACGTTGGAATTAATGAACTTGTCATCTCTTCTCTGTTTGAATGGCAATGTTGCTTATGATTTCGGGATAACACAGCTTGATTTGAACCCTAATGTTAACTGATGTTATCGCAGGAAACTATGAGGCGGAATAGGAAGCGGAAGCGGACGAATATAATTGATCTGAATGCTGATGTACTGAGACTTATCATGGTTTTTGTGGCTAAATCTTCTGATGGGGCAGGCAGTTTTGCAAGGGCAACATCAGTGTAAGTTTTTATGACCATCACACAGGGTTTTAAACCATGGTATCAGCAAACGTAACGATATCATTGATACGGCCATATATTAGACGATATCGGACCGTAGAGGTCGATACGCAAGTAAATAACGGCAGGGGAGGTCGAAATCGGTTTCGTAACGGCCGACATTTCAAACCCTGGCATCACATTTAAGCCTTAGAAGATTTGGTCGGGGCCCAGGGCATGCCTTGTGAGCATATCACCTCTGGCTCTAAGCATCTATAGCGTGGTAGGTCAGCATGTACCTACATGAATTTGCCCCTTGTTAGCTTTAACTTAAGCATGATTGAGTAGCTTTGGCCGTAGGGCTGTAAATGAACTGAATCATTCGCGAACTGTTCGAGGTTCGATTCGGTAAAAGCTCGTTCGAGTTCGATTGGTCTGCTAAACGAACTGAACCTGAATCTCAATTCTAGGCTCGTTCCGTAAATGAGCCGAACATGAGCCTAACGGTATTCGGCTCGGTTAGGTTCGCGAACCTATACTTAAATTTAATTAATAATTCAATAGAGGTCTATTTGTAAATATAAAAAATTTTAAGGTTGTATATATAATTCAATACTTATTTTTCTCCCAAATTCTATACGATCAATGAGAGAGTTTGGGTTTGCTTGAGTTTAATGAGTTGAGCCAAATCAAACCTGAGTCTTGAAGAGCTCAATTTGAGCTTAGATTCAGCTTGGCTCTATTCATTTGTGTTTAATGAGCCAAACTCGAGTCAAGATGTTCAAGTTCGAATCGGATTCAAGCCGAATTCGAGCCAGATTAGTACCTTAACGAACCCAACTGAGCTGAACCCGAGCCTTAAAAAATTTTAACGAGCCGAACTCGAGCCAATTTGTTTAGGCTCGAATCGAACTCGAGCCGAACTCATACCTTAACGAATCCGAGCCGAACTTATCAGGGTTCGGCTCGATTCGGTTCGTTTACAGCCCTATTTGGCAGTAAGCCCTAAAGTAACCATGCATGATGACCTAATGACCTCATGCTATCTTGCATGTGAGCAAATTTTGCTATTGGGAAAAAGCAAAGTGGGTACCTTTAGAAACAAATTACTCACTTCCATCTGTGTTTTACACCGATAATGTTTCCTATCATAGAAAATTTCAATGACTTTGGACACCCAATAATCCCCGTAGCAACAAGATAATCTTTATAAACAACCAGCAACCGAAAGATTGAGGTTTGTCAGAAACTCGGAAGCCAGTTTGTAGGTTATGATTTTGATTGATTCTACTTCTACATGTTCCACAAAGGTCTCTCTCAGCAGGACCAGCCGTAGGCAACTAAATCCACCCCGGTCACATGGGTTTGGTTAAACCTTCATCTCTACCTCCTAGCCACACAGAGCATATAGGCACCATCTCTTGGCCTATGCTACACAAAATCTTAAATATACTGTGGGTTTGTGTCATGGGCATGCGTTCACGTTCTATGTATAGAAGGTATTAATCACTCTGCATACCATTGGAAGACATCTGAGATTAGGTCCTCTTTTAGCTCTGTAATTTTACTTTTAGTACTCCACTGATCCTTGCTCTCCCTCTGTCCGATAGACTGCTTTGTTGCTCCCAACTCAATATTTAGGCCTTTTTGGTGATGTGAATTTTGTTGAAGAAATTACAGAACAAGTTCCTGGAGGGCATAGCCTCCAAATACATAAGAGAAAACAAAAGGCAAAGGCAGATGGGGGATTAACTGGCACAAATATCCTGCTAAAACTGCCAATTTCTAGCTGACAATATATGTAGGCTAGAGTTCTTTAATACAAGTGAATTGAGCAGCTTTGATTCTGAGTTCAAAGGCATTCTGATCCAGCAGTACATGGAGGATCTTGAGATGCCATGAAAGGTCCCCTACTTTCTCTCTTTGCTGCTCTCTGGGCTTTTGATGCTTCTAACATGTTTTCCCACTCTCCGTTGGAACCTTCAACACTTGCTGAACTATTTCAAAATTATTTTGGCCATGTTCGGTTTGAGACTTGAGGAAGTTTTTTGGGGTAATGAGTGGAGAGAAAGAGAAACGAGAGTAATAATTAAAGAGAGTTTACTTCGGACCGTGCACAGAGAGAAAAGGTTGGTCTAGAGACCCAAAACGAACGTGGTGTATACGTTTATTTCTTGGTGTGAACAAATGGTAAGCGTCTCTGCCGTCAAAAGAATTTCATAAGATGAAATGTTTAGGAATATTGATGCGGTTATCATTGTAATTGAATTCCCTTGGGCCTTGGGAGTGAGCTCTAATCATTGGGAAAAGCCTTTGCACATGGTGTAATGGGTGTGTCCAATTAAATATGTGAAACATAGGGCAAGCCAAATAGGTTATTTCTTTGGGAATTAGCAGCTGTTAGTGAGTGGGTTTGGTTTTTACTGACGGGAATTTCTGGATAGACAGGTAGTTTACTTGGCGTTCTACATTCTGAATTTGGTTCTGGTTGCCGTGTAACTAAGAAGAACGGACCAAGTCCCCTGCCTCACGTATTAGCGTCCGGTCATGTTTGGACATACTCCGAACATCTGTCGGAGACCAAATAGTTAGAATTTTTCACGATATGTACTTAAGTAAAGCTACCTTGGAACTTTATGGGGACATGTTAGGAGGTCCAATTGCAATTTTAATAGCTTGTTCAGCGACTGTTGCTTTTATATTTTATGGACGTGTCGTGTCCCCAACCCAGCTGCATCTTATTTTTTGAAAAGAAACTTCTCTCTGTGTTCGTGTAGTGTCCCGTCGTGTGTTTGTAACAGTGCTTCTGAGCTCATAAGTCATAACCATCCCGACACTGCAACCCTATCCGTTTCAAATTTGATAAAAGTTACATGCACTGGAAGTTTGTTACTCATTTCTCAGGAACAGAATATCAGTTTGTTCAAGTCCGGCATGGCTTGAATTTGCTAGGAATTTGGTTGACTCGGATACACCCCAGTAACTGCTACCTTGGTGCTTCTGAGAGTGCCAAGCAATAGACCTTGGCATTTGTCAGATTCTTGTCAGGATTACCAGAAGGCCAGTGGAAAGTGCACAAAGACTCACCAACCAACATGAATTCACCTTTTGATTGTAGTGATGTTCTTGTTACAGCTGCAAAGGATTCATGGAGATTGCTGAGGACACAGAGGTCTTGAAAGCTGTAGTTTTTGATAAGCAAAGTGTCTCTGGATTCGATGAATCATTTTGGAAGATCAATGGCTTGTTAAGCAAATGTTCGAGTGCTAGAAATGTGGGTGCTGTGAACATACTTTTAACGGTAATATGTGCCTTATGCCCTTATCTTTTTCACTTACTCTGTTTGGATCTTTGATTTATGAAGGGATTTGTCGAGGGGAAAGAAAAGGTAAGACAAACACCACTTGGATTTGTCATGGGAAATCCCTTTGTCTTTTATTTCTTTTCGACAAAAGCATTTAGCACAGATTAACTTAGCATCATAGTGGGGAGGAATGCAGTGGGACTGTTATGTGTGTATCATTTCTCACCAATATAAATAAGTGGGGTTTCCCTTTTCAGTTTTCCCTCCATTCTTATCAGTACCCACCAAATCCCTCAATCCAAAAGGGCTGTAATAGTTTGCTTAAAGAGTTAAGCCTGAAGGATTGTGCCTCAATGTCTGTCCTTCTTAAAGCCTTTTTAACTTGATTCCTTGAATTGTTTGAGTGCTCTTATTATGCTTTCTCTGGTCAAGATGGGCGTATAGAGTAGCTAATCTGTAATGTATGTATAGTACCTCAAGGAACGGGTGGAATATTCATGGGCAAAGGAGAGAGTAGTTGAGGTAGCCGTGAAGGTAATAGTAACAGCTTCGACTCTCACTTTTTATTACTGTTTTCTTTTGGTAGGGATTATGGATTGTAGTCCCCCTTCTCAACTATTAAGTCACATGCAGGAGTTATTTGACAGGGTGGAGGCTGTTAATGCTGTTTTTACAAGGGCAAGGTTGAGAGCTGCTGTGTCGGCCGGGGAGGTCTCTCTTTCTCTCTCTCTCTCTCTCTCTCTGTGTGTGTGATATTTGGGTCCTGCATGGCTGCATTAATGGCCCTACTCAGTTAACTTGGACATGTGTATGTGCAGATGGTTAAACAGATGCTTCAGGAGATACGGATGGATATCAATGAAATCCGCGAGCATCTTGACAAATTCGAGGTTGCTGGATTTTTCAAGGCCTGAAGAGGTTTTTGCATATTTTTTCCATAGCCATATCTCGTATATAATCGCCAAATTGATGGATATCCATGTTTTTCCATCCCTTTTGATTAACTTTATCGCCAGAGTGTAACGAAAGTTCATCTCAGAGTTTATGCTCTTCCAAACTGTAAGGTTTTATGTTAATGCAATCCGCGGTTTTGATAGGCTTTTTGCATTGCTAATTTTAGGGCAAAATAAATTGCCATGAGAAGGAACCACAACTTCTGTTACATTGCTACTTAATTGATCCTGCTAGTAGTCATATGCTTGTCTTAAACATTAAGCCATGCATGTGCAAGTATGAACCGGTGTACAATTGGACACGTTTTTGTGTACCCACAGATTTTTTTTCGATTACTTGTTCTGTCTCATCTACCGGTCCCCTTCGACATGTCTGTCCTCTACCTGTCCCCTTCAACATGTCTGTCCAAACGAGGCATGTATTGATTCTATTGGAACCAACTCTAGACCCTTGTGAAGGAAGGTCTAAAATTTAGAAAGTGTGGGGGAAAATAGCCATCTTTGCATTTGTAAATTTACCATGTCAAATGACCAAGGGTGTTACAAAAATTGATGGGCCGAAAAAATCGATCGATTGGTTCGGTTTACGGTCAGAGTGATGACAAAAATTTTCCGGACCGTTGGTCTCGATTTTCTAGAATTTTCACCGGACCGAACTGAACCGAATGACTATATATTTTATATTAAAAAATATAAAATATTTATATAAAAATGTTTATATATATATATATTCTTTGTACATATATACACTTTAAATTAAATGAAAATTTTATATTTTGGGCGGACCGAAATCCCCAACCGGACCGACCCCACCCCGAACCGAACTCAACTCCAATCTGGATTGATCCTAAAAATATTTGGATCGAACCAAATCGGTCTTCGGAAATTTCACACTGAACCGAATTGAAATCCCCCCTACAAATGACTACTTGAAGAAAGCAGCAGACTCAATCAGCATTCAGGAGCCCCCTTTTAGTTTTTAACAAAATTAGATACCCAACAAAACAAGGCAAAAAAAATTCCTTCAAGTTAATCGTGCGAAATATGCATTAAGCAAGAAAACACGGAAATACCATTTTGGAATTGTTTCGAATGGCTAGATAACTGTTTAGGAACAATATTACAGATTCCAGAATGTGCATTTCAAACGGTACTTCTCTCGGGTATTAGCATTCTCAGTATAATGCTACAAGAACGCATGAGAGCACAAGATGAAATAGACCAAGGCACAAATCATATTATCAAACCAATGTCAAATCCCAGCACGTCAAATTCAAGCGAATGGACAAAAAGGAGGAGAAGAATGACAGACTCGTGTTTCTCCAGAACACCCACAAACGCGACAAAAAAGGACAACTAGGCTATTTAAGTTTGAAGTACAAGATCAAGGCGATCGCAATGACGAGGACTGCAATGATGGAGCCAATAATCCACTTGTTCTTGTTCATCCTTCTTGACATGTTGGTTAATATTTTCTTACTCCTACTAATGTTGTCATCCACTCCATGAAGCTGAAACACAAAATAGCAAATAAGTTAGATAAATATAATTGGACCGATCACCAAATGGCAAATGAAAATGAAATAGCACAGAATAGTACCATACTTGTTGAAGCCAAATTCGAGTACTACAGATAATTTTCAAATAGAGAGCAACGGAATTACATGCATAGAAATGGAGTTTGTCTAGAACAAACAAGGACACAGTGAGAACATCTGATCACTGGTGAAGGCGCCCAAATGTTTTTGGGATGAAAGACACAATAACCGTAAGTTAATCTGTTTGATGTTCATAACCCATCCCCTCTGACCTGGAAGTCTCTCTCTCCTCTCTCTCTCTCTCTGTCGTTTCTCTCTTCTCTCTCTGTCGTCTCTCTCGCTGTGTGTATGTGTATGTGTGTGTGTGTATATATATATATATATATATATTACATCTCTCTCTCTCCCTCTCCCTCTCTCTCTCTCGCTCTCGTCTAAGACTGAAACCCTTATTAGCAATGAAAATATATATTATTTAATTTTATATTCAACATATCCCCAATGTATCATATCCTACCTTTTGGAAAAATCACGTATCCACGTATCTGTATCGTATCCGTATCCGTATCCGTGCTTCTTAGTGAAGGGGTATGGGGGCCTCTAGTGTTTTATTGTGTGAGAGTACTTATGGATAGTCGGATCACTATATTCTCCTCTTTTCATGGTGATTCCTCATCCGATTTTCACCCGTGGACACAAGCTTTAAAGCCCAACCGCGTACATCCTCGTGTAGTAAGTATTGTTCAGTTAAATATTTCATTGGGTTCATAATTCGTCATAACAACTCAAACAATCAAATATCAATAATAAAATCACAAGCACTAGTGGGTATCACCGTGGTATTGGCGTGTAAGAGAGACTGGCGCTGTTGGTGCAAATCCTGAAGAATTGAAACACCAAGCTCCTCTGTCTCCAACATGGTCCTCCTACTTTCTCTAACCCTGTCACTGGATTTGTTTAATCTTTCAGTTGACATCATCAATCTTGCCCTTTGATCAGCTGATACCTATTGCAGTCATTTGCAAACAGAATAGAATTTCATGAATCAGATGAGAGAACTAATGCTATATGAGAGATCCCAGATAGATAAAAGGTAATACAAGTTCTATTGTCCTGAAAAGAGACACTCAACGGCCATTGAAATGAACTCAAAATTGTCAAAATGGGACAAGAGTAAACCCAACTAGTTTCTTATCAAATGCTCGTTTAAAGGAAACCATTACTCAAAATCTATCTCAAAGAGACACTGCGCCAACCGGCTACAGAATAGCATTACATGAATCAGCTGAGAGAACTAATGCTCTATGAGAGATCCCAGATAGATAAAAGGTAATACAAGTTCTATTGTCCTGAAAACAGACACTCAACGGCCATTGAAATGAACTCAAAATTGTCAAAATGGGACAAGAGTAAACCCAACTAGTTTCTTATCAAATGCTCATTTAAAGGAAACCAACTCAAAATCTATCTCAAAGAGACACTGCACCAACCAGCTACAGAATAGCATTACACCATTACATAAATCAGATGAGAGAACTAATGCTATATGAGAGATCCCAGATAGATAAAAGGTAATACAAGTTCTATTGTCCTGAAAACAGACACTCAACAGCCATTGAAATGAACTCAAAATTGTCAAAATGGGACAAGAGTAAACCCAACTAGTTTCTTATCAAATGCTCATTTATGGAAACCCTTACTTAAAATCTATCTCAAAGAGACACTGCGCCAACCAGCTACAAACGGGCTTTCCTACAAGGAAGCAAAAAACAAGAGACGAAAAATTAAAGCGAGCTGAACATACCGTTAGTGCATCAGCCATTCCAGATTCCAACAAATCATCCCGGGCAGCTTGGTTCAAGTTAGTTGATGTAATTCGTTTGACTTCAGCTTTCAAGTTGTTCACATCAGATTTGTATTCCCTCAACTTGGCAAGCAGCACAGCCTTTACATTTGGCTGCAAACTTCTTGCCTCGAGGTCCATTTTCCTGATCTATAGAAACAGAAAGCCATGCCATATTAAATTAGAAATTTGGAAAAAAAAATAAAGTTTTAGACAACAAAAGTCACAACCATACCAAGGATTCCGCTTCATCTAGTCCAGCTTTTATTTCTGAAACTTTCTGCTTCTTTTGCTCTGCAAATAAGGGGACGTCGTAATTTCTTTAGATCCATATCCAATCATCCTCCTTTTTCTGGATAAGTAGATATTCAATATTCCATGACAAAGGAAAAACCGAAACCAAGAAGTGGAAAATATTGAAAATTCCAACATGTTTCTGTCAGAGAACCACAAGCACAAAATAATTAATGGTTCTCAAATCCACCTTGTTAACGAGGGCATAAATACAGCCCTGTAAAGAGCCAATGCAAACGCGTTCAACACACAATTCTAACGGATTAGAGTCGGCTGCAAGTCAGTGGGGCCATCACTTATTTCTATTTAAAGAAAAAAGGAGTCACATCTTCTTCCCTATTCTACGGTATCTTTTCCGTTTGCTTCTCCTTTGTTTGAAATTAGTGCTAAACAAAGGAAGGAAATGCTGGAAACTAGTAAATGGATTTGGTGACAACATATAAATCATGCATCTTTACGGTTCCACAGAGTTCAACCAATACTTATTGAGAAAGCCTAAACACATATCCTGCATAAGTGGTTCTTCGTACAACCTTTCCCTTTAATAAAAATGATTACTATAGAGAAAGGAGAAATGGATTAGAACACATTGCCAGCACCTTTTTATTTACACAGTAGATCAAGCTGCCAGGAACAACCTATTTCGTTGATGCATTCGCAAGATTGATATGAACGACCAAGTTGTATTTTGTCATCACTTATCATTACTTCGCACAACAAAATCGATACATTCACATCTTTAAAAATCGACCAGGAAAAATTCCAACAGCTGCCGTCTCAAAAACACGTGATTCACCAGAACAAGCATACACAGATTTTGTATATAATAAAGACGGATTATACAAGCTGAATCATCAAATCAAATTAGGGCTTTTTTCTCACCTCCATCGAGAAGAGTAGCTGACGTGCACTTTTTCGACAAATTCGCCGAGAGCTCGCAATACTGGCGCTCGTACCTTTCGAATACGTCACTCATTGCTCCCCGTTAAAATCTGTACAATCAATCCGTTAATCCGATTACAAAAACAAATTTCATCGATATAATAAATACGATTAACAGATCGCTTCGACCTAAATGAAGAAAGTAATGCGCTAGGGTTTAATTAGAGCTTTGAATAGATCGATTCGAATAATCAAACACGCGGATCAAAACAAAAATTCAAACACGAATTAAGGAACTCAACTTTGAATAATTCATAGTTATGATAAGAAATAGGTAGAACCTGAAACGGATCGGGAAATCTCGTCGGAGATCGAAGAGGTGGCCGGAAAAATCGCCGGAGGTCGATGGTCTATCTCAAATGATTCTGTTTGGAGACAAAGCTATTCGTGTTTTTCTCGTTCCAACCGAATGGCCAATTAATAATTAGAGTAAATTACAGTAAACCCCCCTCAACTAACCCAAATTTTCACTTAACCCCCTCCGATTACAAAACCCAACAATGTGCACCCTCTAACTATCCAGAATTGACACTTAACCCCCTTTTGTTAGGTCTCCGTAGGAAAAATGCACCGACGGCCGTCTCCGGCCACCGGGCGGCCGATCCGAGCCGTCCAAATTTTTTTTAAAAAAAACCCGAGTGGGCTAACGCGGGAATCAACGGCATCCGATGTGCGTAGGTGCTCGATCTAAACACTCCATTTAAATTCTTGGGATGTTTGGATGGAGCACCTACGCATGTCGGATGCCATTGATTCCCGCGTTAGCCCACTCGGTTTTTTTTTTAAATTTTTTGGACGGCTCGGATCGGCCGCCCGGTGGCCGGAGACGGCCGTCGGTGCATTTTTCCTATGGAGACCTAACAAAAGGGGGTTAAGTGTCAATTCTGGATAGTTAGAGGGTGCACACTGTTAGATTTTGTAGTCGGAGGGGGTTAAGTGAAAATTTGGATTAGTTGAGGGGGGTTTACTATAATTTACTCTAATAATTAATGGAAAGCGAGGGATTGATAAAGAGATCCGCGGGGGTACGGTTTGAGAAATACACTTTGTTCTCTTTGCTTGCCACCTGTCATTCCGGGTTATTTTATTTTATTTTTTTGCCAACCTGTTATTCCTAGTTGTTTGGTGATTTTGGTCCATGAAAAACTCTCTCTTTGGTGAAGTTGGTTGTCTTACTCTCCTACTCCCTCCGTTCGGATTTAATAGTCCTTTTTGGGAGTTCGTGTCATTTTTCAATCGATTATATCTTTCAATTTAAAATACTTTACGTGATTTCGAATATATTGTATTATAGAATTAATCGAGATCTATCAAACAAGATCCATATTCGATATGAAATTCATTACGGATTCTAAGATATAACCCGTTTTTACCCGGTTAGAATAGAATTAGGGACAATCAAATCCGGACGGAGGAAGTACTAAAGTAGAAACGAAGGTTCGTTGGTTGTTTCACTCTCCTACTAAAGTAGAATGAAGGTTCGAGTCCATAGGAGACGAATTTGGTATTCAGGGCTATGGACAGCCTTTGGATCCCCTGTTGATTAACATACTAACACTCCGCTAACCCCCGATGATGTATACAATATTTGTAAATAAAAAAATCTTGTTTGGTCCACAATTGGTTCATGAATTTTTTTTCTTGACAACCCACGTATCCGAGCTAGCTTTCGCATTTCTCGATAAATTTTAGGAGACTAATCTCACTGTTTGCGGGGGTTTCAATTAAAACCTAAACAAATCTCCATATGAAATGGTCTCAAAAGAGTCGACAACACATGTGAGGTTTCAAACTGTTAATGAGATTTTCACAAATTGAGTTTCCGAAACAAATGAACAGTTTAGTTTAGGTTTTTTTTTTTTTTTTTGATCCAACTGTGAGCTTGGTTATCATTAATTGGAATTGCTGATTTTGTAATTTGTATGGCTCATTGATCATTATCCATTTACCATTATTTGGAAATACATTTAGTTATTTTTAAACAAGTGACACGGGTTTAAAAAATTTCAAAAAAAAGCAACACGAAATAAGAACTCTTTTATTCCAAAGTAAAAATATGAGCCGATCGTTTAGTTAGTATCATTTTTTAATGATTCAGCTCTTTTATGAGTTCTTCAAAAAAATATACGTTTTCTCGATGGTGCACCGCCCGCACAACATCTCCGGATTTGAGCACCTTTTTTAAGCCGGAGAGAAGAGATAGAAGAGTAACAACGGTCACCACCGCCGACGGATCTTCGCCCCCATACTTGCTGCTCGTACTCCAAAACTCTCAGAGTCGACGAGTTCCCACCTCCACAATTCGTTTTCCGGAAACACTTCTCCTTGCAAAGATGGAGCAATATTCTTCACATGTAACCAAGTCAGTTGCCAAAGCCTGTCCCCACTGATGTCTTCGCCTGGTGCAAGAATCCCGGCCCGTTCGTCTTCATTACAGGCAAAGTGTTCTTCAAAAGCTCAGGGACTAGTTCATGGATCTTTGCGCTCCTTTTCCCTCTGAATTTCAGTTTCATGCATCTCTCCTTGCAAATTGCAATTGAGAACCCCCGCCCAGTAAAAGCAGAAAGATTCAGATTTTGAAGGAATTGTAAAAACGCTTCGGACAGGAGTTTCAAAGACAGAGCGAGGGACCTTTAATTTCTATGTTTCCATAGTCTTTTGGAAAATTCTCCAGTGCAAATATTTCTAATAAGTCGTCAAGTAATTTTAATACCTACCACCAAATCTAAACACTGCACCCACGATTCGTTTGGAAGGACGACCTCATTCACTCCGGTTAAGCACCGCTGCAAGGACAAAATCGCATGGTTTCTCACCTCCTCTATTGGATCCAGGCACACCTTCCTGAGTCCGAGCACCAAACTCATCCACATCTCCCCTAAATCCTCCGACAATTTCTAGCTTAGCCTCGAAGGTTCCTTGGTCTTAAAAGACCATTTTACGAGACACACAACGGAACCCGCCATCAAATCCAAGGATTTGACAGACCTTTCGACATACCAACTCGAGATTCAGCAAACTGCCAAGCTGCGTTCACACAAAGAACGTAATTAGCAGGGAAAAGGTAGGCACCTTCGGCCATAACAAACGAAAGTGTCTCAAACCCTAATTCAGATGCTTTGGGATGTCGGGCGGTGACAGAGAGCAAGGAAGTAATCGTGCGCCACCCTTGGTGGGATATTATCTGCATCACGTTTACTTTCACGAGCTGCATGACTTCCTGAGTGATGTGTTCGCGATGTCTAGTTTCAGTATCAGTTTTAAAGACTTGAGAAGCTCATCGGTGAGAGTTTCCTTATAAGGAAGAAGCCGACATATTCGGAGGAGTCCAAACACAGCCTTTTCCGCCAGGCGCCAGAGAACAAGGCACTAGGGTTGAGTGGACAACATTATCGATATGGTCATAGACACCTTGCCAAAGAAGCGTAAACCTATCCCTGTTATTCAGTGTGATTCCAATAAGCAACTCCAGACAAAAGACGGCAATTTCTTCCTCTTCGGCAGAGTTAGTCCGTTCACAATCTCGTCCTGCAGCCAAGACGATTGCCCTAGAAAGATGTACTAGGGAATCAGCTTGCAAAAACTTACTTTCAGTAAATATGCTGTCGATGTGGCAACTTCGAACTATCTGGAGAATGTTCTGATGAGCCGCGAGTTGTTCCTCAGACGGTTGTGGCATGGGGTCCTCAGTATACAAGAGTTGGCTGAACCATCCGATCAGACCCGAGGACTTTCCTAGAAGGCACTGTTGCTGGGATACGAGATGGTGGTGTGGAACCCGTAGCGGCCCCCCCTCTATCCGAGTCAGAAGGGGGTTTTGGATCATCAGCTCCATCGCTGGCAACATGGGGGAGAAATCCCAGCCTGTGCAAGCTTAAAACACAATCTACTATGTTTTTCCAACCAGATTGGATAAGGTCACCGTACCTATTTGCTATGTTGAAAACTGCTACTGTTGCCATTCTAGCTTTAGTGTCATCGCCAAAAGCAGGAACAAACTCTTCGACAGATGAAGGATGTAAGAGGGTTGTGAACTTACAAAGAGATACAACCGCATCTTCTAAAACTTGGTCAAGTTGGTAATGGGCAAGAACCCTTCAATGCATGTTTCTAGCACATCTTCCCGCTCGACGTGATCAAGAACTACAGAAATAGCAGCAATTGTGGGACCAGATACGATAGCAAAAGTGTCGCGGTTGAGGCGTGCTCTAGAATCACAGCTGACAAACGGAGCAGCTGGTTTGGAATCGCGCATTAGAACAATCCAATGGCTTCTTGTCACGATTGGAAAGCCAGAACCCTTACGAGGGGTCAGGCGTATCTCAGTCCGACATACAGAGTGGTAAAGTTCAGAAAGGTACTCTCGCGGCAGATCATTGCCCCAGTTTTTGCGCCGATGGTTGCGGATAAAATCTTCCTCAGTCATCTTCTTCTTCACCTGTGCATTGTGTTGACCTGTGCTAAGCATTATGAGAGAACACGACAACACGAACGCAACATCTTTATTCGCTAGAAATAGCCTAGAATTTGCAGCGATTGCTCGTAATACCTCTCTGCAAATGCCTCTAGCACCCTCCGCATCTTGCGTGATTCCCCGGGTAATCGGAAAGTTTCCAAGAAAACGCGCAACGCAGCGTCCAAATTCATTTCTTGAAAATCGAGGTGGGATGATTTTAGATTGGGTGATGTTGATGAATCTTGAAGGCCATTGGAGCTTCGCAAGGTAAATCCAGTCCACAATCAAGTCATTGTTGATTAGTCCACGACCAATAATGTGATTGTTTGTTCACTTCCCCAAAGGACTACCTCTTCCTATGCTTTATTTTCTGTTTTCTTTCATTTTCTGTTTCCTCTCATTTGCATGTAATCAATGCGCCCATGAATGGGCAACCCATTGGTTTTCTTGGAGAGCACAAGTGTTATACTGTGGAAATCCAAAAGGGTGATAACCTGCAAATTCATGGCAGTGGTTACAAGCTCTTTGGTTTCTTGTGGGAGTTTTCAAGCCTTTTGGTTTTTCCCTGTTAATGAGATTTCAATCAGAGAGTGCTATAAAATCACTCCTGTTGTAGCCATGGAAGATACGGAAAAATCTCTATCACTCTTGTTGGTCTTAGATTGTGGATATGGGTGTATAACTCTGGTAGTATACACATCACCGGAGCATGCTGGATTCGTGGGTTTCGGTCAAGCAAGCTCTCAACGAGGTAGAACGCCTTCGCCGATTCGACGTCGCTACCGAAAGGTAACCCGAAATTGAACTTCCGTTGCGTCAATTTCTAACAGTTTTGTTATGTGTAATTTTGTGTTCTTATCGGATGTCCCTTTGGTGGTTTGATTGAGTCGATCCATTTTGCCGGATATTGCTCAGTGTTTGTGGTGTCCCGATCAAAGTTCCCTTTCTGTGATCATGATTTTGTTCCCTATTGTTTCGTAATTACCAATTCTTGTTATAACATATTTGACTCTTAGTAGTGCCCAAAACGTATTGCGTAAGGCACGGGCTCATCCACTAGTATAATTATAAAGAGAGGCACAAGACATGCATTGAATTGGTTATATTAATTTATGTAAAAAAAATTGTTGAATATAAATTTATGTAATTGAAGTGTGGTACGGTAACGACAATTCGGCGCCCATTCTGTTTTTGATTTTAGTATAGGACTAATAAGAGCCGAAAAGCACCCATTTTTCCAAATCGGCTAAGAGTATTAAAAGTGTTTTTTTTATCACTGAGGGGGCTTTTTTTTTTTAACATCTTGAAGCTTGACTCGACTCGACTCGTTTGCAGTTGCTTTCATAAGAGAAATTTGATCATTAACATATGATATTGGACCCCCTTATATGATTAATTTTTTCAGTTTACGGTAATTATTGTTCTTAGTTCTATATTTTCTTTTAATGTCTTTATAATGATTAACAAAGAAACCTTAATTAGAAGTATTAAGTTAAGCCTGAGCTGGTTGCAGGACAGTGTTGTGCACATGTGAACCGTTGATCTCGACAATCAAAGGTTGAGATGTATTTGTAATCTTTGACTGATAATAAATATCTTTTACCGGTAAAAGATTATTTTTTTAATCAACGGTCTGCATGTGCACAACACCATGCTGCAAAACACCGTCCCCCAGTTCATGGTTCATGGTTTAGGGGCCCGGGCCCTAAAACCATGAAGCTGTAATTGGTCTCTCATTTGGAGAAATTTTTGGCTCATTTGGAGAACACGTGGTCTCTCTCTCTCTCTCTCTCTCTCTCTCTCTCTCTCTCTCTCTCTCTCTCTCTCTCTCTCTCTCTCTCTCTCTCGCGCGCGCGCTTAATACCTCGTCCATTTTCCTCTTAGCGCAGCCCTGTCTGTCTCCATCTCCCGTTGTCGTCGGCCGCCGTCGTAACACCTCGTCCTAGGGTATGTACTCCTCTCTCTCTCTCTCTCTCTCTATAGATATATGTTTCTTCGGATCTGTAATGCAGTTGTAGAGCATGCTACTTGCCACACATGATGCTTGGAGCTATGGCCCCCTCTTGTTTGTCCAAATGCTTTAAGAACTCATCTCATGACCAAACTCCGTTTCTAGTCTTAAAATGGTTTTCATAGTTAAATCTTCCGGTTGAGAACCTATGCTGTGTATCTCAACCGAGTTAAAGATGAGGAGAGTTGATTCGGCCCAAGGCATGGGTGAGAATCATCCCTAGACCTTGCCGCCCGTTAATCTAGTTCAAATCCATTTCTAGTCTTTTAGTCGAGAGAGAATTCCACCATTCAAATCAAAACCGTGAGTTGGCCTTCTAAAAACTGAAACCCTACTAAAGTAAACCTCCGGCTGAGCTACACTCCTAGCTCTCTGTGGATACGATCTTGTCTTACCGGTTATTATGCTATCAACGACCTAACCCTACGCTTGGGGCATTCGACCTTTTCAACGGTTAGGTCCGAGACTAAGCAGTACACGACGGTAAACAATGGGACACACCACCGTTAAATTTAATTGATTGTCTAAAGGGGACAAGGCTCGGACCTGTTTGGGGACACGGCGGCATTTGATTTGTAATATTTTTAAATTTTGTCAGGTAAAAATGTATCACTGTAAACATTGGGGCTAATGTTCGGATAAATAAGCCAAAGTGGTTTATTTTTTGTCCTTATTCAATTTTTTTTGGTATAGTGTGGCTTATTTTGAATTTTTTGGGGATTATTGCATCCTCACGACAAGAGGAATCTAAAAAGTAAAAAATTTTGACCGAAATCCAATTTTTTTTGAATAAAAACGAAAAAATTGGCTTATTGAAATTTTTTTGTCTTTATTCAAAAAAAATTGAATTTCGGTCAAAATTTTTTACTTTTTAGATTCTTCTTGTCGTGAAGATGCAATAATCCCCAAAAAATTGAAAATAAGCCACGCGATACGAAAAAAATTTGAGTAAGGACAAAAAATAAGCCACTTTGGCTTATTTAGAAGAACAGCAATTTAACCTAACATAACAATAGGGTGTTAATTTAGGGTTTTAGTGTCTCTTGTTATTTGTTACTACTATTATTTTAAGGGTAGTTTAGTCCTTTTGTTATATTAGGTTGGGAAAATTTCACGTAGGCACCCGACCTTTCACACAAATCACACATAAACACCTAACCTTTCTTAAATTTCATATAAACAGCTGAACTTTCTAAAAACTCATCAATTCAACACCTGACCTTTATTAAATTTCATATAAACACCTGAGCTTTCTAAAAACTCATCAATTCAACATCTGCATCACCATTTCGTCTAAAACCAAACGGGAAAAAAATTAAGTGCTTCGATTTTTTATTTGTTTGAAATAGTGCTAAGATCTTATTTTTCTGATTATTTTATCCTAAAGAATCATAATTAATTTTTGACTCTAAAGCTTTCATTAGTTAGCATTAAGAAAGACGTATAATCAAATATCTCTTAGGGCTAACTAACGAAAGCCTTAGAATCAAAAATTAATTATGATTCTTTAGAATAAAATGATCAGAAAAATAAGATCTTCGCACTGGTTTAAACGGATTGAAAATTGGAGTAATTAATTTTTCAACCATGTATAGATCATTTATATATTAAAAATATATGGTTAAAAAAATTAAGTGCTCCAATTTTCAATCTGTTTAAATCAGTATAAAGATCTTATTTTTCTGATTATTTTATCTTAAAAAATCATAATTAATTTTTGACTCTAAAACTCTCGTTAGTCAGCCCTAAGAAAGTCGTAGAATCAAATATTTCTTAGGGTCAACTAACGAGAGCCAAATAAAATGATCAAAGAAATAAGATCTTCATATCGGTTCAAACGAATTGAAAATTAGAGTAATTAATTTTTCAACCATGTATAGATCGTTTATATATTAAAAAATATGGTTAAAAAATTAATTGCTCTAATTTTCAATCCGTTTAAACCGGTGCAAAAATCTTATTTGTCTGATCATTTTATCCTAAAAAATCATAATTAATTTTTGACTCTAAGGCTTTCGTTAGTTAGCCCTAAGAGATATTTGATTCTATAACTTTCTTAAGGCAGACTAACAAGAGTTTTAGAGTAAAAAATTAATTATGATTCTTTAAATAAAATGATCAGAAAAATAAGATCTTCGCACTGGTTCAAACAAATAAAAAATTGGAGCACTTAACTTTTTTCCTATTTGGTTTTAGACGAAATGGTGATGGTAGATGTTGAATTGATGAGTTTTTAGAAAGCTCAGGTGTTTATTTGAAATTTAATAAAGGTCAGGTGTTAAATTGATGAGTTTTTAGAAAATTCAGGTGTTTATATGAAATTTAATAAAGGTCAGGTGTTGAATTGATGAATTTTTAGAAAGTTCAGGTATTTATATGAAATTTAAGAAAGGTCAGGTGCTTATGTGTGATTTGTGTGAAAGGTTGGGTGCCTCCATGAAATTTTCCCTATTAGGTTTGTCTAACGTTATTAGGGTTAGCATATATAACCTCTTTATTATTCTTGTAATCTTTATCTTTTAAGGAATACAATACGTAGTTCTCTTCTCTGAGGTTTTATAGGGAACATCAGAGAGGAAAGAAGGCAATCCAGGTTTGGAGCGTTGAAACCCTAGGTATCTCGTTGTATATATTGGTTATACTTCTTATGTAATCTATATTCGTCAGTACATGTGTGTGTGTATCTACATGTACAATTGTATATACTATATATGCATATCTGTGCAATAGTGTGTATCAGTATATTTATGTCTTGTATATATCAGTACTTGGAAAGAAGAGATAGTTTACATGTATATATGTACATTGCCGTGTCTTCATTTTTGTAGAATTCCAGTGTCCATGTCCGTATTCGTGTCTGTGCTACATAGCCTACGGATCTAGAAGGGGGTATTTCTCAGCTTAGAGTACGATACTGTGATTATGTCAGAAATGAATGTAACTCCATGAAGAAGAGATTACAAATAAACAAGCGTTTTGGTCATATGAAATTGACAACCAAAGTGAAGGAGTTTAAGACTTTTGAACTCTACAAACGTGAATGCTATGGGGGGGTTTTCTTCGTTCATTTTCACTGATTACTGGCATTCTAAATATGAGGATCATTTGTTGCAACTTGTCATTTGATTCAGTGTTGGGTCTCCTCGTATGCGTGTGTTTGTGTTTTTTTATTAATTGAGTGATTTGTCAGTCTCCTCTTAGTAATTCGTTTAATTGGTTTTGTATCCTTGTTAGATGACTGCAGGAGAAGTTCCAAATGAGAGGGTCGGCCGCGCAAAGTGTAAACTTGTTTACTGTTCTAATAAAAAGAAGAGAAGCATCACACCTTCTCTTCCTGAAGAGATTATATTCTACATCCTCGTTTGGCTTCCGGCCGATATTCTTTACAATTCAATGAGGTACGTTTGTCGGCAGTGGTATAAAATTATTCGTGACCCTCTTTTCGTAAAGGAACACCTCCTGCGGTCTACTACTGGATTGTTAATCCAAGAACATTGTTCTTGTGCTGCCCAATTTGGCAAGTTTGGGGAAATGAATACCACAGTGACCAAGGTGAATTTTAATTTTCCTAATGAGCTTTTGACTACCTGCGACGGTCTGGTACTGTTTAATGATGGATATGACGACGAAGAAGTGTATGCAGCAAATCCTCTCACTAAGCAAAGGGTAGCTGCTCCCCCTTTTTGTTTCCCTTCTTTTCGTTTTGGTCTCACATTAGCATGTGCTTATTCAACAATGGAATATAAATTGGTGTGCACCTATCGTTCCAAAAAGAGCAAAGTATATCATTGCGCGATGGTAACTATGGGCAAAGATTATGCATGGAAACCCATTAACTGTCAAAAGTTGTCCGATCCTTGCCGACAAATATTTAGGGGTTATACGTTTTCTGCAGGAGGATTTATTTATTGGGCTTATAATTCTTTTCCCTGTGTTGCTGCTTTGGATGTGGAATCTGAAGTGTTTTACGAGTTTCCTAGCCCGGCAGTTGGGACTGAATACACTAGTATCTATTATATCAGAAAGGGAAAATCTATGTCTTGTGTTGTTGTTAATCATTATAAAAGAACATGGGATGTCTGGGTCTTGTCTGATCCCAGGAGTCATGGATGGAGGAAGCTCCACGAAATTGACTTAGATGCTCAAAAACCTGGAATAAGGCGCATGTGCTTTTTATGGCCAATTGCTTGGGTGAGCAACGGTGATGTTCTGGTCTCCGGTATTGGAAGCGAATCCCGCTACATTGCTATGAATGTCAAGACTGGAAAGAACTTCACATTTGATAGTATGGAGCACGATTGCGGTGGCATGCATGAATTTGCCTACAGCCTTGTCTCGTTCCCTGTATGATCAAAATCTATCTATTGGTGTTATTCATGTACTTGTTATCTAAGTTTAAACTCTATGTATTTGTTAAAGTGACGGTGAAACTATCCCAGCTAAACCTTGGGATATGACTGTTTAATGTTTCTTATGGGTGGTTACTAGTGATCTTTCTTTTTTCTTTTTTTTATATGCACAATTTCACTGAAAAGCTCAAACGAATACAAACTAAAAGGGGCATTCCTCAGTGTTAAACAAAATTCCCACAACAAAACGTAATAGGGGCAACCCCTGTGGGAAATACAAACAACTTTAACGTATCTACTGGCTATACAAAGTAGAATTAACATTTACATTGAAAAAATATTATCCAGAAGCCTCCATTTGTCACCCAAAGCCCTATTCAAAGTGAAATTCTTAACACATTTTCTAGAGCATAGAAAATCTCTGATAGAGTTAACCATGTTAGGGACACGACGTCAACCTGTTTGGATAGGCCTTGAAACACTCTAGCATTCCATTCAATCCAAATGCCATGCACTGCATCTGCTAAGGTGCTATGTAACACTAAATTCCGATAAACCTTGGATGTCCCATACTGGACAAGCCAGTCAACAATGCCTGTGAGGGTGTTAGGAATGCCTAGCGCCAAAGTCCTCACCAGAACTTGCTGCCAGACCATAGAGGAGAAAGGACACTGGAAAAATAAATGGTGGTGGGTATCTCTAGCGTCATTGCAGAGCACACATTTGTCTTCCACTTGCATCCCCCAATTAGCTAACTTGTCCTTAGTACTCAGCTTGGCTTGAACGGCCAACCATAACACGAAGGCCCATTGTAGGACCATTTGTTTGGACCAAACAATTGCTGCCCAAGGTGGGTTTGGCCTTCTGGTTCGAAGTGCTTCTCATGTGGAGGCAACAGAATAATGGCCATTAGAATGAGGAACTCAAACAACATAATCCTCCCTCAAACTATCTGGCTTTAGAGTACTGGGAGTGTATGTGGGCTGCCAGAGCCCGGGAGACCTCCTTCCCTTTTGGAAAGGGGGCTCCCCCGTGCGCCGCCCACTTTCTGTTGTTTGAGAAATCTTTGAAGAGTCACCACCCGGGTTTTTGTAAAATGGTTTGCCACCCTAGAAACCTGGAACTAGAAAATGATATTTGAAGTTGAAAATAATCCAGAGATTTCGGATTCGGAAGCCAAGTTACGAGAAGGGAAGGCTTTTGTTTGCACCCTTCTCGCCTGATACGAGGATCAGGCTCTACTAAATATTTGTGGGATTTCAAAAAAAAATGCTTATATCTTAATCTTTAAAGAAACACGTAGCAACTTGAGTATGTAGTGCAGACATGTGCTGGAGTGTACAGTTAGGGGTGAGCAAAATATCCGTCAAACCGTGAATCCAGTCCAAACCAATCCAAACCAAAAGATTTGGTTCGGTTTTTTAGTAGTATGGTTTGGTCATGGTTTAAAAAAATTAGAAACCACATTATATGGTTTGGTTTGTGGATTCATGTTCACAGTTATGGTTCCAAACTGATCCGAACCATATAATATATATATATATATATATATATATTTTAATTATGATTCACCAAATAAATATGGGAGCCTACTTTCCTAATTTATTGATCCTATTATATCCACCAATATTTAGTTTTCTAATTCCTATTCCTATAATTCTTCTACTACCATTACCAAGACTAATTTTTCCCTAACTTTCTATATAAGAAAACCTATCCCTATACTATATAAACCTAATGTACTAACGTAGCATCCATCTCTTTGCCCTTTTATTTGGTTAAACTATTTTAAAATGTTTAATAAGTGGTATTCTTAGTTGGTTCATTTTAGTGACTTGCCGGTATTTCGTTTTATTTGTTTGAGGCAATTATTGGTATTCTACTCTTAAATTAGTTGGTTGATGTTAGTTTGTTTTAAGAATTTGAATGAAATTGATTTTAATATAAGTTTTTTTTTTAATTTAACGTCGTAATTTTAGGTACTTCAAATTTTTTTTTGGAGATGATAGCTTAGTTCAAAGCAAACCGTGGTTAAAACCGAAACCGAACCATAGTCTAATGGATTGGATTGGATTGGTTTGGTTCTATGTGTTTTGTGGGTTGGTTTGGTTCTCGAAATTTATAATCCGTAGGTATTGGTTTGGTTCTTGGTTTACTATAAAACCGAACCAAACCGGACCATGCTCACCTCTATGTACAGTACTGAAGCAGAAGATGGTTTATTAGGAATGAAAATGCACACAAACTGTCGAAGAAACCTCAGAGAATGAGGGTCACTCTTTTGCGCTGAGAGTTTTTTCCCAGCGCAAAGCACTCTCTGGGGCATCTCCTTTGCGCTGGGGACTTAATATCCAGCGCAAAACAGTCGTTTTAACCAGTTCCTGAAAATGTTTTATTTTTTTTTATCCAAACAGTGAATTAATTGGTACAATGCATGAACAATGACTTTTGATGATGTTTTATGACCTATCTAGGTGCAGCAGTAAGAAAACAGTATTAAGAAACGTTGAAAATGAATGATAAACATTGAAGATGAGCAATGACAGCCTCTGGACTCCACTGACACTAGGATAAGTGAATAAGTACAGGGCAACAAGCTTTGTACTGGGGAATGAATGCCCAGCACAAGGCAATTTAACCAACCACAGGAGCATATACTTTGCGCCGGGGAGTGTGTGCCCAGCGCAAGGCACATGCACTTGCATTCTTTTTAAAGTAGAAGCCCACGATCGTCTTAGCTGGCTAATGTGAATGCAGATATGGTTATGACGAACTGGTGCTTTCACTTTTTCAAATCAAATAACGTGTAAGGCGTTTCAAATTCAGTTTCTTGGGTGTCGAACTTTCAAATCCGAGTGGCGACTTTTTGAATTATGAGTGCTTGACCCGCTAGTGCTCCCTCGATCCGAGCCCTTGCCTTGGAAAACAGAATTTTTAAGGGCATGCTGACCACAAGGGGAAATTGGATCCCCCTGCCTTAAACGTCTTTGACCTTAAAAGAATCCCTCCAAAGACCCATTAATCACCACTGAGGATCTGACTGTGGTAACACATTGACGGACCCAGTGGATACACAAAGCTGGGAAGCCCATAATTCTCATGGTATCAAATAAGAAAAACCAATCCAGTGAGTCATAAGCTCTCATCACATCAAGTTTTATGACACATCCAGGGAAAGCATTAACTCTATGATACCCTCTCACTAACTCTTGCATAAGAAGCTCATTATCGATGATAGATCTGTCTTTAATGAAGGCAGATTGAGACTTGTTTATGATTGTAGGAAGAATGGCTTGTAATCGATTAGCTAAGACTTTAGTAACACATTTAAGCGTAACATTACCGGCCGCACCTCTCTCCTTTTAGCTTCTTTCTGTTCCCGTGCCTCCCTCAGACCCATTTAGATCTTTTTAAAACAAGTGACACGGGTTTAAAAATTTTCAAAAAAGAGCAACACGAAATAAGAATTCTTTTATCCCAAAGTAAAAATATGAGCCAATCGTTCACCAAATTTTCATTTTTTGATGGTGTATCACCCGCACAACATCATCCCTGAATTTGAGCACCTTTTTTAAGCCGGAGAGAAGAGATAGAACAGTGCATAACAACGATCACCATTATGTCAAAAAAAAAAAAACAGCGATCATCATCGAGTCATTGACAAAAAAAATTTCCCAAAAGAGGTCGATCCAAAGAAGCCCATGGATGAAAACTGTATCATATTACTGAGATATAGTAATACAGAATGTACCGAAAGCTAGAAAGATGGTATAATAGTAAACTATACTGAACTGGGGAGGGACCCTTAACCGAAACAATGGAGATTGAAGTTGAAGTAAAGCACATAAGCTGAAGAGAAGATTATAACAAAGAATCAAAGACTACACTGTCAAGTGTCAACCACCACCGACGCATCTTCGATCGTCCCCATACTTGCTGTGCTCGTACTCGTGGGTACGTTCCAAAACTCTCAGAGTCGACTTAAGCCCATGCCATCTATGTTTAGCGTATTGAAGTTATAGAAATATATATGTTTGTCATATATAGAAGTTTAGAGAATTAATCTTTGAAGTGAAAGAATAGATTTAGTATAATGAAGCATTAGATTAGAAAATTAATTAAACAATGAAAAAGATTTTATTCAGTGTATCTAAACTAATTCTGTACACACATATACATATATACTACTATTATACGGTTTGGAATCAAAACCAACAACGTAAATTCTTAGACAAAATAATTTAACGCGGTTTCTAAAATTTTTAAACCACAGCCTAACCCCATTATTAAAAATCTGTACCAAACTATTCGTTTTAGATTGGTTTGAACTAGATTCGCAGTTTGACGGCTATTTTGCTCACCTCTACTTGTTCCAACTGAATGGTCAATTGATGAGTAATTCTTCCATGAGTCCTTCTACAGCCACCAACGTTGGCCTTATCGATTCCGCACCAACGATCACGCGAAGCTCACTCTAGGTCTCGCACGAAAAATCCGAGGCGTACAATATTTTTTTTAAAAAACTGAGTGGATTTGTGAAAAATCAGCTCAATCCGATATGAAAGGTGTTCGATCCAATCTTTCCAATATTTTTCGTTCAAATTCGGGACCCGAAGTGGGCCCCACGTGGCTGTCGTTGTAGAATCTTTAAGGTACCGTAAGTGGCCGTAGCTCTTTCATTATTCCATGTTCCTGGGGCATCGTGTGACAATGTTTCTCTACCACTCATTTTGCGGGCTGTACAAACTTGTATTGGAGACCTCATATATGTGTAATGGAAAAAGAACTTTGATGCATCACGTGACAGTGCGCACGGAGGGGCATTGGATAACAAGAACTTGTGGGTGTGGTTTGAGAAAGAAACTTTGTGCTCTTCGCGTGAAACTTGTCATTTTTTTTTTTTTTTTTGGACAACCTGATATTTCGGGTTGTTCGGTCCACAATCGGTTCATGAAATTTTAACGAGTTGAGTTTTGAAAAAAGATGAATGGTCTAGTTTTGGTTTTTTTGGATCCCATTGCTTAGGATATCACTCTTAAAATTGGAATCGTTCATTTTGTATGGCTGATTGATCATTATTCAATTACCATGATTTCAAAATACATTTAACAAAAGCGACATGGGATCAAATTTTTTTAAAAAAAAGCAAAACGAAATCAGAATTTTTTATCCCAATGTAAATATGCATAGATCATTAATATTAATTTTTTGTGGTTAAACTTTTTATGAGTTTTAAAAAGTTCCTCATCCGTCTCCATTTTTTTGTCTCTCATCCTATCCCAACTGAATAAAAAAAAACTAATATAACTTTTAGTTGATAATACTATTTATGTGTAATATAGATCTTGTTTGATAGATCTCAATGAACTCTTTTAAACAATATTTTTAAAATCATCTAAAAAATTCTAAACTGCTAAATATAATAATCAATTGAAAAGTGGTACGGACTCTCAAAAAGAACTAAAGAATGGGGACGGAGGGAATACGTTTTTAGATGAGGTTTACCAAATGAACAATTTCGATTATCTTGATTCTTAACCGATCTAGTTCGAGAAAACGGAGAAGTCCCAGATATTACTGTGCCACTCGTGTATCTTTAGATTTCCACCTTTTTCTTTGTTTAAAGAATAATTTTAGTATACACAATTCCTTTTCCTTCTTTCATTAAAGAATAATTTTATTCAGGATTCCTTTTCCTTCTGTCATTATCATTAAACAATAATTTTATTTTGAACTAAAAAAAATTAGGGGGCGACTATTCGCAGCCCCATATTTTCTCCCGCAGCCCACTACATTTCGGTAAATGGTTGTTGAAAATCATATATAACATTTCGGTAAATAGCTGTTGAAAACAAGATTATATTTCAGTAACTACATGTCGAAAATATGTTTAACTTTCGGTAAACAACTGCCGAATATACATTTTCGATAAATAGCTGTTGAAAAAAATATTATATTTCGGTAATTAGATGCTGAAAATGTATCTCAATTTCAGTAACTAACTATCGAGTATAATTGAAAATTTTTAACGGGCTGCGGGAGAAAATAAGGAGCTACAAATAGTCGCTCCCAAAAATTATCGAACTAAAATGTCAAAATTGATCTCATATTTAACGTTAAACACATAGGACTTTTTTTTTTTTTGAAATTCACCCATTTTCTAAGTTTGACTGAAGTTTTGGCAATAAGGCCCCGCTCCGCTGAGATTCTTATTTTTTATCGAAAATGCTAAGGCTCCATTCCGATATGCTTAGGTGCTCGATCGAATGTTCCATTTTTTTCATTCATATTTCAAATCAGATGATTTTTTGCGGGTCCACGCGGGGTGTTTTTTTTTTTAAATATTGAATGGCTCGGATCATCCGTGCGGGACCCAAAGTGGGCCCCCCATGCCCATCAGTTGTCCGTGGCCGTAGCAGCGTTCATTTTTTAAGTACTTATTTCCCGCTTTACGAGACAAATATGTCATTCTCTCACAATATATCACATTTAATTGAAAAAATAAGTACTTATATTAGAAATACGTACTTATTTCCCTTAGCGGAAGCCTAAATACAAGCTCAAGCTCAATTAGTGATCAGCCTCATTGGTATATCTTCATGATTGATTCAAAAGACGAACACGCTGAGTTTGAGCACCTTTTTTAAGCCGGAGAGAAGAGATAGAACAGTAACGACAATTACCATCATGCCGGAAAAAAATACGGCCATCATCATCGAGTCGTTGACAAAAATAATTTCCTGAAAGAGGTCCGAAGAAGCCCATGGATGAACTGTATCATATTACTGAGATATAGTAACACAGAATGTACCGTAAGAAAGATGGTAGTATACTAGTATAATAGAAACTATCTCAGTTCAGTATAAGTAGTCTTTTATGCAATACAAAACTGGGGAGGGGGACCCTTGACCTAAACAACAGAGCAAGGGTCACCAAATGCAAAAACACTTTCCAAAGAAGAACCACTCCTCTCAGATTAATGGAGATTGAAGTTGAAGTAAAGCACATAAGCTAAAGAAAACATTATGACAAAGAATTGAAGACAACACTGTCAAGTGTCAACCACCGCCGACGCATCTTCGTCCCCATACTTGCTGCTCGTACTCGTAAGTTCCACAACTCTCAGATTTGATGAGTTCCCACACCTTGGCGATAATATCTTGGTTCCCCAACTACTAAGAGTTCTAGATTTTTGACAAGTTATAGAACACCAAGGCCGTATAAACGTTTATAAGAACTACTTTCAAGCTGTGGTTTCACCTGATGGAACAAGTTGGTTCCCCTCAGATATTGGACTATCCGCTGCTTTCAAATGCTTTTTCGCCAACTGCTCCAATTCTTTTCCCGGAAACACTTCTCCTTGCAAAGATGGAGCTATATTCTTCACATGTAACCAAGTCAGTTGCCAAAAACTATCCCCACAGATGTCGTCACCCGGTGCAAGAATCCCGTTCGTCTTCATTACAAGCAAAGTGTTCTTCAAAAGCTCAGGGACTAGTTCATGGATCTTCTCACTCCGTTTCCCTCTGAATTTCAGTTTCATGTATCTCTCCATGCAATTGAGAACCCCCACCCACAATTTGCAGAAAGATTCAGATTTTGAGAGATTTTGAAGGAATTGTAAAAATGCTTTGGACAGGAGTTTCATTGACAGAGCGAGGGACCTCTCTATGTTTCCATAGTCTTTTGGAGAATTCTCCAGTGCAATTTCTAATAAGTCATCAAGTAATTTTAATATCACCAAATCTAAACACTGCACCCACGACTCGCTTGGAAGAACGACCTCATTCACTCCGGTTAAGCACCGCTGCAAGGACAAAATCGCATGGTTTCTCACCTCCTCTCTTGGATCCAAACACACCTTCCTGAGTCCGAGTACCAACCTCATCCACATCTCCCCTAAATCCTCAGACAATTTCTTAGCCTCCTCCATAGAAGCTTCCTTGGTCTTAAAAGACCATTTTACTAGACAGACAACGGACCCCGCCATCAAATCCAAGGATTTGACAGATCTTTCGACATGCCCAACTCGAGATTCAGCAAACTGCCGAGCCGCGTTCACACAAAGAACATAATTAGCCGGCAAAAGGTAGGCACCATCAGCCATAACAAATGAAAGTGTCTCAAACCCTAATTCAGACGCTTCGGGATGTCGGGCGGTGATAGAGAGCAAGGAAGTAATCGTGCGCCACCCTACATGGGATCTTATCTGCATCGCGTTTCCTTTCACGAGGTGCATGACTTCCTGGGTGATGTGTTCACAATAAGCATCAGCGACGCGAGCATCTAGTTTCAAAATCAGTTGTAAAGACTTGAGAAGCTCATCGGTTAGAGTTTCCTTATAAGGAAGAAGCCGCTGACATATTCGGAGGAGTCCAAACACAGCTTTTTCCGCCAGAGAACAAGGTACTAGGGTTGAGTGGACAACATTAGCTATATGGTCATAAACACCTTGCCAAAGAAGAGTAAACCTATCCCTGTTATTCAGTGTGATTCCAATAAGCAACTCCAGACAAAAGACGGCAATTTCTTCCTCTTCGGCGGAGTTAGTCCGTTTACGATCTCGCCCAGCAGCCAAGACGATTGCCCTAGAAAGATGTACTAGGGAATCCGCTTGCAAAAACTTACTTTCAGTAAATATGCTGTCGATGTGGCAACTTTGAATTATCTGGAGAATGTTCTGATGAGCTGCAAGTTCTTCTTCAGACGGTTGTGGCATGGGGTCCTCAGTATCAAGATACAAGAGTTGGCTGAACCGTCCGATCAGACCCGATGACTTCCTAGAAGGCACTGTTGCTGGGATACGAGATGGCGGTGTGGAACTCGTAACAGGCCCCCCTCGATCCGAGTCAGAAGAGGGTTTTGGATCATCTGCTCCATCGCTGGCAACACGGGGGAGAAACCCCAGCCTGTGCAAGCTTAAAACACAATCCACTATGTTTTTCCAACCAGATCGGATAAAGTCACCGTACCTATTTGCTATGTTGAAAACTGCTACTGTTGCCATTCTAGCTTTAGTGTCATCGCCAAAAGCAGGAACAAATTCTTCGACAGACGAAGGATGTAAGAGGGTTGTGAACTTACAAAGAGATACAACCACATCATCTAAAACTTGGTCAAGGTGGTGATAAGCCGAAATTTTTGCAATGGACAAGAATCCTTCAATGCATGTTTCTAACACATCTTCCAGCTCGACATGATCAAAAACTACAGAAATAGCAGCAATTGTAGGACCAGATATGATAGCAAACGTGTCGTAGTCAAGGCGTGCTCCAAAATCACAGCTGACAAATGGAGCAGCTGGTTTGGAATCGTGCATTAGACCAATCCAATGGCTTCTTGTCATGATTGGAAAGCCAGAACCCTGATCAGGGGTCAGGCGTATCTCAGTCTGACATACGGAGTGGTAAAGTTCAGAAAGGTACTCTCGCGGCAGATCATTGCCCCCATTTATGCGCCGATTGTTGCGGATAAAATCTTCCTCAGTCATCTTCTTTTTGATCTGTGCATTGTGTTGATCTGTGTTTAGCATTATGAGAGAATACGACAACACGAACGCAGCATCTTTATCCGCTAGAATGTGCGGCGATTGCTCGTAATACCTCTCTGCAAATGCCTCTAGCACCCTATGTATCTTCTGTGATTCCCCAGGTAATCGGAAAGTTTCCAAGAAAACGCGCAACGCTGTGTCCAAATTCATTTCTTGAAAATCGAACAATCCAACAAATTCATGAAGCACTTCGATACAAAATTCATCATGGTTTCCCAAGAAATCCCCAACAAGATTCTTATCCAATCCCGTTGTGTACCTAAAGAAGTAGGCTACACTTTTCTTGTCAAGCTTATCAGGCAACAAATGCATCCTCTGTAGGAACTCAAAACCCTTCTTCGGATCCCTGTTAAAGTGATCCACTCCAACCATCAACTTTCTCTTTATCTGCTTCCTTTCACGTTGAAATGCAACCCACTGATTAGGGTCATCACGGTTTTCACATTTTACCGTCCAAAATGGCTTATATTCCTCATGATCCAGTGGAGCAATTTCTGGAGCAGGAAAATCGTTTTCCACCCGTTCAGCCATACCTTGAATCATTGCGATCAAACCATCCAAAGCAAGTACATGAATGGCAGATAGAGGGCCATTCACTGGAAATGCACTTTTTGACAAAAGGTTGGCAATGTCTTCAAACACATTGGTGCATGATATATCACAATCAAAGTTGGCATACATCTCAGCCACGAATTCTTGCTGCCTACAAAGGTCAACAAGGGTCTCCATAGCAACCTCCTGTAGTTGGGATGATGCTCCATGCTTGCTTTGTGCAATTCTTACAAGAACAGAAGAGAAGAAAGCTTCAAGTTGTAGTTTCAGCTTGGAATGCAGATGGTAATACAAGTTAAAACCAATGCTACATACAGTTGAAAGAATCAGCGGACTCATTGACAACCCAAACTGCATCAGATTATTAAAAAGTTCGTCCTTTATCAAGTCCAGTAACTTGGGGTGTTGGCCAATGCATGATCCACCCAACTCAATGGCAGAATTGATTAAACCTAATGCAAATAGAGGAACATCTTCATCATAAGCTATAGGATTGGACCTTGGACCAATTTCAACGCGCTCCATGACATTCAAAAGAGAACATAAGAAGTGAAATATCTCCACCATACAGGAGATCCCATAGGGCTCCATTAATACATGCCCTTCACTTTGAGAAGCCTCCTTCACCTCGCCAACCTCAGTTGCATCCAACAAAACATTTGAAGCAACACCAACCACAGGTGAACCTTTATTTTCCAAACTGCCACTGCCATTATTTAGTAGTTTATTTTCATGAGTGTGATCCACATCTGATGCACCCACCTAACAAGAAACACAAGTCTCCATAAATAAACAAAGAAAGCAAAATAGGATGCTAGTCATGAACTAGTGATACTGATTATCTCCTTGTGCCACATAGGTCAACTTACGAAATAATTAGATCATGTAAAAATGGTGAGATTCGGTGAGAACCCTAATCCTTTGCTTTCTCACCATCCAAAAGGGGCTGTACAGCTCAGGAGAAAATGCCACAAATGAATATAACTAAGAATGGGTTATTACCTCCCCCTTAATGTACAAGCTGCCTCCCTGAGTTGGTGCATGTTCTCCACCATCAATATCAGGCAGGCGGGAAAAAATGTGCCGAATCAGTTCATGCATTGTGTGACGTGCTATCCTCTGCAACAATTCGCTTTTAGAGCTTGCTTGATGTACTACACGAAAGCAAGTATTTATGATGTTGCATATGTGCTGGTTACTCAACTTAACCGATGACTTATTTTTCATACAAGCCAAGAGAACCTGAAGTATTTTCATGAGTACCACTTCTTCAGAGGCAGGATCAGTCACCTCAAACCGGCAGCTTGTCACAGCATCAACTATCAGATGCAAAGCATCATCTACATTCACATAATCTGAATCAAGTATGTCAAGAGTCAAGATTTTGTATACAGAAGACAAAGCGACGCCAGTGATCGGTGCACCAGTTTCATCAGATTGGATCACATCCAAGAAAGGCTGGAGGTACAGGATTGAACTTATAGTGTCCCACCGGTTCTGCCATGAGAAAATTTGCTTCCGCAGTTTCTTAAAGGACTGGACAAGAGAGTGCTCTATGTGATCATCTTCTTCTATATAGCGAACTCCCCATCTTACATTTCTCCTCATCACTGCCAACACTGCCCCTATTTCGGAATTGACCATACATGCTAAACCACCTCTGGATGGCCTTACAGAACAGTTCTTGGGCTCTCCCATAAATGCATTGCCTACAGACTGTTGATTTGGGCACCCCATAATTGCCCCAGCTTCTTAATACACTCCAAGAGACATCAAAATCGTACAACCAGCTACTATATGGTGCCAAATCATACCCTTCAGATTACGAAAAGAAAATAGTAAGCACAACAGATATTGTACGTGGATTCATGAAAAGAGTCATATTGAGAACACTAAACAAGCTTGACCATCAACTGATAATTGATAAATGGTGCCATTTTCATCTATAACTACCATACTGATCACTCTATGAAAACGCCACCAGTGAAAGGACTAAACCAAAAGGGTTAACTTGGGTAAATAATGAATTTGTGGTATGCAAGTTTTTTGCAAGGTATCACTAGTTACCCAACTGGCAACTAGCACATCGTGTGGGTCACCCTAATTGTAGTATTGTAAATACTGCATTAGCATAAGCTTGTTTCTATATTCAACTCTCAAACTACTCAAACTAGTTAACCAACCATTTGCATCAACACATAGCTTTGCTTCTTCTCTCCCATCTGTCACTAAAACAAATATGAACTGTGCAACAATTGTCCCATTACAGTAATAACGACTATTATACAAAGAGACCCAGTCTAGTATATATTAACATTCCTGTCTTTACTTATGAAGCAAAAAAATCTACCAAACAAGTGCATGACTGATAGTCATCTGGTTAAGTCCCCTTTGTAAAATGCAGTAAATTGATTGGCAACAGTTGGAGCAACAAGAGTGTCCACGGTGATATGAAGCTGCTATTGGCAGGTCCATATTTACGAATACAAGTATTCTCTCCTTTTGGGTAGATCCTATTTGCTAAAGGGGATAAAAACCAGCCGCTTAATCCATGTACAAACTACCCGATTATAGTGGTTTACCCTTCCTTTTGTGTCCTGGTTCCTTTTTACATCTGATTTGCAAAAAAAACAAAACAAACCCAGCCGCACAAACAATAAAGAACCGAAACAATCCCCTTCTATGTTTCTTTGAACAGGAAAGATAACACAAGGGTAATCGTAATTCATCTAACAGTCTACGGCCTCGGTGGAGATGAAGGAGAATCCATTATATTTACTAAGGATTAGAATGCTCAACTCTCAAGTCTCAAGCAACCTCCTACTACTTCCTCTATTTCAATTTTACAAAAACCCTACTAAAAGCAATAACGGTATAACCTGTGTGCGTCCAAAACTGTAATGTATGCACTATCGGATCGGCTCCCTATAGTAACTCGAATATCACCCTAATGCAACCCACTTCGCAACCATCCTCCGAGCTAATGTGAAGCAAATTGGGCAAGAAAATAGTTTGATGATTGAAAAAATTCAAAGTCACATAACCCGCATGCGTGAGCCTGAAAGCGCCTTTCAAAAACATCTCAAACTACGAGAGCGTACCGAAGGATTAAAATACTAAGTTCAAAACCTCCTTTAATTCTCGGGAACCAAACGGGGAACAATTGAACACACTGGTTTGAGAAGCAATTAAATGGGCAACATCAACCTCAGTACAAATCCTGATTCGGAAGAATAGATTGAAGAACAAAAAAGTGCCAGATCTGACTTACCCGGGGCTCGATGCAACGTTGAGATGGATCAGATCAGAAACTCAACGAAGGCGACACCGGTGACCGGAAGATTATTCGGGGATCACTTCGGCGTCAAGTGAGACGATTAGGTCAACGAACCAGCAACAAATCGAAGCAGGTAAATTGAATTGGGGAATTGCGGGGGAGTCAATCAAGGGATTTATCAGTTGAGAGCAGCAGCTGATCTGAAACGGAAATCCACCGTAGCTTTCGGAGATCCCATCAGTCGATGATTTGCCGGGCGGGGACCTCACAGAGGGGGTGGCACGAACCGAGGTAGTGTATAGACTGGGTTCTGGGCCTGTTGGAATTTGATTTTCTAACGGTTTTGTTGTTTACGTGAAACTTGGGTACAGAACTTGGAACACCCGAGTAGTGATGAAACGGGTCGGGCTATCACCTGTAAATGACAGTAACAAGCAACATTCCGTGTTAACCCATCGTCCGAACTATTCATTAAATTTATAATATTATTTTTGGTGGTTGTGGATAAAAGAATTTGACTGAAAAATTAGAAAATTAGCAACTCTCCGTGTTAAAACATCATCCAAGTCATTCATTAAATTTATAATATTATTTCTGGTGGTTGTGGATAAAAAATTTGACTGAAAAATTAGAAGATTAAATTTAATACTACCAGTTATTCGATTGAAAGCCACAGTAGGTTAACTTTTCGGAAAGTCTATACATATATAATCAGTGCACAGATTTCGTTGTGAGGTTCATTACGGATTTCACACAAATCATCCGAGCTGTTCATTAAATCTAAAACATTTTTTCAAGGGTCCCTGTAAAAAATAAGTTCAATCCGATACCTATAGGTGCTCGATCCAACCATATCATTATCTGAAAATCTGAATGAAAAGTTAGATGGTTAGATGAAGCATCTATAGGTATTGGATTGAGTTTATTTTTTACGGGACCCTTGAAAAAATATTTTACATTTAATGAACGGCTCGGATGATTTATGTGGGACCCATGGTGGACCCCACAAGACAATTTGTGCACAGATTGCTGTGTAGCATGACTCTTAACTTTTTGAACTCTCTACCTTCTCTCTAGCTTGCAGGAGTCTAAGCAACCTCTTTCTCTTTCTCTCTGCCCGATCATCCTTCTTTTGTTCATGTCTCCCTCTTTTCTTTGGATTTCCATTCTCAGTCCGGTGGATCTTCGCCGGATTTCATTACTGGATGTTTTCCGACACGTGGCTTAACAGTGAAGTGAGATCTCGACGGCTGGTGGTGTTTTGTTTTGAGTATTGCAGCTCGTTGGCAGGGATCCGTGGCGGCTCCTCCCTTCTCTGCGTCTCCAGTGGGCAATGTTGCTTCCTTTTTCGATTCAATGATCTGACTAGTTTCCTATGGAGGTTTCTCCGGATGGATTTGGAGGTGCGATGTTGACTGTTGGTGGTTGTGGAGGTGGCTTAGGATTGAAGTTGGGGCTCTCGTCGGTTTTGGCAATTTTGGACACCTCCATTGTTGTTTTCTTTCTGTCTTGCAGGTGGTGGCGTTTGGGTGGCAAGGCTCCCGACGGTTTTCAATCATTGGGGAAACCAGTTAATGCTTGACTACGAAGTGGAGTCCTTATTACAACCTGTAAGATTTGGAAGCGATGATGGCATCGATGGTGTCTGGGAGTGGTAGCTGCGACGGGCGGTGGTTAAGAATTTGATGCCGTTCTCCTTGTTCTTTCAATTGAACTGATTTATTTACAGAATTACTAAAAAATATATTTAAATTTAATGAACGGTTTGATCATTTTTTTTAACTCAAATTGAGCCCCAAACAAGAGAATAAGTGGTGTGCTTAAATACTTTTTGCAATTATATTTGCTTTGTAAATTAAGGGCATGTTTGAAACTTTTGAAAAGGAAAAGAAAATAAAGTGTGAGGAAAATGTAAAGAAAACATAAGGAAAAATGTATTGTGCTTAAAACTATGTTTTCTTATTTTCTTCTCACTTTCTTTTTATACCAAATAAAGGGAGAGATTTTTTTTAAAATGTTCCTTTCTTTTCATTTTCTTTTTTTTTTTTTTACGCGTTCTGAGCAAGGCCTAAAAGTTAGACAAGTATTTCAAAAGGCGTAGATGGGCTTTTTTCTTTTGTGCGAAAGGAAATTAGGAATCTATGAAAATAATTCCACTAAGAGTGTGTATTTTGTTTCTTTCATCAATATCTAAAAGTACCATAGCTAAAATATTTAGGATTTATAGGCAAACGAAAGATCCCCACCAAAGAAAATATATATTTTTAGAATTACGAGTGAAATAGATATATATTTAAAAAATATTGAACGGCGATTATATTAAGAATGATAGTTTCTCATGACAATAAAAGCAACATGCCATAAATTAAAAAACAAACAATTAAATGGAGTCAAATTTGATTTATAGCTCGAATGACAGAGAAGATTACGAAAATTTTAAGATCATATTTTGAGATTTCAGCTTTTCAAAAGGTATGCAAATGCAATTGGGGGATGCTGTTGTAAAGTGGTATGCGCAGTATCGTGCTGCGCACCTTCGAGTCGTCGGATCGTGCATCCAATGGCTCAGAGCTCATCTCCGCAATGAACAGCTCTTTGATCGTTGGTTGTCCAGATGAAATCCGAACTGTCGGATGCACGATCCGACGGCTCAGAGATTCGCAGCACGGTGCTATGCACCACACTACGGAAAAATGACGGCCAGGACGTGTTTTAATAATTAATATCCTCCAAATACATACTAAGAACATTTGTTAATACTGAAAATGTCATTAATAAATATTAATTATCAAAATATGTCATTAACCGTTATTTTTCCCCACACTACACAGTACCAATCCGAAAGTCCATGCAAATATTTGTCTCAAATCCCTTTTGTACGACTTTGGTCAAGTTGGGTTGAACAAATAAATAGAAGGAAAGAAAGATTCGCGAGTTTGCCACGTACAAAATAGAATAAAATACGGATAGTGATAGTACTCCCTCCGTCCCATAATATTTGTCCGGTCCGCAAAACGGAGACGTAAAAATAATACTATTTTTGTAAGAAAAGTTGAGAAAAAATTCAACAATTTACTAGATCTCAACGAGTTCTTTTAACTTGCGAAAAAAATTTGAATTTTTTCTTGAAAGAAATGCATGATTTTGTAGTTTCCGTTTTGCGGACCGGACAAATATTATGGGACGGAGGGAGTATATAATTCCATGTTTCATGCGTGTCAGCAGTAACTATCCGCGTGTATAATTTATTGTGTAGTTGTGACAAGTGTGAATTCAATGACTTACTAATATTCTTAGAGCATTCGCGATGAGTTTGGTATATTTGTGTGTCAAAATATTTCTTTAAGTGTGTATTAGGATAACAATGGAACCCACAAGTGTGTGTCACTGCGTTCTTTTTAATTTATAAGACTAAATTTTATTTTAATATTTTTTGCTTTTTGTAATTTTTTGTTTAGTTTTTTGTTGTAATTTTTGAAATTTGTCGTTTGTCTTAGTCTCTCGACGAGATGAATTGGATAAGTACTAGTATAAAGTATGGACCGATATTGAAAGAATTCAAACAAGACAATACTTTAGACATATAAGACAACTATGTGATATCTTTTCCACCTTTAATGAATTTTTTTCACTTTTGATCATAATCATGTATTTTTTAGACTGATCCTCTCGTCGGGACAAATGGTTAATCTAAAAAATGTTACGCGAATCTAATAAAATTAAAAAAAAAACCCAAACAGAACACACAAAAAAATTAAGTTAAAAAGAATACACGTAGTAGTACAATTTTTGAATATGTCGGGACACCGCGTATACATATCCAGAAAAATCCAATACTAGCAGGGACAGGAAGTCGGAAGAACCAGAATATAGTGTATAGTACTCCCTCCGTTTCAAAATGAGTGATTTTTTAAGGACTTCGTGTCATTTTAAAATTCTTATAACTTTCAATTTATGAAGTTTTATTTGATTTTGAAAACTTTATTTAATAGAACTAATTAAAATCTATCAAATAATATTTTTATTGTATATTTTTTAACACTCATATTTAAAGATATACTTAATTAAAAATAACACATTTTCTCAAAAAGATCACTCGCTTTGGAACGGATGAAGTATTAGTTTTTTGTGTGCAAGTGGAAAAAAATATCCCGATATTCCATTCGACCGACAAAAAAGGAAAAAAATATCCCGAGACAAGGTGTCACTTTGACAAACGTACAGGTGCACATCGGAGGGACGTTACCCTCCACACATGTATTAATTCGTCAGCAATTCGGACCGTCCAAATGTATTTTAGACGGTCTGAATTTTAGAAAAATAAAAGAGGAGGGAGAGAGCGGCGGAATGAGAGAGGAGAGATAGAATAAATTTGAACCGTTCAAACACGTTTGAATGATTGTGGTACCCGCTTGTCACCCAAAAACTTCTCAATGCGATGAATCCCCATGCATACGTGTTCGTTGAAGGAAAAAAAAAAGAATAGATACGTACCAACACAAGCCAGCCTGTGCAGGCGACGTGGCAAAAGCATTAATGGGTTCTCTTAACAAATCACATCGATGTCGGCAGTGTTTTTTTTTTTTTTAATTCGCTAATCATAATCTACTCTATCATACAAGACGTAGGAGACTTGTGAAGAAATATAATTGCTTGTGGAAATCGAATAATACCCATGCGTATAAGAGTATAAAGGAGACCACCAACTGTACTTTCCTCCACTTGCTAATGTCGATTGTGATAAGAAAAAGAAATATTAGAGTAAAACAGTAGTACCACCCCGAAAGAAAATTGACTAGTTTGCAAAAATGGTGAGAACTTAAAAATATTAGAAATGTGTTTCGGCCAAAAATAAAAAATAAAAAATTGTGCTGCTAGATAGTACATATCAACGAAATATTTTTAATTTCCAAAAAGAGTGAGAATTTTTTGGTATAAAAATTCATTTTTTAAATATTCCATTTTCGGACTAGACAACGTTTGCGGGATAGAGAGAAAATTTTTACTTTGGCCCCTTATTTTCTGAGAGAGTTTCAAGTACACCCCTTGAGCTTCATTTTGTAATATTACACCCCTTGAACTCTCAAGCAAACTGAAAACTGTTAACTATTTTGTTAAATATTGTCCGTACCACAACGTGATATTTTCTCCTTTCAAAACAATTTTCCCCTTTAAATGCACTTGTAATATGACCATGTTGTCCTTAGAAGCTATATACTAGCCATATAAATCCATTCTAAGGCAAAAACATCATCACATGCATTATTGCCCCTACCCCAACCCAACATGGCAACACATCTCTCTCTCTCTGTTTTATTCAGAACATACAAGCTATATGCGAGGCAACATAAATTTTATTCACATTTAGTTGTCCATTGCGTCTCTTTATTCCTTCCTTCGATTTTCTTTCATATATGCTCACTATGAAAGTTGAGACGCTTATTGAAAAAAGAACAAATATTTCGCACTTCAATCAACAAAAAATTTAACTCTAAATCTAATTCCTCGTAAGAGTTTCAGAACTGTAAACTAACCTTAATACAACTGTTGGTCCACCATTATGAGCAACGGTTCACCATATGGGCTCTAAGGCTTAATTATTAGTTCATAGGCATAAAATCTATTGATTTTGCTGAATGGGTGCAAACCCTATACTTTTATATTATAATTAAATTGGATAAATATTTTTATAAATTTATGAGTTATTTTACTTGGATTCTTCCAAAAAAAAAGAAAAATACAGAAGAAGAATTATGAGGGGAGAGAGATAGGGGGAGGAAGAGAAAGTTAAATTCAATAGAAAAAAACTTGGCACGGATGAGTCTTAGATGGAGAAGTTCAGGAGGGAGAGAGGTGTTGAGTTTTGGTAGGACAATAATGTAGGTGGTGATGATTTTTTTTTCCCCTTACAATGGATTTACATGGCTTGGTTATAGCTTCCAAGGACAACATGATCATATTACAAAGTGCATTTAAAGGGAAAAATTGGTGCGAAAGGAGAAAACTTCAGTTTGCCCGATAGTATATGGGGTGTAAAAATTGTAAAATAAAGTTCAGGAGGGTTTACTTGAAACTCTCTCAAAGTACGGGGTGTCAAAGCGAATTTCGCCTAACGTGAGGGAGTTCGTTATTTTACCACTACAACTCACAGATGACAGATACATTACGCTTCACTCCACCAGATCACTGCTCATCCCTCTGTGCTCTCCGGATTCGTAAGTAAACAGGTTTTCTCTTCTTCCCCTTTCCCCCGAAATTTAATTCGTCAACTGTTTATTTTCGTTGTGGAATATATGTACCTTGATTAGGGTTTCGATTTCCCATAGCTGGTCTAATTGCGGGTGTTGTTCGCCGTTGGATTTGGTTAAATTTAACTCACTGGCATTTCTCTGTTTTTCTTTTGCGTTTTATTTTTCCCGGTCGTTTTCATCCTTCTCTTTCGCTCCTTCTGATTCCAGTCGGACGTTTTGAACTTGAGCTAGTCTGCGTGGCTTTAGGGGGTCTCTTATCAGGTGAGGTCGATGGTGCGTGTGAAAAAAAGGCCTCATTCGAGGTCGTCATGAATGTAGACAGGGACGGTTCAGGAATATACTATAGTGGGAGCACCTGTTAATCATAATGGAGAAGTTGATTTCTTTTAGTCAACCATAGTAAGATTGTGTACAAAATTAAAGCATGCATTATTAATTACAAAAATTTAATGCATACTTTAAGTTAAATTAGGTAAAAATGAGCACAAAATCTCAGGGAAAAATTTTAAAGTATGTTTTAACTTTTAAATGAACATGAACAAATTTTAGAATTGTCGAGCCAGTTTTGTTAATGCCTTTATTTTAAAATATTTCTCTGAGACGGCTAAAAATAAAGAGAATCAAGAAAGAATAGCTCCAAATAGACAAACAGCTCGTAAAGTAACAAGTATAAATGCACCATAATATATTGCGCAATTTAGGCATAAAACTAATTTTATATGTGTATTTTCAGGATATATACAAGTGTATATGTTTATATATTAGCACACTTTCATTATTATGCTAATTTATACATAAATATTTTTTAAAAATATTTTAATTTCAAGTGGGGACAACTGGCCCGTGTAGATCCGTCCCTTAACGTAGATGACTGATTCTGACAATTAGGCAAGGCGAGCAAGGCAATCGCTTCGGGCTCCTGAAATTTTATCGGGAACTGAAGCCCTCAATTAGTAAAAATTATACGTATATTATGCATTAGAATGCGGTCTTTATAGTATAAAATTAATGGCTGGTTTATTGCCCTTCGGAAGAATTTGAAGAGCGATAAGACGATGGTTGGAATCTTGACGGATTTTCCGTAAATATAAAATTTTTGGAGGATAAACTTAATCAATCAAACGCGAGTAAACCAAAATATAGTATGATTTTCTAATAAACAAAACAAAATCTTGTCGCAGTTAATTTTTTCAATTTTTAAGAACTTGTTATACATACAAAGGACTCCTACTTGAATCACAGGCGACACATTTTTTATGAGCAGTTAAATCCATCGGCTAATGTTAGTAATTAGTACTGACGAATATTTTCTGAAGCAAGTACTCAGTATCATGTGCTGGTCCTTAGCTGACAGGTTATAGACATTGCATTTAGTTCTCTATCACAACTTTGGTGTCTCTTTTTACTCCGTTTATTCGAATCTAATGAAGCTCCACCATAACTTTTAGCTGGCATTGTACTTGGGTTTTTTGGGGCCATTTTTGGCAAACAAGAGCTGTCATAATTGTTATGATCCCTATAATTACGTGCTTGATATTTCATTGACATTTTTTGGAATTCCAGATAACAATTTCAGGCAGATATTTTATTATTTTAAAAGCTTCTTAAAGGAAATGGTTCATTGTTAGTATTTTGGTGGTGTTAATTTGTTTCACTTCCACGATGATTGACCATCAGAAAATATGGATATCGTCCTTATGAAGCAGAAGTTAGTGTGTGATTTCTTTCTATTCATCGTCTTTTCCAAAAAGAAAAAAAGAAGCATTCACAAAAGTAACATGTTTCTCAGTAATTTTTTTTTTGCTACTTCTGCTTACCTCACAGACTTCACAAATCTGAGCAGCGTTTTGTTGTAGGTGATCAATTTCACACACCCTTAAGTTCCTCTTCCGGTAGTAGTTGAATTGAGGAATTGATAATAGTTGAAACGGAAATCCTTTGGAGGAATGATTCTCTCTGCGCTTTTGACTTCCGTTGGAATCAATCTCGCCCTATGTCTTCTTTATTTCACTTTGTATTCTATCTTGAGGAAGCAGCCTGGTAATGTCGTCGTATATGAGCCGCGCTGGGTTGCTGAAGAAAAATCTCAAAAGAGAAGTTTTTTCAACTTAGAAAGGCTGTTAGCTTCTCCTAGTTGGGTGGGAAGGGCATGGAAGCTCTCAGAAGAAGAATTATTGTCCATATCTGGTTTGGATGCTGTTGTCTTCATGCGTATTTTCATCTTCAGGTAAGGCATATACTTCCAAACTAATTAAAATTTTCTCTGGAGTACGACAGATTGATATCTGTGATATACAGATCTCCATCTTTTATCGTATGCAATTTTTTCGTAAGATTAGGTGTTGCATGTGTGTTTCCCTCTACATGCATGTCTTGTTGTGTTTAGGTATATTATGTTGATTGTCTGTTTCTACTGGAATCATACTAACGCATTTTTCTGGTAATTGGGTTATCACATGGATTGGATTGATTCTGAAATATGCCGCAGTTGAGAACATAAATTGACACTATAGTTCATAGCTTGATATGACCAAAGATTATGCCAAACATGAATGTAAAATGAGTTATTTGTTTTGGAAAAAAGGTACAAATTTTATCAATTTGCCAATGTTATTTTAAATTAAAGGGCAAAAAAAATAAAGCTTGTGAAGTCGGGACGTGAATATTTCCCCCCCTTCCAAAACTGAAACATGGGAAGTGAATAGTGTGTATATGGAGGTATCCTCTCTCTCAAATCTAAGTTTTCACCCATGTTCTGTATGATTGTGGCCGTTATACTGTTGCAGTTAATTTGGTACTGTTCATCCTATAGAACTGTTAAATACAATTGGTCTTTGTGTAAGTCTATTTTTTGTGAGCTTCTGTCTTGATTAGGAGGTGTTGATTACGAATTCCCATAGTATACCCGAGCATGCTTTATATTGGTTTCCTTACCTTAGGAATGATGCCCAATGTTCTCATCTGTTTCTAGATGATCATCTTTCATTTTAGTGGTTAATTGACTCATATTTTACCATTCTATTGACCAAATACTACTCTCTCTTTTTTATAATTATTTTGGAGATAAGAGCTTGCTTATCTTTCTATCACATAGTTTGTCAATGTCTTGATTAGATCATGATTTGTTTCTCTTTCTATCACATAGGTTGTCACTGTCTTGATTAAATCATGATTTCTTTCTGCCTACCTATATTTCTGTTTTTCATTATCCTCCTTGTCATATTTTCAACTGTAATCTGATGTACATAACATTGTTTTGCATTGCAGCTTGAAAGTATTTACTTTTGCTGGGATTATTGGGGTTTTTATTCTCCTTCCTATTAATTTTGTGGGGAATCAGCTAAGCATTGATTTTTCTGACTTGACAAACAAGTCATTGGACTCGTTCAGTATTTCAAATGTTGATGACGGATCAAACTGGTGAGTACTGGTAGGCTTTTGAATCTGGAAAAATGTACTTGTGCAGCTTCAAGCTTCTGTATTCTATCAAGCAGAAGATAGCACGGGATTTAAACTTAATATTATAGGCTTATGGCTATGTCAAATGGTATATTTCCTTAGTATTTACATCTTCCTAATTATGTTTAATGCCATGTCATAGACATGATCGTGCTTCACTTATCCTACAACTTGTAGATTTCTTTAGGGGCGAGGTCTGGAGTGGATTGGGAAGTAGCTGTGTTTACATTTCAGTTCAAGTCTTCACCCATCCTCTCATATCGGTTTGAATTCAGTTGAGGTGCCTTGAATGCGCGTTGGACACCTAGAACGTTTTTTCTACCTTGAATTATGCAGGCCAGTGCATAATCTATTGTTCTTATTCAGTTCTTGAATGCGCGTACCCACCCATCTACGTCCATTTTAGTTCTTATTTTTTCTTGGTGTCCAGCTTAGACATTTTTGCAGTGGTTGGTCTACTTTGATGGGTCTAATTGTATTGTTCGGAAGTCTGGATGTCGGGATTGTTCTATCATCGGTCATCTTATCTAGACTTGGCAATTTTCTTTCAAAATTTTTGGTAACCAGGTGCCCAGGCCAGCTTACTCTCACCTCGACTAATCCTAGGGGACCATAAATCCACCGTCCACTAGTGGGGGCCCCAATTGAAGCCGGTGGACTGGCCCCAAATTAGTTTTTAGCACCTGAGAGGATTCAAACCTAAGACCTTAGGAGGGAGCAAACCCCTAAGTTCAAGGCTTCGACCACTTGCCAAACCCTGGGAGTTATTTCATAACTTGGTAGGTCTGTTCGTTGGGTGGCTATTGATGTTCTACTTTATTATTGTAGCAATTTCTTATTACAGTGTGCAGATAGGTGAAGTATTGAATTGGGCAATTGATGAGATCTAATTTTTATGTTCAGCGTATTAACTTCTAGATCGTATTTAGCTATGTCAGCTGAAGAACCACTGACTATGGTTTTTGGCTTTTGTTAAGGTTATGGTTTCACTTCAGTGCTGTCTATATTTTCACAGCATTTGTCTGCTATCTTCTATATACAGTAAGTAATATTTTGTGTGCCATTCTTAATTTTTGGTACGTTTGAGGAAAAAATAGAATATGTGGATTTCTAAGTGCATCTGGGATACAATATAATCTGCAGGAGTATGACTATATTTCTTCAAAGAGGATTGCCTGTTTCTATGCATCCAAACCTCAGCCACATCAGTTTACTGTTCTAGTAAGAAGTATCCCTGTCTCATCAGGTAGCAGCGTCACTGAAAGTGTTGAAAGCTTTTTTACAGAGTATCATTCTTCCACGTATCTCTCGCACTCTGTGGTCCGCCAAACAGGCAAAATTCAGCGGCTACTTGTAAGCATGGAAGCTCTATTCTTTTATTTTCTTTTCTGCTGGGAAACTGTAGATTTCCTTACCTTACTTTCAGTGGGTATAAATAATTGTGGGAAACTGTTATTGCTTCCTTATCTTACGAGTTTAGTATAAATTGTTGCTTCCTTATCTTACGAGTTTAGTTAAACTCAAGTGATACATATGCTTCTGTATAAGCTTTTGAAATGGTGGGTTCTGGAGAGAAAAAGAGTGACCAAAGGGTATATCGAAGTAATTAGAGACATGTATGAAGGTGCCGTCACTACAATTCGATCACCAGTAGGGGAAACGAGTGAGTTCCTAATCACTGTAGGATTGCATCAAGAGTCAGCCTTGAGCCGTACCTTTTTGCCTTAGTTATGGATGAATTGACTAGACAATTTCAAGAAAATATCCCATGGTGTATGATGTTTGCAGATGACATTGTCCTCGTAGATGAAACCGCAGGTGTTAATACAAAACTAGAAATTTGGAGGGAAACATTAGAGTCAAAAGGGTTTCCAAATAAATAGGAGTAAAACTGAGTATATGGTGTGCAAGTTTAGTGGTACCAGCAGTGCGCAAGAAGAAAGAGTGATGATCCAAGACTAGGAGATACCTAAGAGTGATCATTTTAGGTACTTAGGTTCAATCATTAGTAGAGATGGAGAGATTGCCGATGATGTGATCCATAGGATCGAAGTGGGGTGGATCAAGTGGAGGAGCGCTACTGGTGTACTGTGTGACAAGAGGGTTGCCATAAAATTGAAGGGAAAATTCTATGGAACTGCCATCAGACCAGCGATGCTTTACGGGACAGAATGTTGGCCTATTAAGAAACAACAGGTGAATAAGATGAGTGTAGCGGAAATGAGAATGTTGAGGTGAATGTGTGGTAAGACTAGAAGAGACATGATTAGAAATGAAACGGTTCGTGAGATGATAGGTGTAGCATCCATAGAAAAGAAGTTGAGGGAAAATAGGCTAAGGTGGTTTGGGCATGTCTATCGTAGACCAGGAGATGCAGTAGTTAAGAAAGCGGATAGGATAGCTTTGGGTAGCAATGCCACGGGGATGGGTAGACCTAAATTGACATTAGATGCTGTGGTGCGCAATGATATGAGTATAGTAGGTTTGTGTGAACAAGTTGCCCTTGACAGAGCTCAATGGAGGAAAAGGATTCATGTAGCCGACTCCAAGTGATTGGGACTTAAGGCGCGGTTTGGTTATAATCTTTTAATGCCTTTATGTAATACTTGTTTATTGAACTTCCTACATGTAAGAGCACCAAAACAAAGAATTCTTCCAATCCATGTTAAAGGTTGTGAGTGCATACTTTGCATTGGCTGTCTAAAGGATACAACTGCTAAGAACAAACAAAGGCAGTAACATCTCTAGTTTTGCTGAAGTCAATGTTGACCCTTGATGTTAGCTTATTGTATGTTGAATGGATTGATGGACTGAGGTTCGTGCATCTAATGGTGGTATGTTTTTAAAAATCAGATGCATCTAATTTTCAAGTCTATGGCCACAAGGACATGTTTAAATATCCAGAGTTTGTGTAGATGAGTAAATTAATTTGTAGAGTAAGATGATGCTTTATGTGGCATAGCATTAAGCCATTAAGCATGTGCCCTTTGCACAATTTGAAGCAATTGTGCAGAAAACCTGCTACATTCACAAAGTTCTATAAATAATTATTTAGTAGCACTGAACTACTTGATGTTTGTGCTGACATGTTGGGCATCTCTACTGCATCTTTGCATAATGTCGTTTGCTTGACACGGGTTTGTCTGCAAGAGCCTTTATAGGATCCTAGGGTGGAATTGGAAATTAATTCGTCTTTCTTCTCGATGGTTTTACTTGACTGTCTTCAGCAAGTTGTTCAGGAGAGTTGATGCTTTTTTGATTGGCACCCCTGCCGTCTCTGCCACAATTCCTTCATTAACCTTGATGTTTTTAGGAATCCAAGTTCAAGTTGTATGGGCTACAACATTTGATCTGAGTTTTTTGCACTTGAAACTGATGAAATTTGGGGACATACTTCAAACATTAGATTTTTTGTCATGCTTTCTCTTTTGCCATCTTCGTTCTTATTCTAGTGTAATGGTTTCATGTCTCTGGAACTTTGAGCATCTTGGAAGAATAATTTAGTGACAGCCTACAATTCTTTCCATACATTACTCTATTGAAGCTTTCTAACAAATATCTGTTGTATCACGTATGATGTTTTGTTTTGTCCTACTATATGATGTTTTTTTCCTTAATCACAGCTAACGTCGTGATGATTTCCCAGAGGGATGCAGAGAAGTGGTATAAGAGGCTCGTTAAGCTGAAGGCAACAAACCGTACTCACAAAAGGTTTGGGCGTGATGGCTTTCTGGGACTGTTTGGACGCAAGGTTGATCTTTTGGATCACTATGGAAAGAAGCTACAAGATAAAGAAGACAATGTGCGAATGGAGCAATCTTCAGCGGTGGAAAAGGTGTGTGCATGCCTTGAGTTATCATTTATATCCTCTTAAGTTAGGAGTCTAGAGTCAAATCCAATAGCAGCATGGATATGATTTTTTATGATTTTCCAGGTTAGTGATCTTTTCCCGGTGGCCTATATGTTTAGCCAAATGATGCAATACTGTAGCCTATATTTCAAGTAGATGATGTAGCACAATTATTACCCGCCCCCCAAAATACCCATACTTGGTTCCGTGACTTTCGTCTATGGAGCCTAAAACTTCACCCTAGCACATCAACCATGGTGTGGCAGTAAGTCGGCAAATCTGTGTGCTTGTGTTGTATTGATTTACTATGTTTTATAAGTCTGTAGAATTTACATTGTATTGCCCATAAAAATCAGCTCAGTCTGTCTTTGTGCTGTTTTTGCTGGCATGAGAAACATTTTAGACACCAACCCAGAGTTCTTAGGTCGTGTCTTGGATGTATCCCCGTTAATAGCAAGGGAAACAATGCCTCGACAAGTTGTCGATTGATCACAGGTTCATGAAACCTATAACACGCACTCCCAAACCTCACCCAACCTTCAAAAGGGGTTTCCTCAAGACCAACTGTTGACTCCTTTCAATGTGCTTTGCGATTTTTGCGGGTTGCTTACAACATTGTTGTTAAAACATGATATGTGTGTCTTGTTGGAATACTAGTATATTTGTATACTAGTATATTGTGTTTAGTCCCACATTGCTTAATTACATTGTGTAACGAACTATCTCCTTATATAAATGAATGGTTATGTGTGAAGGTTAATTAATACCTTACACACATTTTCCTCTCCAAACAACATGGTATCAGAGCGGGTTCTTAACCCCAATTGTAAATCACCCTTAAAACCCTAATCCCACTAAAGCCGGCAGCCACCCACCTTCGGCCATCCTCACCCACCACCTTCAGCCTTTGACAGTCCGAAATCCACCTTCTACCCTTGAAAACCTAGCCCCCAACCCTCGAAATCCTAGCTTCCATCCTCGCCGCCATCTCTCCCACAGCCGTCGACCCCCGCCATCGACCCTCGCCGCTCGTACCCGAGCCCCAGCCGGCCCTCCTCCATTCACCCCCGACGCCTTTAACCCAGTAAACCCCTACCACCTAGCCCACCCAGACAGCACCCAATGCTCGGCGACCACTGCCGCCCGTTGCCCAGCCTCTGGCAACCCTCGCCGCCCGTCGCCCAGCCTCCGGCGACCCTCGCCTCCCGTCGCCAGTCTTCGGCGACCTCTCTGGTACTCTTCTGGCTGCTATTTCTGTGCTCTGTTGTCGCTTTTGTGGTCTGATCTGCTCTTGTTAAGTTAATACGTGGTCTGATCTCTATTCCATGTTGCTGTACGTTGGGTATTCCAGTTGTGAATTCATGAATTAGTTCTTATCCTCATGATTTGGGGTTTTGTTGCTGCTGTTACTATTCGGAATCTTTTATTTCAGCCTCTGTTTGATCTCATGTGCTGATGTTCTCGTCTTCTTACTGCTCTTGTTCACCGGTAATCGTGCCATATTGATGTTCGTGGCTGCCTTTGTGTTCTTGGTTTAATTTCTTGTTGTTTGCTCCGTCTTTTTGGTTACTTGATATATTTGACATAGGTTCCGGCACCGCATCTCTTTCTAGTTCTCTATCTGCAGGTAGTACTGTGACTTCCGCTGTTAGTCGTTCTTCTTGGTCTCGTGAGAGGTTATCTATTACCTCCACCTTGTTGAATGGTCGAAATTATGCTGTTTGGGCTAAGGCTGTTGAGGTCTATTATGTGGGGGAATCAGAATACCATTACCTTACTGATGACCCTCCCGCGGCGACTGCCGCCTCATATGGTGCTTGGGTTCCTGTAGATGCTAAGATTCGTGTTGAGCTTTGGAATAGTATGGAGGAAAGTATTAAGAATACTCTGGTTTTCTTATCTACTGCGAAAAAAGTATGGATGAAGGTTAAGGAGACGTTTTCTGGGGCCGATAATCTCCGCCGGACTTATGCTCTTCATCAACAGTTCTTTTCTTTTGAACTTGGCAGCTTATCCTTAGAGGAGTATTATGCCAAGTTTTGTGGTGTTTGTGAGGAGCTCAACACTTGTGAGCCCATTTCTTCTGATATTCAGGTTATGGAGCGTCAGCGTGAGCGCTTGCAGGTGGCTCGTTTTCTGTTTGGGTTACCTTCGCCGACCTATGATTCTATCCGGTCTAATCTTTTGGGTGATAGAGATTTACCTTCTTTCAGTGAGGTGTTCAGTTGCGTTCGCCAGGCCTCTGTTCCTGACCCCAGTGCTGTTGATTTGACCCCTGCTGCTCGCTCGGCTTTGGTTACCACGGTTCCTCGTGGTGGTACTTCTTATCGTGGTTTTGAATGTGGTGGTCGCGAGTCAGGGGGAGGCAGTCGTGGATTTGGCTGTGATTTTGGTAGTAGTGGTCGTGGTCGTAATTCTGGTTATAGTAGTCGTGCCCGTGGTCGTGGATCTCGTTCCTGCACCTATTGCCATGGTACTAATCATACGGTTGACTTTTGTTGGATTCTTCATGGCCGCCCATTTGCTCATCAGGTTACCGTTTCTGAGGATGATGGCTCTGTGTCTGTACCCAGCCTCGTCCCACGCGTTGTTACAATTCCAGAGGATGAGTACCATCGCCTGCTTTCCCAGCCACTTTCTCATGTGCCCTCCTCCTCCACTGCTACGTTCGCTCAGAAAGGCTCCACCTTTGCTGGCCTAGCCTCTAATTCTCCTTGGGTTATTGATTCTGGTGCTACCGATCATATGATAGGTCACTCCATCCACCTCTCTGGTTCTCGTCCTCTTGTGCAGCCCTCTCGTGTCACCTTGGCTGATGGTTCCTCTTCTGACATTGTTGGTTTGGGTTTTGTTATTTTCCAGTCTTTGCTTACCTTAGACTCTGTTTTACATGTTTCTCGTTTTCCCCATGGTCTTATGTCTGTTAGTAAACTTACCCAATCCTTAAATTGTTCGGTTACATTCTTTCCTGTTTATTGTCTATTTCAGGATCTCCAGACGGGAAGCAGATTGGTGGCGGTGTTGAGCGTGGTGGTCTATACTATTTTGACACTGGCGAACCTTCTACCTCTGTTGCTCTTCAGGCTTCCGTATCTCCCTATGAACATCACTGCTGTCTTGGTCATCCCTCCCTTCGGACTCTCAAATAGTTAGTTCCGTCGTGTCGTAGTCTTCAGTCTTTGCCATGTGAAGTCTGTGAGTTCAGTAAACACCATCGTGTTTCTTTTTCACCTAGAGTAGAGAGTCGTGTGTCTCGTCTTTTTCATTTAGTTCACTCTGATATTTGGGGTCCTGTGCGTGTTCCATCACGTGGTGGTTTTTAGTATTTTATTATTTTTGTGGATGACTATTCTAGGCTTACTTATGTTTATCTCATGAAAAATTGGTCAGACTTGTACTCCATTTTCAAATCTTTTTATATGAAAATAAACTCAGTTTGATGTTTCTCTTCGTATTTTTTGTTCTGATAATGCTGGTGAATATTTCTATAATGTTTTGACTACCTTTTTTGATGAGCATGGTATTTTTCATCAATCTTTGTGTTCTCGCACTCCCCAATAGAATGGGGTTGCAGAACACAAGATACGTCATTTGACAGAGGTTGCTCGAGCCCTTTTAATCCAGAGGACGGTTCCCAAATCCTTTTGGGGCAACGCCGTCCTTACTGCGGTTATCTCGTGAATCACATGCCCTCTCGCGTTCTTGGGGGCCAGATTCCCTATAGTATTTTGCACCCTGGTTGTTCTTTATATTCTTTACCTCTTAAATTTTTGGGTGCACATGTTATGTTCATGCCCTTGATCCCGGCCACGATAAACTTGATCCACGTTCTATCAAGTGTGTTTTCCTGGGATACTCTCGGACTCAAAAATGTTATAAGTGTTATTCTCCCACTCTGCATCGCGAGTTTGTCTGTGCTGATGTTACGTTTCATGAGTCATTACCCTATTTCCCGACTTTACCTCATGCAGATCAGTCTGAGAATATGCATATTTTGGTTCCTTCTGGGCAACCTCAAAATCAGCACCCCCGATGCAGGTATATGTTCGCCGTGCCAAAGCTGTACCACCACCGCTGAGCCTTCTCCTCCGTTGTGAGATCCGAGTCCACTTCCTTTGGCCCCTGCTGCTCCACCTTCTCCTCCTATTGCTCTTCGTAAAGGTATTCGCACGTGCACTATCTCTCATCCTATTGCTAAATTTGTATCTTATGATCATTTGTCCCCGTCCCTTCGTGCTTTTACTGCCTCTGTTTCCTCTGTCTTTGTTCCTAAAACTGTTCAGGAGGCCTTGTCTATTTCTGAGTGGCGGACAGCTATGGAAGGAGATCTCTGCCCTCCATTATAATGGAACTTGGGAGTTGGTTCCTCTACCCTTTGGAAAATCCGCTATGGGGTGCCGCTGGGTATTCACCGTGAAATATCATCCTGATGGGTCTGTTGAGCGTTACAAAGCTCGCCTTGTTGCTAAAGGCTACACCCGGACTTATGGTGTTGACTATGCTGAAACCTTTTCCCCGGTTGCGAGGCTTGGTTCTGTCCGGCTCCTTATTTCTCTTGCAGCCAATCTTGGCTGGCCCTTATTTCAATTGGATATCAAGAATGCTTTCTTACATGGCGACCTTCTTGAGGAAGTTTATATGGCGCAACCACCTGGGTTTGTTGCTCAAGGGGAATGTTCTCAGGTATGTCGTCTTCGTAAAGCTCTTTACGGGCTTAAACAGTCTCCCAGGGCTTGGTTTGGCAAGTTCAGGGAGGCAGTTTTAAAATTTGTTATGAGTTGATGTCAGTCTGATCATTCTATTTTCTCTCTTACATCTACTCGAGGCAAAGTGTTATTGATTGTGTATGTCGATGATATTATTATTACAGGTGACGACCAGAAAGGTATTGATGCGTTGAAGGTCTTTCTGCAGAGTCAATTTCATACTAAAGACTTGGGTAGATTGCGATATTTTTTAGGTATTGAGGTGGCATGATCTAAAGATGGTATTACCGTATTAGTTTATCGCCGAGGAAATATATGCTGGATATCTTAGATGAGATTGGTTTGTTGGAGGCAAAACCTGTCGATACCCCTGTGGATCCCAATGTCAAACTATGCATTGATCAGGGGGAGGCACTGTCTAGTCCTGATCAATATCGTCGTTTGGTTGGTAAACTGAATTATCTCACTATTACACGTCCTAATATTTCATTTGCAGTGAGTATTGTGAGTCAGTTTATGTCTGCTCCTCGTTTGCCACATTGGGAGGCTGTTCTTAGAATTGTCAAGTATCTCAAGTCTCATCCTGGACGTGGTCTATTTTATAAAGCTAATGGTCATTTGCGTATTGAGGCCTTCACTGATTCTGATTGGGCAGGAGGCCCATCTGAGTCAACCACTGGATATTGTGTTTTTCTTGGTGGCAATCTTGTTAATTGGAAGAGTAAGAAACAGACCGTGGTTGCACGGTCTAGTGCAGAGGCAGAATATAGAGCCATGGCTCACACCACATGTGAGATTGTGTGGGTGCGATATTTTCTTGAGGAGATAGGATTCAATGTGAAATTGCCTATGAATTTGTATAGTGATAACCAAGCAGCAATTCACATTGCATCCAACCCTGTATTTCATGAGCGGACTAAGCATATCGAAGTTGATTGTCATCTGGTGCGAGAGAAGTTGACTGATGGTGTTATAGCAACTCCATTCGTGTCTACGAGTGTTCAATTGGCTGACATATTCACCAAGTCACTGTTTAAGCCCCGGTTGGAGATGTTATGTGACAAGTTGGGTTTGTGTGATATCTATTTCCCAGCTTGAGGGGGAGTGTTGGAATACTAGTATATTTGTAGACTAGTATATTGTGTTTAGTCCCACATTGCTTAATTACATTGTGTAACGAACTATCTCCTTATATAAATAAATGGTTATGTGTGAAGGTTAATTAATACCTTACACACCTTTTCCTCTCCAAACAACTACTGAAACCTGGGACCCCAAAGCGGCCTATTCTTGGCCTTCCCCAGGGCTGGTCCTGCCCAAGGATAACAACATATGTTCTTGGAAGCAATGAAAGCAATTTCACGCAGTTTTGTCACGAGTCTTAAGGCACTTTTTTGATCTTAGTGGGATTTTAATTGCATAACGGTTTTGAGTGCACACTAGTGTTTGTAATCACCAACACGGACATGCGACACGACATGGCCACACCGACACAAATTTTCAGAAAATGGAGGACACAACACGGGTGGAAAACATTATTATTATTTTGTTTTAATACATATTTATACATTACAATGTAGATCTTTTCATAAGAGTTCCAAAGAACACAAACCCCAAACTTATTTTCCATATTTCCACAATTCATGTATGTACATTACATCCTTTAAATTTGCATTACATCAATCTAAGTGTTATGCAACAGTAAGGGTCCGAACAAAAGTGTTGTTCCATTTGTCATTAGAACCTATTCACCATCATCCGTTAGTCCTTTTCTATTTTTTGAAATACTCCATTAGTCTCTTTTGTGAGAGAGAGGGGGGGGGGGGGGGGGGGGTGGGGAGAGATGACGGCTCGGTGAGGAGAGTGACAGCTAGTGAGGAGTGAGTTACCTGATCCGTGAACATGTCGTACAATGACTATCATGCTTGCCTCCCTCTAAATTTTTTTGATTGTTAAAGCTTTACCCACTAAAAACTTTTGATTATTAATGTTTCACTCCACTTAAGAAGTTTCTATAATTGCATTTTTATCCTGAAGTGTCCTTGGAGTGTTAGCCTGTGTCAGGAGAGTGAACTGGACAGTGTAGACACCCAAAACTGGGTTCTAGATTAGTTTACTTACGGTATTTGATTCCCCAATGATGAAATGGATCAAAGAACACTCTGGGAATATTAATGAGATTGAGCTTTCAACGTTTGATCCCCTCTTAAACCCAGCCAAATTCAAAAGCCAGAACACCTGACTTGCATGTGTGGGTTCGTACCTAGCGCACGCTGGTCCATGTGCCAGGTGTTGTTCAATGGTCAAAGTTTGACCACTAACCAGCACAGTGTTACTTGGACCTGTGCGCGCAGGTCATCTACATGCGCGCACTTTTTCTAGCCGGATTTTGCCATCATCAGGGGTCTATTACACCCCATAGGGTCTCCGAGTTGTCTGAACAGTGCTTCGGATAGGGGATGGTCCCCCCTCATCACCTTTCCTCCTCTCATTTACGAGAGGAGACTTTGTGGCCAAGCCAAGACCAGCCATTGCATGGCTGGTGTAAGCTCCCGTCTTCATCCCCGTCCCTATATATACCCCCATGCTCATTCTTCCAAGGGGTTACTAAGTTGCAAACCTTGTCCTCTCCCATACACACCAAGAGCATACAAACAAGCCCTAAGGATTAAGAAGCAAGTTACAAAAACCTTGTTACTTCATCTTGCAAACACACAACCATCCACCATCCAATCTACAACTCAAGCTCAAAGCTCAATCCACCTTTCAAACCCCAAAAAACCAAAGGTATAACACCTTTGTACTGTTTTCTGTTCTAATCCTGAGGGGGGCTAGCAGGGTTAAGGCTGGTAATCAATAACGCTGGCATGGTTTCAAAAACCGTAGTGGCGAGCGCAAATCTCAGGCTTGGGGTCTCGTTATTTCATGTTCTTGTTTACATATACATCACCGCGTTAAAAATTAGTCTACTGCTTTCCTTTGTTAACAATGTTAGTTGTACTTAAATATTCATATTTGCTGCAATGGAATACCCCTGTGGTCTTTCTGGACATGTCTCAGAACCTAGATCATGCATAACCAAGCACTGGTTTGCGCGCGACAGTGGTTGACCCACGCGCGCAGGTCCATCTCTGACCAGTGGCTGGCCTTTGCATGGGTAACTTGGCTTTGGCCATTGTTTTTATCCCCACACAGTTTATGGGGTGCTTATCCTTTTGGTGGCCTCTGAGTCCATTCAAATTGCCCATAAACTATATATTAACTGCCAATAAACTGCGTGGTTTGTCCTGGGTGTGCATTGGTCATTTTCAGAGCCCAGAGGATTGAAAGTAGGAGCTGTGGGCTTAAGCCTACTGGCGCGCAGTAGGTTTGGCCTGAATGCAGTGACTTGATCAGTGCATGCTGGCTTCTTTCTGCGCACAACACTCCAAAATAGTGGCCTTCCTGTTTGTTTAAACTCTCACAAGAGTCTGCTTTCTTCCTATTCTAACTGTTTCAATAAGCGAGCATGCCATTTTATCACATCCTGCAAACTTGTTACAGTTTTAACCCCTTTAAACTATTCTCCCGCCCTAATTGGCTAAAAAATGATCAATGAGAAGGAATCGCAAACGTTTTACAAATGCCCGAGTAGAGACCAATCTCCGGATTGGGCTAGAGGGGTGCCTTAAAACCCTTTCCCTCTCGTAACCTGGCTCTCGAACCTCAGATATCAAGGTAATGACGGACTAGTCTACAAGCCTTTTTTCAAATCAAACAACGTAGCAAACGTTTCAAGTTCGGTTCCTTAGGTGGCGGACCTTCAAACCCAAGTGGCGAATTTGAATTAAGCGTTTCGCCACGCACTAAAAAGGGGTGCGCCCAAAGCGATTTTTAGGGCATGTGCCCACAAACAGTTTGAAAGGGAGTGTCGGAAACCTGTCTGTGCTACATCTGTAATCCTACATTCGTCTACTCGTTCAATTTTATACTTGTAGTGTGTCCTCTGTATTTGTTTTCCTGACATGACTGAATAGCTTCTCACCATGCAAATTTCAATATGCATCCTATCCCCTTTATGAAGTTGAATCTTATGCTAATTATAGTTTATTGGTGCATCAGCGACGTTGGTTTTGGTGGTATCTGATCTAGCTTGATATTCTGATATGTTCTTCTGATCTAATAGGAAGTTCCAGCTGCCTTTGTGTCTTTCAAGTCACGTTATGGTGCGGCTGCAGCAGTGCATATTGAACAAGGGGTCAATCCGATAGAGTGGGTTACTGAGCTAGCCCCTGAGCCTCATGATGTTCACTGGCCTTTCTTTTCTGCATCATTCTTAAGAAGGTGGATTTGCAAGATCATGGTTATCATCGCGTGTATTGTTCTGACAGTTCTGTTCCTTATTCCAGTTGTGATAGTGCAAGGTCTTACTAATCTGGATCAGTTGGAGACCTGGTTCCCCTTTCTGAGCAGCCTACTTAGTATGTAAGTTTTAATATCCACATGTATTGGCTTGTGTAAATTTGATTTTCTGTAGGATCGAGAATATGCAAACATCTTTTAACACTTTCTGCCTTCCAATATTTGCACTTAGGGTTATCAGTATTTGCCACAGAACAGTCGCAAACAAGGTGGATTATATCATGTAACTGTCCTCTACTAGATACATATTTGGAGTAATGGACAGGATGCACTTCCATGTTTTCACTTTCTCTGTGTCTCTCTTTGAGGCCCGGAGCATAGAGTTGTTTTTGTGGGTGATATCGGTATTGGAAAGATGATGGAAAGAAGGTTGGTAAATTGGAGGAGGGATTATCCTTCAATTGACAGGCTCACAGTTGTGTAAAATAAGTTTTTCAGTCTAACCCAATGACTATATCTCGTTTCACAGTTGCATGTTTGTGGTGAGGTCCCTTGCGAGAAGCTCTGGAGGGGAGCTTTTGTGGATGTTTGCCTGCAGATTGGAGAGTTTGTGGAGGTGGTGTTAGGCAGGAATTATGGGAGTGAGTTGGGAATTGTTCTGTAAAGAATGTTATTGCTTGTGAAAAATTTCTGAAATTCTTGAGTGACTGAAAATTTGCAAAGAATTGGATTTGGAGACCATTGTCTCTTGGGAGAATCTGGTGAATTATACGTAATTATGGTGACCAAAGGGCTTGACTGAGGGAGTATGTCCAGTTTGTCGGCTTAATAACATATATGCATATATGTTCACACATATATGCTTATGTAGAAGGAATATCAATACCTCCAATAGCATCTTATCTGCTAGAAATAATAGAAGTAGCTGCTTAAGCATACCTATACCCAGAAGCTATGAAGCACCAACAATGGCATGTCCACTAAGTTTATTTAATTTCTTAAGGGGGACATGGCAGGGACACTGGGGGACAAGAAGGGGTCACGGGAGGGACACATATAGGGACGCGACAGGGGTTAAATATGCAGTTTTTGAAAATATTTTGGGGTAAAAGTCTACGCGTATATGATGATTGTTTATAAATATTACGCGTCATGCTTCTACGTATAGCTATGTTTCTACTGGTATAAAATAAATTTAATTTAATTACTTATTTATTTTTGCCATCTCCCCTGTCGTGTATGTGTCCCCATCTTTTAGAAATCCCGTGTCCGTGTCTGTCCGTGTACATAGGCCAGCAGCAACCATAGTTCTCTTATCCAGATTGATACCAATAACTTATTGTCTGGTGTTGAGGAACGAGACCTATTATGCTAAAAAAACCATGACAACTCACTCCTAATGCTAAAAAAAAATAGGACACAATATGGAAGAGATACATCTAGCAACATATTTCTCTATGTGGCCATGAAAATAGTACCTAATTGATATTTTTTACTTAGAATACATTATAGTCAAGAATAGCTATGTAGTTAGAAATAATTTTACATCCTATATACTTGAAAGGACCAATAACTCCTTGTGAATATATTAGCATCAACAAATTAGAATTGAGTTTTGGAATTCCTAAAATTTAACATTTTAAATTGGGTGGAGATCGTTATTGTTTTTTTCAGTTATATCAAAAGGAAATGTTGTATTTTATGAGTCCCCAAGTGTCCGAACCTAAGTCTCAAGTTTGCCGTGCGGGGGCGGGGGTGAATGCGAGATCATCCATTTTTAAAGTAAGTGAGGTTTAGAGAACTTGAGTGTTCTGTTATTCAATTATAATTTTACGTAACAAAGACTAAGATAGTTTTATCATAATTCCTTAGTTCATTTATATAATTGATTATGTTTTATATAATCATTCCATACTGTTTTGTATGTGCAATGTTGTTTGTTTACCATTACAAAAGATTAATAACTTAGAGTTGTCGGTTACCACGTACATGATGTCTCTCTGTTAGCTCATTGGTCTTTGGGTTGGAGTGGGGCTGGGGTTTCTAGTTCAACACCTGCACGTAACATTTTTGCTGGAAAGAGCTCTCAAACTGCCAATCAGCTACAAGATGCGAGCAATGAGAAATAAGTTTGCAAATAACAGCTGCTTCCGCACGGAGGACATGGTTCGCGCCCTAGTCTGCGATTTGGCAACCTTGACTCATGAATTGTGTGGCATAGGTCCAAACTCTATCTGGTTCTGAAAGGCAAACGCCAAACAAAATAGGAGGGTACGTGTAGACAAGCGTCACACAAGGTAAGAGTGTCGTGTCGTACACGTGTCTGACATGGCACACCACCTTAGAAGTGTCCTTGCTTCCTGGGGAATTTGTGATGTATTAAGACTGGCACTCAAGAGGAAAAAGAGAGCACCCAATAGAAGAGCGCTCAAGGAAAAGGACGTTTACATAGTGAAATTATAAGAAGTTATGTGGAGTACTTATCCTTTAAGTGTCTTGTATTAGGCACATTATCGCCCCATGTTTTATGGTTTTGTTTTGTTTTTTCCAGCTTAGGAGAAAGACCAAAGGAATGTAAAATATCAGAATGTCTTGAAAGATGTTTTTTTCTGAAATTATCTTAAAAGATGTTTCGAATGAGGAAATTTTGGATTAGCATTGCATGTGAGCAAATGCAAAAGTTCGTTCCTATATGCTTAATGTGGTCGAAAACTGAAGTTAAGCTCACTTAGCCAATATTTGAAATTTTTTTTTTTTTGAGCAATTACATCTTATACGAGTCTGTACTAACGACTAAAACAAGAGATTTTGTCATGTACAGAACATTCGTCAGTGAAGTGATTACAGGCTATCTTCCTAGTCTTATTCTTCAGATGTTCCAACGGTTTGTGCCCCCCGTTATGATAATGCTTTCTTCCGTGCAAGGTTATAATGCACTCAGTCAGATTCAGAAAAGTGCATGTTTTAAATATTTGTGGTTTACCATATGGAACATATTCTTCGCAAATGTACTGTCCGGATCAGCTCTTTACCAGGTTAATGTCTTCCTTGAGCCCAAGGAAATTCCTCTTGTATTAGCTGAAGCCGTTCCAGCACAGGTGAAAATATTTCTATTACTCAATTGAACATTTTTGAAGTCAATCTGTGGTTCCTGTACAATCTGTGAATATTGATTGCATATCTTGTATATTCCGCTCAATGTACATTGGTTAATATCTGAACCTTGAGGTGTACTTAGTATTTTCCAACACAGTCAAGATGTGTGTCTGTAGAACCAAATCCACCTAGTTTTCAAATGATCCAACCAAATGTATTCCACGTTCAAGTTTGGATGTATTTAAAAAAATTTACTTGTCCCCCTTTGTTCGAAATCCCCATATGTGAGAACAGCATCGCCTTAAAACACACACTATACATGAAGAACAGTGAATTCAACGCTTTACAAGCTCTGTGGAATGCAAGGATGAAGTTGAATTCTTTGGCATGCCTAAATGTTCTCTTACAATTTGTTTATTGCAGTTTAATAAGCACCAATTTGTAAACGTGGGTACACAAGTTAGTCGGTTTATATATTATTTACTTATGCTTTTGGAAGAGTGTACATTTTGGATAATTTTCCTGACAGCTATACCTCTTGGATCTTCATTTTGTCTAAACTGTAAAATACTCCCTTCTGGAGATCCAACCAAAGTGAGAAGATAAGAGTAAAAGAGGGCAAAGAGTTTTTGAAGTTCAATTCTTACATTTAAAGGCATTTGAGTTTCATTCTTCCAATAGTAGTTGACGAAATTGTGTTGATTTTGTTCTATGATACATGGAATCTGGTATCGGTGTTGGGTGCGGATATGTGTCTAAATGTTCAAATTCATGTAAGTCCCATGTCAAGGACACCTGGACATGATAAAATAGTTATTTCTTTTGTTTGCTTGGGCAAATGGTGTTTCCAAGGTGTCATAGAGCATTTCATGCACATAATGTGAGTTATAGCATGAGTTCTATACTGACTTGTATTCCTATTTACTATTATGTTGGGCGAATATCCAACTAAAATAATGGTGCATCTCATACCCTTACTCAAGTGTCAGTTGTCCAGCATGAGTGTTACAGTGTCATTGGAGATAATGGTATCAGTTCGCATCAGGTGCAGTCTGATACTTCAAGTGCAATGCCTGTCCCTTGTTGCGATGGAGGGTGACATTTCCTTTGATGGAGTCTTTATAGCTTCCGACCCAAAGATTCTTTCTTCATGAGTCTGTAAAATTCAAGGGATGTGGCACGTCTCTGAGTGAAGTAGAAAAGGGTTGTGTAGTGGATGTACTTAAAGTTGAAGTTCAAGACGCATTGGTTTGTTGTGTGTTATCGGTAATGCTGGTTTGAGACAAGGGTCCAGACTCCAGACAGTGAACTGATGTTGACAAGTTGCATTGTAATTTCGACAAATAACAATGTGGATCTTTTTGGCAGAAAGATCCATTTAGAGATGGTAGATACATAGAGCATAAACACTTGTTATTAATCATCCTTTTTATGAGTTTCTAGCAAAAAATCCAAAGATTCTTTCTTTCTGAGTCGAGATTATTCAGAGGATGTGCTGCCTCTCTGAGTGATGCAGAGAAGGGTTTTAGAGTTGATGTCCTATAATACGAAGTCCAAGACGCATTGGTGTGTTGTGTGCTGTTGACAATGCTAGATTGAGACAGAGTCCAGATAACGGACTGATGTTGATGCATTGCATTGTAGGTTGGTCAAATAACAATGCGGATCTTTTTGGCAGAAAGATCCATTTAGAGATATACGTAAAGCATAAAAGCACTTGTTATTAATCATCCTTGTTATGAGCTTCTAGCGAAACAGCCCCCTTTTTTTAAAACCCAACCCTTTCCCTTGCAGTGCCTGGATTTCATTGTAACTTTGAGGATATGATTCGGATGTTATTTTTACTTGTCTAAACCAAAAGAAAATGGAAATCTGATGCTGATGCTATTTTTGTTGCAGGCATCCTTCTTCATTGCATATGTTGTGACATCTGGCTGGACCAGTACAGGTTCGGAACTCTTTAGGCTGTTTCCCCTCATCTCTAGCTTTATGCAAAAGAAGTTTGCAGGAAAAGATGACGATGATTTTGAGGTGCCTTCAGTTCCTTACCACGGACAAATTCCGAAGATCGTATTTTTTGGACTTCTTGGTGTAACATACTTTTTCCTGGCACCCCTAATTCTGCCATTCCTCTTGGTTTACTATTGTCTAGGCTACATTGTCTTCCGTAACCAGGTTTGTCGGACTTGGATCCATTTGTCTTGCTCTATTGGATTAGTGAGTATACTATTTTGTGTTTAAATGTGAATGAAAGGAGGTCTCTCGAATTGGAAAATGTTCAGTTTGCTCTTCTGTCTGCATTGGAACACTTGCTGACACATATCTTTATTGGATCATCAATCTTAGTCCACTTTTTAAGTATATTGTATGTTTCATATTATTTGTAGGTAGTGCTAATTCCTCATTCTTTCCAGTCAGCTCGCTTCTTAGATTGTGGTTATTGGAATACCAGAAAATTAAAGGCTGTAATCGACCTTGAAAGTTCATGAAATGCACCAAGAGTTTGCTGTCATGAACTAGAAATTGTGTTGCACGTACCTTGGTTTTCTGTATTTTATGGTATTATCATCCTATACTAATATTGCTGATATGGAGCATCTGTTGCATGAGATGATGATATGACTTTCAGATGATAGACCCGGGCGCAGATACCAGGTGGGGTACATATCTCGGTGTCTGATTCATCATAGTCATTCGTAGGACATGTAGACGCGGAAAAATATCCATATGTTGTTAGTTATGCTATGCAAAGAGTAAAATCTTGTTATGAACGTGTCTGAGAGCAGTTCATGCACATTGTTGGAGTTTCATGTCTAATAATACAACAACTTTTAGTTCTTGGTGTTCTTTCTGGTAAATGTCATATTACACATGTCAGCCACAAATCCCATGCGCTTACCTAAGTGTCTGGGTTCAACATGGGTACTTGCTACTTTCAGAAAAGTCCTTTATTTAACACAAGTATCGATTTGTTTGTATCAAGATGTATCCGATTTTTTAGAACGTGTCTGCAAGCAATTCATGCACATTTTAGGAATTTCATGACTAGTTATATGAAAATACTTTTATAACTAGGTATTGTTTTGGTGAATGTCCTATTACAAGTGTCAGACACTAACCTCAAACCCTTGCCATAAGTGTCGAGTATCCAGCATGGGTTCATGCGACATTTGGATGAGCCCATTTAACATAGGTATCAGTGTGTCAGTATTAAGTTGTATCCATGTAGTGTGTTCGCTTCATGGATTAGGCTGATCTATCGCCTGGATGCCGTCCTGAATTTCTTAGTGTGGTCCACGTGCTGACTTGCCATATGGGGTGTTACTGGACCTATACTAACATTATGATTTTAACCTTTTTCTTTCCTTCCTCCCACCCTGCGTCCCTTGAATTTTTTTTATTTTTTTTGGTTATAAACTTTCATGACCTTTTAGGATTCATGCGTCCATGTTTCAGTTTTTGAACTATTTTTCAGAATTATAGGTGGACAAGTTGATTTTCCATGATCATCTAAGCTGTCATGAAGATCTTTAAGAATGTTTTCTGTTTTTAATTTCTCACAATGTTGAACTAGGTAAATGATGTTTACATTGTGACATTGTTCAGCATATTTCTTGTGCAGCTATTGAATGTTTATGCACCCAAATTCGAGACTGGCGGAACGTTTTGGCCAATAGTGCATGGTTCAATGATATTTTCGTTGGTGTTGATGCATATTATTGCCATTGGAATATTCGGGCTGAAGGAACTTCCCCTAGCTTCCATCTTTTGTGTTCCTCTTCCATTTCTCACTCTCCTTTTCCATGACTATTGCCAGAAGCGGTTTCTACCCATTTTCAAGGCTTACCCTGCTGAGGTACATTTTGACAGATTACCTAGTGTCTTTTCATCCTCCATAGTCTACTTGACCTGCAACTGATGTGGAAGGACATTATGTATACTACACTTAATGACGTCGAAATTGAGAAGAATAGAAAATAGGATAAGTTGCATGTATTCTACGGATTACTGTCTTCCACTTGTATTATTTCTGTCTCGCCAAAATAAGCTTGAGCATTCTGTGGGCCATGCAGTGTTTGATAAAGAAAGACCACGGCGATCAGAATGATCCTTCAATGCCCGAGTTCCTTGACAAATTAGTTACTGCATATCGTGATCCAGCTCTGATGCCTATCAACTATTCTGGAAGAAGTGATGGTCATGATTCTCTCCTTCAACATGCCGCTGAGGTTTGAAGTTGGAAGGTAATGTTGGTAACTCTAAAACAGAATGTTTGTTTGCATGTAGTGTGTTTGGCTATGTTGGGTCCTGTACAGTATCACATCTTCTTCGTCGTCTTCGTATAATGATCATCTAAATCTCAATAGGGATTATCACTGTTGTATTATGTTGTTTTTGTATGTTTCAACCTTAATGGATGGTAGTGTCATAGTGGTTTCTTGGTTTTCGCCCAGTGTTTTTGTAGTTTTGAATATTTGTTTTAGTTTGCACTTACCTTCTGTCAATGGTTTTACTATGATGAGATTCTTCATTTATATGCTGTTCTCATAGACGAACAGAAGCTGTAGAAAATGTAGTCTCTCTCTCTCTCTCTCTCTCTCTCTCTCTCTCTCTCTGTGGCATACTATGATACTTGATACCATTATTACTTGTCAGTAATACAATGATAAAACAAATAAAAATGCTTAAAATCATTAAGCCACCCTACATTGGCAAAATGTAGACTCTAAAACTGAGAATGGAAGTTAATGAGATACGAAATATACTAAGAATGTCATTGTTTGCTAGTGCGAGAATATGATGAAAATTAGAAATCCCTGGGGATTCATATGGGAGTGTTTTCTCATCACACCAATCGCCATGTATACATGGATATATGTGGTACAATTATTGTCAGTAAGTGACGTATATATGACTAAAGGCATGCATCCGTGCTCCTGTATACTATGAAAATTTTCTTGGTAATCATAATCTCGTGCCAGTTATAAATACAAGTTCTGTGATTCTCTAAGTGGTAGTGGTCATAAACTGTTACTGAAAATATTCATGTGTCATATGGTGCTAAATGACATTGCATATTCAAAAGTCAAAAGGTGATTTGGCATTTTTTTAATTTGGATTTTGAAGCAGAAGATTATGAATATCATTCAAGTACTTGAATTATGTCATGAAAGTGTAGTTTAAAACAAAGCTTTGAAGATTTGCCCACACAACTGTGCATCAATATGATGTTTACTCGAATGATAGATATGATATGCAAGGCAAAATCAGAGCCTTAAACCAGTTAACCGGCTTACACATTCAACTCTCTGTCTCTGTTGTTTAGAACACATTGTTCTGGTCGGAGATTATTTTATTTACAACATATCATTAGGCTACGGGCTGGAATGGGAAAGGTGACAATGAGAATGATGAACGGATTTGGGTTACACATATAGTATGATACAATGGGGTATATTTCTATAGGTTAGGATACTAATAATTTGGATGTTTCTAAAGACTGGTGGTTTTCTTTTAACAAAAGGCATTTAATGGAATGATTTGTTGCTTCATAGGAAGGCCACTTTTCAATCTGAGAGATTGGATTAGTGGCTGCTATTTGTAGAGTTTGTCTCACATTGGTTAATTATAACCTCCAAAACTAGTATATGAGCCTGGGCAGCCTCTCCACTCATTATGAATTGGTTTCGAGTTATATGCTTTAACATGGTAACAAAGTTAGGGTTTCAGAAAATTTGTTCCCCGTTGTTTGTGTCGTAAGTGTACCATTGTTTGTTATGATCTATGTGTTATGGATCGTTTGTTTACCTCTCCACATGCGAGTCGGGGGTCACACGTGTAGGGGAGCGTTGGAGTTTGTCCCACTAATTGTCTCCTCCAAAATTAGTATATGAGCCATGTCCAATTGGTTTTGAGTTGGATGCTTTAACATGGTATTAGAGCTAGGTTTTTGGAGGTATTTGGACAAGATTCTCCACGTTGTTTGTGTCTTAAGTGCACCTTGTTTCGTTGTTCATTGTGATCCCTTATGGATCCGTTGTTTATCTCTTCGCGTGTGGGTCAGGGCTCGCACATGCGGGGGAGTGTTAGAGTTTGTCCCACATTGGTTAACAGTTAACTATAACCTCCGAAATTGTATGAGTCTGGGTAGCCTCTCCACTCATTGCCAATTGGTTTCGAGTTGGATGCTTTAGCACTATTAATCAAGGAACATTGTTTTGATGTTTTGGTCATGTTGCTGTCAAGATAATTGAGGTCAAATTTTTGTACATGTAGGTTGCTTTACTTATGAAATATATATATATATGTTGCTTGGATCCTATTTATGATACATCAGTGTGAGGGAGACCTTTGGTTCACTGAAGTACTTCCAGGTGGAGGGATAAGAATAGGCCCATACCAATTCACAACTTCTTTTGCTGAAAAGTATCAGTAACCTCTTGGTTGATTTCCACTTGTCTATTTACTAGAGACACAGAGCTTTTAAAAAACAATGGTTACCGGGCCTGGTCACTGTGCGTGATCTACCTAAATATGGAAAGGGTAGAAACAGCATAAGCAGAACGTGCGTGTGTATATCTGTATCGGAATCTCCTATGTTTTTTGTCTTAAGCAATGTCACCAGGACTCTTCTTCTAAATGTATGAGTACCTGTGTTAGAACTTGGGTAAGGATATGGAATATGTCCGACACATGTAAAAGGCGACACATGAAAAAGGACATTTTAACCCAAAAAATATTGGATGGTTCAAGTGTACCGTGTAATTAGGCATATACCTCCAATTATAGGCATGAAGTGCTATGTGACACATTATAACACAATTGTCTCCTATGTTATACCAAACTTATGTTAGGAAATATAAATATATTTCCGTATCTACATGTCCTAGGGTAGAACTTAGATGAAAAAAACAAAAATACGTACGCACACACATACCGAGTCCATGTAACATAGGTCTTAATTTGTTCCTACCACATGATCCTGGAGATACTAATCGTATGGTTTGGGAGATTTGGGACACTTGAGTTGGTATCGAACTTCATATTTACGTACATAAATTCACAAATGATATGAGGTGCAGAGCCTGCAAAAGATGCAAACTATGCCCACTGTTGCTCGGTGCTGACATGGTTGCTAAAAAAAGTACATTTGCTCGTTGTAAGTTTGACCCTATCAGAAAACACTAATACCCTAACGCATTTTCTATTTATTTCTATGAGTATTTAGAGAATGCCATTTTGGCAAGACAAAATGTGAAGAATTTTGTCAAAATACTCATAAATGGGTTTGATATGAATAATATTAACACGGGTTTCTTTTGTATCACTATATGTTTAGATACTTACTGTTAGTTTTGTTTGGAGTTCATGGACCCGTAGATATAAAACGATGTAAAAACGTAAAATACTGGAAAAGTTGATCAGAAGCCGAAGCCAGCAGAAATCTTGAACTCACTGGGTTAACTCCCTGGAAATCTTATTTACTTTTATCCTCTTGCTAGCAACCATGGACTCCGAGTAAATCTGTCAAAAGTCTTCTTCTCTGCCAATGGTGTGACGCCCATGCGAATATAAACAAAAGAAGAGAAAAATAATAGTAGTTTTAAAGTTCAATGAACCCAGTCTCAGTGGAATATCAAAATGCGTTTAAGAATATACCTTTGAATTAATACTTGATAGCGTCATCATTATTGGCTTTAAACATTATCGTCTCTTGGGCATTGGAAAGACTCTTGATTTTTATCAGTAATGACATAAGCATTCGATGAAGAGCTTGTATCGTCTGGTAAACTATCCAAAGCGAAGTATTTGATTTTCTTTCTTTTCTTTTTGTTGTCGTGGGGCATGCGTTTATGGCTTTTGAGTACTTGCATTTCACGATATTGCACAGATTCTCTATGCAGAATAATGTTCCAGCTTATGACTAAGACCTATTTTGATGGGTATTGCTTTTTAAAATGACGATGATAGGTCCCAATACAAAGTATACAACCATATTATTATGTGTTTAAGTTGTGTATACTTTTCCCTTGTTGTTTATAGAAGGGCATAAAAAGTAGGTATTTGTCTATTTCTGTTTCAAAGGTCGACAGCTTAAGCATTTTATATGCCTTCTTATACGGGATTTGATTTAGGGCATGTTGTCAATTTGCTGTCATTACTCATGGTAAGGAAACTGTAAACAGTTAATCATTCTCATGTTTTGAAATTTGTTTGATATATATTTTTAATGCAACAATAAATTACAGATGAAGTGTAAATGACTTTGCTGCCCTTGTGATGGGCTCTAGGACTTGTTCCACTGGTTGTTGGTTAGGATCCTTTCTGTTGGTTCAGTTGAATACTTTAGTTTTATAGGGGTGTAATTAGTCTCTTTCAAGACATTGATGACTACTATGTTGAGTTTAAACTATTAGTTCCTTGGCACCATAGGTTAGTCATTTATAATTCACAAAACATTTCAAAATGCCATTTTTGTTGAAAGTTACATAAGAAATCAAGGGAAAAACAAGTAGGACCAGCTGAGGCTTGCATGTTTGGCTATTAAAAATGAATTAAGCCTTAAACTAATAACATAGAAGAGAAAGGAAGGCACCCTACTGTTTGGCTGGGTCAAAGTATCTCTAAGTTCGAATCGCGACAATCAAACTGGATTATCTTTGGGAAATACATCATGGGTTAGGTAGTTCTTAAGCAAGATTTTTCTTGGATCCCTAGTAGGTTGTCAAATCGCAAATCGAATCAAGAATCGGATTGACCCTTCTCCGAATCATGCATCGAATCGAATCGTGAATCGTAACGATTTGGTTCAAATTTAAATAGATTGGAAAATTAATCTATGCACCTACATTATAAAGATACAATAATCTAAGCTTTAATCAATATTGACGTTTGCTTTATATCTATGCACCTACGTAATAAAGATACAATGCAACATTGAAAAATCTAAGCTTAAATCAATATTGACAGTTGCTTTCTATTGTTAGTTGATGATCACATGGTCGTGGTTCTTAATAGGAAAGACACTAGTACGTAATATAAAATTCAAACTTAGCGTTAACACAATGAAAACTTTGTGGGCTAGTATGTATGAAACTAGCTTATATGGAGCTTTGAACCCCGCCCCAACCTATAGATTCATATTGTTCTTGCGTGAGTCGTGTACCAAATCGGGAATCAAATCGTGAAGCATACAATTAAGCATATGCACTGAGGGTTTTTATTTATTTATTGTACTTGTGTATGTAACAAGGAATGTTCCTAGTGGTTCTGGGGTACTAGGCAATTGGTACTATACTAGGCAGCTGTTGGTAATAGGCCGCCGCAATAACTGAAAGTCCACTTAGGTTTAAGAATAAGTAGATATTTATCAACCAAACAAAGCCTCGTGCAATCTTAATTCTGTTTAGGGTTTGTTGTTAAGATACTATTAGAAAGTTGAATACTTGGATGGGTGAATATTTTTCTGGTCACTCATAAGAATATGAATAATAGCTTTGATTGTGAAACTATTGTGCAACTTTGTCAGAATATTAAATCTCGCCGTCAGCAATAGAGAAGTTTTATATATTTGCGTCAACTGTGATTACGTTTCCCCTATTCATGAATATGTAATAAAAGATTCTCCTGTACATCGTTGACTTATAATCCTAGAGGCTAGAGCCCTTGAAGAAATGTAAACAAGCATTGACCCTTTCAGCTCTTCTCCCACTTGACAACATCTTCCTACCTCTCTCTCTATATATATATATACTTGTTGACAATCTAACCACCACAAAACCAAACTAAACACAATATAGAGTTATCCACAGCAGCAACAAAAAAATGCAAAGAGTTTGTTAGTTAGTGAAAGTGTCTTTCTTCTAGTTTTCCTTCTTGCCTTTGTGATTCAGCCTCTGAAATGGGTAGAAAGAGAAAGGCTAGTGAAGGAGGAGTAGAGGAGAAAGGCTCCAATGAAAGAAACTTAGCTCGGGATGAGATGGTGAATGAAGCTGCAGAGGCGGCGGCGGCGGCCATTGGGGGAGCCCGGCGAGCTCGGAAGAGATTCGTGGGGGTCCGCCAGAGGCCGTCAGGGAGGTGGGTAGCGGAGATAAAGGACACGATACAGAAAATTAGAGTTTGGTTAGGCACTTTTGACACGGCGGAAGAAGCGGCAAGGGCTTATGACGAGGCTGCGTGCTTGCTCCGTGGCGCGAATACTCGCACCAATTTCTGGCCCTCGTCGTCCTCCTCCTCTTCAACCCCTGCTCTTCCATCCAAAATCACAAATATTCTTCTCCAGAGGCTTAAAGCTAGACACAACTCTTTAGCTTCTGATTCTTCTTCTATGCCCATTAACCAAAAACAGAACAAGGTGGAGGACTATACGGATGAATTAAATGATTTTTCCGATACCCAAATCTCAGATTTCCTTACTGATCCCGAAGAAAATTTGTCCCCCTATCCTAATGAAGTGTCTAGCGAGTCTTTTGAAAAATACGAATCTCGAGATAGAATAGTAAATTGGGGTGTGGGGACACAGAATCCTGTGCCCGGTGTTACAGCAAGTATCAGGTCATTTTCAACTGAGCGAGAGAACTGTGAGGTGAGAGAAGATGTTGATTCATTTTATAAATGTAGTGAGGTAACTGAGGATTCCAGTAGTGATGGAAATATTGGAGGGGAAATGGAAGAAGAAGGGAGTGATTTAGGGGCCTTCGATTTCCAATTTGTGGATGATGTTGGATCATCGTCTAATTACTATTCTGCTTTTGCGATTGCTGAAGAGAACATAGAGCCTATGGATCAGCAGGAATTGATGACTGGAGACGAGCCGGAGATGGTTAGAGAAGCGATGAAGAGGATGAGGGAGAGGAAACTCTCATCTTTTCTTTATGCTTTGAATGGGATTAATGAGTGTCTACTGTTGAAGCTCGGCCGGAACGGGGTAAACAAGAAAGGCGAGGAGAAGATAGAGGAAACGAATTCTGGGGGAAATTTGAAGGAAGAAAAACAGGAGGAAAATGAAGGAGGGTTAACTGATGTGGAGTCTAATGCGGAGTGTGAATTGTCACTCTGGAGCTCCCTAGACCTCCCTCCAATTTGTTTTGTTAACTGAAATGTTAGAGAGTTATTATTATCTTTAATTTAGTAATTCCTTTTTGCATGGCCAAAGAGAAGTGATTTTATCTTTCATCATTTTCAATGTTCATGACTTTATAGAAATTCTCTTTTGGGGCTTATTTTCAGTTATCGTAAATAATTGCAACTTATCTGAAGATCCTTTCTAAGTGACCTTTTTATGACTAGGCACATCACTATTCCAGGGGTAAAGTTGGTGATGGCTACCAAAATTTGTGGCAAATACAGGTTCTGATTGCCTAGAAAATGCAAAGAGGGTGTTAATGCTCTATGTTAATAATAAGGTTAGATTTCACCAACTTTGTTTCCAGTTGCCAAGGGAATTGCTCAAGCTAAGAGCAGCACAGTCAATAGAGTTGTGGTCCAAAGCTAGGTTACATAATCTTCTGGTAGGGCTTTTCGCTCTCGCTCTTACAAATTTTAGTAGTTTGTGCAATATTTCGAAAGACTTTCATCATCTTACCCAAGCGCATTACGTGACTAGGTCTAACAGAGAGCAAGTTTATTGTAAGAACTACATAATAAGATGTCACATGGTTAAAAAGTGCCAGTTATGGTTAATATTACGGTGTTGAATTCGATTTGCATATGAGGTCAATGAGATTTCATGAAAACGAGAGGGTGTTACTTCTCTATGTTGTAAGGTTAGATTTCACCAATTTCGTTTCCAGTTGCCAATGGACTTGCTTAAGAGCAACACGATTAATATAGTTGTGGTTCCACGCTACGTCACATAATACTCCGGTAAGACTTTCTACTTCCGCCCTCACAAATCTTAGTCACAAATCTTAGTAGTTTGCGTAACTTTTCGAAAGATCCTTAATCATCTTACCTAAGTACATTACGCCACTGGGTCCAACATAGAGCAAGTTTATTGTAAGAACTAACATAATAAGGTTTCATTATTCGAAGTGCCAGTTACTGAAATATCCCGGCGTTGAATTCGATGTACAAATGAGGTCAATGAAATTTTCTGAAAATGAGAGGGTGTTACTTCTCTAGATTACAAGGTCAGATTTCACCAATTTTGTTTCCAGTTGCCCATGGAATTGCCTAAGAGAAGCACAGCTATTATAGCTGTGGTTCAACACTAGGTCAGATAATATTTCGGTAAGATGCAGATCCAATGGTGGTACTGCAGCGAGAACGTGTTGCGTGACATCGGAGCTGAATGGCTTTTCTTTTTTCTTTTTGTTTGTTCTTGGTGTTTGGTGTATTTTGTCTAAGGGTCATCATTTAGCCCGAAGGCCCGCGACCCGCCTGGCCTATCAGGCTTTTACCCGGCCCGAGCTTGTAAAACGGGTGGCCTAGCCCGGCCCGTAGTTTATAATGGGCGGGCTCGGGCCTATACATTTTTACTCGTCCAGCCCGTGAGCCCGCCAATGGTACCCATCCAAAAGCCCGCCAACGGGCCCTCCTATTAGCGCAACATCCCACAAAACCCTTTCTTTTTTCCCTTAGTTTAGTTTTGCTCAAGGAAATTTAAGCCCGCCCAGCTTTCGGCCCGCCAATTGGGCTAGCCCGTGGGCCGGGCTTGGGCTTCAATTTATGGTAGGTGGCCCTGCCCGGCCCGATGATGACCCTTAATTTTGTTTAGTTTTGTTGTACTTGTTCATGTTTTAATATATGTGGAATAATCTTGTTCGTCGAAAAAAAAAATCGGCAAGACTTTTTGCTCTTGCCTAACGAATTCTAGCAGTTTGCGTGACTTTTAAAAAAGACCTTTCACCATCTTACCCAAGCACATTGCGTGACTAGGTCCAACATAGAGCAAGTTTATTGTAGAACCACATAATAAGATTTCATTATTAAAAGTTCCAATAACGAAAAATTATGGCGTTGAATCCAATGTACAAATGTGGTCAATGAAATTTCATGAAAACGAGAGGTATACAACTTGTTTTGAGATAAAGAAAAAAGTAATATAGGTTCGCATATTTTTTCCGTCTAGTCTTTTTTTAACATTTTAACAAAAAAAAAAAATTTTTTTTTGAATAGATGTACCATATCTACATCCAAAAAGGAATAAATAAATAAAAAAATTACTAAAAACAGAAAAATCACAGATGACGCAGCAGTCAGAAGTTTAGGAGAAAGCTTTTTAAAAAAAATGACAACAATCAAAAGTTTTTGGAAAGGAAAAAAGAGCGAAGTGTACGTTTTCCATAGAAACGGAGGTCAGTATGGAATTGAGAGGAGAAATTCATTTAAATTTTTTTTTTGGGAACAGTCATCAAATATATGAGATCCGTATCTGACGTACAATGAAATACTAACTCATTTTCGGAGGATATGGAATGAGATCGTGGGAATTTGTAGTGGGAATTTTTTAAAAGGGTAATGACATACTGCATATCAAAGTCTACAAATAGGAAATACAAATTCTAAAACGAAAAATCGTCACCCGGGAAGATTCTCACTCTCCGATGAATAATCTAATTCGATCTCATACCCAGTCAGACAATCAGGTCGAAGACTAAGCCCTTGGACGGAAACTAGAGGTGCCTGTTGTCCCTCAAAGCACTTCATCCGGACCGCTCATCTCGGTTCAATGATCAGCATTTTCAAGAAACTCTTCTAGGAAAGAGTTTTGAATGGTTGAGATAAGCACTGTACCATGCTGTCCTTTTAAGGGGCAACAGCCCCTCCGGCTTGCCTCGGAAGGATTGTATACCGTTAATTAACCAAGTGAATATGGTGTAGAAGACACTGCCCTAAACAGATACAACACCTTAAATTGAGCCTTACTACTGCAAGAGAAAGACAAAAGAGTCCAGCTCTACTTGTAAACTCTACCAAATCAGTCCTGTAACAGTCAGGTCATGTTTACCGGTGTGGTGGGCTGCTTTTGATTATTCTGCCACTGCTTGATGGTTTAAGGAAAACAAACATCTAATGTTAGCTTATACAATCAACCTATCAATTACAGCCCCCTTCCATACAGTCCTCTGACGACCCGAAGAAGAACGGGAAAAAAAAAAATTCCCTCCATTCCATAATCCATTAGGAATCTGTATAGTACGGCTTAATAACCAAAGATGCAAGTTGAAAATGACGGACGCTCACAGCAGAAGCCCACAACTCTACAGAGATTGGCTCAGAGCGCATACAACTGAACAGAAATATAGGTTACATATACAGAGATCAAGTTAAATCGAGTTTCTAAATTTACAGAACCCGGAGCTGGGCGAGAAAAGCAGCACAAAGATCTAGGAATAGAAGCTGTGGGCCGTGAACCCTCTGTAGATCAAGCAGATATTTCTCTTCGCGAGTTTTGTAAAGCTGCAAAATGCAAATTCAAAACACCCACCAGTCCAGATTTATGTTCAGGGTTGCAATAGAGGAAAATGCAATAGGAGAACACAATCGAAGGACAAATGTGATGAAACAGCATGCTGGATAAAGCAACAATTAAAGTACTTACGGCTGACCCATATTTTCAACAACAATCCTTTTTATCGTGTTTAATACTAGAATGTCCCATCCCACTCTTGTCATGCACGGACAAAATTACTAGGTTGATCATTGCGAGTTTGGTAGCTTTCCAAAATTGTAGCTACCATGTTGATACTTCCTCCGTCTCTTTTTGTTACTAAACTTTGGGATTTTCAACTTTTCAAGGTGACAATATAATGCACTTAAGTTCATATTATCGGGGTGTTGATATCCAACATTCCCATACAACATACTCAAAATTATGAATGAGTAAATACTATGTGCCGAGCTAAATCCAATTGTGTTATCTAGTCCCAGCATACTTTCCCAAAAGAAAAGCAAAAATAACTCAGAAACACTGGTTTCACTTTTAAAAAGGGCATGTATAACAAAGGTATGGGCCAAATATCCCAGAAGCAAGAAAAGAATTATTGCTTTCCCATTATATAGATAGCGACACGACTTCTAGAGTTTGTAGAAGATTGCAACAATTAAGGAATGGAATAGGGGGTAAATTACCTGCACTTCAAACTTGACCACATTGGGTGAGCTATTAACACCGTCATTCTCTATGATGGTGGATTCATCCCCAAAGTAATGATTACTTTGCATACAATTGATCATGCCTTCATGATGTCCAGGAATGCCAGGAATCCACCTGCATTTCATGTTATAGTGCCCAACCTTTTTCCAACACACATTCAACTCTTGCAAAGCTTTGAGAACCTCTGTCATTATCTCACGAGGATGTGCCTTAGACTGTCCAAAAAGAGGGCAATAGAATAAAAAATATAAATTCAAAATTACTATATCTAGATTGGTCAACGATAAGAAAGCATTCATCCTGCTCCAATAATTTTGTGCAGTGAAAGTGTAGAAATTTAGTAAAGCGAAGGAACAGAAAATATATTTTACGCAATGTGTTTGATATTTGCTTTGCATCTTAATTGTATAGGGAACTAGTTTACTTATAAAACCCCCAGAAAATCTCATACATTGAGCTAGACAGTTTTGAGAGAAAACTAGTCCTCGCAAGAAAGTTAAAGATTAGGGCTCCACAATTTTCTTGCTAACTAAATGTACAAAATCTGCAAGTGTTAGATATTCCTATAGTTAACTTTCTTTTCTGAGCAAGTGGATGGGGCCAAAGGGATTCCTAAAATTGCCCAGATTTCTTACACCACTAATGGGTTCAAGTGAATCATATTAATCATCTTACCCTATTGAGATATCAGTAATGAAGAACCAGATGCAGATGTAAGTATTACACAATCACAAAAGGCATGCCAAACAACTCAATCACTCCATTTAAGTTCCACTCATAACAAAGTCAGTTTTTTTTACATCTTCCATCTAAAATCTCACCTGCACCAACGGTTACCTAAACCGAACTGATTGAAATGGTTTTTAACCGACTTTGTAACCACTATTACGGTTTTGGTTGTCAATCTGAAAAAACTAGCCGGTTCAGTATCTTTTTCGTCTTTATATGATTCACATAATCAGAGAACTTTCCTGAGGTGAACTTTATTTATTTTAATCAATCTTGATCATGGATAATGAATTACCTGCTAAAGCTTTTTTAGCCTTTTTTTTCTACTAGTTTTCTATTATGTGTTGTTGTCTATGAGACATGTATTAAATATGTTAACCATCGGTGGTCCCCGACGATGTTGGTTATGGCCTAGAAAAATAGAAACCTGGTGGTTTCTGTTACGGTTTTGGTTTCACCAAAAGCCAAACTGAACCGAACCGAACCGTTGCAATCCCTAGTTCAATCTCTAACCTCATTAAGGTCATACTAGAAAAACTTTACCTGAAGGCCAAGAGCCCATTTCTTATCAGCTGGGAACTGGGGTCTGGAGCCCACTCCTTGATACTCCATGTATCCTGGAGAACGTGGCCCAACAGTAGAAGCAACAGAATCATTTGGACTCATGTGGTTGAGACCATATTCCTACATATAAGCAAAACGTTCAGATAAACAAGTTCATCACATTAATTTGATGTAAAGTAAACGTAGAGAGTATAAAAAGGACAATCCATGACTAAAAAGATAAACCTCAACTCAGACCGCCCATGTTTCATAGTAGGATTAATCCCCCATTGAGTTGGACTGTTCTGATATACTCCAGTGTTGGGTGGGAATATAACCCCACCAATCAACTATATCACTCCTACAGAATACTATTTCAACCCATTCTCTTGATTCCTTTTTTTTGGGGGACCCAAGTTTTGTCCTGGGACATGATAGAGAATCCTAGTCTCCTCCAATTCTGGAATCAGACATGACTACATCCTACATAGCTCATAAATAGCCTATGCCACACATACTTCGAATCAGTTGGAAAGGAAACATAAAATATCATCTAAAAGACACCAGCCACAATAATATGGTTATTAGTCAATCAGATCTGCTACACTTTGGCATTTGAACCAGTCAACCTTTAATGTGATTCCCTTCATATGCTCACCATAGATTCCTGGAACTCAGCTCCAAGATAGCCACTGGAAGCACGGAAACGGTTGTCCAATAGCAAATAGTATGCAACGGTACCCTGCAACATGGCCAAGAAAACAATGAGGATCCACCATTTCAAAACTAAAACAGTGGTCATTGCCCAATGATTGTCTTGTTGATTCAGGGTACTAGGAGAATGGGTTAGCCCTACTTCCACTTTATTTGCATGCTGCGGCTGTCCAGACTCGAACCCACATGTTCAACCATTGCACCAAGCAGTGACATTTCCTCTATAATGGAGGAGACAGATATAAAAACCAACAATGGCTACCTCATTTTGTACTCGATTGCGAAGATAATCAACAAGGCTGTTCCTGTCAAATCCCATCTTAACAACTTCTAGAAGAATATCCTCATCAATCTGCAATTGAGATAACTCAATCAGCTTACCCAAAGATACAGAGCAAAAATAACAAATAAAAAACCAGTTACACTATCTTACTTGATCAGCCGTTAGGCCAATATGCCTGATAACTTTCCTAGAATGTGTAACTTTTCTACCGAATGTTAGGAAAGAATTGGAATCATCAATATCCACATTGAAATTTCTAGGAACGTTAGATAAAAGGTAAATTACGAAAGTTCGTTCATGAAACTATAAGGTCACCATTTGATAGATCTGAAAAGAATAAATTTGGACTTGAACCATTTAATTTTAAGAATTCTAGCTTAGATTTAGTTTTAATGAGCAATGTGCATCTTAGATGCGAGAGTATCATATAAGATAATAGGTGGATATCAAAGTTATAACGAAGAAATAGGAATTATCTAGATTCCACCCTAACTGGGACACTATTTGCACAAAGATTCCAGCTCCACCCTATCCTCCCTAAGTACTCAAACTTTTCGTACATTGCGAATATGCCTTCAGTTCAAAGCCTCCAAATGCAACCACAAGTTACTTAGCCCCCCTTCATGTCAATCATAAAATATCAGACCAACTAATACGAAACACAACACATGAAAATAAAAAACAGCACATATAATGTAACTCTGGTTGGCATAGAGATTCAAAGTTCTCCCAAACCTTTTTTGCTTGTTGCATTGTATCTGGTGGGGGCACAGCTAAATAGCGAGGAAGGTGAGCTTGAAACCACACGTGCTGACGAATCTCAGGAATAGTCATTCGCTTCATAGGATCAACCACAAGCATCCTTGGAATCAAATCTCTAGAGCCAGCAGATAAATGACTGGGGAGAGTGTATATCCCACCCTGAAGGACGATGAACAAAGGGTATGATGGAACAGTTGCAACAACTATCTATGAGATTAATCTAGAGAAGTCAAGAAATTACAGTAGCGAAACTTAATAAAGATATGCGGTTAAAGAGTACAAGTGGGAGCCTAGAATCTCAAATACCATAACATGACTCCAACAAAAACCATTCTTGGCCACATGTGAACTGATAAAGACAGAAAAATTGGAAGTTGTTTCTTTATTTCCTTTTAAGTTCAGTTTTGTTGTCTCTTTTTCCTTTTCTTCTATGTTTGGAGAGAGGGAATAAGTATGAATGCTGAGAATCATATGATGGTAAGTATCTCCAGATATGCATATGCTTCATTGCTGACTCTTTCCATAGCACTACAGAAATAGAAGTCCAACATAAATCAATTTATGCTTACGGAAATTCACTTTCTTGACTTCGATAGACATTATGCTTAATTCCCCAAACAGCCTCCAAAAATCTCCACCCCCGAACCAGATTCAAATTAGCAGATGAAAACCATCCATGTATCTGATGTTAAACCTGATACACACTTCCTACAAACTAATTCTGCAACAAAATGGTAGCTAGGCACTCAAAAGGCGATTCAGCCATCAAAGATGGCTAAATGAAGACCTTTAAAGAAATTAGAGGCGTGACTAGAAGGTTTGAGTTATCACGGAGAGTACACAACTCTAACCAAACAGTGAAGTTTTGATGGGAAGGTTAGGCCACCATAAGAAAGACATGCACTTGCCCTTTCGAAAAGAGTAGTTTGACGTCTTGAAAGGACAGTGAATTATTTTGAAATACACGCGAACAGGTCAAGAAAAGTCAAAGGTTAGGTGTAACAGCCGACAAAGCTCACACCAAAGTCCAAACCCAGAAAGTAACACAGATAATGTGGTGATAGTTACAAAACAGGGTTTAAAATTGAAAATAAAAAACTCAAAACCACAGCTACCAAACAATGCCGCAGCCCTAAGGCACAACCATTTCAGGAACTCTACAAGGACAACAAAGATATGGCAATGATGACAGAGCTAATATCAATTAGAGTATTTTATGTACCTTTATTTTCTTAAAAAGGTTAGGTATGTTTTCGTCATCAAAAGGAAGCGTGCCGCAGAGAAGAGCATACAAGATGACCCCACAGCTCCATACATCTACCTCAGGCCCAGCATACAATTTACCAGATATAACCTATAAAAGTTGAAGTGTATATTAGAGTAGAGAGAGACAACAGTTATTTTAGAAAGTGCATACATGATTCGTATGGATTTCCTCAAAAATGTACTTCTGTCTTAAACTCTATTCCCAGGAAGGATATACACCTCTGGGGCAGCATAGTTTGGGCTTCCACAACTTGTCTTTAGAAAATGACCATCCCGCATGATATTGCTCAAACCAAAATCAGCAATCTTGACATTCCACTTGGAATCCAAAAGCAGGTTCTCAGGCTTAAGATCTCTATGAACCACCATATTCCTGTGGCAATACTCTACACCAGAAATTATCTGTTTCAAAGTACAAGGATACAATTCAATTAAACAATCACTGGAGGGAAAGCTACCATATAAATAAGAAACATTTACCTGCTGAAAAAATTTGCGAGCTTCATCCTCCTGTAGCCGGCCTTTTTCCACAATGTAATCAAAAAGCTCTCCAGACTTCACATACTCCATCACCACATAAATATCATTCGGTGTCTCTATGACTTCATAAAGTCGTATAATGTGAGGATGCATAAACAACCTTAATATCTTGATTTCTCTTCTAACTGTAAAATTTGAACCACAAGGATCTCTTATCATAATCCAAATCCAGCGGCAATGAATACAAAGTATCTATGGTGACTGTGTCAGAGGAAGAAAAGATGTCATGAACCTTTAGTTCAAGTTCGAGCTAGTTGATGAGGTGCCACAAACCAAGAAAAAATCTACTATATGAATAGCTTCCGTGTAGCATTTATCATATTTCCATTTCCATTTCAATCCTTGGCTGACGATAGTTACAACTTATCACCACAGCGCAATCATTTTCCAGCATTTGGTCTTCTCCTTTTTACATATATGACATATATAACGAAAATGCTGAACAAGTGCATGCTTTCATGACCCAATTATTAAATACCATAACCACACCTTTTTCTTCCATGTCCATACTCTTTATCTTGCGACGGTTAAGAATCTTGATAGCAACTTTGTGTCCTGTCAGAGCATGTTCTGCAATTTTCACCTTACCAAATGAGCCAATACCTAGAGTTTTTCCAAGCTTGTAGTTCCGTAAATCCACATTACTGCTCCCATGACCAGCGGATGCATCCATTTTCTTATCTTGAAGTATATCGCCAACTGTTCACCGAGCATTACACAAAGTAAGCATCCAAATAAAATGGATATAGACGAATTCTAGGCAGGTAATGTAAAATGCCGAAATATTAAAATCACAAACTTCAAAAAGCTCCCGTTTTTAGGAAAAACATAAGACAATCGACCAGAAAACCACATTTTAGCATTGCAGCTACATTCAAATTGAACTACAGACTGGAGCTACTGTCCTACCACGTACAAAACTTGTCGAATATGTATTTAAGTCGGGAGAAACCACTTTAAAGAATTTCACCCGAGGTTTCCCAACAAAACAAGCTAGTGAAATTGCAACTCAATGGTACTTCAAGTTGACGAGAAAAATCTGATCTCCAATGTCTAAACAAATAGTATTGGTTTCTAAATTTTTTTGCGTAAAAATCATAAATTTTTACTCTTCTGATTCCTCTTTTCGAGACGAATCAATTGTCAGGTTTCTTGGAGGGTTCCAACCTTAAACCAATTAGCAACTCATAAATAGAATTGGCCGAGTTCTTTCCTTTGGCCTACATAAGGGACTTGACTTCTAAGGTTCTAACATAAATCAGATGGTTCTTATTTCTGCTGACAATCGAGACAGCTGAATTTTTCAGTCATTAACATCTAGTAGCCTTTTTAACGACACGTAAAAAAAAATAATAACAATAACAACAGGGACCAATTTCTGATATAGATGAGTCTGTGAGAAAAGAAAATGAACAATAGAAACCAAAAATAGGGGAAACTACCACTGAACATAAACCCTAATCGATATGCACTCAATTTCTCGGAAATAATACTAGAAAGCTATGAACTTTCCAATCAGTAGAAATCCAAACATACCTAAACGCCACAGATCTGAACTCCGAAAACAAAGTCCAACTCAACGAAGCAAAAAAAATTCAATGAAAAAATGGAGATTGACTTACGGAGTAAAAATGGAGGTTGACCTAATCGTAGTTTTGCGACCAGGTCTGCACATACATATACATATTTTTAATTAATTCAGGTGCCGGAGAAGACGAATGGCTCAAATGTTCAGTGCTCTACTCTCTCTCTCTCTCTCTCTCTCTCTCTCTCTCTCTATCAGCGCCAGTTCTGTTTAATAGCCTCGAATCTTTTTTCATGCCTTTTTCTCAGAAATGATAAAGCCACATACATAAAATCTCTACGGTATGTACAAAAGCCTTCTTGGGTCATAAAAAAATTATCGGAATCGTTCATTTTGTTTGAAATATTTTTTTATGGACATTGCAAAAATAAATTCAATTTGGTATCGATAAGAGCGTTTACAAAATATACAACTTTGTCACAGAATTCAGACCTAACTTCTAGAGCAAAGTTAAATGTTTTGTAAACGCCCTAACCGATACCGGATTGAATTTATTTTTTGAAAGAACCATAAACAAAGTACTTTAAACAAAATGAGCGACTCCGGTCATTTTTTTAAAACTAAAAAAACAGGCCAAAATAGGCATTTGTACGTGCCGGCACAGATTTTAAATCTGTATCAGCAGCACCCTTTTTCTTGCCTTTGCAGATGATTCTGTTTTTTCTATGAGCTATGTCACCGTATATTTCTCTCTCTGCTTCTTGATTTTATTTATTTATAAAATTCGTGTTGTTTTCAAATCAAAAAAAAAAAATTGCGTAATTTTTTTTACTCTTCACAGTAATTTACAGTAGGATTTTAAAATTGAAATAATTAGAAAGGTGATTTCTTTGACCCGGAAAACATGTTCCACGCGAATATTTTTATTTGGATGATAGTTTCAACACCTGAATGTTTTTTATTGAGACGAGAACTTTTAAATGACATATTGCTATGAGATTGACAAGTGCAAAAAAAAATACAAAAAGGGTTTTACTTTTTGATTAAAAAATAACACTATTATTTGTAAAGATTTATATTTATGAATATAATATAAGATTTCCACTATTTGGGGATTAATTGAAACGAGTTTATGGAATCTAATTAATTGTTGCTTATTTGTAACAATACGTTAATACATCATTGAACAAATTTGGACAAAAAATGGTAAAAGTTGATCAAAATATGCACAAATGCCTCTCATTTATTGTTTGATCGAATTTCGTTAAAATTTAACTTGCACACGCATTGCGTATACCCCAGGACTCTAGTTGCTAATTTATATAATATGGTGTAGCGATTTTTGAAATCTTCATATTTGGACATTTGTACATATTTTTTCTATGGTTGAGATTTACATGTAGTAAGATTAGAAATATATTTGGAAAGAAGAAATAATTAGAAGAATGATGAAATAAAAACTAAAATTGATGTTTCCTAATCTTATTATGATAATTATAGTAAAGGATAAGGGAGCTGATTTTGGGACTCCTTTTTTTAATGCAGGTACTCCAAAATTTAATGACGTTACAATACTACCCTTTTCAATATGCAAAATTACTGTCGGCACTCCACCCCTAAATTATCTCCTCATTTACTAAGGCACTCCAAACGGAAATCTGGACACAACCAAACGGAAAATAAAATAGCTAGAATTCTCTCCTGTTCTTGCTCTCCTGTGAAAATGAATACAGTAGCTAGAACATTTCTGCATTGGCCATGCCTATTTCTGTTTGGTTTTGTGGAGTTCCACAAAACAAGATCTTCAACCAAACAAACCCCATTAACATAGAAACACTATGAGATAATAGAAACACTATGAGATAAGATAGTTCAACACCAATTGGTGTGTCAACAAAAAACCAATTTGAACAAAATGAAATTTTGAAGGCACAAGCATTCCATCCCCCTTAGGAAAAAACACCACAATCTCAAATATTGTAAACACTATTAGCAACAACTACCCATCCACTAAGACTAATAACAGCTATATATAACACTAAGCATTAGAAACCCCAAAACAGTGATACACCACCAGCACGGCAGCACCACCTTTGTGCCCTCCCTTTTTAAGCATGCTCACCCCTGATCCCTTTAGCCAACTGGATGTCCTTAAGGATGATGGCACACACTTGGCGTATAAACAGCTTCCTCAAAATCTTCATAACGGCTGCAAAACTATAGTGTATCAACAACCAAATCTACTTCAAATTTATGAGTTTTCACACAATGACTCCATCAAAATGTACATTTACATTAAACAAGGGGTTATCAACTAAAATATCATTACTAACTACATCAAGTAAGAGCAAAATAGTTGAACTAAAACATACAACATACCTCTCAGTAACTACGTACATCAAGTAAGAACACCTCAATCAACCAAACTTTTCACTGCAAAAAATAGTTGGGAGCAAATATCAACAACAAAAAAAAAAGAATAGTTGGAACCATAAATGTACAGTGAGAAAAAATTGTTACTACAAAAATATCTTACATCGTTGGCAAGTGCTTCTATTATGTCCAACGTGGTGCCAAACACTACATTTTTGTGTCTTTTCCACAATCTCAAAAGCTGAAGGATCGCAGGTGGTAGAGCTATCTCCCTTTTTTTTTTGGAACTCGATGGTCGGCCTTTGTGAGGTTGAATAGTTGGTTCAAGAGTCAATGGAATTTCGACATTGATAAGTTGAGCAATTTGCTTATGGCTATCTTCTCTTTGACCAAGAGGCATACACTTGTATTTATCATGAAATTTCTTGAGAAGACTTTCAATGTCACCCCCATTTGTATTCACTCCACCGTCCATATTGAATGACGTTATATCAATTCTCCATTGTGGATGGATATCGCTAAATAGCAAGGGTTCACCTCTCATGTTTTGCATAAAGTGTGCACAAGGTAGGCCCATTGTGTTTGAAAATTGACTTCTACAATGATCCAATAAAGAAGATGTCGACAACTCATATTGTTTCAAAAGCTCACTAAGTGCGAAGATAGATACGTGAGTAACAAGTTCCTTGAACATGAGAATTCGAAATTTATGAATAACTCGAAGCTTTTCAGAAGCAATTTTTGTCTTAATCTCATTGTGTTGATTCTCAATCGCAAGACAAATCTTTTCTCTCACCTCATGGAAATTTCCCGTGGAAACAGTAAAGTATCTCTTGAGCATTGCATGTGCACCTTCAGCTCTAAAAGTGACACGATTCCCAAAGTGTAGATGATTTTCAGTTCATGGCTTCACATTTTCTCTTTGAAAGGGAGCCAAGTATTCTGGATGTAATTACAAACATATTCTTTTTCCTCATAATCAACTTGAAGACGCTGCCAAGCTTCATTAAAGTAACTCTCATCCGGAGATTCAACCAAATTAGTCCAATCCGATAAAAAAAGTCTCCCAATCTTGTTCTCTTTCAAATTTAGGCTTACATTTTGAGAGAACATTTTTCTCAATGTGCCACACACATAACATGTTTGTTGTTCCCGGAAAAACAACTTCAATGGCATTCATCAATGCTAATTCCCTATCCGATAAAATCATAGAAGGTTGTTGGTCAGGGCCTAAAATTGCTTTGAATCTTTCCAATGCCCACACATAGTCTTCTTCTTCCTCTTTTTGCAAGAAAGCAAAACAAGAATAAAATGGTCCATTGAAATTTGAAACTCCCACTATATCAAGCAATGGCATCTTATATTTGTTTGTCTTATAAGTACAATCCATCACAAAGGCATATGGATAACTTTTGGTTAACACAATAGAAGAAGGATGTGCAAAGAACAAATGAGTCAAATGGCCATTTCCATCCCGTTTTACATCAAAAGTGAAGTCGCCTTGACCTAATTCATCAAATAATGCTCGAATCATTGTATGACCCGCTAACACTTTTTTTTTAATGGCAGCCTTTGCATTATAAACTGTCACTGCTATTAGAATTACTTTGCCGCAATGAAATAAGAATCTGTCGAGGTGGTATGATAAGCACCCAATAGTGCATATTCTTGGTACTTTAGTCCTCTAGTATGTTATGTTTGTACATATATGTTGTCGTTTTTATGCGATATTGCACGTAAGGTAGGTTTTTGTGTATTTCAGGTAATTCGTATAAATAAGGCGTGTTTGAACGCCAAGGAATGCTCCGGATGCAACCAAGTACTCAAGGCCACGTGCCACCCCATGGTGGTGCCCGAAAAGTCATGAAAAGATGGTTTGGAAGTTGCTCGGGTCGCCCAAGGGTCAAGGGAATTGAAGGAGAAGCGAGGATTTTACCAAAGCAATTCATCTTCCGACGAGCTGAGGGTAGAATCATCATAACTTTTGATGTACAAACTACTTTTGATCCAAACCACTTGGGTTAGAAAGTAGACTCGACAAGCTTTCCAACGGTCCAAAGAACGCCTAAATCCGAGTTCGGGAGTGTCCGGAGCGAGTCTGCAAAGTTTGCTCAAAAAAGCTGTAAAGCGGGTACCGGTACTGAAAATTCCCAGTACCGGTACCGGGTGTCCAGAGATCAATTTTCCAGCCCGTTGAAGCGGGTACCGGTACGTGGAATTCCCAGTACCGGTACTGGGTGGGAAAATCTGCAGATTTTTGTTAGCTTTTTCAACTTTCCATTTATGGAAAGTTTCCACTTATGGAGTATTTTTGGGATATTTTGGGGGACTTTTTGGTCCTTTGCAACTTAACTTTAGAGCCCTATAAATAGGCTTGTATGCCTTTTATAGAAGGAATGGCCATTTCTAGTCTTTTTTTTAGGCCTTAGTCTTTCTTCTTGCTTTCTAGGACTCCATTGATGCTCTCAAGCTTTCTTAGTTAATTTCCTTAAGAACTCAAGTAAGTATTTGTCTTATGTTAATTTCTCGTTTATTAATGTTGTAGCTACGGTTTAGATCTTTACTAATTTCAAGTTTATTTTAATTTCTATCGGTTAATCATGTTTTCTTCCTTAAGCAAGCTTTCTAGTCTTTTCATTATGTGTGAGTAGTCGTTTAGGCTTGGCCATGGGCTGATTAACGTCATGTGATTTATGTTAATCTTGCTTTTCTCAATCTTAGAACTTGAGGTTTGGTTTGAAAATATGTGTGGTTCGCCTTTTATGTAACAAAACTTGTCGATGTTAACCTCCGGTGATCATATGCTCGCTCATATGGTTCCGTGAGCTATGTCTCGCCTCGTGTTTGCCAAAAGAACCAAAGAACTTGCTCGCTTTCCAAACTATACTTCTAGTTCTTGACCTTGATATTTGGTTTGAATTCAAGTCTTGGCGTTGTTAATCTCCGGTGATCATGTGCTTGCTCACATAGTTCCGAGAGCGATGTCACGCCTTGTGTTTAGCTTGTTATTCAAACTCTATATCAAGTCTAACCATTTTCACCGCTAAATCTTCCGGTTGATAGCCTAAGCCGTGCAATTCAACCGTGTTTTCTTTGAGAAAGGTTGGATGGCCTAAGTTATGGGTGTTAAGAGCTTCTAGGCCTTGCCGCTTGTTTAATTTAGTTAAAACTCATTTTCTAGTCTTTTTCATAAGAGTATTTCTCACATTGCAAAGGAAAATCAAAGTTGGCCGTCTTAACGCCACAAACCTTACTTCTACAATCCGAACAAGCTATATTCGAGCTCCCTGTGGATCGACTCGGACTTCCTCACTATACTATCCAAATCTTTAGTTGTAGTCCGGTAAATAAATAATTGAATTTGACGGCCGTTTGGTAAACTTCAACGACTACCGAAAGGGACGCAATCATGGTATACCGGCCATGGTCATTTGCTTAATACCTCTTCTTTTGAAAAACGATGGCAAAAAGGATGTCCGGACATATCACTTGATGGTTCATGATTATGAGAGACATCTTTTATTTCCACTTCTAAGGCTTACCAACTTTCTTTTTCCCCAACATCTGAAAAGGACAATTCACAAGGCGAGATTCTAACATCCTTGTCCCTTCACTCAATGGAACACTGGTGCCTCTATATTTCCCACCTCTATCGCAACCAATAATCACATAACAGCCCGGTTTTGATTTTTTAATTGTGGTGACATAACCTTCTTTCAATGTCATGTCACGAATCCTATCGAGGAGCTCATCTCGAGTTCAAAATTTTTCCTCTAACAATGATGCACATTCAGCATCATTAAGCATTTTTTTCTCTACACTACCTGTTATGTATCAACCCACAAAATGATTACTGCATATTAATTGTTTTACTTTACCAATAATAATAAACAATAAAAAAGAATCTAGATTTACAATCCCAAGCATGTGAGGAAGGAAGCTTACCAGAATCTCTAGCATTGTCAGCATAATTCACGCCCTCACTTGATTCGCAGAACTCTGATATTTCTTCAAAGTTAATTATGGCTGCAAGATTTATTATGGCATTTATCTCTGCAAAATCTTTATCTGTAAAGTCTGGTTTGAAACCACCAACATCTCGAGTCTCACCCTCCATTAGAGCCTGCCAAAATGGAGCTATTTGTTTAATGGCAGCTAACCCCAATTTCAAAGTAAGTTCCACTTGTTTAATCCATAAAAGAGATTATAGGTTATAGTTGTTTAATCCAAATTCGTTAGTATTGTATTGCGGTGATTGACAAAATTCACTGACTGGCACACGTAGCAAGTCTGATTTTGTTCTCTTCACATATGTGAATTGGTTTTCGAATTGGGAAAGAGCCCGCTAAAAGTGGCGAATCGCACTACAGAACAAATCACATATGTGGGCCTAAACAAAATTATCTCCTCCCATAGCACATGTGACGACTGAGTTCCCACGGATTCACTAAAAGTGGTGAATAGGGATGGCAATGGGGACGGGGGGTACTACCTCCACCCCCTACCCATTACCCCCTACCCCATCTCCATCCCCGACCTGATCCCCAACGGGGATTTATTTTTTGCCTCCATCCCAGACCCAAATGGGATTCGGGGATCCAAACGGGGATTCGGGGATTTGGGAATTCCAGGATTTGTATTTGCGGCACATAATAGTACCTCCATTTCCTATACCTGTATTTCACAATTTCAGCATATACTACCAATTTTCAGCGCATAACAATACCTGTTATTCACTATTTTAGCAAGTACTATCAAATTCCAGCACAAAATAACTAATTCCAGCACACAAAATAACTAATTCCAGCACATAAGTTAATCTACAGCACTGTTTTTCCAGCACTAAGTTAATTCCAGCACTAATTTCATAGTTCCATAGTTCTAAATAGCTCATAACCAGAGCAAACATTAAGCAAATAAAGAAACAGTGCACAATTCCATAGTTCCAAACAAAAAACAGTCATGGACCAAAGTAGTGCAACCAAAACAGTCATGAACCAAAACAGTCATGGACCAAAAAATAGTCATGAACAAAAAACACATCATCCAAAGCATCATCATCCAAAGCATCCCTGATTGTTCTCAATTTCAAGGACCAAAGTAGTGCAACCTGTAAAACAGAAATGTATCATCACTTTCTATTCTCTAATAAATATCTTCAATTGAGATGATTATAAATTAAAAGAACTTTTACTTGATCAATGATCAACAAATGTTACACCGGAAATACAATCATCAACGTCCATATCCTCATCATTGATAGTTGGAACCTCTACTTTGAAGAAAAATTAGACATAATTAAATCCAATAATTGTTATATACCATATTAGCAAAGACAAAAATATGCGTGAAAATAAGAGATTAATTAAAAAAACTACCTCCATCCTCGAAGGCCTTCAGCCAACTTTGAGTCCACATCAATGCTTCCAAAGTCTTAGGGTGAAATCTATTTCTACTCGAAGACACCACTCTACCACTAGTGCTAAAAGCGGACTCTGATGCAACAGTGGACACCGGGACAGCCAACACATCCCTAGCTATAGCTTGCAAAGTAGGGTACTTTAAGCCATTAGATTTCCACCATGCTAATATATCAAAGTCCTCACCCTCACGTCTCGGTAACTCTTCCTCCTCCAAATAAGATTCCAATTCAGACTTCACATGTATAGTTTTAGCTTTCTTCAAGTTATCTCTATAGGAATCATATTGAGATAGGCGACTTATACACTTGAAAGAGGTAGTGGGAGGCTTGCTTGAGTTGGTTGAGAGGCTTGAAGTTGAAGTTGTCGATTCACCCCGATTCTTGTTGGCTTTTCCTTGGTACAATGTAAGCAAGTCATAACAATGTGTTCGAATGTCCTCCGCCATCTCTGTACCAAGCACTTCCCCATATATTTGTTTATAGTAGAAACCAATCAAAGACATCTTGAACCTTGGGTCCAACACCACAGCAACTCCCAAAAATCCATGTGTATTATCCCAATACTTGTCATATTTCTCAATCATGTTGTTGGCCATTTCCTCCACATGACCAATCCCACAAATAGCCCACTCAGACAATGTAACTTTAATATCACACACATCTGAAAAAAATAGATTGGAAGTAGGATAACTAGTTCCACTAAACAACAAAGTGACCTTGTAGAATATTTCTAACCTCTCACATATATCTTGAGCCAACTCCCAATCATCATCATTTGGGCAACATTTATATTGGGAATCCTTGAGTTTTAATCGATCAAAAACGCTCTTATATTCTATGGCATTTTGAAGCATCAAAAAGGTGGAGTTCCACCTTGTAGGACAATCAAGAGCCAACTTTCTATCATATGTAATTCCCAATTGACGCGTTGCATCTTCAAATTTCTCCTCTCTCTTTGGACTTGCTGTCCAATATGCAACACTATCTCTAACCTTTTCAATCAATGATTTAATAACATCTAAACCATCCTTCACAATCAAGTTAAGAATATGGGCAGCGCATCGTACATGGAAGAAACCCTTAAACCAAATATGATCACCTCCAAATTTGTCCAACAAAATATTAATCATTGCATTATTGGTAATACAATTGTCTACTGTCAAAGTAGACAATTTCCTATCAATATTCCACTCCAAAAATGTCTCCATCAACATCTCACACAATATTTCCGCTGTGTGCGGACATGGGACATAAACAAACCCACATAATACACTTGTTACACTCAGTGAACAACAATAAGGCTAAAAAAACTAGCATATAATTGAAACATTAACATTAAGAATTAAAAATTAAAAATTCACCTTAGAATGCGGCTATGTAATTTCCAAGAGTCGTCAATGAAATGTGCCGTGATCACCATAAACCCTCTTTTCTTATTGCTAGATGTCCACATATCGGTAGTCAAGGAAATTTTACTTGTATTCCTTTCCATAAGCCTCATTGTCCTCCCCCTTTCAACATCATATATCTTGAAAATATCACTCTTCATTGTATTTCGAGAAACAACTTTAAAGGCCGGTTGAAGAGCATGGCAAAATTTCCTAAACCAAACATGTTCCACCATGCGTAGAGGGTATTCATGCATTATGATCATATAAGCTAGTTGTTTCCTAGCAAATTCTGGGTCGAAGCTATAAGTTTGAAGGTTGACTTTTTTTCCCTCCCCCTTCATAAGACTAGGTGTTAAAAACTTTTGTTTTCTATCAAGCATTTTTTTTCGGGGACAAGAGTCTCTATGATCTTTCAAATGTGTTGTCCCACTCTTAGGCAACGTAGACAACTTCTTTTTACAATACAAGCACCTAGCTTTTGGCTCACCCGTTAACTTAAGTTTTATCTTCTGAAAGTGCGACCATACATCACTCCTTAAAGAACTTGTGTCCACAATTTCATCACCTTCAGAAGTGTACTCCTTGGTTACATCATCACATATAGGGGGATTTGAGTTCATTTGTGATTCTGGCATTTCATTCGATTCGACTTGAGTTGACATTTTAGTTGAGACAGAGCGATCATCCTGAGCCGGCAAACTGCTTGTTAAAAAAAAAATACATTCTATAAGAGCCATTAAAAAGAAAAAATCACCAGCCATATGAATATAAATAGCACATTAATATACAAGCCACATGAATATGCATAGCACATTAGAGAGACAGAGATTACCTTGCCGAGCGTGGGGATCTTGCACCAGGGGCTCTCATATCCATTTTTCACGAACGCAAAACAAACTGAAAATAATGTTATCGAAGTTACTGTCGTCATCGTGGATTAGTCCATATTTCCTATGATTAAACAGCAAAAGTGATTGGGTGAATCACTCGAGCCTTTCTTTTACCCTAATCGAGCAAAAGAAAAAAAAAACCCCTAATTTCGAGTAACAGAAAAACAGCCCTAAATTCGAGATTCAAAAAAAACCCTAATTTTGAATTCAATCAAAAAACCCCTAATCAGTGAACAACAACAAAAAAAAAAGCCCTAATTTTTGGGTTTTGAGATTCCTCGGATTCACACACGGGGTTCATCTGAAAAGCCCAAATCGACATGAAAAAGCCCTAATCGACGGGAGAAGAGAGAGAGAGAGAGAGAGTCATATTTTTGGTTCGAACAGAAAAAATCGAGATCTGTACAGATAATCTGAGTTTAGATAGACAGAGAAAGAGCAAGAGATAGAGAATGAGAGAGATACCTTGTCGTGTTCGTCGTAGTCGTCGTGCATGGGGCTTGGGTCTGGTTCGTCGTCGTTCGTCGTTCCTCTCTCTCTCTCTCTCTCTCTCTCTCTCTCTCTCTGTTTAGGCGTTTGAAGTTTTGAACGAAGAAAGGAAAATGAGTTGGGTTTGGGTGTTTGAGGGAGAACGTGGGAAGCCGAGAATGGATTTTCCTTCCCCAGCCGTTGGATTAAATCCAACGGCTTATAAGTTGGGTGTGGTCCGTGTGGATGGAAGTTTTTGGTCAGGGAATCTTGACCAAAACAGGAGTTACAGGACTGATATATTTATATATAATATAGAATTAGTATATATATATATATATATATATATATATATATATATATATTTCGGGGATTCGGGGACGGGGCGGGGCGGGTAACGAACAGGGAACGGGGACGGGTAGGGTTCGGGGCGGGGACAGACCTATCCCCGTCTCCTACCCGATCCCCGAATTTTTTTTAAAAAAATTCCCCATACCCTACCCAATCCCCAAACGAATCTCCGAAGTTCGGGGATTTTTCGGACGGGGAACGGGGCGGGTTCGAACGGGTCGGCCGAGATTGCCATCCCTAGTGGTGAATCGATACTGTTGTGTTGGTCTTTTTTCCTATATTTTCTTTAACTGCCTTCATTGGAATTATTTTGTACATAATATTCAGAGAGGGCTTTCTACAAGAAGTTGACCAAAGTCATTGAAGCATCAAATGTCATTGTGGAAGTTTTAAAGCTCTTTGCAAGAGTAGGCTGCTTATGTCATTCTCTTTTTCCTCTTTTGCCGGGTGTGCACGTGAAAATCAATATGAAAGAAGAAGGCTTACTAAGAAAGAGAAGGGCATCCCTTATGTACGAACTAGGGCTAAACTGTCCCAGAAAAGATGAGGTACCCGAGATCTGGTTTGTCGATATAGAAAGCCAAGCAAAAATAGAGAATAAAGCCAAGCAAAAATACTTGAAATAGAGAATGAAGGGAGCAGCTACTGGCGACGATCGGAGCAGCTACCGACGACGATCAGAGAAGCAAACGACTAGGGTTTGTTGGGTGCCGTCTTCCTCTTTTTTCTTCAGTTAACGAGGAGGCAGAGGAGAAGAGTAAAGTAAATTTTGGAGCGCCTGAAGTAATTTTAAGGGAGCGCCTGAAGAGTAAAGTAAATTGCAAAAGGGTAGTTTTGGAAAAACACTATAGCTTGGAGCGCCTGAAGTAATTTTTGGAGCGCGAATATCAATTTCCAAGGATAATTTAGATTTTGTTGAAGGGAGAAATAAACTCTCTCTCTCTCTCTCACCCTAGTCGTCGCACCTCTTTATTTCTCTCTCCCCCCCCCCCCCCCCCCCCCCCCCCCCCGCCCTCCCTCCCTCCCTCCCTCCCTCCCTCCCTTCCCCAAGGGTTTCCACCCTAAAATGGGCGATGGGAGGGGGGCGATCTTTTCTATGGAGTTTTTCTTTCCATTGGCCTCCAATTGGAATCTCTTTTACCCTCCTTTCATCACTCTCCATCTTCATCCTCCCCTCACGCCTCTAGATGCCTTGGCTTCCTAAGTTCCTCTATCGCCGGATCTCCTCCATCATATTCGCCTTTCGTCAATGACTCATCTCTAGTGGTACGGTTCAGATATACGGCTATGGATGCGGAGCTTTTGTGCATGATTGGGTTGTCAGAGTTAGAGATCTATGTTAGTGGATGATGATGATGAGGTTTTTTTTTTCATTTTCTTGTTGGTTTGCGATCATTTGCTTTTTCTTCTCCCTTTTGTGGAGGTTTTCTCTCTGATTTTTTACCGTGAGTTTTTCTCTCAATTCTGAACACATTGAGCGGCTCGGATCGTTGCAATTCGATTGAAAAATGGGAGGTCCGCACGGTTTGGTCGTAAGGAATCCGTGGATCCGTGGTGTGTGTGTGTGTGTGTATGGACCTTGTCAGTTTTTGAAATGTATATAGTTAGTTGATTGATTGAGGGAAAAAAATTGATTAATTATATATTTTGTTATTTGATTCATTACAATATGTTGGTGACAGCAAATGTATTAATTTTGCTGCATCTTGATTCTAAGTCATAGTTTCATTTTCGACTTCATCGGGTTGAAAGTTGAAAGCCAACAGAAATATACATGTGTCTGTATTTCCGCATTAGTTTAACTTAATTTTCTATAGTACATAACATAAGGGTGTAGGGCTCATTCATACTTAGACAAGTTGTTGCAATGGATGATTACTTTGATCCAAGGGTTTAGGCTCATTCTCCTCCTTTCAGTAAAGTACTCACACTTTTTTGCACATATTATACAATTGTCGTATGGGTTTATTTACTCCTAACAATTGTACATTAATGTCTCTGTAATTTTTCAAAAAAAAGGGAGAAAAATACCAAACTTTTCAAATTATGTGTTAATTTGAAGAATATATATATAGGAGAGCGTTTTGGAGACATAAAAAAGACTCTTCATCTCAACCATTGAAGCCAATATATGGCTGAGATTAGAAGTTCACAAAAAATTACTCCTAGCCGCAAAGAATTCCTCTTGGCCGAGAATTACTTTTGGCCACATCGAATTGCACTTGGCCGCATTGAGTTATACTTGGCCGCATCGAATTGTTCTTGACCGAATCAAATTATTTTAGGCTTTTTAGCCGCATCGAATTGCGCTTGGCCGCCTTTAATTGAACTTGGCCGCATCGAGTTGCACTTGGCCACATCGAATTACTCTTGGCCAAATCGAATTACTTTTGGCCGCATCGAATTGCACTTGGGCGCCTTGAGTTGCGTTTGGCCGCATCGAATTGTAATTCAATGCAGCCAATAACAATTTGATGCGGCCAAGTGCAATTAAATGCGGCCAAGAACAATTCGATGCGGCCAAAAGTAATTCAATACGGCCAAGTGCATTTCTTTGCGACTAAGAGTAATTCTGTGCAGCAAAGAGTAATTCTCCGCGGCCAGGAGTAATTTTTTGTAGTTAGGAGTAATTTTTTGCGACCAATATTAATTATTCGCGGCCAGGAGTAATTATTCGCGGCCAATAGTAATTCTTCGCATCAGATTCTTTTTCTTTTTAACTAATAGGTAAGAGAACAAAATTGTTGTTCAATACAACTTGAGCTGTTGGTTTAGATGATTTGAAGTTTCATGATCTGTATGTGATTGAAGATTGTTGGTTTTTTGTTGGAGCCTTTTGGTTGGATAGAGTTTCAAACTTTACTCCTTACTTGGTTATATGTAATATTTGAACTATTTTGCTTTTCTATTTTTCTCGGTTAGTTAAAGAAATAAGTGCAATAGGGGTGTCACTCTTGAGTGAGTGGACGTTCAAAAAATTAAATTTGAGTTGAAATCTCGTATGGTTATACATTCTTAATACCTTTGATGCTATCTCTAAATGCCACTAACGGAATTAAACAGATTTGGTAACATTTGTTGTGTTTGACTATTTTATGAACTTGGTTAAATGGATCATGTTTGAAACTTATTCTTAAAATGAAAATTTCCGAGAAATTGATTTTGTTGGGAGAAGCGAATTTTTTCTAATTCACGATTATTTGTAATGCCCCTCTCGCATGAGATGGGACTATACGCATATCCGAGACTCACCTTGTGTGAGATAGCGTTAAAAAAAAATCGTTGTATCCACAAAAAAACTTCGAAAAAATGAGGTTTGATACTTCATTTAGATTATGTTTAGAAAGCATTGCGTCGCAATTACTAGTAATTACATAGGCCTGGAATGTTTGTATTCTCAATTCGTGTCACATTTTATCCGTCGAGCGATACGATTTTTTTTCCCTTAAATACACACATGGAAATCTAATCTAACTTGAAAAGTGAAAATTGGAATTTCAACGACGAGGATCAGGCCATGACTTTGCTATTCACACATCAGATTATTTTCTTAAACCTTATCCCATTCCTCAGCCCCAAATAGAAAATACTATCCTGAGAAATTGAAAACATGATTAGTTTCGATCATCATTGTGGATTCGAGGTAGGCCGGCCTTCAACGGCTCAAATCTGGAGGATCGGCGATCATTATTGTGGACTCGAGGTAGGCCGGCCTTTAACGGCTCAAATCTGGAGGATCGGCAGGCAACCAGACAAGAACTTCTTTCAATTCTTATCAAATCCGAGGAGAAAACAAACTGTACTCGTACCCAAACTACACTCGAATTCATGGAGGATTAGATTGGTTTGATCACTGAGAGGAATGAAACTAGCATTTCAAAAGATTTTGTTCAAACTAGTAGTACATGTTGGAGACATCGGAACATAATCTGTACAATCTGCTTCTACATTACGTAAAAATTCAACACCAAGTGGTTTCCGAGCATCGCGTCCCTCAGTAATCACGGATGGAAGCAAAGCGGTAGCCTCGGTCACGTCTCGATCCATGCATAGTAAGCAATTCGAGTCTCGTAAAATCCTGCAGCAAGGGGTCGCATATCGATATTTGGTTTGCAGTTTTTTCTGAAGAACTGCTGATTAAGTGATAAGAAGAGAACTACGGCATGCATAATCTAAGAGAGCAACATCGCGACAACAAAAGGATAGCCAAGTGGTAAGACTTGCAGACTTGTGGCAGGCAGTTTTCCACCGCAGGAAATCCTATTTTACGCGAAGGTTGCATATGCGATTGCAAACTGTTGTTGGATTGGAAATTCTGGTTCCATTCAAAAGCACTACACTCGGGGGCGGACCCACGTTGGGATATGCGGGGTCATGTGCCCCGCGCCTTTTAAAAAAAAAAAGTAAAAAAATAAAATTTGATATAAATACATAAAAGTTTCCTACAATTGTACAAAATATCAGCATGATGGTGTGGCTATGTGTGTTGAGAAAAGTTCAAGACACCTCGGTTTGAATGTAGCCTATGTGCGTTGAGAAAAGTTCAAGACACTTGGGTCCCCAGGCATCCCATCCCCCGTTTTTTTTTTTTTTTAATTCTATCTCTTTCATTTATTTCTCCATTTTTTTTTAAATCTCTTTCCTTTATTTTTTTTCATTGTTGTTCTACCTCTTTCCTTTATTTCTCTATTTTGTCCTATCTCTTTGTATTTTCCTCATAATCCAAAATATTATGAAAATCAAATTTACTACTCCCTCCGTTCCGCAATGTTTGGCACTTTTGTGCTTTTCTTTGTCCCATAATATTTGGCTAGTTTGAAAAGTCAACAGCAAAATTATGTGAAATTCCCATTTTACCCTTTTCTTTTGCACTCTAAACGACAATCTATTCAAAATTCAAAGAATCAAAAGTACACTTTTCAATTTGGGAGCCACAATTACTTTTTGGTATCCAGCCAAAATTTGAAAATTTTCAAATAGTGTTGAAATTACATAAAAGTAAAATTGGAAAGTTAGCTCATCAATTGTACATCAAAATTTTTCTCTTAAAAGTGGGAATTCTCAAACGTGTCAAATATTGTGGGACGGAGGGAGTATATTATTTAGTTTACTTTCTCTTGATTTTGGCATTAATCTTACGGTTGCCATTGCGACAATTGAAAGAGTATTTTCAGCAATAAAGATTGTCAAAAATCAGTTGCGGAATAGAATGAGTGATTAATATTCAATTGTTAAGCGATAATTTAGTGGTATACGTATAAAGAAATATTTTTTAAGATTGTGAATAATAGGTCCCAGTATATAAAATTTTCGGGTCCGCCACTGACTACACCTTTCATTTTGCCATATTCGGGAGCCGATCCTTCTTCGTACTTGTCGCATTTAGATTGAGACTTTTGCTGAATTGTAGACTTCCCCGAACTTGTTATACTTTGTGACCAACTTAAGGTTTCAGAGAAAAGCTAAAGCTTCCGGTAGATGAATGAGACGTAGAATTCTTACAAGTTGCAGAGAGAAAGTTAACAGGCTCCAATCTCCATCTGCTTGAAACGTTGCTGACTTCGACGCCGGGGTTTGTTCGACGCCGGGGTGGATTGCTCAAGGGCATCCACCCTTGAGCAATCTATATATACATATTTACACATAGTTGCTTTGGATGAACACTTTCAATCCTGCTCCTCTTGATGTTCGGTTCTTACTTCATCGGCTGCTTCAAAGATGAGGAATGGTTAGATTGGTCCAAGGAATTATAACTAGTTGAGGTGCGTGTAAATTAATCCACGTCTTAGTAAATTAATCTGGTGTCAGAGTGGAGTATTTGAAAAATAAGCATTCCAGCCTAGCATGAAGTGCATGAACCATCACATGGGCTTCAAAATCACAAGTCCGGAAGTACTGTCACGTGGTACTCCAGATCATTTTACAACCATATGTTTATGTGACTTAGTAGTAGATCTCACATGAATGTGTGGTTGTAAAGTGGTATGGAGTACCACGTGAAGGTATCCCGGACTATTGTATAATTTCACCGAAATCATTTCAAATTGAGAAGGCAAACAAGACCTAGACGACATTGGTTTTGGCGTTGAAGGGGATGATAAATGGACCCGAACTTGGCCCGTTTAGAATGCAAAGCCCATGTGAGAACTGAAGTCTGGTAGAATTTTGAGACCGCAGGCCTGTTGTGGGCCGTGGAAGGATTCCGAACAGGCCATAACGGCCTTCGATCTACAAGAAAGAGGAAGGAAGAGGTGTTAGAAACTTAGAATCCGAGTTCTCAAGAGTTTGATTGGCTCTCGTTGTAACTACTAACATACTGTATAAACTTACGGTCTATTCGCCGATAAAAACGGGTACTCCAATACTATGCTAACTTCGATTAGCGAAAGAATATACTATCCCCAACTATTGTTGACCAATCTTATCATATATTGTCACGGCATTTATCGGAATTCAATATGAAATTCTATTCTCTTTTTATTTATTTTTAATTTTTTATGGGAATGGATCCTCTTCAGAACTGTTTGGGATAGTTGCCACCGCTGGAGGTATCTCACAAGTGTGGATTCCTCCCATCCACAAGGATACTATAGGTATTTATAGTAATCGGATACTATAGTAATCAGAGAGGACCACAACCCTATTTTTTGACCAAAAAGTAAACTCAATTTATATATAAGCAAAACAGTACAATAAGAGGGGACACTACCGGTCCCAAACTACAGAAACTAACAAAAAAAAGATAAAAATAAAACATGTTAGATTTCTTGGAGGGTTCCAACCTAAAACCAATTGGCTATAGGTGGAGTAGCCTCTAGAATTTATTAACCAAGCTTGGGTGGCTTAGATGAGCGATGTGGGACAAGTCTAACACTCCCCCTCACGTGCAGCCCGGATGCACGTGGAGGTGACTGACCAGGAGCTGATTGACTGACTCGGGCGACAGATTTGACAGAGACTTTCCCACGAGAGGTGAAGCCACCCAAGACCTAGCTTTGATACCATGTTAGATTTCTTGGAGGGTTCCAACCTAAAACCAATAACCAAAAAAAATCAAACTCTTCCCGCCGCAGACTGGATGCAGAAGTCACTGCAGACGCTGTCTTTATCGCCGGTATACTATTTCCAAGAAAACCAAATCCAAAACTCCAAACTTGGCTCCCGAATGAAAAAATGGAGGGAAGAGTGGAAAACCTCAAACAAACTTTTATATCACTCAAGACCATTTCATGACTTAATTGGGAAATCTAAACAAAGACACCAACTGACAAATTACCGATTGATTAGATCAAAACTTTGAGTCTTTGACTTCATTGTCCCCCATCATTTGGATGGGAAACTACTACAACAACTATTATTAAGGTTCAAAGAATCAAATTTTGAAAAGAAAATGGGGGATACTAACAAATTACTAGTAGTTCTGGGATAACTCCAAGGATATTTATTGTTTTTCTTGTTTTTGTAACCCATTTTGAACCCATCCCGGTAATCTACTTGGAACACTGTTCAAGAGGGTAGTTAAAGTTCAATGAATGACCAAGGGGTTTTCCCAAGTACATAAGAGGAAGCCAAAAAAAAAAAAGGCCTGTAAGTTTGAATCCCACTGACCACTGTAAGGCTAAACGTTTTAAATTTAGGGGTCATTGAAAGTTACTTCAGTTATTAACTTCATAGCTTCGAAATTAGTTGAAATACGCGTAAATTGACCCGAAATCTGGTTAGAAGAAAAATTCATGGAATGAAGCAAAATGGCTTTCCACAGCCACATCACGTGCTTACTTGTTCCCTTCCATTTATCACGAGCCAACTTGGCTTTCATATGGTCTCCCACATGGAACCTGTCAGCTACACCTTTTCATCGAACCCATGAACATAGAAAAAATCCTCAATCATATACTCCTATCTAATTAGCAAACCTGTAAAGACTTGGGGAAATGATTAGGTGTTTTTTTTTTTTTTTTTAAAAGGGTAAGAAATCTATTCTACTCTATCCAAATGGAATGGATTGAATGCCACGGGTGAAATTTGAACTTTCACCAATGTACAGGTGTACAAAGTGTCAACCATTGCATCACCATTCCATTTGTGAAATAACCATTTTAGGAAGGAAAAAATATATTTTTTTGTCCAAATATTTTCGGAAATAACCACTTTTTGGGGAAAAAATTTAGAAAGTTTTTTCTTTTCTAAAAAGTGGTTATTTTCCAAAATATTTCGCTAAAAGTTAGTTAGTTAGTTAGTTTTTTTTTCCGATTCACCTTGTCAAGACGAATCGAAAAACCAAAAAAGTAACACACAAAACTAAAAACGCAAAAAAAAATAAAGATAAAGATAAAACTAAAAATTATATTGTGGAAAGAGTTAGGCCCCGTTCCAGAACACCTTCTTAAAAAATAAGTACTTATTTCACATTTTCAAACTAAAAAATCATGTAAATGAAAAATAATTTTTTAAATTTTGTTGCACCGTATAAAGATCTCAATGAGATCCATCAAACAAGATTCATATTGATAGAAAAATTATTTGTATAAATATATAATTTTTGAGATTGAAATTGTCTTCTTAAAAAATAAATCTTTATTTCCCTTTCGGAAATGGAGCCTTAGTACTATAATAGTAATATTACTTAATAGTACGAAGATGATTTAGAAGGAAAGAGTTTGGTCAAATGGACGAATGTTCAAAATTTACAGAGGCCAAACATTGCAAATCATAGAGTTACTGAAAAGTTTATCTAGTTTTGAATTTTGTGGCCCGAAACTAGTCTAAGTGCATGTAAATTGGTCTAAACATTCGGTTTTAGAAAATATATAAGTACAACTTTTTAAGTGGTATACATGCACCAGTACACGTGCACCATAATAGTTTGCTAGCTCCATGACAAAAATGTCAGTGCTTTTGCTTGTATGATGATATATATAGTAATGTTTTCATAGATACACACGCTTTGATTACATATTCAGTTAATTAGTACTACTGATAATAAAATACTCTAAACATGTGCAGATTTGTTCACAAAAAAAAAAAAAAACTTTTGCAGATTATTATTCTTTAATTCGATCTGGCCTCAAGCCTGCTATAATAAATGATTTTGGCCTAATCTTTAATTGGGATAAGTAGCCCTCTAATAGATGTTATGGTCCTCAAGATTAGTTAAAGTGTACATAAATTATCCGAATATTTCTTATGAAAAAAATGCCCCGGATATCTAGAGTTCTATGAATAAACGAAAAAAAGAAGCCAAAAATTGATAGCAGCAGCATGCTAGTACTTTCTATCTTTGGAAAATGATATTGACACTCAAAAAATTGATGCAGACACTTAAAAATCGGTATAATTCCAAAGCCATTTTTCTTTGTCTTTTGGAGTGCCTACATCAATTTTTGGAGTGCTAATTTCAGTTCTCTTATTTTTTCTTAAAAGTTTTATTAAAATCAAGGCAGAAATGATATCCACACAAATAAGAAATCTATGCCAGCACACATAGATCCCTTTTGAACCCTTTTGGGTTCAAAAAATGATCGGAGTGGCTAATTTTATTTAAAATACTTTGTTTATGGTCCCTATAAAAAATCAGCTAAATTTAATATCATTAAGGGCATTTGCGAAGTATCCAACATTGTCACAGAATTCAAGCCTAAATTTTGAGACAAAGTTGAATGTTTCATAAATGTCCTTAACAATACCCAATTTAGCAGATTCTACGTAGGAATCATAAACAAAGTATTTTAAATAAAATAAGCGGCTCCGATCATTTTTCGAGGACTCAAAACGGGGCAAAAAAGGATCTGTGCGTGCTGACACAGATTTCTTATCTGTGTACATAGGCACCTCTGATGGGCAATCAATTTGAAGTTGGTAGTTTTGTACTGTAGTTTTTCATAACTGAGAATTACTGTACTAAAATGTAAAAGAGAGATGGTAAAATAATTTTCCATCGCTTATAAAAAAAAAAAATTACATCAATTTAAGTTTTTAGGTTTACTTTTATTTTTGGGAAAATGACGGCCAAGAACGTGTTTTGATAATTAATACCCGCCAAGAACATTTTATTCACTAACAAATGTTCTTAGCATATTTTTAGCGGGTATTAATTATCAAAAGCCGTCATTTTCCCTTTATTTTTTCCTACTATTTGAGTTTAGTTTTTAAAATTTTCTGATTCATCAAATTGAGAGAGAGAGAGTATCCCCCACCCAACCCGACCTTCCCTCCGCTGCTCTGCCAGCCGTATTATTGCCCGCGAAATCCCGGAGCCTGGCAAGAAAATAGAACTGAAAATCACACGGAAAAAACACGAAATCCATCTAATAACCGCTCATCCAAAAAGCTTCCCACAAATAAATAGTCTTGAAAATTTTGAAAAAATAATAATAATAAGTATAGGGGCGTCTCTGTCCTCTTTCCTCTTCTTCTTCTTCTCCTTCCTTCAAATCTCTCTGTTTTGTTGTGATAAATAAAGAAACCAATAAAAGAAAGAAGAAAAACAGAGAGAGGTGTTGGTGGGCATTGCATTAGGATCCGACAACCGTCGGACCCACTTCCGCTGCCCGTGTCTCTCTCTCTCTCTCCACCGCCTCCCCTGCAGGTTGCCGTTGCCGAGGCACAGGACAGCTAGATAGAGAGAGGAGAGAGAGTAATAATAATCATCCTCGAGCCTTTTGATCTTCCTCATTCCTCCCTCAATCAATACGACCCTATATAGGTCTCTCTCTCTCTCTCTCTCTCTAAATTCATATATACAACACACATGAATATGTAATTTGTATCTATGGGTCTGTGCTTGCCAATGGGTATACGTTTTCCGTAACCGGACAAACGTACAATTTAGTTGGATTTGTACGTCCGTTCTTGATTTTGCATAGCGTATATGAAAGATGATTCATCTGTCTGAGGGAAAAAAATAAAAAAGATTTTCATCTGTTAAAATTGGAATTCGACTGACTTGCACTCTGTTTCTCTAATTAATTAGTCTGCATTTGCAGGAATCTTTGAATCAATTCCTGTATTTTATATCACAAATTTAAAACTCCTTATTTCTCCCTTTGTCTTTGTTTTTTCAAATTTGAATTCCCTCTCAATCTCTCAGACAATACCAAACCCACCAACATTTTTTTCTCTTTTGACTTTATTTTTTTCCCTTCGATTTATTTAGGGCTGTCTCTATCAACACGGGCTCACAGATTTTGATTCCTCGATGCATACATTAATGTGTGCGTGTTTGATCTGTTCTTTTGTTCTCCGTTCATTTGTCGGGAATATTGCGTGATTTTCAGAAAAAGTAGACGAAAATGAAATTTATTTTCTTGCGTGTTCTTGACAGGATCTATTTTGCAGGAGAGTATTTCTCCCACAACTTTTTTGGTAACTGAACACATAGAAAGTTATGGAAAATTTGATTTTCCATCATTTCTGTGCAATTAAACGGGGCCAAACTATTTGTGTTGTGTGTAATTTCAAACACTAAAGATCAAATTTCAAAGTGCATTTACGAGAAAGTGGAGTGCAAAAATCAATACCCTTTGAGGTCTTTGCTTCAAGATTTATTTTTTCTGCTCTTGTTCACAATGCAGTTTTTTTTTTTGTTTTTGTGGTAAACCACAATGCAGTTGTTTAAAACCCATTGGTATCGCCTTTGCAAGATAATTCTTCAGTTCTGTGAATTGCGTTTGATGACTTTATTGAATTTGGACTTTTTTAGGTTCATTCAGTGCTTCCAGTTTCTAAAATTTCTCTTGTTCTGCCCCCTATCTTCTTCCTGCAGGTCAGATGGAGAAGTAAAGCGTGTGGGTTTGTTGTTCAATCTCTCCCTAGCAGTGCTCACACCAATCTTGATCTACTCTTAGATGGCTTCTATTTACCAATGTAAGCTCTTTACGATTAGCTGGTGTGAGTTTCTGTACAGTACATTATGCATGATATTTGCTCGAATGACGAATAAATGGGACATTGTTGCCGAGATCCACATGTGAGCTGTTGCGTCTTTTTCGTCGCGTTATAATTTGGAATCTTCTACTTTTCTAAGTTTCTCGGCGAATTCTGTTGTCTGGGAAAATGGTTTTCGTTTTAGCAAATGCTTGTTCCAACCAGCATTTAAAAGGACAAGTTTATTTCTACATTCAACTGTCTGCACTTTGTGTAAGCACTAAGCATACAATTTAGTTAGGACTATTGGATCTGTGCTGCACGCGTCCCTATGCCATATGTGCGTTACGATGTTCAGCTACTCTCGAGTATGCAGCCATTGAACATTATTGGAGTCGGAGTTGGAGGAATATAGAGCTAAAGCGTGTTAAATTACGACTTCTGCTTATTGGTAGTGGTGAGATCTACTTGTTTCATTTCCAGGATAGGATAGTTTATAGTCATTGACTAAGCTTCCTGAAGAGCTGGCCCTTCTTTATGCATTTTTTGAGCCCTTGATTTTCAGCTTATCCGTTAAAACGTAGCAGCCTCTCCTCTGTGATCATGATCATGGTGATTGTGAATCTGTATTGGATGCTTAATGTTATGCAAGTGGTTACTCTTGTTCTTTTTTCTGCAGTACAACGGTGACCTCGGCATCTATATGAAGAAAATTTCCACTCTTGAGATCTGCGAAAAACAAATAAATTACAATGGGTACTTGTCTGTCCACGCCACCGCACGCAATCAAACCACGAAGGAAATATCACCATCGGGCGAGAAAGAGGCATGGCAAGCATTCTAAGTTTGCTCCTGATGGGACTAGGAAAGGGAACAGTGGAACTCTTATAGCAGATTTTGCTGTTAGTGAGTTTGTACAAACAACCACCACCTGCAGAAGATCTGAGGTCGCCAATTCAACGTTCCATCTCACCCAGATGGAATGGCACCACAGTCAGGTTGATGCTAACGGTATATTCTTTTTCCCCTTTGAGAGTTTACAAAGTTTCAGACTGTGCAATTTGACTTAAGGCAACAAGATTGTACTTGAGTGGGTAATAAATTACCCTGCTTTGGTAATTATGCGTAAAATAAAACAAAATTCTGCTGCGGTTGTAAGTAAAATATTTTGGATGTGTACGGATGAAAGAAGCCGCACCTGACTGTACATACTACACTTGTACATACTACACTTGTACAATGCCTTCAGGAGGTGTTCCTTGTGTTCAAAAAAGATCTTGTTGGTCAGGCTTTGATCGGTGACCTCATAGTGGATCGGTTAAGAAATCCTAAATCCTTCTATTATCTATGCCCTGATAAAAATAGAACTAATTTGGAAAATTACATCGTCCAAATTGCCTGATGTAAACCTATTTTTTCTGCTTGAAATTTTGGTCTAACTAGTGTAGTATTTAAAATTTTCTTTCTGTACATTTGAAGTTTAAGGTCTGGATTAAGTACAAGAGATGGCTGAGCGCCTTGGAAATGTCACTAGAACTTCATCTTTTTGCAGTTATTTGCCAAGAGGAAGCATGGTTTGACTCAGTCAGTATTCTGGAGTCCGATTCAGATGACGAATTCAGTAGTGTACATGGAGGTAAGTTAGAAATTTATGTTTTGACTATGTTTGAAGATAAATATTGCTGTTTTGGAAAATGATCTGTTAGAGGGCCTCCTTGATAAGTACTTTTCCATCTTGACTTTCTTGTTTGCAAAGGACAAACTCTCTCTCTTTTCTAATTACATGTGCGGATCCATTTGGTGTATTGATGTACTAAAGTAACCCTACTTTTCATGTGCTTCTAACAGCATGTTTACCTGTATTTCTTTTTCGCCACACAGACTCGTTTCCTAGAATTTCAACAGGCCAGGTGATTCAGTATGAAACTTCTTCGTGCTTTGTGGACAACAAGTTGTTCAAAGGGTACCACGAAACGTATCTCAAAATAGATGGGGCTAAGACAGGCAAGTTTCTGAGCAAAGATGGATTCAAGGACTCTAACGGGTTTGCACTTATGAGTGCCCAAGGTTATGAACTTGCGTGCTTTGGAAAGGCTGAAGAATTTTCAACCAAGAGCAAGAAAATGTTGGATCGATCATACGGAAGCTTTAACTGTCTAAATCAGGACAGAAATGATTTTGAAGACAGAACACAAGAGAATCTTTTGAAGTCTGGCTTACCTAGGCTAGTTCCTTCTTTAAGCTTCAATGACAAAATTGTTAATGCAACAAGTCTGGCTCAACACTCCAAGAAAAGGAAATCCACTGTTATCAGGCTTTCGTTCAAGAGGACATCTGTTGATGGGGATGAGTCTAATGGATACTGTAAGTGTCGCAATAGTATGTATGCTTAAGTCTTTCTTTCTTCTAATGTGTCCAGAATACTCTTTTACTGTGAAGTGAGTGCTTTCCTAATCTCTCTTTTTTCTTGATTATTTGCTGGATATTTGGATCAATCTGCATGGGGGCCTGAAATTCAACTTTCTTTTGTGTATGAATATTGTGGAAACTTCATATCAAGCCCAATACCAGTTGGGAATGAGTGGAGGGGTCCCTCATTTTATTATTGGGTGATCTCTCATTCCCCACCCAAGCAATGTGAGACTGTTCTCCCCCGCTGAGGCTGACTTCTAAAATTAGCTTTACCCTTCATTGGCTATTAAGTGCCTCCAGAATCCAGATATATATATATATATATATATATATATATATATATATATATATATATATATATATATCGGGACGGTTCCGTATATATATATATATATATATGAGCTCAGCTCTTTGATGCCTTTGATTCCGTATTAACTTGAAAATTACGAAATTTGGTTCTTTCACCTCCCGTCATGGCAATGAACTGGTAGTTTAGTATTGTAGTTTGGTTTTATGTGTGTGTTGATTACAGTTCATTCACACATTTCAGTATGGTACAGGTGCGTCAAAAAGAATTCTGATTCGTCCTAGGGCGGGGCTCCTGATTCCATGTTGCAATGAAGAGAAGCCAACTCCAGGATGTTGGTCTGAGATTGGACCCTCGAATTTTAAGCTTCGTGGCGATAGTTATTTTAGGTATGCTGTGTAACTTCATGCGTAACTGGTGGCAAGGTTGTTTTCGTCCAAATTTCTATTAAGTATTTGATTGTCTCGAAAATTGATTTGCAGAGATAAGCGGAAATTGCCTGCTACAAATTGCACTCCTTACAACCCAATTGGTGTTGATTTATTTGTGAGCACAAGAAAGGTTAATCACATTGCCCAACACCTAGAGCTTCCTCCTGTCAATGAAGATGGGATACTGCCGGCACTCTTAATTGTCAACATTCAGGTGCTATTTCAACTTAATCTTGTCGTTCATTTATTTCATACTTGAACTTGCTACTTCTGCATTGTGTTGTTCTAGTCGGATATGCGAATGGGACTTCATCAGCTTAAATTCAAAGTTGCGGATTCTGAAAATTTTGATATTGCTATCTGTTGACCAATTTTGCTCTGTGGCAGTTGCCTAGCTATCCTGCCCCAATGTTTCTTGGTGATAGCGACGGGGAAGGCTTGAGTCTTGTACTTTATTTCAAGCTCTCTGAGACTTATGAGAAAGATGTCTCTCCTCAATTTCTGGACAGCATCAAGGTACATTGCTTCAATATGCCTCTTCAGGAACTAATAGCCGGTTCTTCTTGTTTTTGGTTCAAAGTTAATTTGATACTCTTGGTCCAATAGTTAGTCTCTTCAACGTATTATTCTTAGTTACGGGTCATGGTATCTGTGTGCATTATGAAATCGTTCGTCATCTGGACTGTAAGTCTTATTTTGCAGGTAGAAAATCTCGTCTTTGATATTCGCAAGTCCTGTACATAATATAGGGCATCTAGGGTCCTTTCTAACCGTTGGCACTTCACCATAGCAGTTCATGCAAAAAACAGTTTCATACATTTGTTGTATTGGTACAGTGGTAGTCCTTTTACTTTGTAGCATTCTTAATTTCTTCTAAATTTACTTTCCTAAGGGGTGACTTGCGGGTCCCATCACGATTGTCGATGACAATGAATTAGGAGGCGTGATCCGCAATACCTAATGCCAGTTTCTTCATTCTTTTGTTAGAATGGAATCTGATTATGCTGGGCTACCTGAGATTTTTCTTCCAATGAGATCAAATGTTTGATGTCCACAACACCACCATGGTTCTGTGCTCACTCCTGTGCTCTTGAAATGCTAGCCAAGGAACACAATTACCATTTGTTTCCGTCAAAACTGCCAAAACTTTTCTGATTCTAAGAGACCAAATGGAAACACTCGTCGTATAACAATTCTACAGTGGAAAACATCAAACTATAACGAACGCATCAAAAAACAATGAAAACAAGGCAAAACAAAAGGTTCGTCAACCCTGATATCAATTGCATTTGACAATGCTTGACAATTTTTGTTCCATAAAACTTTTACATTTGGATTTTATACTTTCTGCTTTCAAGGAAATAGTCAATCAATCTACAAAGCTAAACATGTTTGGTTATCAATTATCAGGCTTTCATGAACTCAGATTAGTTCACATTTTTACATGATTTTATTTCATTTTGCCCCTTCTGAAAGTTTTTCAGAACATCTCTGAAACGGCAACACAGTAACAGAACTTCTCTTCTATTTCTTTTTGGATCCGAAACTTACCTTCTATATCATTCTACTGGAAATTGAACTGCAAGAATTGCAAGTTCAAAAGCGGGATCCCTCATTTTCGGATCAGATGAAACTACATTAGCTTAGGAAATTTGGTTTCACTGGAGTTAAATGCATAATATTAATGCTTTGAGTCAGTCCAAATGAAGTGCTGCTGCTGCCCAATTTCACCTCGGTTCTCTTTATACACCGAGTCTCTGTTGATCCCTTGCATAGTAGGCTAAAAGCTATTCATTTGTTCTACAGAGATTGATTGAAGATGACATGGAAAAGGTTAAAGGGTTTGCAAAAGAAACCACTGTTCCATACAGAGAAAGGCTAAAGATCATGGTTGGGGTGTCCAATCCAGATGAACTTGCATCAAGTTCTACTGAAAAGAAGCTTTTGCATGCTTACAATGAGAAGCCAGTCCTTTCGCGTCCTCAACACAGCTTCTATCAGGTGGAGTACCAAATCCTCCTTTTTTTTGCTCACACATTTTCACTTATTATTCGGTGTGGACTTGAAGGATGGGACCTTATGATTTTTACCCCCTCCTGTATAAATGCAGGGCCCCGGTTACTTTGAGGTTGACCTGGACATTCATCGATTCAGCTACATAGCAAGGAAGGGGCTTGAAGCATTCCGAGAGCGTTTACGAAATGGGATACTTGATCTCGGGCTAACAATCCAGGTATTATTCTTGGGGAGAGATTTGTTCATTGAAATGAGTTTGGGGAAAGGATGGAATGACCTCAGCTTAATTGGTGAAGAATCATTCCATTCCATCTATAATTCATATCCTGCCATCTTTTTAGCCAACAGATGTCAGGATGCATATTCCAACCAACCAACTTTTTCATTTTGGCTTCATTCTACAGTTCTACTGACCGTTTCATTCGAGGATGATTGAACATAACTTCAGTAACATAACAGAAATTCCCATTGTCTGCATTTTCTTCGATTGAAACTGACCTCTGCTGACTTCAAACGCCCAACGAAAGCCTTCAGTTGTCTGTTAAAGTAGTCATTGTCGATTTTCCTCAATTTTATTACTGCAAACAGGCACAGAAACCAGAAGAACTGCCGGAGAAAGTCCTCTGCTGTGTGAGACTAAACAAGATTGACTTTGTTAATCGTGGCCAAATTCCGACAATAGTGACTATTGATGATGATTGATCGGCGATCAGAGTCTGCAACACCCTTGTGTGGGAGGACCGAGTTGTTGATTATATGCACAGTTGGATTCCTTGCAATTCCCATTCCAATGAGAGAGAGAGAGAGAGAGAGAGAGAGAGAGAGAGAGAGAGAGAAATTGTTGTATATAGTATATATATAAATAAACGTTCTTTCATGCTTAACATTCAAAATCATGCTTACATTGAAATGCTTTACTGTTATATGGTATCTGTTCTTAACAGTTAACTCCTAATGTTCAACGTACCTTACATCCAAAAGTGATTTCTGCAACCTATAGGGACCGGGCCGCAAGGGAGAAATATTTTGTGAATCCCTTGTCCCGGCGTGGATGACCTACATTTGACCAGACCAGAAAGGGAACTAGTTGAGGTGCACGTAAGTCGTAACCGGTTCCGGAAACCCCTAATTGTCGAGCCTAAAAAGATATCTGAAGCTATTCCTGGGCCAATGGCATCATCAAGACCCATTCAAATTTTCAGTTGCTTGTTTATCCAGGAAAGACAAATTCCTAAATAGTATTGGGGCGTTGGTTAAGCGAATCTAAGTATGGACAAATACCCCTTAAAAGATGAGCAATGATCAAGTCAAGACGACTTTGGAAATTATTGTGCGACAGTCATCGGCGCCCCAAATCCTGCGGGATCTACTAACAAATTATGAGGAATAAAGGTAACTCAAGCATAATAAGCGTAACTTCACTAAGATTCAATATCAGTAATCTTGCACTAAACTTTATCACTGCACATAAAAGATGGTGCCAGATGCTAGAACAAGCTTTATTTGCCCAGATAGGCTTTACACATTTGGAAATCACACAAATGAGCCGTACCCTGTCACCAGCTATGAGCACTAAGCCTGCTTTGTGGGATCAACAAGACAAGTGAGAACCTCAACATGAACTCCAAATATAAACAATTAAACATATTCTTCATACACCCAGTAAAATACAAACAACATACACCACCAGCTCTGATTTTACACATACAGAGGACAATATGATGCAGCTACATATAGCACACGTGTTTCTTTCTTTTCTTTTTCCTTTTTTTTCTCCCCCTTTCCATTTTTTGGCCAGATGAGATGCATGTAGTATACATGCAGCGGGCCCTACTTATTGGAGTGACAATAAGCCTTCAAAAATAGTTTCTCTTCTCAATACTCCACCTTGCTAGAATGGGCATTGGGAGAGGTCACTGTTTGCCTCTAAGATTTTCCCATGAAGATTATGCCATGATTTGCTCTTCTTTCAGAGGTACAAAAACTGCCCTTCGATCATTGTTTCCAAATTCCATTTCTTCAAGTAGAGCAGGTTTCTTGGCAACTACCGTGTGTGATTTCAACTGCAATGTGTTACTATTTGCTGTGTTGTTACTAGACTTTCTGGCTGTTGGAACATCATGGTTATGCTTCCCTTCGTATGTGGTTACAACAGCTTTAGGATCCGAGGAAGCCCTCTCAACATGCTTACGAACATTGCATCCTGCGTAAGTGCATTTGTAATAACTCCTGCAGATAAAATACAGAAGCATCAGAGATTATTCTGAAAGAAAGTTAACTCCAATTTTGTGTGATGCTCTGAATTTTGAATGAATGAAGCAAGGTAAAGAGCACAGAAATTGAATGAGGTGGTTTCAAGGCATAACCTCCCTTGAGTTCCTCGATCTTTGGAGGTATAGGGGCCCACTATTTCAGTGGTAAAACTTTTTGAGAGCGGGCGCTTTGTGCATATATTGCCAAAGAATAGGGTTGTCTCTATTCCTCGCCCGCCCATACCCCCCATTGTTAGGCGATTACATGAATACTGTTATTGTTGTAAAGTGAACTCCAATGCTTTTACATTACCCATTTTTTATATGCTTCTACATTTCCCATTATTATCTTTTTGGGGGGGCACAGAAAGTAAATGGAATCTGTTGCAAGAACAAGAACAGATCGGAAGCAATATAATAAGGACAGTCGCCATATGCTATTCGTGCAGATTCCAACATACGCGAAATAATACCAAGCTTGAGTTGTAAAGAATGGGAGGGCTTAATAGAAACTGACATCTTATGCTTAGATTTGGGCTACCCTGCTCACAATAACAAGGCAACAGACACAGGGGATCATGGCTCTTGCATAAACACCACTAGTATGCTACTTAATTGAAGATTTCATAGTAGAGACAGTAGAATGAAGAAAAGAATTCCAGTAGAAAATTAAATAACTCAACGGAAGAGGGGTGGACAGTAACTGAGGAATGAGAAATTTTGAAGTCTTGAAATGGTGGAGAAATCAAAATATGTGTAAGGGAACTGCTTAGTTATAGAGGCCGCACCACCCCCACCCCCCACCACCACCAAAAAAAAAAAAAACTTGCATGATTGAAAAAGACCTCATTGGTGATATGATCCTATTTGAAGAATTGATCATCCCTAGTCTGCAATCAATACCAACATAAAGACAAAATTATCACCTTGGATGAGCATTTCCCTTGACCACTTTCTGCCCATATTTTCTCCACTTGAACCCATCATCCAAAAGATCAACTTCACTCCTTGTCTGCACAACAATCCTGGCTTCTGTGACTGTTTTATGTGACGAAGTTAGCTCAGAAGTCCCAACCTCTGTGTTCCTGCATTGCAAACATCTAAATAAGAACTGGAAAGCATAGACCTAAGAAAGAAAGAAAAAAGAGAGGAAGTATTCACATCAATAAGAACTGGAAAGCATAGACCTAAGTACTAAACTTACCTTCTTTTGGGATTCGGTTCATCATCATTGCCCTCATTAGGTACTATTTCAGCGTTACTCATTTTAACGTTCTCTGTTGATTCTGGCAATTGAACAAGTGTCAGTTGAGTAGATGTATGGTGACTCTGGTCTCTCTCAGAAACTGAATGAAAAGTTTCATTTGAAGTGCTCGTTTCTGTCTCACCCACCAAACCAAGTTCCTGCACTGACTGATTTTTTGTATTTTGTTTCATGCGGGTTCCATCCTTAGCACGTTTGTTGGATTGTGGAAGGTCGTGATTGTGCTGGCCTTTGTACGTAATTTCAGATATCTTCCCATCAAAATTACGCTCAACCTTCTTCTTGACAGGGCAATTGAGCTCTGTACACTTATAGTAGCTTCGCGGATATTCGCTTGCCTTGACCTGTTTCTGTCCATATTTTCGCCAGTTGTACCCGTCATTCCCTGGTTTGTCCACAGTAGCAGGAGGGGGTTGACATTTCCTCTCGGATTGAGAAGCTTCTGATGATTCCATAAAGGAATTTTCAGGTTCCGATATCACAGGATGCACCTGTTGTTGGACTGTTGTGTTGGAAGGAAAGGATTGATATTGGGACCATGATTCTGCTTCAGAAGTAGCTAGTGAAGAAGGTTGATGTTCGGCTTGCATAAAAGATTGGGATAATGTTGCAAGAGCCGTAACTTGAGCAAGGGCCTGCTGGTGGGTCATTCCAAAGGGGCTCTGCAAGGAATTGAACAGGCAGTTAAATGAGTGCAAGGGTGCCACTATGTATTGGATAATGTATTGTCTAGACTTTTCGTGTCTCATGACAGTTGACACCGTTTGCCTTGTTTAGTGTAAGAATTTGGAGGCAATCTAGTAACCACACCAACAAAATTGAAGTCAGAAATAATATTTTCCAATGAGAAAATTAAAATGACTTTCGTCATAATTAGAATAAGTGGAGGCAGGCTTGACTTTGCCTACTTGTGGGGAAAAGAATTTCCCTATGACCCTGCTAAACAATTATCTGAAGCTGCCACATATTACATGCTACTTTTGAGGACCAGTTATACGTAGGTATATCATCTGAACAAAAAACGATGGCATGTACCTTGAACCCATACGATGGCGTAGGTGCATCATCCCTACATTCAAGGTATACAAGTAATACAACCAACCCTGCTAAGTTATCCACTAAAGTATCCTAATTTCCAAAAGGATAATAGCTTGAACATACATGACTGAACATATGAAATTATCTTCAAAAAAAAAAAAAAACATATGAAATTTAAATGAGCACCAAAAGGGACAAAAGTACTTGGATGGGCCTGAAATTCTGAATGTCATACCTTTTGATTTGTAAACTGGATTTAGGTGGGGTGAATTTTGGAGGAGGGGAGGAAGCCTTAGCTAGCAGATAATATGCACTGCGTACAACGCTTTTAAAAGTAAAGGATTCTACAGGAACAGGAACATCTGTAGGTGAACCCAAGAAACTTAAAAATCACAAATTCTCGATGGAGCTCGAATAGTAACAGTTTCATCACCTTCAAATGCACCCACCGATGGAATAACAGTATCTTCTGTCAGTCACCATAGTAAAATTTAAATCATCTGTATCCTCCAGATTCACTGGAATGTGACTTATTTCCACATTTTCCACAAATTCGATTCATAATTCCTACCTACATCAGATCAAGTGGCCACCACAGATGTTTCCATTTAACCCTCCAGCAATATATTTGATCTTCAACATCAGGTAATGTCACAACAAAGGAAAACTAAACTTTTTGAATTGAGTGGTTCTTGACTTGGGCTTCACTGGGTAAAGCTTCGTATCTAGTTGATCACCATTTCCAGTAAAGTCTAGCTAATTAAGGCCTTGTGTATGGGGGGCATAGATATATACGTCAGGACTAAGTTCATAATCTGTCAAATTTTAGTGAGCCCCCAAATCCCACACTTGGCTACCCAGAACACGAGGCTTCCGCAACTGCACGGTCAGGGAAAGGGTTGGATGTACGCAGCCTTATCCCGCAAACGGAGAAGCTGTTTCCACTACTCAAACCCATGAGTCCGTGACCACCGGGTCACATTGGAACAACCTTACCATTCCGCCCGGGCCACCCCTCAAGATAACGGACAAACTGCAATAACAATATTGAGTTGAAACTCATCCTCAATAGTAGTGCTGAAGCTGTCCAGATGCACAGACAAGTACTCTAGTTAATAATTAATGCTCTCTTCTTAATTGTATCTTAAAAACCACAAGACGTTGGGTAAGATTCAAATGCAAAGGATTTGTCTTCACACTTATCAAGATTTCTTTTTTCTTTGGCAAAATGAAGGAGAAAATTTTATTCATCTGTTACAAAATTAATCCCTTCGTAAGTCACAAAATTAACAGCCACAAAAAAAACATGTGGTTTACAAAAATTTCAATAGGCGGTCAAGGCCCTTAGGGATTTGCTCCTTCCTCCTAAGGTTTCAAATTTGATCCCTCCTTTCGAAACCTCACAGGTGCTATCAACTCCTTTGGGCGAGTCCATACGAAGCAATTTGCTCCATCTTTCACTGGGCTCCCGGCAAGTGAGCGGTGGGATTGGGCCTCAGGATTAGTTGAGGTGCGCATAAACTGACCAGACATTTATCAAAAAAAAAAAAAGACCACGGATATTTCGAACCAAAATCAACACTTTCACCACCAATTTTGCGTTCCATGAAATTATATCAGATTAAGTGGGTAGAGAAAGTGGTAAACTTTAATGTTTTGTTTTATAAGTATTCTCTGTGAATTAAAAACGGAAACGGAAAAAAAAACACAGTAAAGAATATAACTGGGCAATTCACCTGGAGAGGCGAGAAGAAACCCGGCGAGTTAAGAAAACCAGAAGGACTCAACCCGGGAGGAATCATGAACATAGGAGGAGTATGAGTAGAAGAAGAATTCCCAACCACTAAATTCACCGGTCGGTTCTGCTTAAACCCTAATTTCTCTTCACCAGAATTCCCTCCTTCCTTGGCCGAATTGTCGGGTAAAAAGTTGGGTAGCTTGGGGATACCGGCGGCGGCGGCGACCGGAGAAGCCATGGCGCCGGCGAGGAGCTGAGAGAAGGAGGGGCAGTCGGAGTCGGGGTAGTTATCGTAATCGGAGAAGAAGTTCGACACGAGGGTTAACGGACCGGGGCTCAAACCGGTGAAAAGGGTCTCGATTGGGGACCGTGGCGGGAGCGTGATTGTCGGCCGTTGAGCTCCGTCCGTCTTCGCCATTTTTCTTTCCCACTTGGTCTGTCTATTGGGTGTTCTTGTTCTGCTGTTCTGGATCTATAACTTGTAGCAGTAGTAGCAAAATTTAAGAAAGCGATAATTGAGAACGCAAAACGCAAATAGTGACACAGAATTGAGACCAAGCGTCATGGGTTTATGTGAGTGATTGGATAACATGCATATATGCAAGGTGTTTTCTTTTTTAAATCAAATCATATGATCGAGAATTAAGAACGAGAGCAAAATTTGAGAGCGAGAGCGATACGAGCTGAATTACGTGATTATATGGATAAAGAAGACATATATAGGTACACATGCGAATTTGTGAGTGGTGTCTTTTTTGGGGTTGATTATTTTGTGTTCTTATCTTGCACATGGTGGAGCCCACGGCTTAAACAAACGGAAAAAGACATTTTTCATCCTTCTTTATTTAACTACTTATTGGATTAAAAATAAAAATAATAATTTTGACGCTTCACATTTAACTATTGACACTTTTTTTTGTCTTTATCCTTTATAAAATTATAAAATTACCTTTTATTTTGTTAGTGTTCATCCACTTTCTTTTACATGAAAGAATATTGTTGTAATTTTTCAAATAAAAAAAAACAAAAATAAAGTGCCAATAAATAAAAGTAAAATGTCAAAATCAATTTCCTTAGAAATATAAAAAATATACTAGTAGTAGTAGTGGTTGTACTTCTCCTCTCATTATTTATTAGTGGAGTCGATAGTAGGAGTGGTTGTACTTGTACACAGCCGATCGACATTAGAAAACGAAAAATGCTTTCACACTGCTGTTTGGGACGTAGGAGTGAATAAAGATTTGTTTATGTAGTGAAGTTCAATATTTGTCCATAGCACTACGTACGAGCATTTATGCCATGTTTTCACTAACAATTTTATGCTACAAAAATTATATTTTGTATTTTGATAAGTCGTTCACGTTAAGCAAAAATTTTTGCATCCCGTCAATAACTTACTGGTTAGTGGAAATAACTTGACATTTTTCACAATTGACTTTGTTTGGTTGAAAGTTTAGTTGAGTTTAGTTTTGATAGTGGGTACAGAGAGAGAAATAGGGTAATGATTGAAGAGAGATAGAGAGATGTGAGAAAGTAATAATGGAAGAAATTGGGTAATGATTTGAGAAAAAAATAGGGTAATAATTGAAAAACTAAACTAAAATGTGAACCGAACACAACTAGTGATTTTTGAGTTAATGCCTCCTGGGAACAGTCTCGTTCAAGAACTCATTTTAAGTACTTATTTTTAAAAAGGCAATTTCAAGCTCAAAAATAATATGTTCACTTAAATAATTTTCCTAGCAATGTAGATTTTATTTGATAAATTTCATTGAGATATTTTGAACGGAACAAAAAAAAATCGAAAAATTATTTTTCACGTACATTATTTTTTAGTTTGAAAATGTGAAATAAATACCCCCTTTTTTTTTAAGAAGGTGTTGTGGAACGGGTTTAGTAGAAACTACTTTTAAATAAGGGTTCTTAAAAAACAAGTAGGAGTAGTTATTTGCAACTTTCAAACTTAAAAATAAAATGTATTTACGAAAATATTTTTTTAATTTTTTCTTGCATCATTCGAAAGATCTCATCGAAATCTATAAAATAAGATCTTTTGTACAAAAAATTATTTTAATAAATTCATTATTTTTAAACTTAAAAATTACAATTCAATACTTATTTTTTTAAGAACTCTGAGCGGAACACAACATGAGTACTATTTTCTTTAATGAAAGGAAGTCTTTTTCATGAGCACTATGTTCTGGTAATTAATTTGTTTGATAATTTCCAGCTCACGAATTTCCGTTTGACCCAAAAAAAAAAAAAAAAAAAAAAAAAAAAAACTTAAAAATTTCCAGCCCACTTGAGGCGAGTCAGATACAAGTTGGCGTCAATCTTCTTCAATACTGCAATTAATTTTTTTTCCCGTCCGGACAGGCAATTCTGGAGGCTGAAAAACGACACGTCTACCGCTTTTTAGCCATTAAAAAGTGGTTGCTGCCTTGCTGGTTGGCCCAACCGACGACAAAATGGGGTGAGAGATTATTGAGTGTCATTGGGGCAGCACGTGACGATACCTCAATTCTATTTCTACCACACATTACACTGGAGTTCACACGCTTAGTTTCGGATCTCGCCGAATTTTATGGTTGCAGAGAACTCTGGGGGCATTATATGGTGGTGCGCCAAGCCTCTTCCCATCACAAATTACACTGGGAATCTAGGATTCACACATTTAGTCTTGAATCTCGCAAAATTTTATGGTTGAAGAGAACTCTAGGTCACCACGTGGCGATGGCTCTGAGAGCAATGGATAATATTTTCCAAGGAGTTCACCATTCGTTTCGTTAGTTGTCGTGTCGTCACCACTTGTCAAACCCACCCCAGAATTGAAGCCGAAACTGACTGGGGGTACACCGCACAGTACAGGGATTGAATTGGATTGATTGGACTCTGTCCCGGGTCCACCGTAACTCCACTTTTTGGTTAGATTCATCGGATGCAAATGAGTCAAGTCAAGTCAAGTCGAGTTTTACAAGTGTTCGAGTTCAGTTTATATTTAATAAATAAATCTAAAACTTGAGTTTGAGCCGTTAACAAGCCAGGCTTTTGCGAGCTGAGTCGAGGTTTTAAGTGTCGAGGTCGGCTCATGCACAGATTTTGTGTGGGGTTTATTATGGGTTCCGCAAAAATGATCCCAAGTTGTTCATTAAATGTAAAATATTTTTTCAAGCCCTTTTAACGAAAAATCAACCCAATTTGATACCTATAGATGCTTGATCCAATCATCTCACTCTTCATTATTTTGAAATCTGAATGAAAAGTTAGATGATTGGATCGAACGCCTATATTGAGCTAATTTTTCATAAGGAACCTTGAAAAAATGTTTTACATTTAATGAATAGTTTGGATCGTTTGTATGAGACCATAGTGAGCCCTACACAAAATCTACGCGTGATTTGTACCCTATTTATTTGTGTGAATAGCGCAGTTGAATACATAAAGGGGAAAGTCTCTTTCAATGCGAACCACTTTTGAAGCTTCGTCGCAAAAAGTAATCTCCACAATTATCCTTCCGAAACGTCAATTTGTACAACTATTTTTTATGGGCCATTAAATAAAATGGTGAACAGAGCTGATTTTTTTACAGGGTCCTATAAAATAATATTCAAAAATTGATGGATATTTTTTTAGATTTTTATGGGACCCGAAATAGGCCCAAACGTATTTTTTCTTGTATGGTTCCCTGCAATTCTTCTTTGCGATTAGAATTTCCGCTTTTGTAGCTTCATCACAAAAGTAATCTCCACAATTGTCCTTTCACAAACGTAAGTTTTTACAACTACTTTTAACGTGCCATTAAATGATTGTCATGGCAAAATAGTAATTGATTAGGGGGTGTTTGGATGGGCCATTTTTACATTTTCCAATTCTACTTTTTGGGTTTTGGGTGTTAGGCAAGAAAAGGGAAAATGGGTTTTGGGTTTTGGCGTTTCAAAAATAAAACCAACAATGAGGTGGATAGGAGCTTTTTGAATTGTCATTTTCCCATTTTGGAATTCTAGCATGCCAAAAAGACTACCTTACCCTCTCCCTTTTAAAATAATCTTCACTTTGCCCTCGTAAATATGAACGTTATATGTCCAATAATAGAAATAATAAAAATATATTTAAAATAAAGGGGGGACACTTTCAATTCATGCCCCAGTCCAATTTCGGAAGTACATTTAAAAAAAATTTATTAAAACATTATTTATATACATTATACACCATTATTAATAACCGGGGGCAAAATAGTAAAAAAAAATCCATAATTCATTGTTGGATTTCTTGGTCTATTTTCCCAAAAATCTTTCTTTCTACTATTAAAGAGACTTTTTAGTTTAGTAAAGCCGCCACTGGAGTGTATTCATTTTTAGAGCTCTGAAAGACTGGCACACAAATTGGGAAGCCATTGAAAAATGCTCCAATGGGCAGCTTGTTGGCAGTTTTGCACCGGGATTGCACACTGAAGTCTTGGCGACTTGGAACCACGGCATGCCTATCGGGAGTGATTCGAACTGTCATACGCGTCCAAGGGCGGAACTAAATGCATGTTGGGTCTGGTGGACTATAACCCGTGTCAACTTTGAAAAAAATAAAAAGTCTACATGTAAAATTTAGCCCAGTCCATTCGGCCATTCCATCTACCAACTTACTTTAGCTCAGAGCAGATTATATTCCTAATTCCGCCGAACGCGTTGAATATAATGTACGTGAAAAGTTGATCGAAGAACAATAAGAGATATTCTATTCGCACTTGTCTTGAAAATAATGAAAAGTGTATTTCTTTAATAATTTGCGGAGCTAGTAAGGACAAACGAGTAAATTCCGAATCCGATCCGATCCTCACCCGCCTCCAATGACCATAGTGCCACCACAGTAGCCACCAACCAGAGACGGAACTATGCGAGGACTTATGGGGGCCACGGCCTCCGTGTAGTTTTGGGTATCTTTTTGTAAAAAAAAAAAAAAAAAATTTAAAAGAAATATATTTTTTTAAAATTTTTTTGTTATTCGTTAAATCTAATCTATTTTATCCTTGAGAACTTGGAGATGGGGATGGGTACTTTCGAAAATTGCACCCTTCCAATTTGCATGGGAATATAAGAGACGTACCACCTGCACTCTACTCCACTTGTTTTTAAAATATTAAGATTAGTTATTTTTTGTTTGTTAAGAGCCACTATATATTGTTTTTTGTATTAAATGTTATTTAAATGCTTTAGACTATGTTCGTTTTGGGTCCCAAAATCCAACCTCTCTCTCTATGCACGGTCTCCAATTATTTTTCCCTTCAATTGTTTTTCTCATTTCTCTTTTTATCTCTCTTCACTCATTAACCAAAAAATCTCTTCAAAACCCAAGCCAAATAAACTGCTATTAGATTTTCGAACCTTAAAATTTCAAAAGTTATTGTTCATAGTTCGGCTCCCGGGTTGAAGAAATCCTGGTTCCGTCAGTACCGCCAACTGTCATAAAAAACATTTCTCAAGTCGGTCATTGAGAGTCAAATACAATGAACATCACTCCGGGACAAGGTCGTGTCCTGCGGCCTCTGTGTGTCACAGTGTGGGGGGGGGGGGGGGGGGGGGGGGATGGTGTGGGCGCGCTCGTACGGTCATGCGCACAAAATTTATTGCCAGTCCACTTGTTGATGAGCCCATTTATCTACCTTCCAATCCAATTTGATGGCCCCCTCCTCTCTATCCACAACGTGATAGAAATGGACCAACTAATTTAGAAACCACTTTTACGGAAGAAATTGGCTTATTAATGGAGGACTGAACGATCTCAGCCATCGTTTCGGCATTGGACGATCCGGATTTTAATGACGTTTCGACTTTGGATGGTTTGGATTTTAATTTAAATCTAGACCGTCCAAATCCGAAACGGACGACCGCGATGCACCTTCGTAAACACTATTCATGAAAACAGCCCTAACAATCACGTTAAACCCCCCCCCCCCCCCCCCCCCCCCCCCCCCCCCCCCCCACTTTTCGGATCGCGTCGAATGTCATACTAGAATTTTTACATGACTCCTGATTGCCCGATCACTATCTCTTCCACAACTTGATCACAGCCCCTCCAAATCGGTTTGCATTTATTATTATTTGATCTAGTCATCCGAAGACCTGTGAATGAGCCATTTGCGGAGCTGAACAATCTCAGCAGTTCTTTTCGGCTTTGGACAGTCCGGATTTTAATCCGAACGGTCCAAAGTCGAAACGAACGACCGCGGTGCACCTCCGTAAACACTATTCATGGAAACAGCCGAAATAAAGTTTTTCTCTTTACGGAATTAGCGTGAAAAGTCTCCAATTGACTAGCCAAACAATCACGTTGAACCTCTCTCTCTCTCTCTCTCTTTTATCGGATCGCGTCAAACATCATGTTAAAAATTTTACATGACTCCTAATTGCCCGATCACTATCTCTCCCACAACTTGGTCACAGCCCCTCCAAAATGGGTCTGCATTTATCATTATCTGATCCAGTCATCAACAGCCTGTCTAAGAATGGGATGGCTGCATGGTTACAACTTACAAGGGATAATAAACATGGAAAAATGATATTGGCACTCCAAAAATTGATAGAAGCACTCCAAAATCAATGTAACACAAAGTCACTTTCATTTATTTTTTGGAATGCCTGCATCAATTTTTGGAGTGCCAATATCATTTCCCTAAACATACAGTTACTAGAATATATAGAAACAAACCAAATTTTTGGAATCATCAATACTTGTACATAAACCAAAAGAAAAGTGAAGTGACAGAAGGAAGGTCCCCCCGGGATTCGAACCCAGGTCCCTGCATTCAAAGTCGAGAGTGCTAAACCACTACACCATGGAACCTTGCTGGGTCCAACCGTCCAACCTGTCAACCTTTATCATTAAACTAATTAATTACAATTACTACAATCTTAAGCAAATGGGCGCTTGCTCTTGGAACATGTTTGGATACGCCGGTTATTTGTAATGCCCTCTCTCGTGAGGTGGGACCCATGTCTGTGTAAATCCCACCGATACAAATAATAGTACTGAAAATTTTCTCGCACAGCGATGCCAATTAATGTTAATTTAAGCAGATAGATTTTATGAATTTATGAGTGTGGTGGGCTGAAAAAACGGGCTTTGAACTGAGCTTTAGGGATTAGCTTGTTGTGCCAGAAACCATTGGGCTGAAAGGTCGTCACCATAATCATAGGATGTCTTGCAAAATATGGTTTCACACCAGATGGTTGTTAAATGAGCCGGACACGAAATTAGCGAATTAGGGTCGGCTATTTTTGACACGGAACACGAATATGACATGACATGATAGCATGAAAAGTTAAAAAGGTCGGGTTAGAGTTGAGAGAATTCTGACAGGACACAATGCCCAGTGCCCATCCCTAGTGGTTATTCTGTATAATTATGGTGTGTGTTTTTTTTTCCAATGTTCCCACTCAATGTCCATGATTGCAATTATCATTTTTACTTCTTGCTTCTATCACTGATCCTGTGATTCACTGTGGCTTCCCCTAGAAAATATCCAAGGATCATTCATCGCACTGTGCAATGAAATTTAGTAGATCTCTTTACGTCGCGCTTGGAAATGCATAGACCACCATCTTTGATTCAGCAACTAGCATTATATAAAAGAATGCAGCTCAACCGCATACGAAAAATCTATACATATAAACAATAATTCAGTTCAGCCAAGTCTTTTTCGTCATGGAGCTTGAAAACAAGTTGGACAGTTAAGAAAGGGATAAACATGCAGCTAGATGATAGAAACAAACCAAATTTTTTTGGAACCATTAATACATAAACCAAAAATGTGAAGCGATAGAAGGTCCCCACCGGGATTTGAACCCAGGGCGCTGGATTCCAAGTCCAGAGTGCTACACCATGTAAGAACCATGCTGGGCCCAATCTGTCAAGCTTTATCATTAAACCAATTAATTACAATCACAAGCATTAAGCGAAGGGGATTGCTCTTAATCAGCCATTCACATTGCCTTTTCCTAACAACTTAAGAATTTGTTCAAAAAAGAGGAACTGTGGTTTTTTGTTTGCAGAATGGTGTTGCTGATGGAGTAATTACTTGTTTTACTGTGGAATTCTGCAACCATTGTAACTACTGCTTCTACTGTCATTCTGGTGCTGCTTCTATTCTGAAGTGTTTGGTGCTGCTTATGTTCCCAAAATTCTGCTACTTCTGCTGCTTCGGTGTCTACTTGAATACTAATTCTGTTTGCTGAAGCTGCTGGTTGCTGTTGTTGTCTTGGTCTCAAATGGATGGTTGCTGCTATATCTGGTTTTGCTGTTGCTTGTTTGGATTGCTGAATTTTGGCACAAAATGGTTGGTGATTCTCAGGGATTTTGTTATCAAAACAGAAGGTCATATGGGAAGCTGTTTTGGGGGATTGTTCTGTTCTATGGGATTAGCCTGGGATCTTACTCCACTTTGTTGGAGGACTGTGTTTCATTGCTATTATATATCTCTTCTTCTTTTGTGCTTGTTTGTGTTGGCTCCTCGCCTACCCTCCCTTCTTTGGGATGGCACGTGATCGTCCAAGACTCTCATGAGTCGTGCCAACCTAGTTGGGATGTTTGTCCTTGGTTGTGATGCCTTTTTATCCTTGTTCCTTTTAGTCTATGTATCTATATGGTTCAAAGATTGATAAAATGTTCCTTTTCGCTGTTCTAACAAAAACAACTTAAGCATTGGCTGGGGTTGTATGCCCATCTGCATCAGCAGCATTACCTGTTTCTATTAGTTTTCTTGGTGTATCATGTGCGATAATATCAACTCATGTGAACTTAAGCAGATGGATTATGAATGTGGTGGGCCCAACATTTGGGTTTGAACCAAGCAATAGGGCGTGTAACCCTGTCGGGCCGGAAACCGTTGGGCTGCAAGGTCGTCACTGGCCGGGCTTTAATCCAGTAGCTGTTACACTGGTGGAATCGCGTTAGGTTCATAGGATGTCTTGCAAAATATGGTTTCAGACCACAAAGGTATCTTATGATGTAGTAGTATAATTTAGAGGTGCTCCTCCTTGACAACCTTTTTACTTCTTTCTGAGATGTTTTTCCAATATTTCCTCTCCTTACCAATGATTGCAATTGATCAACTGTAAAATTTCGACAGGAAAATTTGAAAAGAAGACCAGCAAACAAACAATAAGCAAAAGAAGTTTGCCTAATCTCGTTATTTTTTGAGTCATGTTTTATTTCTTCGTTCATTTCGTCTAAGATGGACAGAAAAAGGACAAATAAAAGCGATGGAAACCAAAGAGTTGCTACCTCTTTGCTCATGTTGCAAACATGACTTAAGCGACGAATAACCAAATAAGACGTGCTAACGGAATGAGCATATTGCTCTAGTGACTAAAATGACTTCTTCCAAATCTCTATAACTTCCATTAATCCCTTCTTGGATCCCCCACCATCTCCCACTGCTCTCCTAGCCTCTTCTCTAACACACTTTGCTTTAGCTTTCACCAATTCATTCCCCATTACGTCCCTAACTTTCTCTGCAATTTCCTCTCCCTTAACCACCACCTCTCCTCCTCCCCACCCCCACGCCTCCGCCCACAACCCCATCCCAATCCTCTCCACCACAACAGCATTCATCTTCTGATCCCCATGTTGTGGCCAAGCCAGAATAGGCACCCCGTTCCACATCGCCTCGCTCACTGAGTTCCACCCACAATGACTCAAGAACCCACCAACTGCTTTGTGACTCATTACCTCCTCTTGATTCACCCAATTCTTCACCACCAATCCTCTTTCCTTCACCCTCTCCATAAACCCATCTCCCACAACTTCACCCAGTTCCCCTCCATCTTCTCTGTCCACTTTCTTTTCCTTCACCACCCACAAAAACCTACATCCACTCCTCTCCAACCCATCACCCAATTCTCTAATCTGCTCCCTTGACATGGCAGTTCTGCTCCCAAAACTCACGTACAAAACTGACCCATCTGGTTGATCATCAAGCCACGGTACTGATTGGGTCCTTTCAATACCCAATGGAGGAAATGGGCCAATTGCAGTCACCCTTGGTAGCCCGTTTACTACTTTCCCATCATTGAGTGCTCCCAAGGAATCATGCTCAATGGTCTGAAATGTGTTTACCAGGATTCCATCTGATTGTATCATCTTCTTCCCATTCTCTATGATTTGGGTTCGCAAGAGGTTAGGTGTGTCTGAGAGTAGTGGTGGGGGAATCCTTGATTTCGGTATCGATTGCAGACCAGTTTGAAAGTAGTCCTCTGTTTTGTCAGAATTGTTTGGAGCTTTTGAGCCAACTGTGGCGTGGAATGACACAAAAAGTGTCAACATTTGAGCTGACGAAGTGAACAAAATGTAGTTGGGAAGGTTAAGAGATTGGGTGACTGGGATGACTGTGGAGGCCAAGCTCATGTCTGTGACAAGAGCAGAGAGAGGCGGCAATAACGAGGAGAGAAGCGGTTTCAGAAGATGGGATGATAGGCGAATCGCTTCGTATTTGACATAGAAAGGATCTTCTGAATTGTCACAAGTAGCATTGTTCAATGGGAGGAGATTGAGTTGCTTTGGAGTGATGTGAGGGAAAGTGGAGAAGAAGTGAGAGAGAGTTTGCGACTCGGCTAGCGAGATAGTTGGGTGAGTAGTGATGAGGGTAATCTGGACACCGTGTTGGGCTAGCGAAACAGCGAACCGGAGGAAAGGTGTTAGATGACCCATGCCGGAGCTGGGAAGGAGAGCAACATGAGGAGCTGGCTTTTGGTTTTGGGAGTTTGACATTTTCAGGTGGAAAATACTCTAATTGTGACTATATATCGATGTGATCGACTCGTTAGAATCCTGCTGCTCAAGTAAGTATTCTAGGCATAAATATAATAAGAATACATATGTAGATGGTCAAATGTGGCAACTGCTGCTAGAATTCTATGTGTGGTGATGTTTTCTTGTTCAGCAAGATGTGTGAGATTTTCCTGCTTTAATTCAACAGTCATGATTCATGACTATAGTGTTGAATATTCATTGAGTCTTTATCCTCGGTAAGATCGCATGTTTGAATCCCACAAAAGGCCACCATGGGCCATTGGAGGTCGTTAACCATAGAACCACGAAATTAATCGAAGTACACAAAGTGGTCCATACATCCGATTATAAAAAATGGCGGAAACTAGGTGAGTTTGATGAGGGGTCTTAAAAAATTATGTCTTGTCCTTGTTGTTTTCACATGATTTTTGAAGGAGTTTTTGTTCAACTTGACTTCTCTTCCCTTTTAGAGATGGTTTTCCCCCCTCACCTGACAGACCCCTTTCTACCTTTTTGCTTAAATGTCCGAAATACCCCCAACCTCCACTCTTTTAACTAAATTCTATTAAATAAATAAGATAAAAGAATTAAGAAATTTAATAAAAAAGGAATTTAGTAAAATAAATAATATTAAAGAAAAAAAATATAAAGAATATTAAATAAATAAGAGAGAAAAGAGATATAATGAAAAAGAGATAAATAGATAATTAAATAAATAAGATAAAAGAATTAAAAAATTAAATAAAAATAGAATTTAGTTAAAAGGGTGGAGGTTGGGGGTATTTCGGACTTTTGGCAAAAAGGTGGGAGGTGGTGCTGTCAGGCGAGGGGGAAAAGCAATTTGCCTTCCCTTTTGTTGGGTCCCTTCGTACTGATTTAGGGGAATATGGTGGGAATCTTTGAATTCCATCTTACAATTTGTTTCATGAAACTTTATGTTTTTTTTTTTTTTTGATAAGTACATGAAACTTTATGTTACAAGTACAAAATCCTCTTTCCAAAAAAAAAAGTACAAAATCCTAACAAGAAGTCTACAACTACAAACTAAAACACAAAAGCATGTGGGGGAATCCTTATCCAACCCTTTCTTTCTCTTCAAGAATTCACAAACATTTTCAGTTGTCATTGGTGTACAAAATTTCCTTGTGTGTTGTATGGGTCTTGGACGTATTGGAACTCTGGACGAAAAAGGCCAGGAAGGGAAAAGTCTTTTTGATTGGTGAAAGTCAGTACTGTTAGAATGCTTAAAAGGGCATGTGAGGAAATCCTAATCCAACCCTTTCTTCCTTTTCAAGAATGCACAAACATTTTCAGTTATCATTGGTGTACAAAATTTCCTTGTGTGTTGTTGTATAGGTCTCTGACGTAAAGGAACTTTGGAGGAAAAAGGACAAGAAGGGAAAAGTCTTCCTAATCGGCAAAAGCCAGCATTGTTAGAATACTTAAAATTAACAAGGAAGGAAAAAGTTAGGAATAAGACAAATGCTAAACTAGTTTTGGTTATTTGGGGGTGTGTGTTGGGAGTAATAAAAAGTAGTATCATAAATTTTGTAATCAAAATTCTGGAATAAAAAAAGAAATGCCACAATATATTTCACATTTCAATGACGTGAAAGTTGTAGCGAAGGCTAGTGACGAATATTATGTTTTTAAAGATAAGGATCTGATCTTGCATCGATATCAACAAAAGCACAATTGACATTTATCTCTCCAGATACAATAGTCGAATATCATACAGAAATAATATTGTACTTTGTGTCCCACAAGAAAATACCCTTAGAAAACACAAAGTGTATGCAGGTGAAAATTTGAAGTGAATCGGCGAAAATTGCAGAAACGAAACTGCAAGATATTGGTAACACCATGAAGCATATATTCAGGAGTGTGAATAAATTGGATGGGGAATCAGTGAATGTGTTTTTTGAACTTTTATGTTTGGTTTATTTGGGGACATGTGTGTAGAGGTTATAAAAAGGGGGTTTGTCTGCTAAACAAAGAGAAACAGATCAAGAGTCTAGATTTTTTGATATATTTCACATTTAAATGACGTGAAAGTTAAAGCCAAGCCAAGGGTAGCGCCGAGTATTATGTATGTTTTTAAAAGAAAGGATCTAATCTTGCATTGATGTCAACGAAAGCATAGTTGACATTTACCTCTCCAAATACAACAGACAAATATCACACAGAAAAAACACTAGTACAATTTGTGCCCACGTGAAATTCGAGGTTCACGATGTTTCGATGGCTAGAAAAGAAGCTAGAAAGTAGAACAGACTCTTCTGAAGAAACTGTTGGTTGTCTGGTAACGAGGGTGACCGTAACATTTTGTGATGCTACCATTGCTGCAAGTCCAAGAAAGGGATTTCAATGGCCCGTGCCAGGACTTGGTAAGACACGACGTGAGGAGGGGGAGGACTCTCACCATTATCAAACTTTTTCGGAGTTAATAGAGTTCAGGCATGAAGACCATATTTTCCAGCTTTAAATCCTGCATGTTCTTGTTTATTAGTTTGTTGGTTTCTGATGGTATTGTAATAAGTACTTGAATTTGAAATAGTATAACAGAGATTGAGATTTGATTAAGAAGCCCCATGAAAGATCGAACACAAATTTCCAAAGTGGAATGATTCTGTTATTCTGGTATACATATTTTCTCGTAATGCGGTCCTCCGCGTAAGAGATTCACTTTCCTGTGATGGGTTCCAATATTTTCTGATTTTCTCTCTCACCACATCATTGCAATTACGGATTATGTATTTTTCATGCTTCTGTCACTGGCTCGCAATGGCAACCATGTATCATTGACCTAGCTAAAGAAAACGTTTGGAGAAGTGCAATGAAATTAGGATCTCCATTTCAACCTTAAAATGTATGGAGCATGCAGATCACTCAATAGAAAACAACCAAGAAGGTGACTCTAAATCTTTTTATTTTTTGAATTATCTGAAACTGCTAAAAGGCTCACATGGAAAAATGAGACAAAGGGGGAACAGCCACCCTGTTTTGGGGGAGAGAGAGAGCTTCACCCTCTCTACTATTTGGTTTATGAGGCATGTCACAGTTAGCCTTGATTTTCCTAAAGTCCGGAGCCTTCCACAGAGACACACCATCCACAACTGGAGGGTTATCCGTATGGACTGAAGATATCACATGATCATTCAGAAATTCCATTGAAGCAAAGTTGGCCTTAGCTACTGTTTCCATGGGATTTACACTAACATGTCGAAAAACTAACTCATTCCTGGATTTCCAGATGAACCCAAGAAATAACAGCCACCGAACTCAACAACTCACAAGCTTCATTTTTAGGGTGATTATAAAAAATATGAACAGACCACTTCACAGCAGACCCAGAAGTACCCAAAGGACCTCGGAGATGCAAATCACAGCCAAACCAAACTGCCCTCGCCCGCTAACAGAAAAACAGCAAGTGTTCTATTGACTCAACACAGGAATCACATACTGGGCAAGAGTAAGATAGAGGGTACCGATGTTTGAATAAATTCTCCCTTTTTGCAAGACTGTTTCTGTACACTCTCCACAAAAAATTCCTCACCTTGTTTGGGGCTTTAAGCTTCCAAATCGACTTCCAAAACCCTTCACTAGGTTTAAAGGATGATTCTGCCTTGCTAGTAGGAGATGATGATTGCAATTGAAAAGCCAAATGGTACCCAGACTTGACTGAATAAACCCCATTGGAGTTATCATGCCACACCAGTTGGCCCCCTTTATTTATTACGGGAAGAGGGATAGGCTTGTGTATAGCAATGCTCAGAGAGGGGATAGGCGTGCAACAAATGGATAAGTTGCGTAAGGATGACTATGAGGAATTGGTTCATCACGAAGCACATTCCATGTCTCGGACTTCAGATTATAGTATACTATTTTTCCTTGAATAGTTAACACAAGTCCAAAATCCTTCCCCCCCCTCCACAAAACCCAAGATCAAATAGTAATGGATTGTGCTTTCCCATTCGGGGAATACAGAAATCAAGGGTCCAAGATTAACCTGAAACTTCACAATCCAACGCCAAGTCGCCAATAGTCCTTGTCCATCTCAAGGATACTGAATGCCACAGCAGAAAGTGTATTAGTCTGAATAAGAGTCAAACGGCCACCACATTCTCCAAAATACCTAATCTTGTCGACACGATCAATTTTCGGAGGGTTTGGCAATTCTAACATCTTCTCTGAATCAATATCAAATCCCGAGATAACATTCCCCTCACCTATCCAGTGGATAACACCACTACAAAACACCTCGCGTATAACCCTTGTAACAGGAGGATGCAGTTGTTTCCAAGATGAACTCTCCGAAAAATAGATATCAATTTGAACACGGGGATAAAGACCCATAATCACAACTTTATAGTGAGGCGATTTCGAAGGATCAAAAGCCAAGAAAGCACGTGTGTCACGAGGAAGATGCCTAGATGGAAGCAATTTATATGACTGCGTAGTAGGGTTACAAACAAGGTAACGACTCGTGAAGACTTCAGGAGAAATACAGCAGCGATACTGACATAACAGTAAGCCGTTGGAAGAGTGGGTAATCTCCGGGAGGGATTTAACAGCTCCAACAACGTCATCGAGGAAGGCGAGCGTGTGTGGATTCGGGTGGCCATGAAGCGAGACGTACATAGGTTTTACGATCTCAAAGTTCCAGCGCATGAACAAACGCAAGAACAAACCCAAGGTGGAGGGCCTAGGGTTTCGGCCGGAGTGTCTGGTGGCGAATTGGGAGTCGGAGATGAGAGATAGCCAATGCTTGGACACGGACTCGAATCGGATTAAGGATGTGGCCGGAAGACACAGAAGGATCTCGGTAAGGAGATCGGTGTTGTTGGCAATTAGTTCCGCCGCCAGTGAGGGTCCCGACGAAGCACGACCGATAATAGGGTTTCTTCTTTTACTGGATGATGCATTCATGGCTTGATATGATATTAAGATCTTTACTTCTTCATCATTTTATTTGATCAGATATTAAGATATTTACTTCACTTCACGCTTGGAAATGTATAGACATCTTTGAGGGAACAACTATCGTAAACTAACTGAAACCCTAGCAAAAGACGAACCCTAGCCGAAAGATACAGAAGGAGAACTAACCGAAACGGACCTCAAGAGATGCAAAAGGGAGAAAAAAGAGACGAAACCCTAGCCGCCGCAGTCGCCACCGCCGCTGCCATGTCCGGCACTCTAGGACCACTGGCGACTACCCGGCCTGGTTCGACGACGCCCGGAAAGGAGTAGCCGAGAAAAACTTCGATTGGCTTGGGGACAGGAGAACCCAAATGTATGATCGGTGTACTCTTGTGAATGTGTTTTTACATTTTAGGTCTTTTTCATTGTGTTGAGTTTTTTATGTTATTATTTGTTCCCTTAAACTATACACCGTTTTTGTAATTCGTCTTTAAACTACAAAAAATTACTTATTTTTTATCTTTCGATTTCATGATTGGAACCAATTTGGTCCAATAGTTAGCGGAAACGGAGCATAGTTTGAGGACGAAATAGACAAATGGAGCATAATATAGAGATGAAATATTAGACCAAGGAAGTTTTTAATTTTTTCATCCAAAACGGGAAATTCGTTAACGGTACGCCAAATGGTTTCAATTAAAAAGTTCAGGGATAAAATTGGTAGTTTTTGTAGTCAGAACTAAATAAAAAACGAAACATAGTTTAGGTGATAGTAAAACTCTTCTGTTTAAAATAGTAAAGATTGAGTGGAAAACTAAGAAACAAACAAAGAGAAATAATAGTTCAAGATTATGTCATAGCAATATATTTCACATTTCATTGACGTGAAAGATGTAGCGAACGCTGGTGATGAGTATTATTTTTTAAATATGCGGATTCGATACGCTAGTGGTGAGTATTATTCTTTTAAAAATGCAGATCCAATCTTGCATCGATGTCATTAAAAACACAGCTGACATCTACCTCTCCAGATATAAAATAGTCAAATATCACACAGAAACGACACCGTAAATTGTGTCCCACAAGGAAAACATTCTTAGAGAATGCAAAGATACGTATGCGACAATTTAAAATAAATCAACAAATTGAAGAAACAGAACTACGATATGACAATTTAAAATAAATCAGCAAAAATTGAAGGAAACAGAACTGCGAGATATTGGCAACCACCATTGAAACATAGATATCGATACGCATGATCGGCTTTAGACATACATTAAGGATGTGGCAGGATCGAGCTACCAAATTTAATTATTTTTGGGATCCCCAATTTTTGTATGCTCTTATATTGGAGTACATAGAATTTGTAGTAGAGCTTAATAATTACTGCTACGTTTCACAACTAGTTTAGAGTGTCCCTCTGCTTCAACGTTTCAATGATTTTCATCAGTGCAATCTTCGGAGCTGCTGCCTCCAGCTCCGAAAGATTCCCTAACCTCTTTCCCAACCTTCTTAGGCCCCGTTCGGCTAACAAAAATAAGTCCTCCTTTGAATACCTTAGTTTTTGAATTCGAAGCGATGTATTGTAAGAGAATAATCTGTCTCATTGTCCTCCATTATAATCATCATTATTTATACTTCATGCTTCTATCACTACGAGACCACCTGAGAAATTTCCATGAATAATTAGCCCTTCTAAAGAAAATATTTGGTGCTGCAGCTCCTGCAATATTAATGCAGATATACTGTAAAGAAATTGCTCTCCATCACTACAAAAGTAATCCAGCGATCCTCTTATCAGCTATGAGCATTGGATGTCTATATATGTTGGTGGAAGTTCTTCCGGTCTCAATATTATTACCAAGTGTAAAACATCTAGTACCATAGAAAGTGTCGTACCATCGCTATTAGCCTCGATATTCTTACTAAGTGCAAAACATCCAGTACCATAGGAAGTGTCGTATAATTAATACCATCGATATTAGCCTCGATATTCTTACTTAGTGTAAAACATTCAGTACCATAGGAAGTGTCATATAATTAAGTACCATCGCTATTAGCCTCACACTATAGATGATTATAATATTGTACATCTCTTCATTATTAGTCCCGTCAAACAAACAGGCCGAAAGAACCAATTGTTTGCTGACAATAGTAGCATATTTGCAGAAATATTACCGAGAAGGAATGTCTCACAGGCAGCTCAAAACAAGCTATGTTCCTCTTTTCACTCTTCAGAAACATTAATATTCCAATATATGTTTGAATTCCATAAACCATTAATGTACAAATAAATAAATAAAAAACAGGACTATTTCGCATAAAATCCATTTCAGTACAGGAGGAATTACAAAATATACGAACCCTAATTCTCTTTTCGTTTATTCTGTTTCCCCCCCATCAGCAAATACAAACTGAAATGAATCTGCAAATTGGGAAATGTGACAACTGCTCTTTAAACTTAATTCATTTCTGAACTTACAGTGTGCTTCTTTATTCCTTGTGACCTAATGAACTCTTCAATCTTCACCTTAAGCTCAGTGTCAGGAATCAGCATCTCTGAGGTAAGATGAGAACGGTTGAAAGGGTCCGTCTGCGATTCATGCCAAAAAGCAATAAGAGTCTTCATTCTAGAAGGAGAAAAGAAAATAGAAAGACTGAGGTAGGACGTACACTATCGCTAAGAAGATGCCTCTGAATAACAGGGCGATCAACTGTTATTCTGGAAGATGGTAAAATCACTGGATCCTTCATTAAGGTGTACTGCAATAAAGATAATTAATTTAACATCCGATCCAAGTTATCAAATGCTCAAACAACAGCTGTGAAAATCTATTTTGATCCAAAAATACAAAATACAGAAAATACCTGAATGGGGTCCAAGAACTCATCAGGTATCTCTCCAAGAGTAGCTTCAGCATCCATTGCCTCAGAAGCTGCAACTTTGGCTTTCGCACCAAGCTCAATAAACTCGTGTATAATCCTTGGATCTTCACCTATTCTTTGGAGGACTTCTGCTGCAGCGCTAAACAACTGGGAGAATCAAACCATCAGATTAAGCTCATCCAATTCTACTCCTTAAAGAGAGTACACGAACAATCAATGCATATTTTTGATTGTCGAACATGTTGATAGAGAAGTTACAAAATGATACTTCATTTACCTGCTCATTGTATGATCGACCATCCTTGGTGATGGCAGCTGGGAAAATATTTTCTTTGTCCCCCCTTGCCAGATGAACATAAATGTTGACAATCTAAGAATCAAATCATAGGAGTCAAATCATTGTTTCTCTTTGCCGATACTGCACTTGCATAATATATAGGTAATTGATATTCACACTGCCCTTTTTTATATCCACACTCCTTATAGGTCACCTTCAATTTGTATACTCTCTCACATTTGGAAGGACAGCATTGTAAATTCACATCACAAAAAGACAAAAAAAGGAGTGTGATTGTAAAAAAAGGGCAGGTTGAAAATTACTACCCTACCATATATACACATTTTTTGAGCAAATCAAAGCAAAACTATTAAACTGTGAAAAACATGCCATCAGGGTTACATGAGAATTATGATTTCCCCCTAAGCCATATTGGCGTCAACAATAAACAAATTCACAAACCACACCACCAGTATTGGTTGTATGCTGTCTGTAGAGTATTGTCCAATAAATGAATGCAAAATAGGCAAACACAATTCATCAGGAGGGCATTTATCTTATCCCAGAGTCCAACGCCAGAAGATCATTAAGTATGTGGGAAGGGAGAATCATTACCAAATGTAATGCTGCTAGGTCATTCATACTGTCAGAGACTCAGAAATCTTCAAACTGAAGTCATATTAGGTTAAGAAGTTACTCTCATTTTCATTATGACCTCAGCCAGCAACCTTAACTAGCAGTTTAGACGTGTAATACCAAAACTTTCATTGACAAGGCCAGGACCCTGGACCAGATACAGCTTAACTTAAATTCATCAAAAGTACAATCCTCACTTTCCTTGGCATACCAGCAGTCCATTTTAATGTTTTTTTACAATATCACCAAGGAGAAGAAATCCGTTTGCCATCTTCCAATCTAAATTTCACAAAATTGAAGAGAAATAGCTCTGTCATAAAAAAAAAAAGTCAAGTTCACGGTAATGCCAACCTGCTTAAGCAACAGCTTCGGACGGAATTCATACTTTTCAGGATCTTTCAAACTAAGAGATTTCCTTTGGGGGCCCACAAGTTGAAGCAAGAAGTAATTGAGCATGCTGGCCACTCTTTCAACCTGGAAAAAGAACCACACGACTTCATTTGAGACATGTATAATGAGGTAACCTTTATATACAAGATAAAAGTTTCAGCAAGCCAAGAAGTCTTATTTGATTGAAAATGAAAACATAGAAATTTGGAAGGATTAAGTCATGAATACAGCATCAACAATATATTACCATCTCGGGTAGTAGGAAAGGAGCTGTAATCTGCTCCGAAGTAAATGCTAGCATGGTCACATCTTCATTTGCCAACTTCATATCAATGCGAATGATCTATGGTCACCAAGAAATTTAAAGATGAATAGACTGCAAATGGTAAACATATTAAACATAACAACAGAAATGTTAAATAACAAACAGACATTTTCCTGGGAGTGGAACAATCGAGTTCTGTCCTGCCTCTCTTGGGCCGGTCTTCGCTCCCATTCTGTTGTGTTAGACATCTCCGCTTCCACTTCTTTCATTTCAAGAATTTTGTTTAGACTTTCATCGAGAAGATAGATGCTATCGTTGATTAGGAAGTTTAAGAAGTTCAAGTAAACGCCCTTCTCTTCTTCTCTAGCAATCTGAAACAGCATATAGATTGCAGGTGCAGAAACTTATTTAACTAAATCTGAAGGGCATGCCAAATGAAGTTTTTACATATTACAGTGCATGACTATGACATACCTGTCTCCATGCATTGCGGTGACTAGGAACCTGCCATAGGTATTCGAGAAGTTCCGCAATATTGTGGCGGATGTTGAACTTGTCATAGAACTGCAAAGGGATCGGAAGAAAGGATGCACATAAAAAGAAAGGAATGGAAAACATCACATTCATAACTGGACACTTGGATCATATATTGGAAACTTTAGACCAAGAGGAAAACATCCTCAAGAAAAGGGCTGGAAAGGACTCGAGTTAGGTTCGATAAGATTCATAAGAATGCTAGTTTGATTCACGCAAGAAACATAGTTAAAATGAAATGATGTTGTATACAAACTCAAGGTCAACCAGCATAAACATGACATAAGCCATTGCTTGAAACCCAACACGGAACACAGCAAAAACCATTGAAACAAGTAACTTGGACAGGATAGCACGTCATTGTCTTAACCCGGGGTAGATCCCTCCAGATGAAGGCAAAAAGGACAATATAGTACTCTTGCTCCATCTATATGGAAGTCCAAATTTTTTTTCATATCGTCTGACTGAAAAGACTGGAGACAACATTAGAGGCTTTCAATGCTTTCTGAAGCTGAGAAAATCTGGAACTCAATATTGACAACCAATTAATGTTTTGACACGCTTAAAAACTCACTTATGAAAAGAAAGCTAAGAGAATCTATGAGAAACGGAACAAGCATAAGTAGAAGATTAGGTCAACACTTAAAGGGAAGAACAGAGTAATTGTCTATAGTGCAAAAAATAACCAGAAGCTTGATGTCTCAAAACTGAGATGATTTTCTCTGGGTGTAAATCACCTGCGTGTGTGAACCTGTGAACTCGATGTCAACATACAGCTTCAGAAGATTCCTCACAAGATACTCAAGAGACAGTTGGTGCCCTTCAAATAGAGAAGCCGTGACAGATGAGCCACTGCACGCAAAAGTTTAAGGCGTTATGACCTAAAGCTCGAAGGGCAGCTTTTTTTCTCCTTTTTCTCGATGGAATAAAGTAGTACAGAAACAAATGAGGAGCCTTCTACTTCAGTACATTGGGAAACATGAATTACCTTCTACGAGGCATCCAACAATTCAGTACTTCAACCATTTTTGCTCTTAAATATGGATTTCTGATGAAATCTGGACTTCCCATGAACATGATAATAAAGTTCATAAAGTCATCCTGTCGAGCAAGAATGAAAAGAAAAATTATACAAACTACTTATGGAGAATACACATGTCATGAACTTAAGATAAAGCCTCGGTATTTAAGGTACCAGTACAACACCATCTAAAGCTTTAGGAATCCTAGAAGCAAAAATAAGCAATTCCATGGCATCTTCCACTAAGTGCTCTGGCATGCATGCAAATTCCATTGGGCAAGTCGAAGGTAGAGGCATTTTGAAACCACCAACCAGACCGACCAACCAAACCACCAACAACCGGTAGAAAGACAATGCACGCTGAAGAAGTTCCCCATCCTAGGAATAACACAGCAGATTCATCATGTCAGAAAGCACCATGAGACAACTTTATTTGAAATATAGAGATCAGCACTCAGTTGCAAAAATGAGCTTTAACTTAGTTGGTCCTTTTGTGGGGCTGGAAGTTTCAATCCTTATGGGCATGGAGTTCAAAAGTATTTACATTGGGATAACACGAGGATGAGCTGTCTGAACAGATTAAGATACTATGGTTTCCATACACTGTTTACTTCATTTAATATAATACCGGCACACATCACATAAGAAAGTGAAAAAGCGAGTCTTGTTAATAAAAAAAACAATTGCAACAGCACAAATTTTGAACAAGATATTTCACCCAATTTCCAAAACCAACCTTAGCTCAATTTCATGGATAAGCAGTAAAAAATCTGAAAACATTCATATTGGGATACTGCTCTGCACTGTCTCCCCGAACCATGAACAAATATCCCATTAACCTTCAGCATCCCACTACAGTACCTTCAAACCAAATAGTATTGAAAAGTGATTGATTACGTCACAAACTTTCTGTAATCTTTCCTCTTCTATTCTGCAGCTAAAGGATTTCCAAATCAAGGATGAATAGCTTTTAATATTCAAAACATATGCTGCTCATGCATTTGATGAAATGGTCATTTAGGGCTGACAAAAGTTTTTCCCACAAACGATGATATAATCCTTTCCTTTAGTGCTGTCCCATCCAAAAAAGTATATGATCATTCATTGTTCTTCCCAAAGAGGGAAAAAATGATTAGTTTACTCAAAAAATCTGCAGCATAAAGATGCCTACGATTGGGAGAATGGAATCATAAACGGATTAACCAGAGAAGGAAAACCATATCTTAACTTCCATTCCTGACCAAGGTATGCAATATCAGTTCTGGAAAGAAGAAATAAGGCAAAGACAAGCCTGCCCACAAAGGAAGAGACACTCCATCAGAAGTGTGCAATCACGCTCCATCATGATAGTAGAAAAATAGTCCTTCAAACCCAGACTCTACATGCAACCAAACCAGGGCTTAATGAAGTAGTTTTGCTAAAGCGGAGCATGTCTGCCATTCCCAACCACTTTCTGGGTGAAACTGTTACTTCAGCTAGTTTTTATACAAATAGTTAAAAAGTGTAATAGTAAAATAGGCATCACCAGCAGCTGACCAGCTATTACCTCTGACCCATTGTGCTAAACTGAATATGGTGACCTTGGGTGAGGAGATCACGAATCTTTTAGCATACAATGACAATTCAATGTATGAGAATGCCAAACATCAAGTGTTAAGAATTGATTCACCTAATCAAAATTTGATGTCAACTATGGCAACTGCTGTTCACGGGCAAGGCAGGTAATTCACCATGTGAGAATTTATCAGCAATAGTATGCCTTCTTAAACGAGAAAATACGTACACAGACACAAAAAAACATGAGCCCAAACACAAAAACACTTAGAGACACGCATACTGAGGATGGTATACCCTAAGTATCTGAGCTTCATAACATAGCTTTTCCTGCGAATATAACTCAATTTCTTTCTCAAGGCGAGCTATATCCAGCTCCAGCTGCTGGGAAGGTGCTTGCCCTTGCATGGATTTAAAAGAGGAGAGAGTATCTTCGCATCTTGAGATATCCTGAAGTCCATTCAAACAATGGATTACCATTTACCAAGAATTAGTGAAAGAACTATGAACATGTCGAAATAACACTGCCCTTGGCAGAAGAGAAAAAAACTAAACGGAATAAAGGTGAACAACTTCAAAATTTGACAAGATACAGCCATTAAAAGCCTATTTTGTCTTTCTTTGCACAAGGAAAGCATTTTGTTACCTGAACAAGATGCTTAAAGTCGGAAAATGCTTTCAAGAGACCCAAGTTTAGTGCCCTTGCAGTCATAAAGAAACATTCACAAATAAATGTGTATTTAGTTTTTCCACAACTGCTGGAGAATGGCTTATTGTGGAGGACAGGCCCACCAATGTTACTTCCAGAACTGGTAGCTTCTTGAGACTGTAACAACCTATTTTCTGCATCGTGTTGTTTAGAGACATCAGTTTTCCCAGCATTTTCTTGGCCTAACCATTCAGCAACTTCTTCCGATGATGCATGTAGAGCAGTCAGTCCTCTAATATCGGTTTCATCGCCAACATTCAGGAACAAAAGTAAGAATCCGAAACAAGAGGAAGAAAAAATTGCAAAAGGAAAACCTAATAGATAGGGAACAGAAAGCCCTCACCTTAAATCCAACCGCGTACTGTAAAATACATATCTAGAATCAATTTTGTCCCTCTTTGTCAAATTTGCATCTAGAAATGGCTCACATAGCCGAAGCATAACAGCACTTAGATTGACAAACATGCCAGAACTTGCACAAGATATTGGATCAACCTGGGACCAAGTAAGCCGTTCAAAAAAAAAAAACAGAGACCAAATAACTTGTGGAAAGCAAAGAAGGGACGGATTTTTTCAAACTACATATCTCAGCAGGGAAAAAGGTAGAACCAGGACCAGCGAAATCACGGTGTCTTCCCAGGGAAACTTTTAGGCAGAAAACATCAGGTTACAAGTTCTACCATGCCCTTTGATATAGGGGACTTTTAGCCAATATCAAGTCTTCATTTTATTATTTTTATTTTTTTCCTTTTCTTTTTACTTTTTTGGGGGGTGTACATTATTGCACTAGAACCAAAACGAAGCCCTAGAACACATGATCAGTAATCTTGTTAATGCAATCATTATTCATAAATTGTGGAACATGACAGTTATATCTTAAACAATGCTATGACCAGGACTCTTACCTGTATATGGGCCCTTGATGAATTTTTATTTATCACCTCTCCAAGATACTCAAGAACATTTTCACGAGTTTCAGCATTTTTAAGAAGACAGAGAAGAACTTCTGACAAGCCATCATACAGGTTATTCATGACAGTTTTGATTGTAGTGAACGAAGATAACAAATCTGCCGGACGACGGGTTGATGCTTCTGAGAAGCACTGCTGGCTGGTGTTAAAAAGAGAAAAACATTCTGATGTAAGAAAACCTTCTTATCCAGTCTCTTGCAATAAGATTCATGAAGAAATGAAAAAATGAAAAAATAGGACACAATAGAGAGTTTAATAAAACAGCTTTATATTCGTAGTTTTCCCCTCGTAGTTTATGCATCAAAAAATAAATAGCACCAAGGCTCAATGGGCAATCAAATGAATCCAGTTGAAATCTTTTATACAGTGCAACTGAGAAATAAAACGATATGTAGTCCTTTCAACTAATTCCATGAGTCGAAAGATAATAACAGTGTTTCTTCCTTCCAAAATAATTATTCTATGCTCTCACATCTTATCTTCTCTTGGTGTTACCACTAAGGTTTTCATTGCTAATTCTATCTCGCAAAATCTTACCACATATGTATCTCAACAATCTCATTTTACATACACTCATCTCACACGCATATCTTTTCTTAGTAGCCCAGCACTACGTGCCCATATAACACGACTGGTCTTACAGCGCCACAATAGAATTTCCTCTTCAAATTTGTTGGTATCCTGCGGTCACACAACATTCCCAAAGCATTTTGGTACTTGACTAATCTAATATATGTGCTACACTCTGTAATCACCATTCTTGCTAACAATTGAGCCAAGCCACCTAAAACGCTCGCTTTGTGGTAACTCCTGATTTTGGAGTGCCACTTTATTAACACTAGCGCTTTTACTACCACTAAACTTACACTCCATGTACTCCACTTTACTCGTACTGATCCTAAATCCTTTCGACTCCTATGTTCTCTCCAAGCTTCTAATTTAGTATTACATGCTCCTTGCAATTTCATCTAGAAAGACAATATTTTCTGCAAACAGCATACACCGTGGATATCATCATGAATGTCTAGTTAATTCATCCATAACCAAGGAGAAAGAGGTAAGGACTCAAAGCGGACCCTTGGTGTAATCCTAAAATGATTGGGAATTAACTTGTTTCCCCCACCGGGGATCTAAATATCTAATAGTTGTAACAACACCCTTGCACTTATCCTTAAGTATGTCCATATACCTATTTGTCAAACCCTTTCTCCTCTTTGTACTCTTCGATTACTCACCTTAACGAGTAGACTGCTTCCATACCACAAGGGGTAAACCCAAACCGATTCTCCGATACAGCTGTAATCATTCCTATGTGACCCCCAAATCTAGGAAAATAAATGGCCTCTATTGAATGGAAAAAAGTACCATTAGTTGATCCACTCCTGAAACTCTGATTGTGATATCACAAACCAAAAGAAGTAGAGCAATAAGTCAAGAAGTATTGTCTACTGAGTAACCACAAGATGATCAGTAGCCAACATCTAACCATCTAAGTTCCAGCCACACAAGACACTTTCACAGAATTGTCTTCCATCAGATTTCTATCATGGAGATCCAGAACTTCCCAAGAATAAAGAGAAGTGCCTAAACTACAAGTATCACAAACTTGTTTACTTACTAAGTTTGGCTCCATTACAACCATGAAAATGTGAATAACGCAGACACTTAGAAACCAAACAAATATAAACAACAGGACTTTACTTGCACATACATAAACAAGCTAACAATAAGTATTCGAATAACAAGGATGAGGTAAAATGCACGCTTAAAGGATAAGTTCAGTCACCACACCAACGATCAAAGCTATATCTTACTCTTCTTTGCACAATCGCCATTCTTTTCTCACATCTCCACAAAATCAATCATCTCTCTAAAATCATTTTCTACACCAAATTCTATCCTCATTATCTGAACATGTTATGTTAAAGAAGCCAGATGTTCGTGTTCCTAAAAGTCCACCATGCTTTTCTTTCTCTTTGTATCTGAGGAACACTATGTTTCTACTCTAACACTATCACAAAATAAACTGACTTATGCAACAGTTTTCTTGCTTATTAACTGAAACACCCATAAAAAATTAAAACTGCGGCATCCTTTTTATAGACTCGTGTCAATTACGTTATACAGATACCAAATACCATGCAATAAACATAAGAACCATAAGTTCTAATGATTCGAAGGAAAACCATAGAGACAATGGAAAATTTCTGTACAAGAAACAACAAACGCAAATCCGGATGGGAGGAAATCAAACTCACCCTACATCAGGCTGACTTTTGAACATGGCATGATCGGGAAGAGCACTGACATGAAAAAAGGGCCCCAAAATGCTCGTCATCTCAATCACGCGCCCGTTCAAATACGCACCCTTTGGTATCCACCAAAGATGGTTCACCAAACACTTTGCACCGACTGGAAAACTAACCAAAAGCAACAAAGCCCTGAGAGGGTGCTGGAAATTCCCTAGAGCAGACACCTTGAGCACATTCCCTCTCAAGTCCTCAAACAGCTGCTTCAAAATCGAGTCCAAACTATCAAAATCTGAATCCTTAAAAAACTCCTCCAAAAACCCCGGCGGACAACTAACCCCACTACCACCACTACTACTCCCCCCTCCAAACCCGTCAACCGAGCTCGAAACCTCAGCGAAAATCAACGGCAACAACGGTGACACGTTCGAGTTAGTTACAGCCCAATTGGGAAACATATCATTATTCCCTAAATGTATCCTACAATAATTAACAGCCAGTTTCTTAGCTTGTCTAATAACCGACTCCATCTCAGACCTAACCCCCTTATCTTTCATATTAGCAATTTTTTTCCCTTCATCGTAAGCGCGTCGATAACAACCGACTAGGTAATTAAACGGAGGCTCGGCGGACGTGAAATTACCAGAAAGCCGATCGATCAAAACCCTTTCCATGAGATCGCGTGAGAGTCTTAGCTCCCTGCCCTCACTGAGGATTTCGGCCGCCGTCATCTCCAGGTAGACTATTCTCGAGTCGCTCTCCATCGAGTCGATTAGGGTTACAAGGAAGATCCTTTTGAGGATTATGTCCTCGATTTCGGCCGGAGACCTTTGGGGTTTCTGACTCGCCATGGATATATAGGAATTAAAAAAGCCTGTGCCTTGACGGAGCGGATAAGGATACAGGTATGTACAGATGAAGGGGATCAATTGGATATAAGCGAAGGGGTTTCGAGAGGTGTTTTAGGGAGATTCAGGACATGGGTTTTTGAAACAACATCGCTGGAGGAGAGAGGAGACTGGTGGACTTATCGTGCGTAGGGACTGTGGTTAGAGAGAGAGAGAGGGAGGGAGGAGAGAAAGGAACCAGATCCTTGGGTTTTGACGGTAACCTTGGAGGAGTTGGAGTTTACAAGGAGCAGTAGTTTCCAAGTTGATATTGGAATTGGAAAGGAAAAGATTAATTCTGTGTTTGGTTTGTGTTTTGAATATTTTTTAAAAAAATAGTAGGGGTAATAAGTGGAGAGAGATAGAGAGAGAAATGTTGAAAGTAGGCGGAATTTAGGAAGAATCTATGAGTAATTTTTTAAAAAGTACTTTTTGAAAAGCAAAAAGAACAAGGCAGGACCGTTTGGCTAAATAAACTAATTGACTTATTTTTTGTTTTTATTTAATTTTTTTTTGTATTTATTAGTTTTTCATTAATTTTTTGGGGATTATTATATCGTTATGACAAGAGGAATCTAAAAAAGGAAAAAAATTACGATCGAAACCTAATTTTTTTTAATAAAGACAAAAATAAGTCAATAAGTCAATTTTTTCATATTTATTCAAAAAAATTTAGATTCTGATCATAATTTTTTACTTTTTAGATTCTTCTCGTCATGACGATACAATAATTTCTAAAAAGTTGATGAAAAATTAATAAATACTAAAGAAAATTGAATAAGGACAAAAAAATAAGCTAATTGGCGGCCCCATTCAACTAAATAAGCCAACAGGCCTTTTTTTTGTTCTTATTCAAAAAAAATCGTATTTGTTAGTTTTTTGTTAATTTTTTGGGAATTATTGCATCGTCACAACGAGAGGAATATAAAAAGTAAAAAATTATTATCGAAATCTATTTTTTTAAATAAAAATGAAAAAATTGGCTTATTGGCTTATTTTTGTCTTTATTCAAAAAAATTAGGTTTCGATCGTAATTTTTTACTTTTTAGATTTCTCTCGACATGACGATGCAAGAATCCTCAAAAAAATTTACAAAAAACTAACAAATACAAAAAAATTGAAAAAGGACAAAAAAAATAAGCTAATTGGCTTATTTGGCCGAACGGGACTAAGACTCTGTTTGGACGTTAGGAAAAGAAAAGAACATGGAAGTTTTGTTTAGCTTGGGAGGAGAAGGGGAAGGGAAAATTTTGTTTAGCTTAGAAAACTATTGAGATAATGAAAATTTTCATACTCTTTCCTTCCATTATCTTATTTTTATCTTCTCTTACTTTCATTCACGCTAGTGATTAATTTATGCAATACGGAGTATAAACTTTTTTTATTTATTTATTCAAAACTTTTATGTGATATAGGCTTTTTATCTCAACAAGAGGAACCGAAAAAATAAAAAAAATATGACTTTTACACAAAAACATTTTTAGAAAATATCTATGAAAATGTCCAAAAACTGACTTTTTAAGATTTTCTTTGAACATTCCCAATATACTGGTGTAAAAGTCATAATTTTTTACTTTTTCGATTCCTCTCGTTGTGACAAACCTATATCACATAAAAATTTGCTTTGAAACCAAAAAATGCAATAAAAATTTGAATAAAGACAAAATCCAAAAATTATGCTGCATAAGTTAATTACTAGCGTAAATACCCCAAAAGTCCCAAACACAGTGTAAGTGCTTCTCGACACCAACATGCAAAGTTGATCCCCCCACCATCGCATTTTGATGTGGAGTTTCATTGCGCCATCATGCAATTCTAACCACTTCACCGCCGTACAATAGCGTGGAGCTTGTGAAAAGAAAAAAAAAAACGTGTGGAACGAGAACCCATTGTGGTGGAGGAGAGGCCTTAAACATCATATGGCGATGTTACGGATTGATCGTCTTTTGGTTGCTTTTCCGGTCATTGTTGTAATTTCCTATTTCCAATTTGGAATGAGATCCTGTGTGGTCGTTAAATAGGTTGAACAATCTTATTTCTGTTTATTTTATGAAATTTTCTGAGCATATTTGCGTTGATAATTGTTCCATTTAAAGCTTATTAAGTGCATCAATAAGGTTAACAAATTAGGGAATGACTTCGGTGTCCCCGGTCATCCTAAGAATTATGTCAATTCTCAAAAAAATGAATAATCTCAACACATTCATAGGGAATTAAAATTGGTATGTTTCTAATAGAGTTATAATATTTTTTGAAATCGTATTCAGTATTGATCACCGTAGTTTTTAACGCGATTGATGCGTTCAACGAATCATTAATTGAACATGATTGTACAGTCCCTTAGCTCAAAAGAACTGGAGAGGATCCTATCCGTTTCGGAAGTGTAGTTTGGAACTTGGATGCATGTTGTCGATGGGCTCGATTGGATTTTTAATGCAATAGTGAATTTTTCTCTAGAAACCCTAAGGAGGGCAGCAACCTTTTTTTTTTGATCCGGGGGCAGCAACCTCGCCCCGCCGCCCCGTTCTTCTTCTCCTCCTTCTAGGGATGGCAACGGGGCGGATCGGAGGAGGTTATTGACATATCCGAACCTTTCACCTGACCTCCGAATCCGCCTCGATCCCCGATCGAATATATTTTTGGTCCTCCATCCTTGCCCCCGAACGGATAACGGAGATCCGATCGGAGATTCTGATACCTAAATTTGAAAAAAAACCCTAGATATTTTTATCAAAAAGAGTATTCGAGGCGGATCGGATGTGGTTTTTTTTATTTAAAAAAAAAGATTTTCGGATATTCAGAGACAGATTGGGGCGAATCGATGATGGAGATCGGATTTGGGGTGGATCGAGGCGGGGACAAACTTACCTCCGAATTTGATTCGATCTCTGAATTTTTTTGGAAAAATAAATCCGAATCCGACCCGATATCCGAAAAATCTGATCCATTCAGGACAGATAACGGATCGAATACAGACGGATCGCCCGAGATGGCCATCCCTACCTCCTTCCTCTAGGCATCTCCCCCTCCCCCTCCTCTACTTTCTCCATGGTTCTAATATGGTTGAGAATTCTTATAAGAATATACTCTCCCATTATTTATATGGACTATATAGTTGATCGTCATTTATTTTTGGGTAAACTATAGTTAACCCCCTCTAACTAAGCCTCAAATGCACTTTGTCCCCTCTAACTTTTTTTTTGACACTCAACTCCCTCTAACTAACTGAAATTCAAACGGTCATAACTTCTTCGTCAAAAATTGAAAACATGCAAATTATATATCGATTTTGAGGTCTTGAAGTCAGCTTTCTAATGATACCAAAATCACATCACGATTCAAAGCACACAGAAAGTTATGATCAAAACGGTCTTTCTGTCTATCAGCCCTTACTCTTTTGATCATAACTTTCTGTGTGCTTTGAATCGTGATGTGATTTTGGTGTCATTAGAAAGATGACTTCAAGACCTCGAAATCGATATATAATTTGCATGTTTTCGATTTTGGACGAAGAAGTTATGACCGTTTGAAGTTATGGCCGTTTGAATTTCAGTTAGTTAGAGGGGGTTGAGTGCCAAAAAAATAGTTAAAGGGGGCAAAGTGCACGCGAGGCTTAGTTAGAGGGGGTTAACTATAGTTTACCCTTAGGCTTTTTAGCAACAAATTTAGTGAATCTTGCAGGGATAATGTAACGAGAATGTGATTATGCTTAGAACCCGTTTCAGAAATCTTCTTAAAAATAAGCAACTTATTTTACATTTTTAAACTTAAAAATAATATAAATAAAAAATTATTTTTTATTTTTCTTTGCATCGTATAAAAGAGCTCGATGAGATCTTTCAAATAAGATTCATATTGCATATTTTTAAATTTCACTAAACTCGTAATTTTTAAACTTGAAATTGACTTATTAAAAAATAAGGGGCTTTTTGGAGTTTTGGAAACCACTCTTAATGCAAATAATGATATTTTTCACCCACCTCCACAAACGGATCAACGGATCCCAACAGCCCAACTAATTATTTTTTTGTGTGGCTTTTCTATGTTGTTTTTGATAATATGTTAAGGTTATTTGTATTAGATTTACGGGGTTTTCATGTTTCTTAAAAAAACGATGGGCAAAATTAAGACTCTGTCCGTGTTTGTTAGTCCGTTTTGGAGATTTCGACTTGGCCCCTATCTTTCTTATAGCTTCCAAGGTACTATTACTCGTCTCAATCATGTTCTTCCACATCCTGATTGGATTTGGATTGCTGCTTTTTGTTTCTAACTTGCAAAAGAAGTGAGTGTTCTTTGTTATTCAAATCACTATTGAAATGAGGTTCCGTTCCAGAAATCTTCTTAAAAAATAAGCAGCTTATTTCACATTTTCAAACTCAAAAATAATGAAAATGAAAAATAATTTTTCAAAATTTTTTCATCGTATAAAAGATCTCGATGAGATATTTTAAACAAAAACCATAATGTATATTTTTAGATTTCAATAAGCCCATAAATTTTGAGTATGAAATTACCTTCTTAAAAAATAAAGGTTTTTTTAACGTTCTAAAATGGGGCCTGAACAATCTCAAATGCTACTCACACAACGATCCAAACACAACAACTTACACAACCTCTCACATGCATGTGGGGCCCACACATAGTAGTGTGTGTGGAGCCCACATGCATGTGAGAGGTTGTGTAAGTTGTTGTGTTTGAATTGTTGTGTGAGTATCATTTTTGATCTCAAATAGACAAAGCAGGTAAGAAAGACGAAAACCTCTCACAACCATTAAACTAGAACATAAGCCTCCGGTCTCACTAAGGTATGTACTTATAAGCACATGACACCTATCATTATTGTTTTGGATAATTTTTAATTTTTTTTAATTTTATTCTTCAAACACTCAAAGTCATTTGTTTTTGAATTGACGCCATTCTCTATTTCTTTACAAAATAGTTTCAATTTTTAAAGTGGAGTGATTTTGCCACTCATTTTTTTTAACCTAATGTCACTTCATTTTGTGTCTTTATTAGATGATTTGTTTTGTGAGAGAAATGGAATGATCTTAAAAAAAATAGAAGTGGCAAAATCAATTCTTTTTTTTTAAATGATTAATGACAAACATCATGATTGCTTTTGATTTTACTATAATTTAATATTTGAAGACAACGGTAGAAGAGTAAAAACGTGATTTGGTCATTGGCTTTCGAATATAAACAAACAACAAACAAGAAGAAACGAACAGAAATAAGATCCTGTTCGGTTAAATAAGTCAACTGCTTATTTTTTTGTCTTTATTTTTTTTATTTTTTTTTGTATTTGTTAATTTTTAGTCATTTTTTTTAGAAATTATTACATCGTCATGACGAGAGAAATTAAAAAAAAAATTATGATCAAAATCCATTTTTTTTGGAATAAAGATAAAAAATTGGCTTATTGGGTTATTTTTGTCTTTATTCAAAAAAATTAAATTTTGATCATAATTTTTTACTTTGTAAATTACTTTAATCATAATGATGCAATAATTTTAAAAAATTAATAAATACTAAAACAATTTAAATAAGAACAAAAAAATAAATCAGTTCGCTGACAGAAGGAAAGGGGTACTCTACTCATAGCTCGGGGATAAATTTGAAATTAACACAGTATGTGCGCGCGAGGAGAGAGGGGAGAGAGAAGAGAGAGGGGAGAGAAATGGTGGTTGAGAGTACTACGGAACGGAGTACGGACAGCATTATCCAAACGGGACCAGCCATTGACAAAGATTCGTCTTTTACGAGCCCTAGCTGCCCTACGATCCCGGCTACTTTCCCTCCGATTCAAGGGGCTCAAACGAAGGAAATGGGGCTCAAGACTCCTAAATTTAGCAGAGTTTCAATTGTGGAATTACCAGCTAAAAACCTTCTCTCCCTTTCTGCTCCAAATCGGACATGGACACGATCCCGGCCTCCTCCCGGCCCCCTTAAACACGAATTTTTTTCCTTATTCAAATCCCATCCCTTCCACCAAAACTGACCCTTAATTAATTGCGTTTTCTAGGGTTTCAATTTGAGGCCCTGGAATTCGCTTTGAAAAGGACGAAAGCAAGTGATTCTGGAGCTCCATGTTCAGCTCAATTGGTAAAAAATCTTTCCTTTAAGATGATAATGGATTCATGTTTGATGATTGATTTTGCATTGTGGTGCTGACTTTTTGGGCATTGTCATTTTAGGGTGGTGTTGTTCTTGGAGCATTGTTATGTTCATGAATAATGAGCTAAGAGCAAGTCCACACATTGCTATTTAGGGTGCCAGAGTCAAAACTGAGCAAAATTTGTTTTTTTGGGCAAAATCCAAGTTCACCCATTGCCATTTGTCGGTGTCAAAAAATGGCAATATGTATATTTGGTGCCAAATTGGCTATTTCCATTTCTCCCACATTATCTAGACCATTTGATTTGCATTGAAAAATGAGACAGAGTTTATCTCAACAGTCTTGATTTGAAATTGTGCCAAAATAGCACCAAACCGGTACACACACATCACTATTGTTTTACTTTTTTGACACAATGGTAAGCCAAAAATGGCAAAGTAATTTTGGCACTAACTGTTAGACTTGCTTTGAAACGAAAAAGAGGTATTTTGGGAATGAGGTATGCGCAAGGAGGAAAAGTTATTTATTCTTTGTCGTCAAGGATGGAGCCAGATGGGGGCTAGTAGGGGTTGTCCCCCCCTACAATTTTAAGAAACCCAACTCTCTGTTTGTCAGTTCAATCTTTTTGTAAATTAAGGAATGTCATTCATTGGTAGGGAAAGTTGTCCGGTGCTTGGAAGTTTTTGACTTTTTGTTGGGTTGAATTCGATGAACATTAAGTTTTTGTACAATAGGTTTTTTCATTTTGCGATTCTAACTGTTTCCGTAGTTTTATATACTATAATTAGTGCATATGATTGATTCTAGTTGTCACATGAAACAAAAAAAGGGAGAAATTGAGAAATAGAGTATAGTTATGTGGTGTTGATTTTTCGGGCATTGTCGTTTTTGGGTGTTATTGTTCTTGGAGCATTGTTATGTTCATGAGCTATGAGCAAGTCCACTCCTGTAATTTAGGATACCGAAGTCATCATTGGACTTACAGGTTTTGTGTGTGTGTGCAAAATCTTTGTCCACCCATTACAGTTTTGATGTCTAGAATGGCAAAAAAAAAAGGGTGCCAAATTGGCTATTGCCGTTTCTCCCACATTATCTAAGCCATTTGATCCGTATGGACAAACAAGACAAGTTTAATTTAATGATCTAGATTTGAGATTGTGCCAAAATGGCATCAAACCGGTGTAGCAGCATTGTTACTTTATGACGTTTTGACACTGTAGTGGGTCGTTTGGGCATCAGTAGGTAGGCTTGCTCTGAAAGGGAAAATAGGTATGATGGGAATGAGGTGTGCACAAGATGGGAAATTTATTTATCCTTTATTGATTCGATCTTATTGTAAAATGAAGGAAGGGCGTATATTGGTCGGGAATATTGTCTAGTGCTTGGACGTTTTTGTGGGGTTGAATTCAATGAACAATAGGTTTTTGTTTCATAGATTTGTTTGAGTGTGCGGTTCTAACTGTTTCTGGTGTTTTATATATTTGTTTGAAACAAATTGTGTAGGACTGCACAATTGGTACAATTTTGTTCTTCCTTAAATTCCTTTCAACAAAAAAAGCGGAAAGAAAGATGGATTATGTATTATGACAATAATGTGGGGTGTACCTTTTGTTTCACGGGTTCCATATAGTTATTGGCTACTCACATGTATTTGGATTGGGGTTGGGGCTGGGGAATCATGAATCCACTAGGATTCCAAAATGTTTATGGTTTAAATAATTGTGCGAGCTAGAATTTCTCGGGTTTGCCTAGGAATTGGGAAGATGTGGGAGTTGTAGGCATGCAAAACAAAGAAGAGTAGCTTGGAGAGAGAAGGGAGTGGGTTTGTTTCACTAATGATGAGGTGGTATTTTTTTTTCTCACTCATGGACGTAGGTAGAACAATATGTGTGAAAGTCTGTAAACAGTTTGTATATTTTTCTCTTTGATTGGCGTGGTGTGCTTTTGCTCATGTTTGTGTAACTGCAATATCCCAAAGAATAATGACTTCACGAGTTTACAGCTCTTGATTTCGATGAAGACAATAGATGCACTAAACTTTACATGGCTAGCAACTTAACGTGAATGAAATGCTGTTAAGATGCTTCTTAATTGACATGTTTTGCTTTATTAGGTTTCCTCATTTCTTGCAGAGTAATATTAGCATTGATTTCGTGCTTAAAGGCATTAGAGAAGCAAACCAACTTATTGAGGTAGTTCTATTTGCTGCTTGCTCTAGGCATTCAAGCCTTTTCAATCACTTTTAACGGGCGAAAACTCCATAACTAGGGCCCCTTTTGGCCCTAGTATTCACTGTGCAGAAGCTTCGCCAGGTCTGAATTAAGGGATGATCCCGCCGTCAGCTACTAGGAAGCAGAGGCTGAAACATAAACGGATCAGGTGCCATATTTAGATAGAGAAAGTTCCTAGTGAACCTGAATTAAGCCATGGACTTAGATTGACCAATAAAGTGAATTTTCAGTTGACTTTGTACTTGGAAAACAATCAGAGAAGATCCAGTCAGTACAGAGTAAATAACAAAAACCATCTGTTGTTGCGGCATGTTAAAGAGAAGGTCAAAAGATGATGCCAATATCTCAGTCTGCCAGAATTGACAATGCCTTTGCTGCCTCAACCTGTATCCCATAGTTAGGATCGTTGTACTGCAACTGCGTGTATCCATTTTGCCTATACTTGTCTGATCCCATAGTTAAACTTAAATAACTTAAATATATCCATGTCCATTATCAGAACTTGTTAAGTTGAAGAACTATAACACACAAATTTACTTCACTTGTCCAAATGTGTGTGTGTTTTTTTTTTCTTCTCTTTTTCTTTTTGCTCTGAAAGAGCTACCATCATTTTTCACTAATCTAAAGGTGTCTCTCTTTTTTTGATCATTATTGTTAACAGCCACTTTATTCAACCTAATGGGCTTCAAATTTTCAAAACTGGGGCCAGGGAAGGCTGAAAACCTGACTTTACTCCATGTCCAACATCAATTTTTTAGTTATCTCTCCAGTAGTTTCTTTCGGAACTTGGTATCGAAGCAAAGGAGGCGAATGCTCGTTGGTGGTTATGATCTCGACATGTCATTTATAACAGATCGTTTATTGGCTATGTCATTTCCTGCGGAGCGTATGCGGGCAGTGTATCGTAATCCACTCTGGCAGGTGAAATCTGTACTTGATATGAGACATCAGGGTCACTATAAGGTGTGTGTGTTTTTTTTTTGGCCAATGCCCTATCATGAAGATTTTTATCTTTTTTCCTTAGATATCTTTCGTTAGTAGTTCTATAACTTTAGATTCTACAAATTGAAAATATATGTCTTCTGCAATACCAAGTCCTTGGAATGGGTAAAATAGAAACGGAGTTCATGCTTTTGCCTTTCCTAGTTTACGAAATTTCCCAGCTGGTTAAGAAGTTGAATTGATAAGCCTGCTATTACAGTTCCAAGGTTACTTGTGGGCTTGAAGCTCTTGTGATTTGTAGTTAAGATTGCTTTATATGTGGTGTGCTCCTCTTATCTTGATAAACAAGTGAATGTCTTATTAGAGCTGTTGCGACGAACATCCTTCCTGGTTTGATATGACCACCTTCAGAGTACACATCTATAACTGGAGATAGATGCACATGCATCTACGATATTGTTTAGGATTTATAAAGCAAGTGTATGGAAGATCATGAACTATCGCTCATTTAATTAATCTGTTTTTGTCAAGAAAAATTTTGTGCGCAAGACAGCGGGTTAAGAAAGAGGAGAATTTCATCTTTAGTATTTGTTCATTGCACCAATAATATAGCTCTTTGTTAAAAGTAATGGAGCAAACGTCTTTCTATTTTTTTTAACATATATATGAGATTGTTCTCAAGACTATTGTCCAATTGTTTCCTCATAGTTTTAAGGTTTTATTTCTTTTTTATTTTCCTTTTAGATATTTTCACTATGTCCAACCTTGATACCTGTACAAAACTCTCTCTCTCTCTCTCTCTCTCTCTCTCTCAACAAGATTCTAATTTGGTCCTTTATAGGTGTACAACTTGTGCATAGAAGAAGCTTATGATCCATCACATTTTCATGGACGTGTGGAGAGGTTTCCAATGGATGACAACCATGTCCCACCTCTCGAAATGATCAAGAACTTTTGTGAAAGTGTGTATTCGTGGCTTTCAAGTGATCCAAAAAACATTGCAGTTGTGCACTGCATGGTATAACTAGAGAACTTTGTGCATCATTATCTTGTTTTCCGTTGAATGCTTCTTTATGACTCAATTGCAACATGCTTTTGGTTGGTGACATCTATTCAATCACCTGTTTTGCTCATTTTTGTACCATTCTGCGTGAATAGGATCAGTCAGCTTACAATTTAGTCATACTGTTTTAACCATACTTAATATAGACGCATGCAGCTTGGATTGATTTTTTCATATATGGAGTTATTGGTTTTGGGTTAGTCAGTTACTCAGTTGCAGTAGAAGCTTGATGATTCGTGATTTTCTGACACTGTGTTGTGACTTCTGCTACTCATTTGTGCCTTCGGTGCTGTGATTCATGATTTGTTGATACTGAAATCCTAACATATGCCTTCGCTCACTTGTGCCTTCTGCAATCTCAATCAGCTCAGTTCCTGACACTAATATTTCTGTGTCGGAAGATAGCAATATTGAGTTTGATTTCTATGTGTCAGCTCTTTCGTTCTACAAACCGTTGCATACTAAAATGGGCTCTACATGAGTGTCTGTGATTTCTGTAAAGGCATGTCATATGGATGTCCATTTATGAACTCATCCACATGGACATCATGTATTCATAAAAGCTGAATGTTAGAGCATTTGTGGTGCACTAACAATTTTTTCCCTGTTCATTTATGCTCAAATTGGCTCATGTTTTGGTGCATCATATTTAAAATTTGCAGGCGGGAAAAGGTCGGACGGGCATGATGGTGTGTGCTTACCTTGTTTATAGTGGTATGTCAGTAAAGGAGGCTCTTCAAGTGTATGCACAGAAACGGACCACCAATAATGAGGGAGTAAGTCATACTAGTTCAACATGGGATGTTATGTAGGACCTCCTGAAATTCATTAACACTGAAATTTAAATTTGAAATTGCTGATTTAATATCCCAAACAGGATCCCAAAAAACTCAAATTGACAAGCAAAGTTTGCATTAATGAAACTGAAGGGTTATCATTGGTTTTTTCCTGGTGTAATAGTTGGCATAAATATTTTTAGCAAATAGATCATATTATCCCACAAAAAGGTGCATGCATTTATGCATAGGCAATCTGACAATGGTTAGCATAGGGTTTGAATAGACATGAAAAAATCACTGGTTGAATATTATTTTACCCACAACATGAATAAATTTTTTCTCTCTAAGATGCTCTCAAGCTTGAAGTTCAAAACTTTGCTTGTTATTCCTATTATTACCTCCCACCAATTGCCTCCTGGAACCAAAATAACCATTCTGTGGGCACTAGGTCGGGTCAGTGCCCGGTGCTGTTAACTTAATTTTGAACTATGCTAAAGGATAGGATGGATCCACTATTGCCAGTCTTGATTTTTCTTCTTGTGAGTATACAGTAGGAACATTGATCTGGCTGTATTAACAGGTCTCAATCCCAAGCCAATGTCGCTACGTTGGGTACTGGGAGAATTTACTTTGCTTTCCTAAGGGAGTTGATTTTGGCCCTCCAGATGTGAACTTGCCTCAACCATGTAGGAGAGAATTGCTTCGAATTCGACTTTATGACACGGTTAACATTGGTTCTGTTTTCTTTGTGGTCTCAGAGTTGCAAGAGGTTAGCCCTTCACACACAACAAGTTAGAAAACAATATGCTTCACCATGTTACTTTGGTTTGTTGTTGTTTGTAAATGTTACAATGAATATATGTTCCTCTCGCTAGACTTGTATATATTTTTCTGATGTGAGGCATTTTGATTTTATCACTCATGAGGCAAGGTGTAAGCCTCAAGACGTTGAGGCACAAGCATTTACAATTTTTATTTTAAGTATAATATTGCATGAAGAATTAAAGATTACGTAAACAATGCTAAGTACAACATTTATAAATAATCTACTAGCCCAATTTTTACGAGAAAAGACATACCCAAATAGGTACTCTCTCACTTCAAGCAAAGATTGATAGGTTGAGAGGGAAGATGAGAGTGTGAAGATCTATTGGCCATCTGTCTGAAAAGCGTACGCCTCACTTGAAGTACGTAAAAATGAGGAAAAGGCGCACCTTGTGTGTAGCCCCGGAAACAAGGCATAGGCTTTTGGAGGGTAAGGCACAAAGCTCAACGTAGTCTTTGAAAACATTGAAGTTCATTACAATACCCACTTCACATTATTGTTTGCCAGTGCTTTGATGTCATCAATCTTCTCTTTATTAAAACTAGTTTCCCTGAAGTTGTATTTGGATCAAGGATTTGGGTAAGCAATAAGAAAAAGAAAAAGAAAAAGAAAAAGAAGGGGAATTATATACTCCCTCCGTCCCATAAAGTTAGTCCTCTACGAAACTAAGTGCAAATTTTAGGCTTAAAAATAATGTACTTACCAAAATAATTTTTTGTGCAATGTGGATCTTGTTTAATAGATCTCGATGAGATCTTTTGAATGATGCAAAAAATCAAAAAATTATTTTAGTAAATATATTATTTTTAAATTCGAAAATTATACATAGATTAGTAGGAGACCAACTTTATGGGACGGAAGGAATAGTTGAATCATCTAACGCTTAGATCTTGTAACTTTGCTATTTCCTTTTCCTTAGCCAAAACCTTGATGGCTAGTTGTCTGGGAAGGATTTTCTTGCTATTTCTTTCATTCTCCACTCCTATAATTTTACTCTACCCATTTTCTTGTTTAATTTTCGGGCAGATAGCTTGAAATGACTTGTGATAACTGACTTTAGTCGGTTGTCTTCCTTCAGAATAGTTTGTGAATTTGTGCTTTGATTGTTAAGAAAATATAGTCCCACATTGCTTGGGAGTGGAATGGGTGATAATTAATAATATGAGGGACCTCTCCACTCATTGCCAAATGGTTTTGAGATAGATATAAAGTTTCCACATTGACAATATGAATTTGATTATATTATCAATTATGATTGGATGTCCCTCATGTTTTTATTTTTCTTTTTTATCGGCATTGGATTCGCTCATGTTCATTGTAAACAGGTGCCTGGTGAGCGATATTATCCACCTGTGGAAGTGTTCAAAGGCTGTTGCAGACAAGTTAAAAAAGGTTATCCTAGAACAAATAGCCAACGGTATTATCTCTCATATATTGATTGGGATGGTCGTGAGAATCAATCGGCAACAGTAGAACCTCATCTGGTAGCCCAAATGGACACAGAGAGTCCTGTACTCTACCAGAAAACCTGCCTTGACTATAATTTTGAAAAACCAGTAAAAGTAAGTGATGCTTCATGTACTGTATATGTCCTCTTTATCAGTCAATGCTTATGTTTCATTAATTTCAAAATAAGGTCATTTGAAAAAGTAAGGAAACAAACGTCTTTACAAAACTGGGCAAGAACTTCTGATACAAGGTAATTAACCTAAAAATGAGCTTTGTGCATCATTCTGGACTACTTAATTTAGTATTGTTTTGTATCAATGTTATATATCCTTCATGAGAGAGTTATGCAGAATTTGGCTACATTTCAATAAGCTTCTTTTGCAAATATCAAGATTGTTTGTGACATGTACAAAGCCTTGCGAATGCATTAGATAAGATAATGCCAGGTACATGAGCAAGCCATTTTCTTTTGGACAGGTTACTGGAGATGTGCGTGTCATATTGTATGAAAAGATGATTGGAGGGCGTCTCTTCTATGCTTGCTTCAATACGGCTTTCATTAAAAACAGCTTATTACAGGTATTGTAATAGTTCCTGTTGGGGAGTTTTTATTTTGTTATGTTCATCTACCTATAACAGGGGACCGGAAGTTTCGCAAAGAAGACTCAAGTCACTTAGGATCGAAAAGTGATTACAAATTTACTTATGTAGTCCATCTCTGCTTGGTTGGATAAGATTTCCCGTCTGGCCTGAAAGATTAATCGGAGCAAAAAAGTTAAATTTTAGTATGTGAATTGTTTTCAGGAATATCTCCATATTTTGCTGTAGGCATCAAGAATTTTTTTGTAATCTACTCTGGGCTAACCCAAAATTTAATAAACTTATATAATTAATGTCCACCAAACTTGTAAAAAAATATGTAAACGTTCAAAAATAAACAAAGAAGTACAAAAAACGTACACTATTGAAGTTGTGTGCCCTAAGTTGTTTTAGAGAGTAGAAATTATTTATTATCGAATCTGAGTTGATATCTTCAACAAGTTCTTTTTCAATGAAGATTATCATATAGGATAGATTGAGTTACAAAAAGGAAATGAGGTGGGCTAGAATTTTACATAATTTTTTTTTATTTAAAGTTTGCCTGGGCTTGAGCCCACCCCACTTTGTGTGTACTTCCGCTATTGATCAAGCTTTTATGTAAATATTACCTTGTGACCAATAACCAACCCATGTTTTGATTCCATTTGATACATTTTTTGTGTTCATTTTTCCTCGCAACCTTTCAGTTTTCTGTTGGAGACTTGGATAAAGTTGGGAAGAAGGGAAAGTCAATATGCGGCCCTGCATTTTGCTTGGAGTTGCTTTTTGGTCCTGCAAATTCAGACTGTTTGTTCTCTGCTTTGTGCGATGATAGTTATTCTAGCGACGATTAAGTTTTGAAGAGTTTTTTGTTTACATCACTTTTTTTTTTTCCAGTAGGTGTTATATTGGACGATTTCTTAGTTTTACAACCGGTGCTTTTTATTCCTATTTTGCCATCTATTTTTTCGTTGGCAGGAAGTCAATAGGAATAACAAGTAAAATATTGTGTTTAGAATTGGAGAGCATATGAGAAAACCATTTTATATTCATTCATTTCCTCAATAGATGGCTATGATCGTATGTATCCAATGGCTCTTTTTCACCTTTTGAAATTCTTCTAGCATATATGCTTGCTTCTTCATGCCTCTTTAGGAAGTCAATAGGAATAACAAGTGAAATATTGTGTTTAGAATTTGAGAGCATATGACAAAAAAATATGTTGTACTACACAAATGAAGAAATAGTCTGTCTCTTGGGCTTCTTTCACAAGAGTCTCTCTCCCTCTGCAAATGAAGACTGATCCCATTTTATAGTCATTCATTTCTTCAATAGATGGCTATGATCATATGTATCCAATGGCTCTTATTCACCCTTTGAAATTCTTCTAGCATATGCTTACTTCTTCATGCTTCTTCAACATTCTAAAACTCTCTATACCCCGATCCAAAATTCTCTCGACGCGATCCCCACCCCGTGCTCTCTCTCCCTCCACCCTAGGGCTCACTTCTCGATCTTCCGCCGCTGCGACAACTCAATCTCCATCGATCACAATGGAAGTATTGGTAACGTGCGAGGACATGTTGACAAATATATGCTCGCACATGGATTACAAAAATTGGTTGCGCTTTCAAGCAATCTGTTGGACTCTCGGGAAATGTTATGGCAGATGAGATAATTACGCAGTGCATTAACAGGTTGCACAAGCAGCAACGATGCAACCAGGCTTTGAGTGTTAGCGCCGTACCCTTTTGGCTGAGGTCTTTTACGAAGGACGAAGGTCTATATCGAATGACTAGACCTGAGTTGCTCCGACTGCGAGGCCTGGTAAGTATGTGCAAGGCCTGGTAAGTATGTGCAGGTCTATTCAAAGGAGGGCTGGGTTGCATAGAAGGGTAGTGTGTGTGGGGAAGGATACACATTAGTTTTGTTAGTTTTTTTTGTGTTAAGAAGACTAGTGTTGATGAAATTTATGAAGGTTTGGTCTCTTTTGTGTCTTATGGGGCTTGGTTTGCTAGCCCAAATACATGGGCTGCAGCTTGGGTATTAGATACAGGTGAAGTGGAAGCACCATATCAAGTTGTTCAAAAGCTTCGTCGACTACTTTGATGGAAATTCGTGTAGGTTTGATGGTGCTACAATGGGCGAGCCAACAAGGAATGGAATTTTTTTTTTATCAAGACGGACTGCGAAGTGTTTGTGCAAGGTTTGCTGGATCGGCAGCCTGCACCGTTTGATGTTCAATTAGCTCTCTGATTTTTTTTTTTTTTTTGTTCTTTTTGTTCTAATTGTTTGGTGGTAAAAGTTGTTAAGGTCTCAAGACTAGCGGTTACGGGTTGAGGTGGTCATATCGCACGTTTATCTATGTATGCCAGGGTTGTAGATACCTTCTATTTTAGCACAAATCCGGTAACCTTGACCTCCATTTCCATCTCGTCCAACTTCCCGGCTGTTCCCGGACGATTCCGGCATACCGGGCAAATCTCGGCCGAGATGTAGTGACCGGAAATTTCGTCTCGCAAACCAAGAGAGAGAGAGAGAGGGGACCAGGGTTGGGGTTTTTTGGCGAAGGCCCACTCGTCTCCGACAACAAGCTCGCCGACGCCGACTTTTTCAACCCGTCCACGACGTGGTCGCCGCTTCCACCTAGACTAAAAGCCATCAAGCCGGATTCGCCACCGGAAATCCCTCCTCTGTTGGCTGAGATTAGCCGTGAACCTTTGTTGAGTATGGGAGAATTAGTGGGCGAAGCAAGCAATTGATTGCCGTTGGAACTCTAGGGGAAGAACACAAAAAACAGAGAACTCAGGGGAAGCAGCACTGAGATTTTTTTTCATTCACTTCAAAGTCTAGAGACTGCTGACATTGTTATATATACTAGACACATTGGGCTTAACATTACACATGGCCCATCCACAAATAAAGAATTAACATGGCCCAACATAAACATAACATGGCCCACTTACCAACATACATGGCCCACATACATAAGCATTACATTTTAGCCCAAAATACAGAATTACAACAAAAAGTATTAATTTTAACCACCTCTGGATTGAAACAACTCCCGCTGAAGCAACAACGACTTGGCCGCCGCCGCCGCCGCCAATCTGGTGTCGCCGGAGCTTCGCGGCCAGAATCGTGGACTGATCGTGATCGTGATCGAAATGGAAGTGATCGTGAGAAATTATTCTGATATTGGGTTTTTTAAATTCTTTAAATGGCTATGGTTGCATGTGTCATTTTTCAGAATTAGAAATTAGTAGAATGGATTGTATTCTCTAGAAAAAATTATTGATATATAATTATATATAAGTAGTAGCGTTAAATCCGAAACGGTATCCGGTATGTAACCAGTACCGGTATGTACCGTATCAATAAAAAAAATTGATACCCTTACTGGTACGGTATTCAAAGCCTTGATATATGCAGTTTATCTCTTTATTAAAAAAAAAAAAAAAAAAAACTCTCTGTACAACTATACAAGTCTAGCGCCTAATAGAACGGTCTATTGTAATTTTGGAACATTTTAATTCTTCTAAAACTCTTTAAAAATCTCTAAATTCTTAACCTTATCCAATGTTGTTAATTGCTTCACTACTAGCTAGTCCAACGCAAACGGAATATCCTACGACATTATAGATGCTTTCACTATTAGTCACATCAAACGATCGAATGGGTCAAACAAACTGGTCCAAAAAAGTACATGAACTCAAACGTAACTAGCATAGAGAAAAGCTCCCAAAACAATCATCATGGGTAAGATTATTACTCCTACTTCGGTCCGGTTTTCCAAGGTTGTGCAAAACCTGGTTTATATGCTTCGTAATTTGCTTTGTAATTTCTATCTCGGATGATGGATCTTTGGACGTTTGTGAGGGTCGGTCTGCAATTTCTCGGCGTTGGTGTTCAGGGATCTGCCTTTGCGAAGTTCAATGGCAGGTGGCGCACTGGTGGTTCTCGTTTGTCTGGTGGAGTTTTTTTGGCTCGATTAGGTTTGGGTGGTCGCTGGTGGTGGTTTGGTTGCTCGGAGGATTCGGATGGCGGCTAGGGTGGCGGTGACTGTGGGTTAGGGTTTGGTATTGGGCCTTTTGGTGGGCTTGGCTCATACTTTGTACAGGTTTTGGCAATTTTGAGCTTATATTTTCATATTTGGGCATTATTTGGCCTTTTTTTGTGCTATATGTGATTGATCTTGTCATATTATGGCCCTTAGGTGTTTGGGCGTTTCGCCCTTGGATTGTAGGGCTCTGTCCTTTTTAGGTGCTTGTCCTACCTTTGGTTGGATTCTCCTCCCTCTCTCCTAACTTGATGTGCCCATTTTCAAGTTTTCCCTAATGTAATATTTTTGTTGTTTCAAAAAAATGATCTCTCAAATTGCAAATACGTATCGCATAGCAATACGATGGAGCTTTGTTTACTTGGGGTTATCAAAACCTTAACATTCTCTTTCAGCATGGATTTCAATAAATTTTCGCACTTATCATTCTCGTATCTCTCCACTTACTACACCAAACAATGGCAGAGCTAAGTACGGGCCTGGCGCCCCAAAAATTAAATTTATAACTAATAATCATGCATTACATGATTATAAATGATATAATTAGTATAGAAATTTCTAAAAATTTATACAATGTTGATTTAATCGAGTTAGAAATTGAAGTTGTTTTACATTGTCGCGTAAAATTTCCTCAATTTCTTTCATAGGCGAAAATAAGCACACATGGGCGTTGCGATTGTTGACAAAAAAAAAAAAAATTTCTTATAGAATACTCGGGTGATATTAGGTGACCATCTAAACAAAATATTTGGAGCCCCTTCTTTTACTCAAGATGATCATGTGGCCTTATTGACATGAAAACCGCGGCAAACCGCCGGAGCCGGATCTCCCCACCTCCATTTTCCGTCTCACTACTGGCTGGAACCATGGTGATTCCCGTCCTGTACCGCCGCCAAGCAAACTGTATGTTCACAGCAGCCCAGTTCCTCCAGTTAGACGAGTAGTATCTCGCCGTTCGCTTTACCTTCTCGTTGGCAAATCGGTAAGGGAAATGATCGGTTATGTACCGAAGATCGTCGAATTCTAGACTGAATGCTTCCGTTGGTTGGAGACATTTGAAGGTCGCGTTTGAGGCCGGAAGGCGGTCTATGAATGGGCGACGGAGGCACCACGAGAGGAGCTCGTCGCCTAAAATGGTTCCGGGTTGTAGTGTGGTGGCGGCCAGGGTGCCTTTGCTGAGGGTTTGGCTTCTCTTTATCCGCCCATGGACTATGAATATCATCTTCTGTACAGGGTCTCCTTCTCTCATAATCTGCCTCAAGGAAATACGGCCGAGTTAGAAAAATGTTACGAACATAGAATCTGTATAAAGTTAGTAATATGGGTCACATTGTGAATGAATGTTTCAGCTTTGAACCGCGTTCATACGCGGAAGGGTTGTACCTTTTCACCCTTGGAGAAGACCAGAGGTTTAACGCGATCGCAGATGTTATCGAGGATGAGATTGTCCAAGCAGTGGAACAGAGGTACCTAGCATAAGAAATTACAATTGGAAAATTGGATTTTTTTCCGCAAGTTAACGAATGACTTCGGTATGTTGAAGTGCTCAATGCATTCATCGAAGGACAGATGAGACCTTCCTCCAACCTAAATTGCAAAAACCTTCAACGGTTCAACCATGGTAAAAGTAAGATGCGCGACGACCATAATATAGATCGCGAAAGAAAGTTACACTTGGATACGCAACTCATGCACAATCCTAAGCTGCTTCATGTTCAGAGCCACATGATTTAAGTTCAGCCTCCAAATTAGACGTTCTTTCTTGTTCTAGGGGTAAAATAAATATGGATCCCCAAGTAAAAGCACCCACAAAAATTCATTCAGTCTTACATGAATGATTTGTTGAATCTAAATCTTCTGTTCACAGACCAACATGATCTAAGGAACAGAGAAGGGATCATGGAGGGGATAAGGGATGGAGGTTCGGTTTCAAGTACATACCTTCTTGATCAAGTCCAAGCAAAGATGACGCTTGATGTCTCGTCGTAGGCCTTCAGGTAAGTCTTTGATCAATTCCATCTCATCCTCAACACCTCCCATGGTCGCCCACCTCTGCCTTTCAAAATGACCGACTCTTTTTCTCAGTGGAACTGGCAACTGTCTCCTTCTCATCCACCACTGCACGTCCTGATATCGCACCTGCATCTTCCTCCTCCTTGCTGTGGCCGTGTGCAAAAATACCTTTTCCAGCAATATGCACTCCTTGTTAATTGGCCAATTGGCAACTTTGTATATATACAGGAAAAAAGATACAAAGATGATTCACCTGAATATTACCGATCAGTAATGTGAAGAGCATTAGGCCGCCAAGCACCACACAAATGCAGAACAACACTTCTGAGCACTTGCTTGTCGGCTCCAGATTATTGCCCATCGTGCTGCGAACCAAACGCCAAAAATGAGGTGTAACCAATGTTTGGGTCGTGGATTCCGATTAACACTGGATTCAAAGATCATGACTATGTTGACTTAAGGCCTCGAACATTTTCCTAGGAGTACTAGGGTCTAGGGGTGTTTTGATAATTCTGGTAATTGTAAAATCTTAGCACATGTAATGTTGGTAACCCCCACTACCTCGTAAGTAGTACTCTGTACTTGTGATCTTCTTTCTCTTTGAAGAACATAGTCAAAACTGATAAGAACCGTGGTTCATAAGAATTCTTGCTAAACCATAAACTTGTCTGCTATGCTTTTTATGTTTGCTCAATTCTTCTTTGTGTTATTGCGTGCCAAACGTATTTTGTTTGTTTTCCCAAGGACCAATGCTTTTCAAGACAATCCCTAGCTACTAAAAGGAAAGTGGCCAAAGACTTTTGATCAGGGCAGATAGGCGTGTCTAACTCTAGAGCCGAATATGTGTCATATGTACGAACAAAAAAAATTGGGAATGAGAGTATCTTACCTAAGAGCCATTAGACCCCAAAGATTGGAATAGAGGACTTTAATAGCGGTTGAATTTGTAGAAATGAGAGGAAGAGAAAACTGATAGATTCCATATGGGAACGCTCCATTCACATCAAAGCACAATTCCTTTCTGGCCATCTTTGGAAATGTGGAGTTACGATTGCTTTGAATTTCAAATGTCTGGTAATTTCCAGTACTTATGTAATTCTGCTGTGAGAGGCATGATGCTATTCTTTGAATTGAGAGAATATACCAGCATCCTCCAGCAGCCTGCACATGTACAAAAACATCAATGGCGATGACAAGCAATGTGTGTGCACGCCTGTGCTCGTAAGAGAGAGGGAAAGAGAAGCAGTGCTATAATTCGAAATCATGTTGATAGATCAATTCGCGGCTTTAGTGGTAAAACTGTCGTTGGGCAACTCAGGGCGTCCTATCCAGTTTGCAGGCAACTCAATTAATATTTGGAGACCAATTGCATTGTTCACTAAGTGGAGCAAAGCCCCGTATGAAATCTTCTATGCGTCCCCCAAGGCCCGAAGCATTACGCGTCCATTGATCAAGTCTATTATTTATTGCTATACTGCTATACGTAAAAATGGCAAGGAGAGAGAGAGAGAGAGAGAGAGAGAGAGAGAGAGAGAGAGAGAGCAATGGACGTACGTACATGAGAGGCGAGGAAGTAGGCAATGAGATTAAGGGCGAAGCCCCACCAGATGGTGCCGAATACGTAGCCTGTGACCTCTCTCATTCTTTGCATCAAGAAAAAGCTGTGGTAAACCTTGGGAATGAACTGGAACAAGAAAATCAGTTCAAGTGTTGTAATTGCCACCTCTATTCTTTCTTCTCTTATTAATTTCGGTGCTACAAGCCAATATAAAACCTGCAAGAAAGAGAGAGAGAGAGAGAGAGAGAGAGAGAAACGATCGTTAAAAGAGAGAGACGATAGTTGAAGCCTATGGTTTGCAACTTTTTTTTTTAATTAATAAAAAATCACCGGAGATGAAAATAAACTACTCCCTCCGTCAATTTTTAAATGTTCAATACAAAAACACGTGCAATTTTCAGATCAGAACATAAAGCATGTTCACCAAGTAAAAATCTTTAAAACAGTTTTTTCATTAAAAATCTTTACAAAGTCTCTTCGTCATTCTTCTCATGTATGCTGACGTTTTGCGTCTTTTGTTTTCATTTTTGTCATCGAAACGAACAATGTGGTTACTAATTTGACCATTATCCGGTAAGATTAGGAAAAACACCAACTAAACTGAGAAGATTGTCCAAGGTGGTTTTGGCAATATTATTATTTTTATTTAAAAAATTAAATTTATTGGTCTTGCGTCAATTTTTTTTTTTGAATTATTGATTCTATTGCTCAAGAGAAATATAAAAAGTAAAAAATATTTAGAATATTTCTAATAAACACAAAAAAATAAGCTAAAAAATATTTTTAACTTATTTTTTTTAATCAATAAAATTTCAGTTTAAATTATAATTTTTTACTTTTTCGATTCCTAATATCAAGACGAACAATCTATAATTCATAGAAATTTAACTCAAAATTAATAAATGCGTGAAAAAAATTTAAATAACCCAAAACCAGAGTTTGTTTACCATTGAGAGAGAGAGAGAGAGAGAGAGAGAGAGAGATGGCGTGGAAGGAGAAGACGCGCGACCTGAGGGACGGGAACAATTACGAAGGCGTCGAACCAGAAGGCCTTGGAAGAGCGGAGATAGCGAGAAGCGATCGCACGTGGGTCCCACACGAGTTTCCCGCAGCCAACCACCAACGACTCCCTCGACACGTACGCCAACCGAAACTGAACTAACAGGTGGCACAAATGCACTGCGTCCACGCACGTGCGAACGACGGCCACGACCGCCGCGACCCCACCGTCCACGTAAACCCCAGGCCGTCCACCCCTACTGACGGCAAGCGAGAAAAAGAACACAGGATCGACGGCCAGCGCGACGCCGCGCGCCATCAGAACAGCCCGGTTCCACTTCTGCACGATTTCGCTGCGGGGGTCGAAAACGACGTCGGATGTTCCCGCCGGTTGCCGGTCTCCTGCGGTCCTGTCCGCTGGTGATTTGCGGCGGGACCGGTTTTTGATCGGGAGGAGAGACGAACCGGCCAGAGCCTCCCATTCGGGCTGGTGGGACGGGTCACAGCTCGTGGAGTGGAAAACAGGAATGCCGATTCGGGTACAGGCGTGGCATTCAACTGGATCGTCGTTGTTGTTGTTTTCTGATTGAGTTGAAAGGCGCCGGAAAATTCGACTCCACCTGCAATGGAAATGTTGAATCAACGAGAAATTGAAAAAGTGTTCGTAAGTTAATTCGGACAATTACTAATTTAAAAAACTAAAAAATTGGGAAAATCGGAATTGTGGAAACTGAAAATGAGGGCGATCAGATGATTAGAAAAAGAATAAATAATAAACCTTGGCATTTTGGGGAAAATGGAAACAGAAGATTGAAATGGGAGCAGAGGTTAGAGGGAGAATTAAAGAGGGAGAGAAAGAGAGAAGTGACTCGTAGCATGGATTGAGTGTAGACATTGGTAACAGGTCAGGTCGGGTCATGTTCGTGTCGTGTCAGTCGGGTTCATGTCACAAATCATTTAATCCGAATTCGATCCATTTATAATTCGTGTTTCTCGAGTCGTGTCATTTTCGTGTTAGAAATGCTTAACCCTAACCAGTTAAATTCGCGTCTAATTTGTGTCGTGTTATCGTATTCGTTGTTCAACTCCATATAAAATTACAAATATATTATATATATATGTTCGTGTTAATGGGTGACACAGATTAGTAATCGTGTTGGTCGTGTCAATTTCGTGTCTCTCGTGTTCAACCAAAACCCGACCCATTTAGAATTTATGTTCTCAAGTCTTGTCATTTTCCTGTTTCGTGTAAAAAATGTTCAACCTTAATCCGCTAACTTCGTGTCATGTTATCGTATTTTGGCTGTGTTGCTCAGCTCTAATTGAGTTTGTAGGCTCCATGGGTCGTTGGTACGTGGATCGGGCAGAGGTTTCTCGATTCTACTACTTTGTTTTTTGCGGATAAAAAAAAATTACTACTTTGTTTTTTGGATCAAAATCAAATGCACTCTCATCTATTGCAGTATTGCTCATTCAAAAAATTCGGTGAACATGTCAAAAAAATAAATAAATTCGGTGAACCGGAAAATAGAACCGAACCGGACTGTCCTGTGTATTTTGGATTGGAACCGTTGATTAATGATCCAGACATAGATTCAAAACCGTGACTTGTGATTCGGTCAAAGGATCTTTATTATGAAACTGTGAATTAACTGAACCGGACCGCGAAACATTTATTATATATATAAATAATTTTTACCTAGGCTCCGTTTGTTTTGGCGTAAAATATTTTATCTATTTTTCGGTGTTTGGTTGTGTAAAAAATGAGGAAAATATTTTTCATGAATTGGATGAAAATGCCTTACCCTCAAATCTTTCATAAGTTATTTTCCGAAATGAACTCGTTGCCTTCTACTACAATTCTCACTGCTCAATTTCCTTTATCATCAGTTTTGAATCACGTTCATTTCCAATATTATCATATCTTTTCACCGTTTAAGCTCCCTCTCTCTACACTATTTTGTCCCTTTTTTTAGGTATTTTTCAAGTACTAATCAAACACCAGAAAATAAAAGTATAAAATTTGTTTTCTAAAAAAATATTTTACATAAAAAATATTTTATATTGTAAAACATTTTGCATCGAAACAAATGCAACCCTAATGTTATAACTATTTTTACCTAGAAGGTAGAAACCAGTTTCTCCTTTTAAAGTACTGTACTTTAATTTGTAAACTGGTTTTGCATGTGATGCTTTAAGTTTATGTACTTTTTTTTTTTGTTTTTAGGCCTAGCTTTAAGTTTATGTACTTGGAAACCGTCGAATTGGTATTATCTGGTATTCGGAAATTGGTATTGAATCAGGAAACTTGACCTTCATTCAAACATCTTTTTTTTTGCTTGCAAGTTGCTTCTTTTCTTATGTAATGCAATCTGTAGATAAAATCGGATCCGATTCGTGAATTACAGATTAAATTGAAATTAGACCATAGGACTTTTGGTCCAAACGCGAATTGCATTTTCTAATAACCGGAGCCGATTCGTGACTCACGGATTAATTGATTTTTTTGGAAACTCTTCAAATATATTTTAAACAAATGAACAACTCTGACCATTTGCATTGCATGGGACTCCGTGATACTACAAAATGGGTTTCACACAAGATATGTGTCACCGAATCGCTCCATATTTCTATATTCTCTATGTTTAACTAGTTTTATGACATACGAATATAGACAGCAATATGTACACAATATATGATGGGTGTTGATAATGTCAAGACTATTTTTGTTAGTGCCAAAATTTCAATGCATAAAAGTCTTGTACACTGCACATGATACAAACCTTTTATGCACTAGAGTTTTGACACCAACAAAAACAGTTTTGACATTATCATTTCCCTATATGATAGGACTTTTTTAATTTAAGTGATCATTTATTTTGCATATTTGCGCAGGGGGAATTCTTTAGTGCCCTTATGGCACTACGTGGTGGCATAAACGCATTTTTTTATCACGCATTGTTGTGGAATCTAAGACAGTGTATAGGCCATACACTAATGTGTGGTGAAAAAGGGACCCGAGACACTTATAATATATTGCGCACAACGACCTTTCAAATTGAATAGCTTGATTAGAGAGCATCACCAATCTTGTTTTAAAAAATAGGTATGTCAAAAATTTCAAGGCTTTATGTCATAGCACATATAAAAATTCGTCATTCACTCTTCAATTAATAAGTCAAACTCATGTATTTTTTTTATTTTTCATATATATAGTTTATCAAATTTTGGTAAAGATTGAGGGTTTCTCACAATAAAGTAATAAAAAAGCTATATCACATGCCAAATTCAATATGAGAGAGATGTCACATGACAATTACAGTAAGTATTTAACACTTTGATTGGAGTTGCTTTACAGACTAATTATGCACTCGACATGTTATGTTAAATTAGAGCCCAAATGTACACTAATTTGCGTGAGATCTGTTTCGGGGTCCTACACTAATACGTAGTCGTTCAATATGTTTAAAATATTATTTTAAATCATTGCAAAAATCAACTCATTCGAATATTGCAACGGCTTAATCACTTCATTCAATTTGTATGCCCACGAATTTAGGGACAAAAATCAATTAAGCCCGTATCGACATATGAATGGGCTCATTGTCAATAATGGCTCTTTTTTTTTTTTTTTGAAAAGCTCAATAATGGCTCTTAAAAGCATATTTTAAATAAATTGAACAACTCCGATTCATTAAATTTGACATCACCCGTTCGGCTAAATAAGCCAACTGGCTTATTTTTTTTTGTCCTTATTCAATTTTTTTCGTATTTGTTAGTTTTTCGTCAAATTTTTAGGGATTATTATATCGTCATAACGAGATGAATCAAAAAGTAAAAAATATGATTCAAATTCAATTTTTTTGAATTAAGACAAAAAAATTATCTTATTGGCTTATTTTTGTCTTTATTTTAAAAAATTAGGTTTCGATCGTAATTTTTTACTTTTTAAATTCTTTTTGTTATGCAATAATTCTCAAAAAAAATTGATGAAAAACTAACAAATATGAAAAAAATTTGAATAAAAATTTTAAAAAATAAATCAATTGTCTCATTTAGCCGAATGGATAGTGAACCCGTCGTGGGGCCCATTGCAAAATTGCATTTGCATGGGCATAAAATGCCCTCTCGAAAACGACATGCAACGGCCCATTAAACGACATTAATTAGTCGGCGTCGACAGTCGGTGGGCCGCTCAATTCTCCACACTCTCGTAACTTCCGAGCCCGCTCAGCTCTGGCTCAGAGACAGAGAGACAGAGAGAGAGAGAGAGAGAGCGCGCGCTCAACGTTCTCTTCCGTTTCTCCCTCATCAAAATCGATCCGGAATCGCATACAATTTTGGTCGGTAAATATCGCTTACCCATCCATATTTTATCTTCATCATTCGTTACTATTTCTGCAAATTGATTACTGTTGGTTCTGCAAATCGTGGTTGTTTCTATATCTGGATTTGGATGCATTAATAATTGATCATGCGCTTGAATTATGTTTCTGGGTTAGGTATCTTGGCTGCGTTTTCAAGACTTATTGTTTTGTCCACGTACTTGCAATTCGTTTGGGGTTCGATGTCAAATTGCGGTAGTGGTTCGTTTTTTGTATTTTTAGGGCTCGCTATTGTGGTTAAAGTAAAGATTTTTTTGCTTCTTCGGTTAATATAAATTCTCTGGCCACCATCAACGCAAGGGAAAGGATGTGCAATCTGCAAAATAGATGCGGTTGGTGGGATCTTTCCGGAGAAACCATGAATCTATACATGTGTGTATGTATATCACTCACATATACGTACATCTCTTCAATTTATCGTTTGGCTTTGTAGTAATAGGGTGCAAGTTTTACGCAGTCAAATGTGTGTGTTTAAAGGTGACGATGAGGAAGATTGATACAGAGTATAGCCTAAGTAATGGATTTGGGAATCTTGTGTATAAATGTGTGTGTATGAGTGCCTTTCTTCTCTTTTGAAAGTATTTGCGATGAAGAAACATCTTTTGAGTGTGGAATTTGCAGTCTTTAAAGTTGAACTATTGTGTGTTAAAGGAATTAAGGAAATATAGTCTCACATTGCTTGGTAGTGTAATGGATGATCACTTAATATAATGTTGGGAGTTGGGACCTCTTCACTCATTGTCAATTGGTTTTGAGTAGGGTATTTAGTTTCGACATGGTATCAGAGCGGGGCCAGTCCACTCCACATTTTAAAAACATTTACCATCCGCATTCCAACAAAAAGGCTGCACAATGATAGACCCCAAAAGAGGCTGCATATTACAGACCTCAAATCCGGTTGCACGCAAGGGGGATGTTATGGTAATATAGTCTCACTATCTCACATTGCTCGGGAGCGGAATGGGTGATCATTCAATATAATGTTGGGATCTCTCCACTACTGCCAATTGTTTTGAGTTGGATATAAAAGTTTCCACATTGTGCATATATATTTTGCCGGGCATACTAAACGAATTAGCTATACCAACAAGCTCATGCTTAGTTGCCCTTAATTGAGATTCCTCAATCACTAGACAACAATAAGCTTAGAGTATCAAACTTGGTTCCAAACTTGTAACAACTAACAACTAGTTGGTTTCTTTTCTCTTGATAATGTGAGCACTAAGTGGGCATTTAAGTGAATGTAATGAATCATCTTTTCAATTTAGGCATGTTAGCTTGTTTTTGGGTCGGACTTGCTTTATTATGTCTCTTACTTCATTCTTCACTCTCCGACAGTCCGACTAGGTAGGTCGAGGCCAAGTACCTAGTTTTCCTTCACATAACAGACTTAATTTGTTCATTGAACCTCTCTATTTTAGCTAAAATGTATGTGAAACATTAGCGATAGATGCATACATAATAAAGGGAACCTGTGTTTGAATGTTAGGCAAGCTTGCCAAATTTGGTTTTGTTCAGGCAATTCATCTTATCTAGTCTTTTGGCAAAAGCAAATAACTGTTCAGACATCGAATCTGGATCATGAGATGGTATCGTAGGTATATGATTTTCTAACAACTTTTGGAGTGTAACATTTGTCCAAGAGGCCTTGGTCTTTAGGGTCCTTTCCTCTTTTTATCCTTCAGATTAGTCTTCTACCATTTACTCTGCACGTCCTTAGTGGCAGGCTGGCAGCAAGTTCGGTTATTATTATAATTATGCAACAGATGCTCCGAGGTTCAAGATTCTCTTGTACAGACCCCGTGCGTTTTTTGTGCAAAATATCTTGTTTAAACCAAGACAGGGCTGCTTAGGTTAATTGTTGTTAAGCATGTTTTGTTCCCCTCCCAGAAATTTCTTAGGACATATTTAGCAAATATAATGATTTTTTGTTCGTTTTATGAGGATTTAATGTTTTGAAAGCAGAATGACTAACTGATTGTCCATCCAAAATATCCTCCAGTTGGCCATTTTGGTCAGTTTTGAGGCATTGCATTCGTTTTCGCCATCCAGCCCAACTGAGGTTTTTTCCCCTGCCTGCTTTGAGACTTTGACCCTGGATTTTGATGAACAAGTTCAGCTACTATGCTGTGGGAAGATGAATTTAACACGTACACATCTTGTTTCATTTTTCTTCTGTACTCCATTTCACTAATCCATTGAAGTTCTTATTGTTCCATTTTGATGAAAAAACAAAATATCCTGTTTCTAAGTTGACAACTTTTATTACTAGTGAGTAGGCGAATCTGTATCTGTGTTAAATTTTGATTTTGCTTTCAGGTTTGACGTAACAGCAAAACTTACTGTCAATCAGAACGGATAAGAACCTTGGTGGATGGTCAAGGGAGCTAGCTCATTTTTTAGTGCAGTGGTTTAGTTTCTTGATTCGAGCAAGCACATGATCTTTTCATAGTCATTGACTCTATACAACCATAATGTGGAGCTTTGCATCCAATTGCATAGCTGGCTGTACAGGAGTCAAGAACGAGTCTAAAAAGCCGACTGAAGCTTCTTTGGAATGCTCAGATGATGAAGTTTCTTCAAATTCTTGCAGGGAGGACGGACTAGAATGCCCTATATGCTGGGAATCTTTTAACATAGTTGAAAATGTGCCCTATGTCTTGTGGTGCGGTCATTCTCTATGTAAGAATTGTGTTCTTGGGTTACAACGGGCAGTAGTCAAACTTCCCACTCTACCCATTCAGCTTCCGCTTTTCATCTCATGTCCTTGGTGCAATCTCTTATCCCCTCGTTTGTTTTACAAGGGAAACCTTAAGTTCCCTCGCAAGAATTTCTTTCTTCTCTGGATGGTTGAGGGCATGAACGGTGATAGAGTGGAATCTCATTCTGCCTTTTGCGGGCATTCGCCAACGTGGCTATCAAACAGCAAGTTAGCACCAGGAAATCAAGTAAGCCACCCTGTTCTGAGGAGGGGTCCACATATTCACCATTCAGAATCATCTGGTTCAAACCAGGATTATATCGGTGCCAATAATTTGCTCACTGTGGAGAGACTACACAATTCCCTCAGAAAGTCTTTGGCTTTCTTTGTTCAGTTGACAGCTAAATTCCCACTGGTTCTCATATTTCTTCTGATTATCGTGTATGCAATTCCCGCCAGTGCAGCCATATTAGCATTGTACATACTCATCACCGTTCTGTTTGCTCTTCCGTCGCTGCTCATTCTGTACTTTGCATTTCCTAGTTTGGATTGGTTGGTGAGGGAAATTGTCACGTGAAATGCTGTGTGTTTTGTTCATAGGTTTGTGAGCCCAGCGGATAGACCTTTGTCCATCCATAAAGGCATTGGTGGTGTAATCTGAAGACTTTACTTGTTTCGTACATCCTTCAAGATCCTGTTCAGGACTTTTTAGAGTACAAATGCTGTAGATCTCCCCATATTTTAGCATCGATAGAGTATCGGGGTTAGGGATTCCACGTCTGGGTAATTTGAGTTGCAACTTTGTTCTAACAAGTGAACATCCTGATCAGCAAGCGCGGTGATGCTGTGTATGAGGTGCAGTTGAAAACTGAACTGTTTTAAATTGGTTGTTTTCTGGTCAGAAGCGTGTTTCTTTCTGTACTAAAAGACTTGTAAATATGGCTTGTGAGCAATCGTTTTATTTGAAGTGTCATGAGAAAATATATTGCTTTTCTTGAGAGTTCGATGAAGGTGGTACAAACTGATGCATCTCTTTGTTGACGAGTGTGATTTTTGTCTTGGTGGGATCATCAGCGACGAGTCTTTAGATTGTTCATTTGGTTGTACTTTGAATAAGCTTCTTGCGTATCCATCCTTTACATTTCTTTTCTTATTTGCACTCTTGAAATCTCTATGCAGCCACAGTATGTATTGTGGTCCTAATGTTTGTACTGTCTCTTCAGCTACCTCCTCCCCTAAACTCAATAAACCATTTTCGGCTTTTCCACGGTTCCACCTCCCCCAGAATGCCAGATTATTCCTCTTTTTTTCTTCAGAGGGGACTTTCTCTGTCGACTGTAATAGAATTCAAACTCTTGCGATTGCTGTAGTTTAATGGTAATGTTCTATAGCAAGGGCTTCGTCGTCAAACTGGAATGCGGTTTTCTGTTTTCTGTGTTGTGTTTTTGTATGTTGCTGGTGTTGTGTTTGGACGCTTTTGAAACTACTTATAGTTCTGTTGAAGACAAAAGAACTACTCCACGACTTCTTCTTGTCTTTTCCCAAGAGCAACAGCTTTATCTGTACAGTAATTTACTACTAATTTCTATGTACCGAACGAAATATGATTTCTGACTCAGTTTCACTTAACGAAAATGCTATGCCCTCCGACGGTGGCTCGGGTTTTTTTGTGCGAGAACCGTAGAGGGCCACGCGTGGCCGCCGGTATAAGGTCTGTATGGTCACTGTCGGTGACTCAGGTATTTTGTGCGGGATCCGTAAAGGGCCCCTTGTGGCCATCGGTACAAGGTCGGTATGGCTCCTATCGGTGGGTGTAGAAGGGTTCTTCACTAAAATCGTCTGTTTTCCTTGACAAGAACTCAACAAAAACTGTCCGAATTTATATTGTCTTGGCAATAGTGTTTCTAGCAGAGGCGCTATTGGTTAAATCTGTACCAGCGCATATAAAGCCCTTTTGGGCCCGTTTTGAATCTTAAAAAAATGATCGGAGTTGTTCATTTGTTTAAAATATTTTGTTTACGGGCTCTGACAAAAATAAGCTCAATCCCATATTGATTAGGACATCTACGAAACTTTCCATTTTGTAGCCTAAATTCTGGAAAAATGTGACATTTCGTAGGCGACCTAAATGATACTGGATTGAGCTTATCTTTTTCAAGGATTGTAAACAAAATATTTTAAACAAAATGAACAGCTCTGATTATTTTTTTGGGACCTGGAACGGGTCCATAAGGACTTTTGTAAATCTGTACCATTAACCTTTCTGGTTTTCTAGCGTGGGATTTCTTTTGTTTATTATCATTAGTGGTAAGTTAATTACAATTAGGGTATATCAAATAATGAGAAAATCCAACAATATCTTTCATAAGCACTAATATAAATACAACGATTTCGTAAAGAGACTTCCCATCTGAAGAAATAAACGGAACTCCTTGACTTCCTACTGAGTGTACGAAAACTCTGGTCAATTGAGCTAACACTGTTGATTTCTAGTATGAGATTCTATTCCAATAAACAACATAACGTGTTTATTCACTCATCAATAATAACCAATGGCATACTGGCCTTTTCATTGGTCCCATTTCATTCTTTAAAAGATTAGGCTAAGCATGCGAATAAGAGTAATTACTCTATAATTGGGGGTTCCAGGGGTAAATTAGTGTTTTGCTAATCTTTTTTTGTTGACTATGTTTTAATAGGATCCTATGTGCTTCTCTCCAATTGAAGAGCATACATATATAAAATAATAATTTTTTTTTTGGTTGAAAATGAACCTATTTAATTAGGTCTTTATCGATACGCAATCTAGCTTAAAATTTTTTTTTATAACGGCGATCTAGCTAAAACTTTTATTAGAATAATCTATGTAAGGCCCTACAAAGGTCTCTTTCAGTTGCACGAAAATGATAATAAAGGATGGAAAAATCAATTTTCCTGTAATTTTTTGTGTGTTCAGTTATCAGGAAAGTTGTAGGATCCACAGCTTCAACTTTTCCACTAAGAAACACTTTTCTGTAAAATAGATCTTGCCGAACTTGCCAAAAAGAAGAGATTTTTGTTTTTCTGCAAGATTTCTTGTCAACAGAATACACATAGAAAAATAAATATCATTTTCTATTACTTCATCTCACTTAATTTTTCTTGGGAACTGATTTTTTACACAACATTCCCGACAACTTAACAGAGCCAAAAAAGAACGACTCATGGCGTGCTGTATACGGTATACACAACGGATTGGAGGTCGACTTAAATAACTCTCTGCCAAACAAATTGGGCTAGGTTCCGGTAAATTTTTTGGGATTTTTTCGTTTTTTGTCGTTATTCAATTTTTTTTCGTGTTTGTTAGTTTTGCGTTGACTTTTGTAAATTATTGATTCATCTTGATCAGAAAAGTACAACAATAGACTTTTACCCAAATACTTGTACTTTTGAAAATATCCAAAGGAACCCATATCCAAAATAAAGCCGAAAAAGCCCACGCAACACTAACAAACGCAAATTTATTTTTCCCGACGAATAAGCTCAATGCATTATATTGAAACACAAGATTACAAGTTCAACAAAGCTGCCATTGCTTTCACATGAGCAGCCTGCACTGCTTGCCTATCCACCTTAACAACTTTAACTACATTACCAAAAAAATTTACGGTGTTAAAAACACAATTTTTTTTTTACTTCAAGACAAAACAAGAAAAACTCAAAAAGCCCTTACCGAAGCTTAGCCTTACTACTACATACAGTAGTTAAGTTGGCCGAAAGTTTGGGGATTGGCCGGTCGACTTAAATACTCTTCTCTGCCTAACGAGTTACTACTCCCTCCGTTCCATATTATAGTCCACCATGAAAAGTCGTGTCATTTTTCAAATCAAAAAATCAACTACTTCCGTGTATAATTTTTTGAATTTTTTCGCACCAAATTAAAGTACTAATCGAGATCTTTAATACGGTGCAAAAAAATTTGAAAAATTATGCGCAGAAGTAGTTAATTTTTTGATTTGAAAAGAGGCAAGAGAGAGAAAGTGGGACTATTATTTTGGAACGGAGGGAGTACTAAATTTGGCCGAAAGTTTGGTGATGCAAGTGGACGAGGGAATACGATAGGGGACCGAGCTTCTCAAAATTTAAGATCAACTGATCAAGTTCAGTAGAGAGCCAGCCAAAGAAAACAAAACCAATAAATTGAGAAGAAAGAACAGCTGGACAATAATCCATGCATTTTCTGGTAAATGATGAGTCGGTACTAATCAAGTACAGTAGTAAACATTTAATGTTTGTGTGAGAGCACTCGGTATCGCACCCGCAATTATGGAGCGGTTGTGGATCTCGTACTTTTATCAATTCTTCCCTCCTGATGGGCCCTTCCACCATCCGAACCGTATTACCTCAAGTCCTGCTTGTCAAACTGAGTTTTGTTTTTTTTTTTTTTTTTTTTGCCAATATTATATACATCAATGGGGGTTTGTGAGGAAAGTTAGTGAGTTAGTCCAGAAGAGAATCAGAAGCTATCCATAGCCCTGAGTTAGTGATATCGCCGTAGGAATTGAGATTATATTCACTAACCTTATCTACCAATAAAGATAGAGAGTTCTTTTTATTTTTATTTATTTTTTATTATCAGGAATCAGGATAGAGAGTTCATTAAAAAGAGAAAGGTGAGAGAAAGAAAAGGTAACATAATTGCCCAGTGGCTCAGCACGTCCAAGGGCGATTGGCCTTTGTGAGCTTGTAATTATTGAACTTTCTCAAGAACATGTTAGATCTAAGAGCATGGAAGGATGAATTTCTGGGAGAGAGAGAGAGAGAGAATCCAATGTGTTCTTCATTTTCCCATCTCAAATCTGTCTTTTTCTGTTACCACTTTGTGCTTTTGTATAGGCTTAAGATTTTATTCCCCAAATTTGACTCCACAGACATTATAGAGAGACCTTTGCTATTTGGAATATTTGGAATAAACAGAAAATTATCTACGCTAGCATTTCAACTTTGGGCGGCGGGAGGGGACGAATCAATCTCTGCATTCGGATCTGGTTTCCCATTTCCCTTCTGTACCTAAACTGCTTGCCGTTCGTCACAAGTCTTAAAAGTAGCAACATATACTTGTGCATGTATGAAAAAAAAAAAACCCTTAAAAGTCTCAAGTTATCAATCATTTTTTATGTCGCATGTATAAGGCGTCTACGCTTGCATAATTTTGTCTCTCACTTGGTCCTCACATGTAGCAATATATACTTGTGAAATGTATTTTTATAATCAATACAAAAATACATGTGTTTGGGCCCTTGCTAGTCGCAAATTATACATCCGCCACTACCCGTATATTGTAAGGGGAAGATTACAAACATTAGGATCTGTGATCAGACCCAGAAACATGCACTTGGAAAAATATTGAGATACTAATTACTAGTTCATTATAAGTGGGGATATCTAGAATGTACTTAAGTTGAGCTTAATAAAATAGTATTTGTGATCAGACCCAGAAACATTGATTAATAAGTGACGTTATTTTGATACTACTATAACAACCAGAACAGGTTTTATTTTTTACTATTTTTCGTGTCTTTACTATCTCTCCTAAAATTAATTGGTGGTTGGAAAGGTTTCAATTAAATCTTATATGGCATTCGACATCGCACCCACAAATATATTTTTTGAGCAATCGTAGGGAGTGACATTGTGTACCAAATCTATGGGGCACTCCGAATCTAACAATGTCTTTCTTTGGTATAAAAAAAATATTACAATTATAATAGTACATTCATCCACCGTCCAAATAGTATCTTTTTCAATGTAGGAGTAATTAGCTTTGGAGTTCAAAGCTTAAGCGGCTGTTTAATAGTGAAACTATTACTCCTAACTCCTAAAAAGTTGACATTTTCGCTCACCATCGAGTACCTAGCACCCGGCACAGTACGCATTTGGATGACAGAAATCTCGAGGAGGAAATGAAATTGCGATGCCATACTCCTTTGATTATGACGTTTTGAAGCGACTACAATAAGAATATAATGACATACTTCCATGACTTCCACGTTTGAAAGAAACAGAAATATAAATGTGATTTCTGATGACACATCCAATTTAGAACCAAATTGCCAGATTGAGTTGAAACCTGATTCCTCCCTTACTCCATAGTAATCTAAGGCCCCGTTTAATAACCCTCTTAAGCCTTGGGGTTGGACTACCAATCCCAAGTGACTACTAAACTTTTGTTTGATAACCCAAATAGATCCGGACTAATAATCCCTGGGATGAATAGTGTGGCCTTTAGGAGGGATTCATAATACCTCTTGGGACTTGGTATTGGTAATCCAATCCCAAGTAGGTTAATGCCAAAATACAAAGTTGCCCTTCGATTGATAATGGAAGCTACTTTGCATAAGGACAAAAATAGAAATATATACTATCAATCCTATCCTATCCCATGGAAACAAATATGGTATTGATAATTCCATAATTCAATCCTATCCTACCTTATCACATCCCAAACAAACATACTCATTACTATCCCTTCTCATTTACCAATCTCAATTCTAATATCATCTCTTTACGAATCCCACTCATCTATCACTGTTATCAAACATCGCAATCGTTAAGAAAAATGATATGCTGACTTTGAAAATTTCCCAAAATAATTGGTTGCTGCACAAGATACCGAATTAACTCAAACACTGTATGAAACACACAATTATAATTCATCCCTCCAGAGTAAAGAGCATGAAAGCACAACAATATGTCCGTAACATTGAATATTTTTTGATAACTCAGGTGTTTAGATCAGTTTACGCGCAACTCAACTAATTCTGGAGGTCCAATATCCATTGCTCACTTGGAAATAGCCCAATTAAAACAGGAGCCGTAGCATCAACTATAAAATAACATTACAACTATATTCATATGATATGATTTGATGTGCTCGTTGGTCCAACTGCCTAAGATATTTTCTTTAAGTTTGGAGAAAATCATTTTCATAGTAAGTAGTTGTTATTGTCATGCAAATTATATAACTAGTGAACGTATGTAATAGAGTATGATCTCCGTTCCTGTTGAGAGAAATAAGTTTTTATTTTTCAAGTAAGTATTTATTTTTGAATTAAAGGTGATGTATTATAAGAAAATGATTTGTCTCATAAAGTGGGAATTAAGTACTTGAAAAATTATGAATTTTAGCAGCGGGAAGATTATTATACTTTTGTATTTTCCATTTTTATGGCAGCATTTAATTGGTCTGGACCTGGAAAATTCAATATGGGATCTACGATATTTTAGTTTGCATTTAATTAGTCAAGATCTATGTAAACCAAATATTTGAAAACGCAATCTGTAATATTAAATTCTTTATACCAGTATTTGACCCCCAACATTTAATTGGACAACCACTAAAATATTTTGTAATCGACTTGAAAACAAAAGACTAATAAATGATAAATCGATCGATGATGATAGAGGCAATTAACAAAAATGATTAACAAGATAGAAAGAAAAAGAAGACATGTTGTAGTGATAGATAGACAAAAGAAGTACGTCCGATAAATACTACTATTACTACTCCAGAGCGGAGCTAGAATTTGTACGTAATGAAGTCAAATATTTGGAGTTCGTTGAGTTTGACAATAATAAAGGCAAAAAAAAAATAAAATAGTAGAACTATTAAGGTGCATTTTGATATATGTTGAGTCCATTGTGCGAAAACATAATAGTAATTATCTCCATCTCTTTTTACCTTAGTTGGCAGGCGACAAGTAAGGTTGATAGAAGATATCAATTATTATTTGTAGAGGATAATCACGTATTTATTTAATTATAATAATATATTTCCAACAAGATAGTTTGTACAATACCGTTTTTAAATTTTTACTAATATCTAAAATTTAAAAATAAAATAATTAATATTTTGCGCATGCGACTAACACCGAGTCACCAATCATCTTAAAATTGATGTTTCTAAAATAAATTGACATTTTACTGATTTTTCTATCAGAATTTTTTTAATCAGATTTTCCTATCGTAATTGACTTTCTACTATTTGGAACCTTCCGATTGACCGTTTAAAGAAATTGGTAGAAAGTCTTTTCTTTTATTAAAGAAATTTGGTGAAATTTGTTCAAGGCGATAAATATTCAGACTCTCTCCCTCCCCAAAAAGATTCGCTGTAACAAACGATCGCGCAAGCTCGTTATTACGTCGCTTGCACGATCTCTGAAGCAAAAACAAAGAGAGAGAGAGAGAGAGAGAGAGAGAGTAGATGTTCTTTTATCCTCGAGCAGGCCTCATTCACATTGTCTTTTAGCTTTCTCGTCGCTTTCTGTGTAAGCAAACAAAGAGGGAGAATCGAAAGGTACGCGTTTTTTCCTTTTCAGCTCCTATTCCTCCATTAAATGCGGAAGAGCCGTTTTGTGTTCTTATCTAATAAGAGATAAGAGACATGGGTTTTTCCTTTTCCTATGTTTTCCAATCTGGGTTTGTTGAGAATTGGAGCTTGATTAGTATCTTGTTATCTATCTGTTCTGGGTTTTGATTGATTCGCATTTCGAAGCTTTCTTCATTTCAAACGCTCAATCATTGCAGATTTTTCGGTATTGGGATTTCCTAAAAGGAAAAACGGGTATGATCCTATTGTATGTGGTGGTTTTTGCGAGGTTTTTATCCTAATTTAACAAGAAATTGGAGCGATATGCAGATATATATATATATATATATTAATTTAGACGGATATTGGTTTCTCTTTGCATAATTTTTTCTGGATTTGATTGATTTAGGTTCTTGAAAAGGGTGTTTTTCAATTTATAAGATTGTTTCATCAGAATAGATATTAAGGCTTTTCTCTTCTGTTTTAGATTGGGTTCATATTCTAAAGGCCAATTTGGAAGTGATATGGTGGAATGCTTTCCTCCTATCTGTCCGGCTGTCCCTTTATTCGGACTCATTTTGCACCTAATATATGAATGACGATGGTTCAACTGCATTGCCTTTTCTGCAAGCGATTAGAAATGAGCATGTGCGATAATAACTAGTTCTTGACTTCTAATTTGTGATATAGCGTGTTGAGTATCGAAAGGCCAGACTAATTATGCCTTAGACAGGAAAAGATATTTGGTTAATAGGGGTCCATTTTGCTCTTTGATGTAAATGCAGTCACTCTCTTATTAGGACATTCTGCCCTTTTTAGTGTGTACTTTTCTTGAAAAAAAGATGTTTGAAGATGGATGATAATATGCAAAGGAATGGTTGGTTCCAAAATTCAGGGGGAAGAAAATTATTGCCTTTATGCTTGGAAAACTTCCGCAGAATTCTAGAAAGTATCATATTTTGTTACATTGGGAAGCCATAAGCTACGACTTGTGGCCTAGTAATCCTGACTGACTGGCAGCCCTTTCTGCTAAGGTATATGCAAATTTGACTATGCACCAAATCAACAATATGAAAAAAAAAAAAGTTGTCTGTAATAAGTATTGTAGTCCTCAAATTGTTTGCCAGTAAAGGAAAATAAGTTGCCGAAGCAGTCGGTTTGGAATTTCTTGATTGTCAGTTTCTGCTGATTTCCAGAAGCGTATGTAATTTCCAATTGTTTTTCTCTTTCTTTTCTTTCTGTTTTCAGGTCATCTAGTGCAGTTGGTTTTGCTTGAAATTATTCGCGATTTAGTACCAGATCTGATCTTGGTGAGTAGGCTCCCTCATTTAATCTTAATTCGTCAATTCTTTGGTGATGCGGAGATTGTCCTTCGTGCGTTTAATCTCACTTGCACCCGCCCTGCTATCTTTCATCATAAGGATTATTATTATTATTTGCTGGTTTTCAGGGTATTTTTGTTCCATTTGCTTCTTTTCCAGTGAATGGCCACATCAGTGACCCAAGACGTAATTGAGCCAGATGAACGTAAACTAAGAACAAGTTCTGTTGGAAAATCAAGTTCTCCAAACACTGGACAAAGTAAGTTTCTTGATTACCTAAGGGCTTCTAGGGGAAAACAGACACCTCCAAACAATGGACAAAATATCTCCCCACGTCAAACCAGAGCTTCTACTGGTTCTCTCCGTGAAATGGTTAATACAGCAAGGCACCCTACTGGAAAAGCAAGTTCTCCGAAAAGTGGAGAAAGTCTTGATCCCCATTATCTCAGAGCTTCTTCTGGTTCTTGCCATGATTTCTGCAAGTACGGAAGGAAACATGAAGTTGAACTGAAGGCGAGGCGTTCTTTTCCCAAAAGAGCCATAAAACTGCCATCCGAGAAGGAGAATCCCACCATAGTAGTTGTTTCAGCTGAGAGAAAGATGAAAGCGGTTGTCAAGGTCAAGCCCAAGCCTTCACCAGTTTCCAAAGCACTTTCCGCTGATTCCCCTAGTGTCATCAAGCAGGAAGTTTCATTGCTATCAAACAAAGTCAAAATGCCTTCGTCAAATGAGAAGGAAATAGCAAAAGATGGGAAGAAAATTGTTTCTGCAAAAAAAGCTCCCGTGAAACCTAAAACCACGACATCCAAGCCATCAACTTCTCCTGGTACTTCAGCTGGTTTGAATAGTAGAAAAGACAGTGAAATCAAGGGAGCCAAAAAGGCAGGGACCTCTATAGCAGCTTTGAAGAAAGTAGTTGCTACCCCCAAGGCTTCACTTTTCCCTAAACCTTCTTACAATGGAGCTGTGATCTTAAATGTCAAAAAACACAAAAGCCCAAAATCTTCGTCTCCTCTGAAGGACCAGAACAGGGTTAGGAAAACTGAACCCAATCAATCAAACAATGAGAAGGTCTCAGAGAAAACCTTACATGTTATAAAGGTTGAAACCGAGAATGAAGTTCTTGAATGTGCTCAAAATGGTAGTACCCTTCATTCTCCTCTATCTCCAGAATTGTCATTGGCCAAGTCTTCCTCACTTCTGAAATCTCCAGCTTTGTCATCTCACGAGGAAGAAGATCATGAGGAGTCGGAATATACTGATGGTAAAGTGGATGAAACAGATGAATCCATCTCAGAGAGCACTGAAACAGTTAACTCGAACAAAGTAGAAACTCCAGAAGGAAATGGCAAGAGGACACCAGGAAAGGGTAGAAAAGTGGATATTTCTGGCGATAAAGATTCTTCAGCTGCGAAGCAGAAGTTCAGGAGGGGGAAGGTGGTTGAGGTTAAATCTGAGAATGATGGTCCGAGGAGGCTCAGATTCAGGCGGGGAAGAGTCCTGGGGCAAAACCCAGAAACCAAATCAGATGTCGTAAAAAGATGCTTTGCAAAGAAAGAAGTTGTAGGTGATACAAATGGTACCCTCCCCGGTTTAAAAGGGAATAACAAGAGGACGCCGGGAAAGGGTAAAGTGGGTATTTCTGTTGATTGTGAACCGTCCAAACTGAAGTTCAGGAGGGGAAAGGTGGTTGACCCTCAGTCGGAGAATGGCACTCCTAGGAGGCTCAGATTCAGGAGGGGATTAGCCTTGGGGAGAAGCCAAGATAGCAAATCCGATGTTGGGAAAACAGGCTCTAAAAGGAGAGGAACTGAGGGTGATGCAAATGGTACTGAACCTGGTTCTGAAAAGGTTGTTTTGAGGCATCAAGATGTGCAGGGAAAGAAAGATGCTCAGGGGTTGTTCAATAATGTGATTGAGGAGACAGCGAGTAAGCTTGTTGAAAGCAGGAAGAGTAAGGTTAAGGCCTTGGTGGGTGCTTTTGAAACAGTGATCTCCCTACAAGAGAGTAAACCTTCAACGCAAACTGTCCCTTGAGTGGAGAACATGGTTTCCTTCTTTTCCCGCGTCTTTGGTTTTCCAAATAAATTGTACGGGAAAAACCTAAGCTTGTGAATTTTCCAAAAGATAACACAGTAGTTTTTTTTTTGAGGTTAGAAAGCTCGGATTACCGAGTTGATTTCGGATTCTTTCACCTGTACTGTTCTTGACATGCTTCTTTCCGTTCTTGGAGGGTATGTTGCATCTTGCGTTTTTTTTTTTTTCGTTTTCTGGGGGAATTTTGTACAAGTTTGTTGGATTTGTACTGTGATGGGAATTGGAAACTATTATGTTCTCGAGTTCATCTGGTTCAGGTAGGGGAAGAGAAAGAGCAACACAATTTGTATGGTTGATTTGTGTTGTCTTCCTTTTAATGAACTTTGAAATGTGACAGTTTTGGGGGTTGTTTGGCATTGTGTCCCCTTGTTTAGCTTAATGTTACATAACTTTTGTAAGGATTAGGTTTGCAAAAAAAAAAAAAAAATTGGAAGTTATATTTTGTGCTTCGACTTTGTTTAAAAACATATGAAAAAAGCAACTCTCTCTATTTTTTGTTTCTTTCACTTCACTCTTATGAATGCAATGTAGATTTACTAAACCAAGGTTATGGGAAAAGCCTTGAGTTCAACTATAGGGTAATTTTAAATTAAGAGTGGTTACCTCCTTTCCTAAAGTGGCTTTTTTGTGTCAACTTTGTAAACATATTTTATTTGTTTAAGCTTCTTTAGACTTTGACAAGGCCAATGAGCTTTGATAATCCTAGTGGGAAGTTAGAAAAATGAAAAATGCAACGTTTGATGATGGTACCAGATATCAAATATTGTAATAAACATCACATCATAAAATGAAAGACAATAATGAAATACTAAAAAGTAGTGATATTTTTTGGCAGTGATAATACCAAAATTCAAGTGTATAAAAGTTTTGTACATTGTGCATGGTACAAGTCTTTTGTGCACTTGAGTTTTGGCATTAGCAAAAACAATTTTGGCATTATCATCCTTGTTTCCCCAAGAAATGTTTCCATCTTTTTGTCTTCATTAGGTGAATAAAACAAAAATCGTCTCTACTTTATTTGCGGATTTAGTTTTGCCAAAATCATGAATTTTATTCAAAGGGTATATTGTAATTGTATTTAGACCTCGTTCCGTTTAACTTTTAGCACTTTTTATTTTTTTTTAATTTTTTTTTGCGTTTGTTAGTTTTGCACCAAATTTCTGTGGATTATTAATTTGTCTTGACGAGAAGAATCGGAAAAGTAATTCTTCTTTTACTTTTACCCAAACATTTTAGAAAATAACCATTTTTAGCAATAAAACCAACTTGTTTTTCTAAAAGTTAAGTGGAACACCACCTTAGTGAACAATAAAATTAAGTTTATATTCATGAAAATGGGATACCGAAATCATTACGGGTATCATAAAATTGATCATAATGCCGTCTATGATTTCTTACTGCCAGTTAAGGAAAAGAAAGAAATAAAGGACAATTAAAATCGTATGGAGTATTTTTTTCTAAGTGTTATGTTTTGAAGGGAAGTATATTTTTAATTGGAACCAACAATTTCTGATTGCATGAAGAATTATTAAGAGGGGCAATACGATTAGGAAAATGATTTTCACACTCAATTTTTTTTATATCCATTCATTTTTTTTCTTTTTAGTGAAAAGATACTACATAGACTTTAAATACTAAAAAAAAGAAAAGAAATGTGAATATAAAAAAAGTGGGGCTTGAACACTCTCTAGTACATTTTCAAAAAAACACACTCTCTAGTATGAAAAAATAAATTAATCAAAGAAAATATACAATGCAACAAAAGGACAAGACTGCAACGCCAAGTATCCAGTGACATTGCTGTGTGTTACACTAAATGACAACCACTTAATTGAAAGACAAACTAGAAAAGTGGGTCCCCTGAAATATCCCAACGCTATATGCCACGTCACTGCCGGCCTGCTGAATCCAATTCTAATATAGAATTGGTCTGTCATATTTGTTGGTCACCTATGAGTGAGTATAAATTTTTTCTAAATTTATTTGTTTCTTGTCCTAGATACAGAGAACCAAATCCCCTCCCCCCCTCTTCCACACCCCCATTACTGCAAATCGCTGGAATCAAGCAGAGCAGTTCATCATCCGTACTTTCTTCCTGGACGAAAATACCCCCATGGAGTAAGAGGATTTTGCAGCATTTCTTGCATGTTTCTTGGTAATTTCTTACTTTCTTGCTCTGAAATCTGCCCCTGCAAAACCCCCTAACCCCTGTTCTGTTTTACTGGATTATCTGTTTATTGTACTGGGTTGAGGTGAGAAATTAGGGTTTTAATTGCCAGTGATTCACGACCTGGGCCTTCTTCAGTTGTATATCTGGGAGGTGGATAAATAGTTGTGCAAATTGTTAGTTACTTTCATGTTAGTGCTGATTATGATAGTAAAGTGTTCTGTTTGGGGGGGGGGGGGTTATGATTTTGTGGAGATTAGGGTTTAGTTTAGTAAACCGCTGATTAGTGTGGGATCAGCTTGTTGCTACTTATTCGGGTTTTGATACTTGGAAATTGAACAAAGGGTGGATCTTGGATTCAGGGACGGAGCCAGGATTTTGGTATCGGTGGGCTGATTTCAACCAAAAAAAAAAATGCTAGTGATACGAACATGATATTGTGAAGTTCCGTGCTCATTTTTTTTAAGTGGGAAAAAAATATTAGAATGCAAAACTAAATTTGCACATGAAAAATTGAACAAATATTGTCGAGTCTGAAAGAAATATAGGAAAATGACAGATGAATTGTATATTGCTTATCAACTTGACATATTTATATTGGTCTCTTCCTAATTTTAATTCAGTATCCTCTTATTTGGCCACCCATACCCTATGCATGGCTCTATCCCTGCTTGGATTGTGTTTTCGTGGAACCATTGGTTATACAGGTTTAGCCAATTGTTTGTGGATCTTTAACTGTTGAGGTTACTGAAAGGCATAAGAGGGATAAATTATCTGCCCGAAGGTGTTTACAAACAGAATAGCAAGAAAGAGGTCTAGTTTGTTATCATATGAACTACGAATTAATGTTGGTGGTTTATATTCATCGTCTACCGGTGTTGGATGTTGGACCCCAAGTGTGATTTGGTTTGTGGAATGGTGTATTGAAGCGGTAGATTGTATTATTAACGGTATAGATTCTGACTTCACCGCTTGTATGCCACTGTTTACAAGGTCATAGTTATTGGACGCTGTAGGTGTAGCTCTGTTACTTGTTAACAAATTGGACGGATTGTAAACTATGACTGTCACACTGCCACGAGCCAATGGAGTAGAACGAACCCTTATAGATTAGAGGAAACATATCCGCGACGTAACATCCATCCTTGGAATTTAAAGCTTAAAGTTCATGTGTTAGTTCAATTATCATATGACTGATTTGTTAGACTTTGTTTGAACCAAATATATTGAAGCCGTAAGGTGACAATATCGTGCATGCTAATCTCTCAAATCTCAATTATAGTAGATAAAAATAAATGTTCAAAACTCAACGATAATTTTTCTTTCAAAGTTTTGGCATTAAGTTTTGAAGGAAGTACCTCCTCCAAATGGTGATGCTATCAAAGTTACTTGAACTGTTAGTTGTAGAATTGTTGTTTGTCTGCTGATGTTTTGAAATTGTAAGTTGGATAAGTCTCTGATTCTGCTTTGGTGATCATCCCTGACACATTGAAACAACTGTGTTCTTCTCACTGAAGACGTGTTCCGAACTTCCAATCCCTGGTATATTTTACAGTTCGCATTAAACCAGAAACAGCCCCAGTATCACTAATATAGGGCTTCATATGGCCTAGTCAATAAACCGCTGCACGGAAGATATCCAAAAGTTCATACTGCGTACTTGGCTTCAATGTGAAACACAACATTCATTTAAGCTATGTCTAGTTTTCTAAATATTGTCCTCTGATTTTAAAAGAGTTGGGAGGATTGTAATGACATAAGATACCGGTGTGCTCTTGGAGCTTACGTGCCTCTTATACCGAAAGTGACACTTGATTAAAATTGAGTACGCATCATCATTCATTTAAGCTGTACGAACCCTACTTCTTGATTAGCATCGAATGAGATAAACCAACTAACCAAGTCCATCAGTCTGAAAAGTTCCTGTGTCTACTTAAATTTCCTGTGGACTTTGTGTTGTATATTTCTGTTATAGAAGCAGGTATTGAGATATTAACTCGTCTGATGTTCCTAGGTGGAAACAATGATCATAGCAAAGCAGTTTCGTTGCGTACACTCAGCCAGCTGTGCATGCACTAAAGGGCACCTGAACGAGCATGTAATCTACCTTATTTTTCAGCACTTGAACTGGAATCCAAAGTTCATAGCCGCCTTTTCTTGTGCATGCAAATGGTTTGAAGATGTTGCTAAAAGAGTACTCTGGAAGGAGTTTTGCAAGGCAAGAGCTCCTAAGATGATGCTTGATTTGCAGTCTAATGGGAGTCACAGTGTTGATGGAAACTGGAGGGCTCTTGGGAAGCTACTCATTTACTGTTCTGGATGCACCAAGGGTGGCTTGTTCAATAATATTCATATTCCTGGCCACTTTGTTTATAGGACCCGATTTTCTAGGACTTCTGGGAAAAGCTTTCTTTTACCGCAATGCAGAACAGATGTTTTGTACGTGTCTGATCCTTGTGAACATCTTGACCAAGGGGAAGAGGGAGATGTGGGTTTTTTCCGTGGAGTTTTCAAGTCATTTGCAATGTCAAAGGTTCGGAAAATGCTTATAACAAGGCGGGCAAAGCTTCATCCAACAGAGGTGTGTCCCTATTGTAAAGCAAAGCTGTGGAGCATGCTGCAAGCGAAAATGTTGCCACAGAGTGCTAGCTGTAGGTTAGGTGCTTATGAAGATTGTATCGAGTATTACGTGTGCCTCAACGGGCATGTGCTTGGGATTTGCACTCTCTTGCCCCTGTCTGACTCAGAAGAGGCATCTGAGTTGGAGTGATACTTGGAACTGAACCCAGGTACATCTAGTAAAAAAAAAAATTGTTCTTTTCTTCGTTGACTTCTCCTTTACGTCTTTCAATAGGCTTAATTGCTGATGATACTTTGGAAATGATTTATATTGTTACGCTTAATGAGTGTCTAGAATATTTCCCACATAAGTAGGAAAACCATATTGCATATGATAAATTTGGCAGATGAGATTTTCTTATAATCGATCATCAGCAGGGTGACAGACTTTCACACAGCCTAAGCCAATAAGATAGTGACAGCAGAGTCGGTCATTCTACTTCCCAGTTCTTATAAGGTGTGAGAGATCTCTGAAAATGGAACCCATTGCATGGAATATGCAAGTGTGGTTTGGGAGGTCCGCAAAGGAATGGGTATCCTCTATGTAATTACTGATCTGGCAATTATGTTTTTTTCCTCCATTTCCTGAATGAGCACAGTAAAACTAGACTATACTCTTAGAAGACCTGACCTTGCAGTGGTTGACATAAGGTTTTTTCATACTCTATGGTAGTTTTGCTTGGTCACCATTGAATTCTGCAACCACAGAAAGTATCATTCAAGTGGTGCAAACTGACAGAGCTCTCAAATGTAAGGGGTACTGAACGGCTGAAAAGCCAATGCTGAAGCCACAGGAGGCATCGGTGTATTGTAGGCCTTTTTGTTGATTTTCAAGTGGAGCACACGCAATATCCATTGACCCCTCAGGGTGCAGCTTTCGTTGAAGTCCTTGCGCCCTCCGGCCCTGGTAATGCTGCAAACTCTGCAGTTGCTATGCTACCGGACACATTTTGAGAGGGACTATGTCCCGTCATTTTGCTTCCACTAGGTTGAAGTTTGAACCATTGCTTGCCACTGGTTACGCTGCTTCAGCATTTCTTCAAATTTTGTTCAGTAGCCTTGGCCTTCCACTTTTTAGGTTTGTTAGTTTTGGCTAATCACTATTGTGATGACAAGCGTAGAGTTAGTTGCTTTGTACAACCATCTTTCTAGTGGAAACAGGGTTGTACTCTACCTTTCTGGTGTTGAAAATTATTTGCTGCTGACTGTTTTTTCCTTCCAATACAAATAATTTTTTTTTCAACAGCAATATAAATACTTGTTGGTTGGTCAGTTTTTGAATGACTGCAAATATTTAGTTATCTGATGCTGCATCTATTACTGTCACAGGTAAGGTGGACATATAATGGTGTTTCCGCCACTTCTTCCGGTCGACATAAAAACTACCGTTGCTTATTAACATCAAGACTTGTACAAGTGTGTACCCCATCTCGAAAAAAAGCAAACTACCGTTGCTTATTAACATCAAGACTTGTACAAGTGTGCACCCCATCTCAAAAAAAAGCTATGGCCAACCGCTTTCGTACCGTCATCCTTCAGTTGGGAATTTGTTACTGTAAACCTCCTTCAGTTGGGAATTTGTTACTGTAAACCTTATAATTCTGTGTACGTTGTATTGCATTATGTATATGTGCTTCAACCTTTAATGTCTAATTGGGATTTGGAATAATTAACGCATCTTTTATGACAGATCAGTTGACTACTTAGAGAATTGGACTTCTTTACCAATTTCACTCCAGTTGGTGTATCAAGTTATTTCCCTTTCATTTTGTTTACCCTTCTTGGAACTTTTCTCGGAATTTCATCTGATGCATCCCTGTATTTGTGAAGAGATTTTCGGAGGAAAATAGAAAACAGAATGAAAAAAACAGAAATTAGTATCACAATCTACCACATTTTCTTTTCTCTCCACAGGTAATCAAGATCCAAACACAACGTTAGCGGTAGCGTTTTGGTGAGGTTACTTTTGGCTCTTGGAGACGGTTAGAAAAGAACAACATTCTACTCCAAGCATCAGGCTGCCATACTTGCCGAAATTCTGTACAAAACTGGTGGCATAGTTCATTCTAGTGAGGTATATACATACTATATATACATTATACAATGGTGTGTAGGACAGTAACAGAGTCCGAGATTATACATACATCATACGCAAGTCTGACTACTGAGTTTGCGAAAGCGCTTCACGGTTTTTTGCTGCAGAAGTATCTGAATCAGGTTTTAATCTCTTTAATTTCTGCTGGGGAGGTTGGCCATCGGAAGATGCCGTAACTTCTGTATCTATTAGCACAGTGTCTTTGTTAGATTATGGATTTATTTGTAATTAGTTTATTAGTCATTCTATTGTGTAACTAGTTCATTCTCCAGGACCATAGTGTAATTAGTCTAGTGTGTTGTATAACTATCTCACGTTGTAATCAATTTATTCTATGAGAAAATAACCCTAGTTTTCTGGGTTCCCAATTCCATCTCAAGTTTACATGGTATCAGAGCTCCACGATACTTGGGCTCTTTCGCTTTCTTCGATAAGTCGTGGTGTGTCGATTACCAACGTTTGTGTCCCCAACTAGCGTCTTCCATCATTGATGATTGGTACCAGTCAAGTCTGTCCTTCGACAGACCATTCCGACGCCGTAGTTGAAGACCTAGTTGATTACGACCACCACCGACCTTCGTTGGCCCTTCGTGACTAACACCCAACCTCCGACGATCCCATTGGAGTTTCATCAGCCTCCGACAACCTCCCTCAGTGATCGTTTTTTGATTTTCTCACGTGACCCGGTTGTTTTGTGAAGACCCAGGGCTCGCCGAACATCTACAAGCATTGCCCAATACTATCCAACCCTCGCCGGAGCTCCGTCAGCCTCCGGCGACCACCATAGCATCTTCGGTGACTGTTTTTTATTAACAAATATTGCACAGAACCTTTAATCTTCTCTGTTCGGCACTATTCACGCACTGTTCCACTCATTTTTTGGACCGCATTAACTCTCGTTTGCCCTTAACAACTCGTGGTAACAACTCGTGGTATCGGAAAGGTCTGGGTACTGTCTTTAAAATTTTTTTGGTCTTGGAAATCACTGGGTTAGGGCTGGTTGACCTCAGTTTACGCTCGCCACTTTGTTCCGGACTCAACCCAGCATTTTTTTTCTGGAGTTCAGAGGTATTTCAAACTTAGGGTTCAGCACTGTTCACGCGATCGAAACTGTATGTGTGTGACCATATAAGCAGTCACAAATAGTGTCAGAGCTTCCATCTGCTGTTGGGTGCTCAATTATTTGTTTTTGGCTTGACGTTGACTGGGTATTGTTTATTTGGAATTGCTATTCTTCTGTTGAAATGTCGGAGGACAAACAAAAGGCTTCCGCTGGACACTTTTCTCTTGGGGAGATGCAAGCTCTCAGGTGCCTAATAGCTCAGACTGATTCTCCATCTACTATAGCTTCCGCTTCCACTTATTTTGCTCACACCGATATCCCAGCTAGTGCACTTACTGCCTTTCGTGTTATTCCTTGGATTATAGATTCGGGTGCTTCAGACCATATGACAAGTTGTTTTTCTGTGTTTGATTCTTACTCTACTTGTTCCGGTAAGGATAAGGTCAGAATAGCAGATGAGACTTTTTCTGCTATTTCAGGAAAAGGTTCCGTTCGATTATCTCCCTCATTTCCCTCTCTTCAGTTCTACATATTCCAAACTTTGCCACTAACCTTCTGTCCGTTAGTAGTCTTACTCGTTCCGCAAATTGTTCTGTGACCTTTTTTACTACTCATTGTGTTTTTCAGGAACTGGATACGGGGAAGGTGATTGGCAGTGGTAAAGCACATGGTGGCCTCTATTTTTTGGAGTCTACAGCTCCTCCCTCTCATTCATCCATGTTATGTGGTCTCGCTCAGCAAACAGATACGAGTTCTTGCCTTTCTATGTTACATCAGTGGCACCGTAGATTGGGTCATCCCTCTTTTGGAATTTTAGAGAAACTTTTTCCTCATTTAATTAAGTATTGTTCTCGCAGTCAGTTTTTTTGTAAAGCTTGTGTGCTTGGAAAACATAAACGTTCTTTTTATGCACCTATCAATAAACGGAGTGCCTCCTCTTTTATGGTTATTCATTCTAATGTTTGGGGTCCTTCTCCTGTTACCCGTCTTAAGGGTTATCGGTGGTTTGTCACTTTTATTGACTGTTATTCTCGTGTTACTTGGGTGTATTTACTTAAGTCAAAGAGTGAAGTCTTTTCTTGTTTTAAATCTTTTCACGCAATGGTGCGCACCCAATTCGATGTGAATATCAAAATTCTCCGTAGTGACAATGGTACTGAGTATATCGATAGGAATTTTCGAGCTTTTTTGGATGACAATGGCATTCTTTTTCAGACGACTTGTGTTGACACTCCACAACAAAATGGAGTTGATGAACGCAAAAATCGTCATCTTGCTGAGGTTGCTCCCTCTCTTTTGTTTACCATGAATGTTCTCAAATATTTATGGGGAGAATCGATTTTGACTGTAACCTACTTTATCAATCGTATGCCATCCAGTGTTCTCTCCTTCAAAACTCCGATTGAGTGTCTTCCTGATAATTGTCGCATCATATCTCTTCCTCCAAGAGTCTTTGGTTGTGTGTGTTTTGCTCATGCTCCTCACCCCTATGGTGGGAAGTTATGTCCTAAAGGTCATAAATGTGTTTTCATTGGGTACTCTCCTACCCAAAAGGGCTATAAGTGTTATGACCCTCATTCTAGAAATTTTTTTGTCTCTATGGATGTCACATTTTGGGAAACAAAGTCTTTTTATTCTCCCTCCACTCTATCTCTTCAGGGGGAGCATAGGCAAGAAGAGATGAGGGAGGAAGAAATGTTTACTTTTTATAATCATAGTGAGGGGGAGAAGGAAAAATCTAGAGAGGAACCAGTATCTGTCGAAAGAGCAACACATGACATTGGTGATGACATTGAGGAACTACCACAACGGCTGCAAAGGTCTAACTTGAAGGTCTACACTAGAACTAGACGGAAAAATGGAAGGTTCCCTTGTGAAATGCCACCTTATCAATCACAATCGCCTACTCCAGTTCTGGACCCCTCTGCTGACTCATCTGGTAATGAATCTTCTCCCATTGAATCTCATGTTATTGATTCTGATAATCTTCCTATTGCTCTTCGAAAAGGTGTTAGGACATGTACTCAACATCTCATCTCTCAGTTTGTCTCTTCTGATCGTTTATCTCCTTCGTATCATGCTTTTGTTTCGTCTCTTTCTTCTATATCTATTCCACAGAATTGGCAAGATGCACTCATGATACCTAAGTGGAAAGGAGCTATGGTAGAAGAGATGACAGCTTTGAAAAAAAATGGTACTTGGGAGCTGGTGTCACTTCCAGGAGGGAAGAGATCAGTGGGATGCAAGTGGGTTTTCACTGTTAAGCAGAATGCTAATGGTACAGTTGAGAGATACAAGGCAAGACTTGTAGCCAAGGGTTTTACCCAAACCTATGGCATTGACTACGAGGAGACATTTGCTCCAGTAGCGAAGATGAACACTGTGCGGACTCTGATTTTGTGTGCTGCCAATTTGAATTTGCCTCTTCATCAGTTTGATGTGAAAAATGCATTCCTGCATGGTGAGTTAGAGGAGGAGGTGCATATGGATATACCACCGGGTTTTTCTTCCTCAGAAACTGGGGGAAAGGTGTGTAAGTTGAAGAAAACTCTTTATGGGTTGAAGGAATCACCTCGAGCATGGTTTGGTAGATTTTCAAAGGCTATATTGAGGTTTGGTTACAAACAGAGCCATGCAGATCATACTATGTTCATCAAAGGAGGTGCTGGTAAGATTGCTGTCCTTATTGTTTATGTTGATGATATGATAATGACAGGCAATGATGTGGATGAGATTTTCAATCTTAAGTCCAGTTTGACTAGAGTTTGAGATTAAGGATTTATGACCACTAAGATATTTTCTTGGAATGGAAGTGGCAACGTCTGATAGAGGTATTTTTATCTCCCAACAGAAGTATATACTTGATCTTCTGGAAGAAACAGGTATGTTGGGCTGTAGACCTACAGATTCTCCTATTGAGGTAAATCATCATCTTAGTGGAGATGTGGGGGAGTGCACTGATAAGGAGAGGTATCAACGACTTGTGGGTCGACTGATATACTTAGCGCACACTCGACCGGATGTTACTTATGCAGTAGGTGTTGTTAGTCAATTTATGCATGATCCTCGTACTTCACATCTGGATGCAGTTTATCGTATCTTGAGGTATCTCAAGTCTGCTCCATGGAGAGGAGTTATGTTTTCTAATCACGGTCACCCGCGATTGGAGGTATTTACTGATGCCGACTGGGCTGGTTCTGTGGATGATAGATGCTCTACTTCTGGCTGCTGTACTTTCCTTGGGGGGAATTTGATTACTTGACGAAGTAAAAAACAATCAGTGGTTGCCAGGTCTAGTGCAGAAGCTGAGTATAGAGCTATGACACATGGAGTTTGTGAGCTCTTATGGCTCCAAACAGTGCTACGTGATTTGGGAATTTCAAATAATGGTCCTATGAAACTCTATTGTGACAACAAAACTGCCATAAACATTGCTCACAATCCTGTTCAACATGACAGAACGAAGCATATAGAGATTGACAGGCACTTCATCAAGGAGAAGCTGAGCGAAGGTTTAATATGTATGCCTTTTGTGAGATCCAAAGATCAATTAGCTGATATATTCACGAAAGGACTTGGTCGCAAGAGTTTTCACCCTATTGTGTTCAAGTTGGGCTTAATTGATATCTTCGCGCCAACTTGAGGGGGAGTGTTAGATTATGGGTTTATTTGTAATTAGTTTATTAGTCATTCTATTGTGTAACTAGTTCATTCTCTAGGACCATAGTGTAATTAGTCTAGTGTGTTGTATAACTATCTCACGTTGTAATCAGTTTATTCTATGAGAAAATAACCCTAGTTTTCTGGGTTCCCAATTCCATCTCAAGTTTACAGTCTTCTTCCTTGGACTCGCCTCTCAAGATGCCCTTTGCAAGTTCATTTTCAATGTACTGCTGGATCACTCGCTTCACCGGCCTAGCACCATAATTGGGGTCATACCCAATAACAGCAGCATCTGTTACTTGGATTTTAATCTTTCGATCAGCTAGCCTCTCCTGCACTCGTTCCAACTGGAGCACACAAGCAAATTCCAGATAAAATAAAAGAAAACAATGGGTGGCTACGAATTCTCCAAAGCTACAGTGAAAACTCAAACAGATTGCTTCCACAGTTCCTCTCCATTTTAGGGAGACAGAAACTAGGCTAGTTAGGCATTTCAAAATTGGTCGCAGATCGCCCAATCTATCTGGACACAAAAATGTAGGAGTATTGGTCAATACACCCATGCATTATATTCAGAGGGTTACTCAACCCAAACTTGTGTGCAAGAGAACCCATACCCAAAACAAGGTGCTTTCACTCCCATATACCCAAAACAAGGTGCTTTCACTCACGAAACGAAGGAAAATACACTGAGAACCCACAGGTCAGATGCACATAATTTTGAGATATTTGGAACTAATACTGCTACAGGAATATGGTTTTTTTTCCTAAACTTGGGGGGTGGCGATTGCCCCCACTCAATTTCTGCCCCCAGTCCGTCCTTGGTTAACTATGGCTGCAGCCCCAGAATCGCTCACTACACGGGGGATGGGATATAGTTGGGAAGGGAACTATCCCTTCCACGGCCTACTATGCCCTGGAATATACTCATGTAGCCAAAGCACTATAAACCTTTCCCTAAAAAATTGCATGAGACAGTACAAATGCTATTATTTTATTTTATTTTTTTTTTTTTTTGTACTCCTAGTTTTTTAGCAATCAAGCCAGCAGACTAGAGCAACCCGCGATACCTACCTGTAACCTGACAATTTGATTTATCTCGTTGCAGTCCAGGGGCTTGAAAACAATATACTCATCAACTCGGTTCATGAACTCAGGACGGAATACTGATCTTGCTGCCTCCAACACCCTCTGCTTGATAGTCTCATAGGCCTGTTCCTTCGGTAACTTCTGGTCATACATATTAAGTATGTATTGCGAGCCAACATTCGAAGTCATAATGATGACAGTGTTGGTGAAACTAACAGTGCGACCATGCGAGTCAGTCACCCTTCCATCGTCCAGAATTTGAAGCAACACATTAAACACATCAGAATGGGCTTTCTCTATCTCATCAAACAAGATAACTGAATACGGCCTCCTTCAAACTTTCTCTGTCAGCTGTCCATCTTCCTCATACCCGACAAAACCAGGCGGGGCCCCAATCAATCTTGAAACTGCGTGTCTTTCCATGTACTCACTCATGTCTATACGTATAAGAGCTTCCTCGGTGTTGAACAAGTAAGAAGCTAGTGCCTTCGCTAGCTCTGTCTTTCCAACACCTGTAGGCAAGGAACAAAATTTCCATTTGTTTCCATCCAGACAGTCCAAAAGTTTCCATATTCTAAGAGCCTGAAACAAACTCTAGCAGAATAACGAAATTTCAGTGTCTCCTATGAAAGACGGAAGAATATAGCAACAGAAAAGTTGTGTCAACGCGGATTCAGATTTACTCAATAGTTTCTGTTTCATACTAACATTTTCTTTCTGATTTTAAACTTGTTTGCTTTTAAAAACCAGTGAATCAATCAATGACAATAACTATGATTGGTCATCAATCATCAGGCTTTTGTGCACTCAGTTCATGTTTGTAAACATCTCTAGTTCTTTCAATTTCCTTTTCCCTCTTTTGACCGTTTCCCTCTCTATGTTATCCGAAACAATCAACCGAAATGCAATTTTGATCCTTGCCTGTAGGACCCATGAACGTAAAACTAGCAATAGGACGGTGAGGATCTGAGAGGCCTGCTCGAGATCGCTGGATAGCCTCGGTGACGGATTTCCCAGCCGGTTCTTGGCCCACAACACGCTTATGCAGCTCTTCCTCCAAATGTAACAGTTTTTCCCTCTCAGATTGCTTTAGCTTGGAAACAGGAATGCCAGTCCATTTACTGACTATTTCAGTAATATCGTCTGCAGTAACTTCTTCTCTGAGCAAGGATTTCCCAGATCTTGCGTGCTCCTCCAATTCCTTGTGTGCAGCTTCAAGTTGACGTTGCAAAGAGGTCAACGTTCCATACTTAAGTTCTGCAGCACGATTAAGATCGTATTCTCGTTCGGCCTGTTGAATCTCAAGATTTACCCTGTCAATCTGTGCAAAAGAAATTATCAAAATCAAATCTGGACAAAAGAGAGAGCATTTGTCAGTAATGGAAAGTGCTTCTCAGAGCGCTCTCTTCCTTCTGTTTGGGATGTCTAAAAAATCTAGCTTTTTTGCTTTCTGGTTATTTGCCACAAAAGCTAAGCTGTCTGGAACATTCAAACTCAAGCTTTTGGAAGAGAGAAAAAAAAAAAAAAGAAGAGGCTAAGGTTCTAAAAATGGCCCAAAAAAGTTGCTTTTTTCGCTTGCCCAAGCGAAACGTTAACGTTGTTTGCCAACTTTTCTGGGTTCTGGCCGTGTCCAGATGATTTAACTCTGAATTCATCATAAACCACTTAAAATCAGTTGCATGCTAAAAATAAGAGGGCACATTGCAATTGTCCCCATACACTTTAAACACAAGAATAGAGAATATAGTGAAGAGGAAAACCGAGACTAACAAGAAAAGAGACCGGCAAACCTCTTCTTTGATCGACCGTATGCGTGTCATGACAGTTTTTTCGCACTCCCACTGCTCGGTGAGCTGTGCTTGTTTCTCTTTCAATAAAGCCAACTCTGCCTCAGTGCGATTCAACCTATCTTTGGAGGCTTTGTCTGTTTCATTCATTAGAGAGAGCCTCTCCATCTCCAGCTTTAAGATTAACCGATTTATCTCGTCAAGGGCAGTAGGCTTTGAGGTGATTTCCATTTTCAGCTTAGCAGCTGGTTCATCCACTAGGTCAATAGCTGCAGTTGGAATGAGAACAAGCATAACGATTAGTAAGAGTCACCTAAGTAGAATAAGATAATATCACTCGTGATTGTCTTGATAGTGGCATGCCTTGCCTAACGGAAGTCACACCAGATGGCAATTCCAGCAAAATGATATCCCTATAGCCAATTAGGCTGTCACTATCTCAAGTTTATTTAGCTGTTCGTATTTCGTGTAGCCCCTCATCCCTCAATATTGGTCCAACTTGGGAAATCTGACTGTGGAGACAAAACAATAGCACTTTAAATTCTAACTTTCCAAAATACCCTTCAGTTTTTTTTTTTTTTTGCTCGGCCAAAATACCCTTCAGTTGCCCATTGTGATTTGTGATAACGCAATCATTAGATTCTCAAATTTGTCCATTGTGGACAAAATGGGAATGATACCAAGTTTTGTCAAAGTGACAACCATTATGGGACATACTAAAATGGAATTCTGGGTAACACAAAGGGCAGAAGGAGTATACCTTTGTCAGGCAAAAAACGGCCACTGATATAACGATCTGAGAGAATTGCCGCTGCAACAAGAGCACTGTCAGAAATACGGACTCCATAATGCAGCTCATATCTTTCACGCAACCCACAGAGTATTGAGATTGTGTCTTCTACTGAAGGTTGATCAACAAAAACTTGCTGGAAACGGCGTTCCAATGCTGGATCCTTCTCTAGATATTTACGATATTCATACACTGTCATTGCACCAATACAGCTCAACTCTCTGCGACCAAGCATGGGCTTCAAGAGATTGCCAGCATCCATTGCACCATCAGTAGCACCTGACCCAGAAGTCAACAGACTATTCATTTTCATCTCATGAACCATGACAGTGTTAAGTTACCAATTGTCCCAAAAGCTTAAGCAATTAGAAAATGGGCCCAACATCAAGATATATAACACCCTCCCCCATGTGCAACCTGTCTTGCACGTATAGATACAAACCTTCATAAATTGCAAAAGATTGAAAAGGGGAGAAGCATAATGCAAATGGGGAACAAATGCAGACAAAGAGACTTGAACCCAAGAAATCTCACAACCTGAGTAAAGAGGTTCAGCTCCTGAGGGATGTTCCAGACTTGATGACAGCTTAAGCTGTTTGGAAATGGGCCTACAAAGTATATCAAGCTATCTAACAGACAATAACCTTGTCCCAAAGTAAAAGGAATCAACCAGGTCCAGAACCGAAATTTGTATTCAGTGAAATGATCAACATATTCATGAACCAAGGAGAAAGTACTTAAAAGATATTATAGACAACTCCGCACCCAAACGACAACGAACAATATCCATGAATTCCCCCTCAGGCCTCAACTTTAAAAGAGAAATAAACTATCAAGCAAGTACCTGCCCCAACAACTGTGTGGATTTCATCGATGAAAAGAATAATTTGACCGTCTGATTCTTTTACTTCCTTTAGCACAGCCTTCAGATCTTCAAATTCTCCTCTATATTTTGCCCCAGCAATGCGTGCACCCATATCGAGGGATATCACCTTGAAACATAAAGTGGATTATCTAAACACCAAGATTATCGCACAGTTATTTCTCAGCAGAACTTGATGAAATAGTGCTAGATTAGCTACTCACCCTTCGGTTCAGTAATGCCTGAGGTACATCCCCTAGCACAATTCTCTGGGCAAGCCTATCCAAGGGGAATAGTGAGATCTATAAGAAAGATATCATAAAAGGAAATATTTTGTCCTATACTAGCCAACATAAGGAAAAAATCAACCTCATATACCGTTCAAAGCACCCACACCCAGCTAAGATGTGACTAATCAAAGTAGTAGCACAAGAAATTAAACAAGAAAGGCCACTCCGTGAAGAACTTTCTGCTTAGTCTCTGCTCATGTTTGAATAATTGTACTCACTATTTCCCATTTAAAAAGTTGGTACATGATCTTTGCAGCAAGAAGAATTGAGCATAGATCATCAACCTAATAAGTCACCAACTGAAGTCAAGTCATAAACAAAGAAGAGTGCCTAGAACATTGTCTCCTGACTCACTCTCCTCTACAACAACATTTCTGTGCCTCAGTGGAACAGAGGTTACCCTTCAACAATTGCAGTTTTCCCAACCCCTGGCTCACCAATTAGCACAGGGTTGTTCTTAGTTCTCCGGCAGAGAATCTGGACACATCTGCGTATTTCGTCATCTCTTCCTATAACTGGATCAAGCTTTCCTTCTCTAGCCATTGCTGTCAAATCATTACCGTATTTCTCCAGGGCTTCATACTTCCCTTCAGCATCTGTACAAGAATTATGAAGCAAGACTTCCTCAATAATGATAGTGCACAGTATTTTTGGACTGGCCAAACTGAAGGAAATGGTCCACTAATTGAAAAAGGAACTCAACATGATAATAACACAAGTTCCTTGACATTAAAATGTACTTAAACCTGGCATCAAGTAAACACAAACCAGATCAATAGTAACAGCTAAAAAAGAAAACCTCTATCACCTTGATCATTGGCTGTTTGCCGTCCCCTTATAGCCTGTATGGCATTTCTCAACGTATTCAGGGAAATTTGGAAATCATTAAACAGTCGCTTCCCAAATCTTTTGTCTTCTGTAAAACCAAGCACCAAATGCTCAACTGACAATCACCGTACTCTTTCTTGTATTCTCTAGCTCGCCGTATCAGTGCTTCAAAATCTCAACCTAACACTGAACCACCTGGCTCACTGAGAACCTGGAGGAATTGAACAGATGTGTGGACATGGAATTATTAGAAACTAACATATAGTTGGATTGGACAGACTCGTATTTAACAACAGTGTACTGATTAAGGGATCATTATTATGTTTAACCTCTTCATGCTCCGCTGACCTCAGAGCACCAATGAACAAATTGACTTTATGTTGAATTACTACTTTAGATAATACCCATGTGTGTACAGAATAACATGTCATGATATTTAAATAAACTGCATTTACAATCCTCACGCTTTTTGAGGGAATATATAATAAATTCGAGGCCATTATTTCCCATTTAGCCCCAACTTTTTCCCACTTCCAAATGCATTTATTGCTATTTAAATGAACATCATTTATCGGCCATCTCAAAATGGAAAGAATGACCACGAATAACCTTTACCAGCAAGAAATAGACCACAAAGTGCTCCACAAGAAGAAAAACATCATCCTTAATGAAATTCATCGAATAACGGTGTTACCTTTGGTTGGCGTTGGATGAACTTGCCAGTAGCTTCTAGGAGACGGGTATTGTCAACACCAGCCTTGGAGAAGATACGGCAAGCAAGGCCATTCTTCTGCTCCAGAAGGGCCTTCATCAAATGTTCTGTCTCCACTATCTGATGCTTGTTCTCTTTTGCCACTTCTGGTGCAGAAACAATACCTTGCCAAGCCATATCCGTGAACTCTTGTTGAGTAATCTGTAACAAAGCCAAACCAAGTCACCACACCTTCTTCCTTTTGTTTTTCGGGATAAAACTTCCGAGTCCGTACACCTAAAATATCCATCAAAAAAGTAAGACCAGGGTCACAAGCTCCCTTTGTTTATTCCACAGAATAATGGAGCTAAACTGGCCAAGATGAACTAGGTTATTGTTCGTCCAGATAATGGTCGACTACCAATTATAGGTCGAAGAGACTCAGACATACACAAACACAGAAGAGAAAAACACCACCTGTTCCATAATGTCTTTCAGATTGGTGGAAACTGAGACGTAACTTTACAATTTGACAAATTATTTCGCATCCGTTAAAAGCAAAACTTAGTTTTTAAGCTCACCAATATTGACCTTTCCCTCCCTCGACGTTTCCCAATCATGTCTTGAGGATCTCCAAAATGATTACTGTGTGACTAAATCAAGGACGATTGGTAATTAGAGATGGCTAAGAAACACAGAAGTGTTGGACACTGACCCATTGGACACGCTGAAGCCAAAACATGTATTGGGAGGCCCCTCAAATCCTCTCTACCGAAAAGTCTGTGTACCCATGTATCGGTGTGTTTTTGGCCGTTGGATTATGTAAAAATTTTGAGGGATAATAAATATTTAACTTGATCCGAGGGCCGGAAATACACGGTAACAGAGGTATAGAAAGGACTTGAACTCGTTGGGAGGGACACGTAAGGAGACCATGAAATAATACCGGCGGAGCCAGAATTTGGATAGAGGGTGGTGCTCGATGGGAGTTCACTAGTATTGTTGCATGTTGTTTGTAAAAGCACGAAGAGAAAGGTTGAGTGTAAAGCCAAGCTATGTCCTACACTTGGTAGGTCCAACTCTCTTGTGAGTCTGACCAACACTAAATCAATATATTTTTAGCGTCGCATACCAGTAAATACCTGATCAACTTCCATTAGTGTAATTTTTTTAACCGGAGGTGGCGCGTGCCACACCGCCCTCCCCACAGCTCCGCCCCGAGATGTAACCCAAAAATGTCGTGGGAGAGGGCCAAGATTGCCCAGGATACTCCAAAACAGAGGATCTTGTTTTTCCGTTTTCGTACTACTTTTTTTTTTCAAAATTGGTAAGATACAGTTTTACATAAAGAACCAAAATCCAGAATTTAACAAATTGGAGCCTGCAAAAAACATCGAACTACAAACAGATAAGCTAGTGATTTACCCTCTCACTTGTAGCGTCGCACCGAACACGAAACGACGCCGAACTCCTCCTCCCTGACCGCTCAGCTCTTCTCCCGACAAACGCATCGCTCTCCTTCTTCTTATTCTCCGTCTTCAATCCCAGCGAACTTAGGGTTTTGAAAGCTACGGCGCGTTTGCCGCATAGTTTTCCCGAGAGCGGTGGCTGAGAGAAGTTAAAATTTGAAGGAGGAAGAACACGAAGACCCGGAAACGACGTCGTGGAAGACCAAGAGAGTTACCGGCGACGGGTGGTCTGAAAATTTACCGGCGGGCTGGGGTTGAAGTGGAATTTGAGGAAACGGTGGGGGCTTTCGGTGGAAATTTGTAAAACTTGGGGGAAGTGTTCGAGAACAAAGGAAGGGCGGGAGATTTGTGGTGGGTGCGCACTGCGCACTGTCGAGTAGTAAATACACGTGGCTTGCATGAGGTTAGGATACTACGATGACGAGGATGATTTTAGGCTATCCGTGTGTCCATTTTAAACTTATTTTTCGTGAATTGGGGGTTTGTGAATGCCAAAGAAAAGTTTCTGCAACTAAGGTCCCGTTTTGCTAAAAGAAATACTAAAGTATTTATAAAAATAAGAACTTAGCGAAATGAGACTTAAGATTTTAACACATAGAGTATTTCTTTTAAAATGACTTCTGTTTTATTTGGATTGATGTTTGAAATTTTTTTGGGAAAATAGTAGGGATAATAAGTGGAGAGAGATAGAAAGAAAAATGTTGAAAGTGGGAGAATCTAGGAGAAATTTTTAAAAAAATTCTTTTTAAATTGTAAAGAGAACAATGCAGAATAGATTATAGGAACTACTCGCCGAAAGAGGCAATAGGAGTGAAAGAGGTGGGGAGAAAGTGGAATGGGAAAGCTGAAGGACAGTTAATCCAGCCATCCATTTTGATGCCGACAACTGTTTAATCTGAGTTCTAATTGATCTGAGTTGTCTATTGTTTGGATTAAAATCTCAATTGTCCATCGCCGATATGAACAGCCGGATCGCCGCCCTTCAACCCTACAGTGCGAGCTGCACTGCAGGATCCCTCGGTGCAGGCTAATCCTTGACATTTCCAAAAAAGGTTATGGTAAAGCATTTTTCGCACCAGTGATCTAACCAGCTGTTTTCAGAAACAGGAAGTATTCATCCCCATAAGATTTCAATTTGGAATACAGCAACAAACAAGAGCTATCAGGAGAGCTTTGACCCTATTCGTTTTGGGTTTTACAGGAGATTTTCGAAAGTAATGAGTGGAGAGAGAGAATGACGAAATTCTGGAAGCGAAATGAAACTTATGAAGCCAGATAAGCATAGGGATATATTGTAAGCCTCGGATGAATTCAGAAAAATGGTACAAACAATTTTCTGCATATTATAAATGGCTCCCACGAATCGTACTCAACCCCCCCAAAAATGTTCTTTATAACCTACAAATAGCTCCTCAATTCAGCAAACATGTGACAGACCAAATCTCCTATACCTAACACCTAAAACAATGATCATCACCATATGATATCCAAAAAATGGACCAAATAGAAAATGAGCTGAAGCGAAAAAAGAAAAAAGATACGTCTCCAAGGCTATTGGGACTAACTGGGGTCATCGAAAGAGCTGGGTTTCTAACTTTCATCTCCCGTGGTACCAATTCTATATAGCAGAAGTCATCTATGCATAGGCACATTTTCTCATGTTCTTCCAGTAATTGACTCTAGTTGCTAAGCACTAACAAATAGGCAAAGACCCCTCTCAGGAAGACCAAACATGTGTCCTTTTTCGTTTTGGACACAAGAAGAAATACTCGACGGATTGCATTATGACCGACTAAAAGAATGAATTGCATGCCAGTGATGCAGCTCCTCAAGCATGGGGACTGCAGGATATTTGGACCGAAAAGGTGCTTTCATTTTGGCCAACCTTCTATTTCTCTTCTCAAATGATCAATCAAAAGCTTCACAGGGGCAAGATGGGAATCCTGCAACCCCTCCAGTGATTTCATCTTCTTGCCCACTTTTCTTGTTTAAGTTGATGAAGAACTACAACTCCAAAATGTGGCAATTCCTGATAAAATCATTGGAGTAGTTAATGTACTTGGTCCAAAATGGACGTAGATGCTCAAAGCCTATCTGAAGCCATGGTTTTAATTGGCCATTGTAGTGGATAACAGCAGCCTTTTTCACACTCTCAATGTTGGTTTTGTTCTGGTAGCCCAGACCTAGCAAATGCCAAGACGGGTCGATTGCTTGAACATGACCTTTGAATGCAACCAAAGCTGGTGGTAAAGTACCCAGCTTCCACATAGTCATGTTTGACTTCAGATTCTGCAAAGATCGAGTACCATTAAGAAATCAGAGCTTATGAGTATGTTCATTATGTAATTATTAATGACAAAAATCTAGGTACTCATCAATAGTAAAAGTCCATAGAGGAAAATTGCAATGAAACTTTGAAGAGGAAAACTTTCAACATGATTCATAATCCGAATACTGTGACTTTGCCAAAATCATGATGGGCATGTGCTTATTTGTCTAGCTAAATGAACTGCAGGCCACAGTGTGTACCACAGGCGCGCATAAAATGATCATGGCGAGCGACTGTAAGAAAATGATTTTTTCATTAGACTCTATTGAAAATTTGAAACAACGTGACACAATTAGAAAAGGACAGGAATTAAAAAAATGAGAGTTAAATTATGACGAAAAAGCATCCTCTGTCCGGTTCTCAGACTTGAGCCAAAATAGGAGAATAGAGGACAAACATATCTGCAGAAGTCTGACAGAAAACCAAATTACAAGAGATTACCTCCTTCAACCAGGTGTGATAAGTGTCCCTTATGTTTGAATTCCTCCATGCACGTAAATCAAAAACATTCATCCCATAAGCCCATGCGCATTCATCAGGGTTCAAATTCTTTTCTATGAGAGGATGTGAGAAATTGAAGTAGTTCCTGAACCTCTTTGACATTACCCACTCATCTTCACCTTTGCAGGTTTCTACAGCACCATTAACCTTTCCACCAAGGTCAATTTCCCAGAGTGGAGAGAGGTCACGCTGAATTACAACATCGTCGTCTAAAAAAACCACCTTATCAAGATTTGGAAATAGCTGCATAGCACAAATAGGAAACATTGTCAGAACCTTCTCCCAAAAAGGGCGGTGGTTCAGAGTGGGCATCTGGAAGACAATATATAAAAGTTCATTGTAAGCTTCTCTACACTACAATTTAGGTCAGGAGGCCCATTACTTGGAGGTGCTAATGTCCAATGTGGGACAAGCTCTAACAAATTAGCCGACATTGTGAATTGAAATTGTGTTTCATCAAAAACGTGAATTGAATTGCAAAGGTTCAGTCGAATCTCCAAGCTATACGAATTTCCGAAATATATGCAGTTAGATTCAAAACAATGTAAAATTTTATTTTGAATGATAATGTAGTGATGTAGTCCATAGGTAAGACGCTTGCTTATGTGGCAAGATATGTGGTCTGAGGAATTGAGCTCCACCATGACTTATAATCCTATAGAACAGTTGTGTTACGACATAGGAGCATGAATTGGAGGAAACAAGAATCCAAATCATAAATTTAGAAAACTAAGCATTCAGATAGGATATCATACTCAACAACATTCATAACTTGTTATACAGCTATGGTTAAGAAAAGTAATAATTTATCAAACAAACGTTAAGTCCATCTGATTTGGCTTGTATCTGAATAACTTCTGTTTATTTTGTCACAATGCATAGATTTACATCCCATAAAGCATGGATACAAATTCACAGTAGGAAATGGTGTAGGTAGATCATATTAGCATTCAGAAAATATGTTGTCCAACGAGAGGTCATGTGCAAATAGCCGGAACGAGAGCGTAGGATGGAGGGAGGGAGAGGAATAGAGCTTTGTTCAACCACAATTTAATCCTGGTTTGAAACATGAATCCTCAAATACACTGGCTTTCAATCAAGCACAGCAAGGATTTTATTTCTTATTGCTTCGAAAATGACACAGACGACAGTGTATTGAAATAAGACAGAAAATAACATTACCTCTGGCAAATAAATGCGAAGATGGTTAAGCAGTGAAATGTACTTTGGGCTTCTAGCCTGCAATTTTGAAGCAAAAATCTGTGGAGTCGTGTCACTGAGGTTAGCCCCAGCAATATGATTCCCATGGTAGTAGTTCCTAATAGCATAATGGTTTTCTACAGCTTCTAGCACTGGTATATTCTCTCTTGTCAACCAGTCAAACTGATGAACACCTTTAACTTCAACAATAGCTGGAGAGATAGGATTCAGGGCAAACCACGAATGCATGCCCGCATATGTTTTCTTGTCAGTTATGACATGGAAAACTATCTTTTCCGGTTTTAGAGATGACTGTACAGTAGACGTGACTACAACTGAAGCTGCTAGAATGTTGTCGGATGACAAAACAAAGTGATAGTATGAGTTATCGGAAAGCGAAGGGAGCAGTTCGGGTGAAGGTAACTGCCGGCGGGCGTGAGCATTAGAGGAATACTCATCCGTCAAACGCAGAGAGAGGCAGTGGATCCCTTTAGGAACGGCACTTGAAGCAAAGTGTTTGTTCATTAGTTCTGCAAATTTTGACTCCCGGATCTCCCTCTCAGATCTCTCCATCTGTGCAAGACCAAATACACTTTAGCTGAAATAACAGGTGCAAAACATAGTAGAGCTGACTTAGTCCAGAGGAGAATAATAAAAAATGCATTGGTCTAACATTTTGCTCTCTCCTGCACATGTGGAGTGATATGCCCTCAAGCATGTCATGGTGAGGAAACAATCCCGATGGATATGGTCTCCACATATTGCAAGAACCAAAATTTGGTTACATGGTTTATATAAACAGGTAGACAGAAGTTTTGCATTTCCTCCTAACAAAATTTGGAAAGTTGGGTGCATAGTTCTTGAATACATATTTAGTCACAGTTGTTTTATATATTCACAATGTCCACATTATGCTCCTTTACTTTCCAATCCACTAATTATATAAAAGTAATTCTATCGTTTCCATAGGAATCTACAGGTAAGAATATAATGCCAATTTTTTCTACACGTCCTTCCGTCCTTGTCCTAATTTTTACTAACATGATGGGTCCACATGTCCATGTCATATTTGTGTCTGGTGTCCGCATCCGTGCTTCTTGGACAAAATGAAATCACAAGCATAACTACAAATTGCATAAATTTCTGTCTAATACACCACAATCCGCATACCATTCCCTTTACAACCAAAGCAAAGTCCTTCGCACTGAATTTGTTCTTTTTCATTTCAGAGACAAGTTGATTAAATGACTCAGGAAGCTTCATGCCATCGGGGATTTCCACGCTGCTGACTTGATTGAGGATTTTGTGAAAATCTTTAACCAACTTCTGCTGCAATACCATCAGGATGAAGATTCAGTTTAAAAACACCTTGAGGGAGAGCATTTGATTTCAAATGAAAAATAAGAATGATACAAAATATATCAATTTTGTACTGAGTAATTTGACAACTACATTTGAATTGAGGGAATAGCAATGTTAATTACCCCTGAATTATCAACCCTACCAAGAAACCTTGGTCCGAACCGCCTGCCTAAACAACCTGGAAGAAAGAAAAGAATGAAACGATTGGTCACTTCTTTAAAACAAACATATACGCAACGGTAGGAATCAAAAAGCAACCATGCAAAGACAGCAAAACAATATAGGATAATAATCAAAAAGCAACTATTGATTTTTATGTGTATTTTCCTTGCATTTTTTTTCTCTTCAAATCATTTTCCTTTGCTCAAACCAAACTAAAATTTATCCAATACTCTGACATTGCGATCTTCTCACGGCCACATAATAGAATAATAATCAAACCATATTTTTTGGATAACTTAGCTGCCCTGCCACCTTCTGCACACTTGACTAATCCTAGGGGACCAATCCCACTGCCTACCAGCCAACGTGCAGCTAGACTAATCTTGAGAGACCAATCCCACCGTCCACTAGCGAGGCTCAATTATAGCCGCGGTAAAGCCCGGTTGGACTATACAAGAAAATGCAATAAAATGAAGTGATGTTGTAATATCGAAAAGGCCTACCAATCCCACTATACACTAGCGGGGCCCAATTATAGCCGGGGCAAAGCCCGTTTGGACTATGCGATCAACATAATGAACACAACATAGATCTACGTGATAAAATCGCAAGCAAATAATAATGCAGGGATAAAATCAACGTTCCAAATGGCAAGCGGAATCACAATCACGCAACGGAATCTTAAAATACCATAAAATGCGGAAAAAAAAATGCGAAGCGATTTTGTATGTATGATTACCGAAAGAGGAGCACTTGTTGACACCTTCGAGGGTAACGACGGCGGTGAGAATGAAGACGAAGGGCAGGAGGAAAGCCAAGATGAGAATGGTGTGGAAGAGCGTACGATAAGAGATGTGGGGAGGCGCGACCTTGATCTTCATCAAGTCATTACTAAAGCCATTTTCGCTGTTGCTCGATATCGTTATGCTTCTCATGCTAGGTGAGAAGTGAAGCTGCATCGTCGTAGATTCTGCACCTTCTTGGTCGAGAAAACCCTAGAGGAATAATCACGTGGCCAATTCTCCTCCTCTTGCTCTACTAATAATCCCGCCCCCAGATTTCTCACCATCAGATCCACCACAACTGCAGCAGCAAATTGAAGAGGAGAATTCTGTTGAATAATCGGCTGTTTGGAGCCTTGGCATTGGGTTGGAGATTCACCGGATTAATGTTCTGTATCTATAGCTGAATCGAATAGGCAGGGAAGGATCAATGAATCGGAGTATCTCTCTCCATGGATCGGAACAGTGGATGAGAGAGAGAGAGAGAGAGAGAGAGAGAGAGAGGGGTTGTTTTACTTGCCTCTTGTTGTGCAAATTGCTATTGATTTGGCCGATCAATATTCAATACGAGGAGTATTTTTTTCCAATTTTACTGTGTGAAATCGACAATATTGATTTATTGAGTTAAAATCATGTTGGAGAGAGAGAGAGAGAGAGAGAGAGAGAGAGAGAGAGGTAAGAGGAGAGAGAAAGAGGGAGGGAAAAATGAATTAGACGGAAGCATATTAGTTTAGAGAGAGAAAAACATGATTACGGGGTAATTTGGAGGAGATAAATTGGAGAGAGAGAGAGAGAGAGAGAATATGAATGAATGAAAGGGAGAGAAATTTGGAGCTAAATTGAGCCGTTTTCCTACATTCAAGGGGGAAAGGCATTTGGAGGAGATTACGTTAGCTATGATTGTTTTAAAAGTTTGATTTGAGATTTAAATATTGAGTGGAGTACTGCTAAGATAATACTGTTGGGCTTAGGGATAGGAGAAAATCAAGCGGATGATTACTACGTATTACGGTATATATATTGATCAACAAATTGCTCTGGTCGTTGAAAATGATAGGAATTCAATGTTTAAATATTCTGTTAATTAATACTCCACCATACTCCTACGGTTGCGTACTCTGGGTTTGTTACCTAAAAAGTCTATCCATACAAACATTTCATGTACAGATTGTGTACAGATTTTTTTGTAGGATCCATCATGGGTCATACACAAACAATTCAAGCAGTTCATTAAATGTAAAACACTTTTTCAATGGTTTTCGTGGAAAATCAGCTCAATCTAACAATTATGGGTACTTGATCCAATCATTTCACATTTCATTATCTTGAAATCTCAATGAAAAATTAGATGATTGGATTGAGAACCTATAAATATCAGATTGACTTGATTTTTCACGGGGACCCATGAAAAAGTATTTTACATTTAATGAACGGCTAGAATCGTTTGTGTGAAATATGTGATGGACCCCCAAAAAAAAATTGTGCATTTTTATCTGTGTAGGTAGCAGCTCTCATTTGTTATTCAAGGGCAGTGCTTTTTGTTATTCTCCATCCCAATTGTCTTTTTATTTTTATATATAATTCAAGGGTCGATGCCAGGTCTCCATTCAATGGACTGGGGCTATGCTGCCCCCATTGAGGGACAGCATCTGTTGTCTCGGTCGAACGGAGTCTTTTCCGGTCTAATTCCAATTATCGGAAACGTTCACTTCTTAGATCTCGTTGAGTAAATTAGCTGGATCGGATATCATTTAGTGCCTAATTGGAATATTTTTATCTTGAAATAATGGATTCAAAACACTGAATCAAATCCATTTGAACCTATTATTGGCAAGTTATACGTGTTCCAATCAGACACTTAATGATATCCGATCAAACTGACTTCTACGAAGTGAATGATTTCAATTATTAGAGCGAGATCGAAGGGCTCGGCGGGGACAACAGAGCCCTCCACCCATTCAATTGTTGTTAATGTTTTGATACTCGAAAAAATTTAAGGGACTTGATAGGATACATGAAAGTGTTCAAAAAAGAGAATGCACGATTTAAGACCCAACACGGTGAAGTGAGGTTTTGTTTTTATTTCACGTTCAATTGAGGTTTGGCATTTTGTGGGCCATCAATCATGCCATTTTGGAGAAAAACCTAGCATTTGGTTTTCCCTAATTTTTGCCATGAAAACAGCTTTTAAGATAATAATGTCGGCCCACTTGAATATTGGTGCACCGTCCACCCCTATGCGAAACAAATATGCTAGTACAGAAATGGTCACATGAAAGCGATGTGAAACAGACGCAAGGGTATTTTTTTTGTCAAATAAGTAAAAACTAGAGTTGATTATGCGATTTTTAATTGTAATGCGTAAGAACAAGTGCTTTTCTGAAAATAGATATTCAGAGTGTGACCGTTTATTTCTTTTGAGATGAATGTGAATTGATTCGAACAGACATCAATGGCTAATCAACTTGCCAATAAATAGACAACGATGATAAATCACCTTATTTTTTTATATTCATAAAATACTCCTACTGTATACATCGATTTTTTCAATAGAAAAGAATTTATCAAGACATAAAAGTACATATCATAAAATGGGATTATGATAGGTTCTATTTTTTGTCACATAAAAACCATACGAGAAGTCATCGCACGAGAATATATTATTTTTTATTTTTTTTTCTTGGGGTGGTACAAGAAGATATGATTTGTTAGTTTTTACCTTACACTGATTTATCTTTGCTCACATTATTAATGTTTGATAAGTGAGAACGCATGATATTGGTATTGACAAAAAGTTCCATTGAACGATGAGCCTTAACAACTCATGAGGATCTTTTGTTGCAACTGTTCAATCCTATGAACCGTGTAATTTTGTAGTATCTGTTTTTTTTTTTTTTTTTTGTTATCAATATAAGCTGCATTTGTCTGTTCCTCAAAAGAGAGATTACAAAAATCTGCGTTCAGACTTTAAAAAAAACATAAAACAAAAGAAACAAAGTCCACTATGCGGACCCACCTAAGAGTAAGAGCATATGTTGTTGTATTAAAAAAGGCAATAATAGCACATGTCTTGTATAGTTGTATCAGTGGATTACTCATTGTAAAGCTGGTCATTACAACCGGACGAGAGGTTCTTGTAGTGCGCACGTTAGGAATCGAATTCCTTGTTCAATTCACAACGTCCTACGGATCTTAGAAACTAGAATCACAGAAAGGACAAGCAAACATAAATAATGTGTAACAAACAAGAAAAGAAAGAACACAAGATATATGTGGAAAAACCTCAACACGAGAAAAAACCATCGGAGTCACACCAGTCTACTGTCAAATCGAATCAAGAGTACTATAAGTTTTCTCGCAATCTCTCAATGTGCGTAATCAATATTTTAAAAGACTTGCAAAGAAACTTTCTTAAGAACAAGTATATCAGATTGGGTAAAGAAGCTTTTTAGCTACTTTTCCTATTGAAAATAAGAGAAGTTCACCTGCAGTAGCTTCTGTAAACCCTCCGGTAGAGTGCCTTCCGCTACAGTACTTCAGTAAAACAAGCGAAGCACCGTTGAAAAGCAACCCATTATTCTATTGTTTCCTTCTTCTTCTTTTGCTTCTCTCTCTCTCTAGATCTCACTCTCTCTCTTTAGTAATTGGTGTAATGTTGAAAGAAATATGAGTAGTTAAAATGAAAATTGTGTACTGTTGACCATTGTTTTTACCTAATGATTGGTAAACTTGCTCTAAGGAGAGTCAAAGGGGGAGCAACAATCCAATTTCAGGGGGGAGAATTTTTTAAAGCCTCCATCAGTAACTTCAAAACTGGTTTTTTTTTTTTTTTTTTTTTTTTATTGCTAAATTAAAAGCAGAACTTGTGATAAACGCAGCTCGACTATTAAAGTATCAAAATCGAAAATTAACCTATATACTTTGATTTCCTTGTGCCCTCATTTTGTGCCGTAGACAGAGGTTTGCGACGAGACGCGAGACGAAGATGTGGCGTGGTTCGACTTATGACTTACTACGTACCAAGTAAGGTTTTCTTATGTGACATAAAATGAAACGGAGACCCAATAAGGTTATATTGGAGTATTTAATGATTCGAGTCGTTAAGTTTGTAGCCTTCCATGTATACATCGTTCATAGCAGCCTTCCATGTATACATCGTTCATAGCAAAAATCAAGCTGATCAGACAACGTTGAAGGCTTCATTGAATAGTACTCCACTGTAGAAGAATAGATGGTCAGAAATTTGATAATCTATTTCTTTGTGACAAACGTGGTGGTTCGTTCGAATAGAAATCAATAGCAAATCTATTTTAATCTTTCGCATGAAGTGCATACTGAGACATTGAAAACGAATAGCATAGATCACCGGACGGAACCACCATAGCAGGTCTCACTTTTATGGAGTATTACTACATGAAAAATCATATGCGAATTAAAATCACATGAGAGGATCTTCATTCGCGACACCCATTTTTGTACGCTCACATTGATGCTTGAAAACACGTAAATATTGGTATCGACAAAAAATTACACTGAACTAGGAACCTTAACTACTCACAAGGGATTACCTAAACCTGCATTTCAGATCTCGGTGGTTGTTTTCAAAATCTAATCGCATAGCGATTGGTGAAATGTGTGTTGAGTGCCTTATCAGTAGCAGTAATAGACATACACAGTTTTAAAGTCCGACTTAGCTTCAAAGCACGCAACGCTTGGACACCATCAGGCATCAGGGCTCAGTGCAACAAATGTGAAGGACAGTAAAAAAAAAGTGGGAAAAACATTGGAACTGCAGATATCCAAGATTCAATCACACAAACAAACCTCTCGCGGAAAGGTTACAAGTTACAAGATTTGCAAAAGAAACAATTCGGAACACAAATTGCGTAACAGAACAACTTACTTTTCAAACCCAACAGCCGCAGAAAAGGATTGCATAAGTCGAATCCAAACACCTGTGAAGAAGACCGATGATCCCCTCCAATTCTTTGGACCAGTTTGGTTCATTGCAGAGAAAATACTTTGGTCCCCACCCACTAGACTCAAATGATCTGAGCTAGTCCATAAAAACTGGAGGAGATCCTCCCACAGTCTAAACGCTATGTATCACAGGCTTCAGAGCGCAAAACAAAAAAAAATCGAATAATCTCTGTCTCCAGCTCTCAAATTCCTTCGCGGATTTTTTCCACCATCAATTATTCAACTATTTTAAGAGACTTCCTATTCTTCATCAAATCAGCTCTAGATTCCATCTTCACAGGATGTGGAGTAGAAAATGTGAACTCCTCATTTTCGCCCTGATAGTGTCCAATAACTTCATAGCTATCTTCATCTCTCAAATTCCTTCTAGGGTTTCTTCCACCATCACTACTATGAGGGGGCCCTCCATCCTCTGAATTCACTTCTTCATCAGCCTCATTCCCCTTGGGTAAAACCTTAATTTCCTCAACCCCTCTACAGAGATTGTCCAAAATCTCTATCTCATTATCAGCTGAATCACTCCCGTCACTGCTATTAGTATCTCCCCTTGAAACTGGTTTACGGGTAGTTGCAAAAACCTTGTAAACATTCCCATTTTCCGCAAAGCTCACACTTTTCTTAACTTTGGCTGGGGTCTTCACAAACCCCCCATTTCTATTGTGGGAATAACCAGCCTTACCATTGACAAGAATTCTAGGGTTTTCAACCTCGATGCCTTCTTCATCATCACGATCATAATCAGAATCCACAGAAAACCCATGACTTTTCTCAATGCGGCCGCCCAATTTTTTCTCCCCCAAAACTCTCTCATCGGTGTAGATAACCCTAATCTTGTTACCACCAGTCCTTCTGTATATTGTATTCTTCAATGCTAGACTCGAAATTTCACATCTTTTGACCGCTACCTCGTCAATTAACTCCATAAATCGAATAATCTCTCTGATAATCGATCTTTTCCCATCCCTAATCATTGGATCACCACCCTGCAATAAAACCCATCTCAGATCTCCCATAAGGTAACACAACTTAGCCCCTTTGGATCTTGAGAAATGGAGTGATAACAAAGGGGAAGGAGCCAATCAAAGAGTATCATTTTTGTTCTCTTCCTCTCCATTTCTCACCAAATTACTCAATCCAAATGAGTGATTTGGAAAGAGACTCTAATCCTTCCTTTTCTTTTCTTCAAATCCCTAAATCCAAAGGGGCTATGGACCACACTTCAAAATTGTTTAAAAACGCTGATAAGATAACTGCAAAAATCTAATCTTGGATTAATTCCTTTAAAAAGTATCATTTTTGTACCATTCTCTCCATTTCTCACCAAATTACTCAATCCAAACGAGTGATTTGGCAAGAAACTCTAATCCTTTCTTTTCTTTTAATAAAATCCCTCAATCCAAAGGGGCTATGTAACCACCCTTAAAAATTGTTTAAGAACACTGATAAGATAATTGCAAAAAAAAAAATCTAATCTTGGATCAGTTCCTTTACGCATAGGTCTATATAAAATGCACGCAATGGGTTATAAAAGGATGATAATTATTACCTGGATAGAGTCCAGTTTGAGGAGCAAGTTCGTGGCGCGGCGAGAGATCGCCTGAGAATCAAACTGGGTGTCCTGATTAAACGACGTTTTGAGGGCGTTGAGAGCTGATTTGACGGCGGCGAGGTCTTTGAGCTGCCGTAGTGTTCGGGATCTGCGAACAAGGAACGCTCTGAAGTGGGTCTGGATGGTACGTGCAGCGGCGTCGCGGAGGGAACGAGAAGACGGTAGGTTTGAGTTAAAAGGGAACTGGCGGCGGAGGAGGGAGGATTCGAGGGTGGCGATGCGGCGGAGGAGGGAGGAGACGGTGGGTTGAAAGTCTTGGTGGGTTTGCTGAGGTGGGGGATGTGGGGTCTGGTGAGGGTTGTGGTGGGGGAAGGGTTCGTGAAGTGGGTTGAGGTGGGGAGAGTGGTGGTGGGGTTGTGGTTGTGGTGGAGGGGGGTGGTGGTGGAAATGAGAGGGTGGGGAGTGGAGATGTGGGTCTGGTGGTGGAGGAGGGGTGTAGTAAGTGGAGTAGTGGCAGCAACAATAGGAGGTGGCGGCGGGCGGCGGGCAGTGGTGGTGGTGGTGGGAGGCCATGGGAAGGGGATCTTGGCAGCCCAGTGAGGTGGGGTTTCCTTTTTTGTTTTTTTGAGGGTTTGGATTGAAAGGGATTGACTTCGATCCTCCGATTAGAGAGAAATTTTTCAGTGCGGAGCGGGTACATTCCACGTGGTGCCCACTCGGCACTTCCGAGCCATCCGATGCATTTTTGGACAGTTCAGATTAAAACCTTCTTTCTCCTATCACCCGTCCTCTTTCTATCTTCGTTTTCTCTCCCCAAATCCGAGTTGTCCAAAATCGCATCGGACGGCTCAGATGTGCTGAGCGGGCATCACATGGTACCTACCCTGATGATAAATTTTTTATTGTCGAGCGGATACACCATGTATTAGTGTTGTGTGGGATCCACTTCGAGATTTCTTGTCAATTATGCTACAAGTTTCTTATCAATTATGCTACAAACAAGCCTTTCAGCTACTCCCCATATATTTCTCTTTTACAAGCAGTGGAGTCTGTCTCTCAGCTACTCCCCAAACACTCCTATCTTACAAGCAGTGAAACACGTAGATGTGTGAAGCCCGCCACTTATGAGAGATGAGCATCTGGAGAGTGATCAAGAGGTGTGTCTCCAGCATTTCCAATGTCATATGAAAGGTCAAAATCATTTAATTTGTTTAAAAAAAATTAGTTCAACCAGATATGTGTAAGAGCTTGATTAAGGATGCATCATACAAAACGTGTTGTAGGAGACCCACCTCAAGGCCCCACGTAAATGGTCGAAGTCGTTCAATTTATTTAAAATATTTATAACACTCACAAAATCAGTTCAATCAGATATTAATCGGGATCAAATTCAGATATTGATAGGGACTTGATCGAAAACGTTGCACCCCAAATGATGTACCATAGAATATCCCGGGTTACGGCCTACGGGAAAGAGGCTTGTAGATGTATCTATCTGGTGAAGACTGAAGAGTCTCGTATCGATATCCGATATTACACAGATGGTCCTTATAGTTTGAGAAGTACCTTTAAAATTCCCCCATATGTACTAATTTTACCCTAGTGTATTGTCTTTCTCTTAATGTAATTTCAAACCAAAGGCACGTTTAAAATTCGACGAACCACCAAACCTCTGAATTTCCCAGTGCCAGCACGTACTCTTTTTGTGTCATGTGCAAGGTCATGCAATCAAGCTTTGGTATCTCTCAAATTCAACGAATCAGAGTGAAGACCTGTATAAATATAAGGACGGATGGTGTCACTTAACTTTGTTTCTTTTGATGGAGTTGTGAAAATATTTGTCTTTGCATCCCTATAAATACTTGGTCCTGTGAGTCACATATGATTCTTTTGGTGTATAAAATCCTATTAAATTTAGAATATTGACAACCGACATCTAATAATGGATTCATAAAGACGAATGTTGTGTTTGCACCATTTTTGAAATTTTTTTTCGAAAAAATAGTAAGGATAATAAGTGGAGATAAAAAGAGAAATGATTGGAAGTAAGAGAAATCTTTTGAAGAATACTTCTCAAAAAAGAAGCAAACACAGAAATAGTTAAAATTTCAATACATATTTTATAAATATCCATATATTTTTGCAGATATCTATAAACTATTCATAGAAATCAATACACTTTTCAAGTTGGCTATTACTTATTGCTTGGTGGGCAGTGACTAATATTTTCCTTAAACTTAAGGGGAGCTATATCGAAAGGAAAACTATAGAAACTGACAGTGTAGTTTTTCTGTAAACAGTGGCTTTTGTGGACGCACGTGACACTGACACGCGAAGGAAATGGCAATGACAGGATTAAAGATGCCTTTTCTCATGTCCCATTATGGTTATGAAACAGAATACTGGAAAATACCACCTACTCTTTCACCAAAATAAAAATAAAAATAAAAAAATGATCCCACTTGGTGTATGAGGAGGCCCAACTGTGGACCCACTGACAAAAAAATAGAATAATTAATGAACCAATTTTTTTTTTTTTCAAAATAAGGATCCAATCACTATTCTCATTATTGAAGTACATATCACATATACTACCTCCGTCCAATTTATTTTTTCAATTTTGAAATATGTTTCTATAAAGAATAGTTTTCAATTTGCAATTTTAATAAATTTGTCTAACAAAACCAATTGAGATCTATCGACAAGAACCATATACGAGAACTGATTTTTGCGCTCCAAAATTTATTGCAAGCGCTCCACCTTTTTGTTTTTATACTGTGAAGTGTATATTTTATTTTTACATTGTGATGTTCTGATTTTCGCGTTCCAAGATTTACTGTAGTTGTTTTTATACTGTGATGTTCGCAGTGTAAAAACAAAACGGTGGAGCGCCTGCAGTAAATCTTGGAGCGCGAATATCAATTCCCGTAATATATTATGAACATTCCTATACATTGAGAAATAAACAGTCTATCATGTTGCAGCCACAGTTTTCCATGGCAGTGGCTTCACAACTACTCTCACTAATGTCGGGATATCAGGTCCCACTATGAAAGAGATGAGAGAAGATTTCCTCGTGTTTTCTTCTTTTTGGATTGCTGAAATCGCTCCTTTTTAAGCAAATGGGCAAGGGTTATGCATGGAGGAGCCATCTACATAAGTTCCTTTCACAATTCACAAAGGAAGTTTTTTATCAACAGCAATTCCATCTCTTCTCTATGTATACCTTACAATAGGCCAATATCAAGACCTGAACAACCAGAAATGAAACGACGAAAAAGGGAAACGCGTGAATATAGCTTGAAAACTTAAATTGTGCTTTCAATCTCCTCGGGTATTTTAGGCGGTGGTGACTACTACAAACCGAGTGCATGCCTCTTCATCATGGCAAGATGTTTCTGTCCTTCAATATGATACTTGAAAACAACTTCACTATTACAAACCACTTTGCATATCGCGCACGTCCTAACAGCATCCGCAGCTGCCCCACCTTCCAATACCTTCCGCCTCTTCGCTTCAAAATCCTCCACCGATACGTCTGCCTTTCTTCTACCTTTCCCCTTCCCAGCAGGATTTTCTTGTGGCCCAATCACTGGATTATCTGAAGCAACAGGGGGTGGCGCAGCTGCTTCTTTCAGTTTGTCCATATTCTTCTTGTGCTTCTTACCCGATTTATGCTTGTCGAGAACATCCTTGGTGTCACACTCAACCTTGCAAACCGCACACCATACAGATTGTACGACCTTTGTTTTATGTGGGACCCTCTTCCAAGTTTTGTTATTACCTCGTGGCTGTGGATTAGGCCACAATGTTGAGTTTGCATTTGCGGGCACCGACTGCACCGGCCCATTTGGAGGGATCGGTATGCCCTGCAAAGGAAGTGGAGGATAGGTTATGAATTAAGCACAATATGCAAATGCGATGACGCATACAAAAAGAGTAAGGAAAACCAATTTTCTTTCTCTATATTTGTTCCCCATGAGAAGGTTCGTAAAGTAACTGATGAGTACAGAAAAGGAATTGGATGAAAGATGATCTGTATGTGGTTTTTATGAAGTTTTGTTTGCTCAGGATTTTCTCTATTCCTTATCATCGTTCCCACGTTACATTGACCATTAAATGGGTTGCCTACGCAAACAGGTAATGTTGCACATACCCTAATCGCTCTATCATGGAGAAAATTCCCTACTACCCAAACAAATTTTTGGCCAGCCCAAACCTGATTCATAGTTCCAACGTGTACATACAAACACCACTATTTCATAAACTTCTCTATAGTCAAAGCAACACCAGTCTTGATTTTAAATCCATATTCTTCTGAACTAAAGATACAGACTATGTAGCACGGACACAGATACGGACACGGACACAGCAATTCTAAAAAATGGGGGATACGGACACGGCGGGGGACACGCCACGTGTATAAATACATATATACATATATATATTCTTTTCTTCCATTACTGATGAAGACATGTCCTATATGAATGTATAAGATTATCATGGTCCAAATAAAGACGTAATTACCGTTTAACCCAAGAATTTTTTAATAATTTCATATTAACCCCTCAAAATTAAAAATATATATTACATTTTGACCATAGCCGTGTCCCCGGCGTGTCCCCCATCAAAAAATAATAAAAATTATTGGACACGCCACGTGGCGTGTCCAATACGTATTTGGGCGTGTCCTTGCCGTGTCCCCGTGTCCAATACGTGGACACGGCGCCCTTTTAGAGTGTCGGTACTACATAGGATACAGAAGCTAGCGAGTAGGCTTTCAGGTGTGAGATGTTCATGCTAAAAGCCCCCAATATTTGGCTTCTTATCGGAGACGCATGTGTATGTCAATGTCTGATCTGGCATTTGTCCCTTAAATCTTGTAGGTAATGCATTGAATGAGAAAATTGTAGACCATTGCTATATGGAGAGTATTGTTGTGGCAGCACTGGCTGGTATATATAGTACATAGTTTTTTTGGTCAAATTTTGGGATCAGCATGTGTATAGTCCCAATCACTACAGAGAATATTGCAGTGGCTGGTTTTTTTAGTACATAGATTTGGGGTGTGTGTGTGTGTATGTGGGGGGGGGGGGGGGGGGGGGGGGGGGGGGGGGGGGGGGGGCGGTTTAGAGAGAGAGAATTGGGATCAGCACAAGTGTAGAGTACAATCAAAACATTAAGAAGTAAGGACTGAGAGATGTTCTGTGTATAGGCTCACATGCTTTGATGGGTAGATGCATGTTGGTGGAAGCAGTAGAACCAGGACATGTCATTGGTGCACATTTCATGATTAGGCAGACATCAGACGTACATTCAATGCCCATCTAAAAGACTAAGACACCAAGAATCGATTTCTCCAAGCTACAGCGAAGCATTATTTGATGAACGAGGACAAAAGAATTTGGTCGAGTTTAGGAGAAACGTGGAGAGGATATCACATATCCTGAGGGATAGAAAGGCCAGAAAATTATGTGTTCTGCCTCTTCTCTAGTTTAGATGAAAATGCAAAGAAAGAACAAAGGGGAGTAACTTTCCCTCCCATTGTTTGTTTAACGATGACCGAAATTGCTGTTTATTTTGTGAGTGGGAAGGGTAATAAGCCTAATCTATGATAAGTTAACCTAATGGGAAGAAATGTGGCCCCGGAGGTTAGCAATAGCTTCACTCTCCATGCTATCTTTTCCTTCCACTCACAACTCCCAAGTGAAGGATAAGGAAAATAAAAAAATTTCCTTTGCTTGTCATCCAAACCATCCACCCAAACACTATGTCAATGAATGTAGAAATAAATGTCACATAGCAGCTCATAGAGAAAGCCTCAACAGAAATGATCATGATACCATGTCATCTAGTATCATTGATGAGGAAAAAAGGATAAATCCTAAACTGCATGAAACTGGTAGACACATCACAAGGATGATTTACTTGGAAGAAGAAGGGATTTGGTTGCTCTATTGCCTATTGGTTATCCAAAAGGTTCTTAACTTAATCATACATCTTAGCACATCTACAAACACGAGCTTGTGCAGGGTCCTGTGATCATGTGAAGCTACAATGGGTTAAATATTAAGGTGGATGAGAGACCAGGGCAGCATCCTAAAACAATGGAACTGCTTGAAATGTGCCATCTCATAGAAACTGGCTCCCCGACTATGCTTACATGGTAAATTTAACTTGGATTGGTGATCGGAGCAGATGGCATTCCCAAGAATATTTACCTAAACGTTTCACATATAAATCCTTACATTGGCAATAGAGAAAGGATGCAAATGAAACTCCAATAACAGGAGAGGACAAGAAAGTAGAAGCTACAGGACTTGTGATATCCATTTTGCTGATGCCAATCAATAATTCATCTCACAACAAAATCACATCATATGCAACAGAACAAACACCCTCTGGTTTCCAAAACGGATACTGCTATCATGGACGGCAATGTCCTCTAAGGTTTGCAATGAGACATGTGTTTCCATACCAGAGATCCAGGCATCACCTTAGAGGCTGGCATGTGGAGGCACGAGGCAACGAGCTTATGACATGGACTAGCATTATATGATGAAAAAGCATGTACCCACAATTTGTCATCAAGTGAAAACCCTCAAACGAGAAATCAATGCCGTAGCTTTCCTCTTATCAAAATCTAGAACAAAATATTTGACCGTGAAGAAATGTAAAGAAGTATATTTTGCCAAAACAACATTGGAAAGACAAAAATATAGGACAAGTCTGAAATGGCTAACTGGCTATGCACTCAAAACAACACCCACGATCGTGGAGTTAGAATACAAACTGATCACCCTTAGTTGAAGATGTGCGAAACGAGAAGGTTGGACTGGAGGATAGATGGAGGAGAGTTTCTCCTAATCAAGGCATGAATTGTCTATCTTCACTTTTAGAACATTGAAGTATAATCCAGAAACTAGTTTTTTAATAGAGAGATTTACTAGTAGACAAGGACATAGATCAGTCTTCCCCTCCTAAAGGCCGAGCAAATCTAACAATAGCTCAGGTGACTAGATATAAAAATTCTGCAGCTGGTTAGCCTGGAGCCTTGACGAAGCTGTTGACTCACCAAGTAAAACAGGATAGTATTTGCTGCCGAGCGCATCAATGTTGGAAGGGCACTACCTTTCTATACCACTACTCATAGCATGAGCCATCTATACTGGCACTCGCACGGGAGGCATCCGACCAAACCAAATCAATAGCTACCATTTACTTAAGACATTGGGGGATTGACTCTAACCTTTACAGCTTCCTTTGTTATCCTCTGTTTGTTGATGAATCGATTGATGAATTTTCATCTATTGGATGGTCATCTCAGTGATGAAAGACCTGTTGCTAATTGGAATAAAGACAACTATACTGGCACTCGCACGGGGGGCATCCGACCAAACCAAATCAATAGCTACCACTTACTTAGGACATTGGGGGATTGACTCTAACCTTTACAGCTTCCTTTGTTATCCTCTGTTTGTTGATGAATCGGTTGATGAATTTTCATCTAATGGATGGTCATCTCAGTGATGAAAGACCTGTTGCTAATTGGAATAAAGATAACTAAGACAACAACTACCCATTCTGTAACAGTAGGAATTAAGACTAAAAACTACAGAACCTAACCTTACCTTAAGGGCTAAGAGTGACAGTAAGGTCCTCTGCTTACAGTTAGTCAGGAAGATAACTCAAGAAGAGAAGCTTAAAGCCTGCACATCTATCATTCTATAGTAATGTCGGCTCTCCCGCTGTTGGTGGTTTAGTTGTAGTAAGGGCGGTAGGATTAAGATTAGGAGATTGACAGGCGTACATGAGGAACCTTATGACAAACTAAAGCCTTGCAGAGTCTTTAGTCCGAGGGAAGGTTTCTAGGGAAGCGATTGGGTATTGTGAGCGAAGCGGATTCGTTGATGCTAGGCCTTTAGGCAGACTTGTTACTGTGAGGGAAGCTCCTTGAGGACGACCGAAGGTCTCTTTTAGAGCCGCAAACAAAGAACCACTCGCTGGATATTCACTTTCACTTTATCTCTGCCATACCCAGTACCTTTCCTTGTTTTTAGGTCAGTTAATAGAGCCAGTCAAGCCTGCGAGTCCAGTATTTGACTAGTCAAGTATTTGACATAGGTTGGAGCACATCTTGGTAAGAGATGCTTCTGAGACTGGCTAAGCAACCGCAGAACCAAGCTCAGGATCTCACTCTCAACATTTTCTCTATCACTAGCATCCGTATCTGGATCTCAAAAGAATTGGCTTCTCATTCAGAAATAAGCCAACTGTTCGGAATTTTGGTTCTCTTAAAAGAATTAAGCATACACAAAGAAAAAGAAGAACACAAAGAATTATGTGGTTCAGCACCCAGTTGCATGTGTCCACAGCCCACGGAGAGTTCTATTTTATTGAAGTGTTTACAATGAGAAAAATGAACACCCAAATGAAGAAATGCAGAACTTTTTTCTTCATCTTCTTCTTCCTTACACTCTCATCGTTTCTATCAACATGTGCTCCCAAACTCTATCCATCCCTAGCTCCCATGGGCTAAATATGGTCATACCACTTTTCTTCCCCCACCAAGAGAAAGCCACCTTACTAGACTCCAATTTGCTTTTATACCATGTGTCTCAAAACCAAGCAGTGAATTACTCTCAGCCACATTTGAAGACAATATGATTTCATTGTTAAGGACCTATTTAGACGGGCCATGATTGCATCAAAAGAGGGTCATGTCAGAGGCTGGACAACAGAGGGCGGGGTGGTTCTAAGTCAATTGGATCGTTTGCCCAGGGTTACAAATGGAGTTGCTATTATTGTGACCAAGAGAGTCATATAATCAAATAGTGCCCAAAGCACAAGGGGGACAGGGCGGACAAGGCAAAGGAGAAACTAGCGGATGCAACAATTATAGAGAGATCCAATGCTATTGACAATTACGTGCTCACATTTTCTTCAGAAGATGAGAAATTAGATTCAATGATAGACTCTAGTTGTTCACCTCATATTGGATAATAGACTCTTGTTGTCCAGAAAAGTTCAATCCTCACTTCACGTCCTAACCTTTAATGAAAACAATCAAATTCTCAGCTCAAACAGATCCAAGCATGGAAGTTCTAAAATTTTAATAAGGTAATCTAACGAAAACATTTTGGGATCAAAGGCCAACTACTCTGCGGATCCTCGTGAAGGGATTAATAGTATCATAATCTAAACGTAGGATCTTAAAAGATATACCCAATCAACCTTACCATATTGGCCTCCTAGGAAGCTCTCATTATTCGGCAAGGTTCTCATTCAACACACCCGACAAAGGGAATTCATTTCATTCGCGCAGCCATAGCCTGGTAGTATCTACCCCCTTTGGCTACCTAGGTGAGAAAAGAAAAGAAAAGGGTGTGCTTTCCCCTATTAGTGAGAAAAGAAAAGAAAGGAGTGTGATTTCTCACCATCTCGTTTGGATGGACAAAATAAAGGAGAGAAAGAAAAGAGAGTGTCATGTATGTTTTTACCAAAATAACCTTTTCTTTTTATCTTCGTCTTCACCACCACCGTTTCCAGAGCAGATTTGACCAGACCCAAATCTGCAGATTTGAGCAGATTCGTGTAACTTATGGCAGATTCATGGTAACTTACCCAAATTTGAGCAGATTTGAGCAAATTTGTCTTCGTCGTCTTCCTTTTTACAAAACTTTCGAAGTAAGTGGAAGAGAAAGGATGAGAAAGATAGCAGAAGTTTTCAACGTCTCCTGTATACGACGACTTACGAAGAAGACAATGAAGACAATGGCGCCGACGGACGAAGAAGAGACCTAGGGTTTCCAGCGGGCCCGACGGACGCACGAAGAAGCCTGTGGGGTCAAAATTGGCAACTCGGTTCCTTTCTCACGGAATCTCGCCACAACTGGTGAGAAACGAAATGGCAAGTAAGTGGTTTCTCATCCTCCCCATTTCTCACCCTCTCTTGCCATTTTAATCATCCAAACATGCGAAAGAAACACTTCTCCCTCCATTTCTTTTCCATTCTCTTGAAATCTCTCAATCCAAACAAGCATTTTGTCTAAACATCTTAAGAATCTACTTTCAAATTCTTTCAACCAACACAACCCAAGAAGGTTACCAGAGTGGCAGTCAGAAGATATGGAAATACAACACAGACGCACAAAACCAATATATCCCAGCGTAGAACATGTGTTACGCAGTAACATAACCTACGATCATCAAGCATTCCTCAATTTCATTCAAAATTTACCATCTTTTCCTCTCATTTTCTTTCTACTCTCAATTAAAACCAAAAGGGCAATCTAAATAACCAGAACAGTGAGGTAAAAATAACGATTCAAAATAACAAACCAATCACTTACAGTCGCATAACGAGTCGACCCGTAATGCGGAATCACCCCATTCGCCGACCAATTCGGGTCCTGATAGTACCCAGATGGAACTGCCGACGTCTGGTGATGAGGATAGGCCACATGGGACTGGTAGGCTTCGAACCCAACACCACCACCACCATGGATTTGTGGCAACGAGCTAACAGAAGCGTATGGATAAACGGCAGGCCCAGCGGTGTAATGGGGTTGACGAGGATCAATTGATGGGTTAGGGTTTGGGGGTTGGTAGTGGGACGGGTAGTGGGTGGTGTAGAGATGATTGGAGGGGGTGTATAGGGGAAGTGGGTTAGGGTTTTGGGATGCGTGCTGTTGCATTTCACTCTACCTGTTGGTTCTTGTTTCGGACTTTCGGTTACCGTGAGAGAGAGATAGAGAGAGAGGATTTTCTCTCACTACAGCTCCCAGTTGTTTGGAAAGGAGGAGTCGCTGCAGTGAAGCGGACAACATTGGTGGTTCCATCAAGAAAGAAGGCCCAGTTCTGAATACGTGCAGGGCTTCAAGCCCAATGGGGTTTGTTTCTTTTTCGATTGGAAATTGATTTTGCCACTCCAATTTTAGTTACTTGACACTCTACCGTCTTGATTATATACAATTACAAACAAAAAGTAGAGTGCAAAACCATCCCAGAGGTTTGTGGAAATTGCATATTACCCCTAACGTTTGCAAAATTACCAAATACCCTTTTTACATACTTCTATGACAAATTACTCCCTTGTCATGATGTAGGGCCATGTACGGCTATAAAATTAGACGAAATTAGTCTGATATCATCAAATCTTATTTAGGGTGATTTTGGAGTGACTTATTGGTTTGTCTTTATTAAAAAAAATGAATTTATTAGTTTTGCGCGAAATTTTTGTGGATTATTAATTCGTCTCAACGAGAGAAATTAGAAGAGTAAAAAATTATGATCGAAACTTGTAATTTTTTCAATAAAGAAAAAAATACTTTTTGACTTATTTTTGTCTTTATTCAAAACAAATCATAATTTGAACATAATTTTTTACTTTTCGATCTCTCTTGCCAAGAAAAATCAATAATCTATAAAAATTTATTGCAAAACTAACAAATGCAATTTTTTTTTGAAAAAAGACGGACCAATTTGACTTATTGGTCCAAAACCACCTTTATAATAGACCAAATTGGTCCAAATCGACTACCTTTATAGCTTTGTGAAAGGCTGTAGAGTAGAGGTGAGACTACTTTTACACCTCTACCGCCTTCCACATGCTATAAAAGGATATTGCGGTCCATTATAATTAGGATTTTTTTTATGTCAGACCTATTTTGACGAATTTCTTAGCAGCTACGTCAGTAACATCACTCTTTCCAAAAAAAAAAAACATCAGTAACATCACGTCAGGAGTAATTTATTATGCAACAGGAAATAATTTGTAATTTTTCAAACGTGAGTGGACAATCTATAATTTAAAAAACCTTGGGGGAAGTTTTGATAATTTTCTCAAATAATTTTGTGGGGACCTACAAAGTGGAAAACAAGACGAGGACTGATCAATTCTGCTCGTTTCTTTTTTGCCCTTTTGGCAGACTCTGCAGTCTACACACAAGTATGACATGGAAAAGAAAAGTGTCAAAATAGAAGGGTAACCATAATCATATGGGTAGTACACTACCTACCAAACGAGGTGCATTCGATAGTGCACAGTTCGGTGCACGGGATTCACTTTCGGGTCTCACAGGATGAAAATTTGACACGTTAGATCGAGTACTCGCTTTTATCCGATTGGAATGATTTTTTACGAGGCAATTCGAAATTTATTTTGAAATTAATAAACGAGTCGAATCATTTGTGTAAGACTCAGAAGTAGGCCCCGTGTATCATCAGTGCACCCTCGTCGTTTCCTGTAGTACTAGCATTTGGACGTACGGTGAGATTAATCTTTCATAATATTTTCGAGGTGCGTGTAAATTGACTCCAACATTTTCATTTCATTTCATTTATTTAAAAATATGGTAGTAGCATTTGCATTATGTTGCTTCCATTTTCTCACAAGTATGCTCTCACATAGCATAATTGCAGTTGTTAAGTGGGTTTAGCTTGGCACCACCAAAGCTTCGCACATGTCTTTCTTCAGGTTGTTAAGGTTGAGGATTTTGCAGTGAAAAGGAAACACCTGTTAACTTAAACGTGTTAACTAAACATTAAAATGAATTCGTACGTAAAGGGGTAATAGAGAATTGAATCAATTTGTCGAAATTGGGCTTCTTTGAGCTATCAACTCTATGTTGTACCCAAGATGAACCACCCCTAAAACAAAGAAACAGTGTTGTTACGTGGTTTCCCAATTGGGTACATACACGGGACAATCGGAGAGTGTTTCACCATGTGAGAAATATAAGTTTCTGTGTAAGTTTTTACATGGGAGTACCAAATCATCATTTGATCACTCAATCTCACTATATTTTTCTCTCTCACATACACTTCTCTTGCCTTCTCTCTGCTACCCTTGCTTCACACCACCCTCCCTCTCTTTGCCGGATCCTCGCCGAAGGAGCTCTCAATGCTCAGTTTCTAGTTTCTACACTCATTCTCCTTCTTTCCTCTCCCGCTCTAAAATGCTGAGATTACATCGCTTTTTACAAGCCCCAAAGAGCCTTTCTGTATCCTTCTTCCACTTAGAAAAGGTAGGTGATAGTTGGGCGCGCGCTCACAATAACGGAGGTGGTTGGAAGTTGGTGATTGTGAATTTGGGCCAAAAATCAAGAGGAAAGTCCACTTTCACCCCCTGTGGTTATCGCCATGTGCGCATACCCCCCTTGTGGTTTAAAACTGACCACATAACCTACCTGTGGTTTTGAAAATGTGCGGATAGACCCCCTGCCGTCATGTTTTCCATCCATTTTAACGGAGGTGTATCTCACACATCTCTAGAATGTAATCTGAGTCGTTCATAATGTACTAAATAAAGAATAGAGTATCTCTGTAAAAAATCATCTCTATCAGGCATCAATAATCCAGTGATCTAATTTTTAGTAAATTCAAATTTGAAATTTTAATTTCATAACAAAATCGATTTGACCATGAGTTTTTCATTTTTTGATTGACTTGAATTTTGGCGTAGACGTAGTACTCGTCAAAATTTACAATATCAACGGTTAGGATTTAATTTTTGGTATACAGGATGGTGTGGTTAGATTTAAAAAAGAAGAAGAATCAAGGGACGTGATGGGGGTATAACGGTCTTTTAATATAGTGTCCGTTAAAATGGATGGAAAACATGACGGCAGGGGGTCTATCCGCACATTTTAAAAACCACAGGTAGGTTATGTGGTCAGTTTTAAACCACAAGGGAGGTATCTGCACATAGCGATAACCACAGGGGGTGAAAGTGGACTTTCCTCAAAAATCAACACTCTACTGCACTAATATGCCTATTACTCTTGAAGGTCCATAATCTTGAAAGGACCTTCGTGACAACAAGATGCTCTAAAATTCGCTTCAAGGTTTGGAATGAAAATTTGAGAATTCTCAATGCTCAGATTTTTGACAAACACTGAATCAAGGTAAAACCAACCATACAAATATGAAACTTACAAATCAGGAAAACAAAACTTCAACATGAACTTCATTTGGTTTCGAAATTCCCGAAGCAAGTTTATGATCTCCTGTTTTGCGAAAACTGAGACATTTCCAGATCAGATCAGATTAGACCAAAAGCAGGCAGGGAAATGGAAGAATAAAAAGATGGAATGTTGGGTACTTGGTACTTGCAAGCTATAGGCTGGGAAAAGGGAAATTCACTTCTTTGTGGGTCAAAAACCTGAAGTATCATCCTATTTGTCCTTCGCCACATTAAAATTTCATGGGAAAACTATACAAGGGACTGTTGGAAGCTTGGACGATGCATCGTACAAACTCCTAACAAGTGGTCTGAGAGCTGATGGCTAACGATCTATGGGAGACTCTCGGCTTATCAAGAAATACCATTGGAAGAAAACTTGAATCACAATCTATTTTCAATTTCAGATCCCCATGGAAAGGATGATATGTGAGCTCTTGTTCTGCTAGCCTACAAGTGAGACAGTTCCAAACCAAACAGAACAGAAACACACATGAAAATGGGAGGAAAACAAGATGGAATGGGGGTATTAGCAACTAACAATAAGCAGAAAAATGGGGAAAAAAAAATCACCTCTACTTGGTGTCATTCTAAAACCTGAAGTATCATTTTCACACTATGAATTCAGTGGAAATTAGCCATTCAAGGAACACAGTTTGCTCAGTTAGAGATCAGCAGCGGCTCACGCTCGCGATCACTCCCAAGCCACCACGGCTTGAACCCAACATCGATATCAACCTCATTTTCAAGACCAAGAACTGGGAGATTAAGATCGCAGACAATACTCAACTCAGAAATCTCTTCTTCCTTTGCTGAAGCAGTCTCTTTGGCAGTTGTGTTTTCAGAAAATCCAACATAATGAGCCCTTTTGTGACCCCCCAAGGCTTGGCCTGATGGGAAAACCTTGAAGCAGATGGGGCATTCATGGTCCTTGCCCTTCTTTAACTCATGAAATTCAACTTCCTCAACTACATTCTCAGTCGATTCAAGCTTCTCGAGATCGGAATTTGGGTCAGAGTTATTCAGCAATAGGGTGATTGACTCAACACTGCTTTCATGGAAGCCAATTTTCACCACAGGGCTACAACTGGTGGTTCTGTGGCCACTCCGGTGGCCTCCAAGCGCTCGATAAGATGGAAAGACTCGGTTGCACGTCCTGCATTTGTACTCGGGTTTCTTCTCAAAGATCCCAGAAAAAGAAGCAACACCTTCGTTTATTTTATCACAGACACTGACCCCAAATTCAGGGTCTTCTTGATCATCAAAAGTTGCTTCCTTGCTTGAGTTAGACTTCATCATTTCTGAGTCATCTTGATCCAAAAATCCAACTTCTCCCACCAAATCCTTCACCAGCACCACCTCAGTGGGAACATTTCCATCTTCGACTTCACCATCGAACAACTCGATTCCGGATTCTTCGTCTAGTTCAAACTTCTTGAATTCATCACTCTTCTGAGACCCATCAGTGGAAAATCCCAAATCAGCCTTATCGTTTTCGATCGAAAACTCGGAATCCATTTCACCAAATTCAGATAACCCATCAATAGAAAATAATCCCAAATCGGCCTTCTTTTCACGCAATTCAGATTCTTTCTTCTCACACAGAGAATTCCAAGAACCTGAAACACAAGAATCCAATCTCCCTCTCAATTTCTTCTTTCCCTTCCAATTCTCATCATCAAAATCACACTCTAATTTCCCACCTCGACTACTATCTTTACAAATTCCAGATTTATCATTCTCAGAAGACTCAAAGACTGAGTTCAACTCAGCCAAATTTGCCACACCCCTAGACAGCATGATCAAACTCAAAGCAGCCTCCTCTAATTCATCAACCTCAGAAACATCCAAACAAGATTCATTTGGATTCGAATTAGTTAAAGAAAGATTGGCAGAAACCTTGTACCCCAGCTTCGATCGCTTCCTCCGAACCGGGCACAAATTCTCGTACCCCGATTGCTTCTCTGGCAATCTTTTGGTGTGATGCCTCATGTGACCGAACAGAGCTCTCATTGAACCAAACCCTCTACCACACTGTTTACACGGCCATTCTTTTTCTTTAATCGAGTGACATCTCATATGACCAGAGAGAGCTCTCATCGTTTTGAACTCTTTTCCGCATTCTCTGCACTGGTTTTTCGCATCCGAAATTCTCCACGTCTTCTTAGGGTTTTCTCTAAGCCCATAACTGTTGTCAATATCATCGGTCCATTCCATAGCCATGTGGGTTTCGGTGTGATCTTCGTGCTTTTTAGCTGAAGTTGTGGGTAAATGACACCTCATGTGGCCTCCCAATGAACACCCATTGAAGCAGCTCTTGCTACAAATCTTGCACACGTGCAACTTCTGTTCTTGATCTCCCTCCTCCATTTGATTTGATCAAGAAACCAAACGGAATGAACCAAGAACAAGAACCCGGATACGAAAAAACGATACGAGACGATGGATCAAGAAGGAAAACGCAATGGGCCAAGAACAAGAACCGCGGGATGAGAACAAACCAAAAGAAGGAAATGAATTTTCTTGGGAAATGCTGATTGTGTGTGTGTCAAAGAAACAGGGGAGAATTCGAGGAGGAGCTCGCTGACTGGAAAACCTACGATTTATACGTAGCTGAAACTGTGATCAGAGAAAGGTAGGTGGTGGGATTGGGGTTGTTCCGCTGTTGAAGTGGTAAAGAGAAAAACCCATGATTGAATTCGTATCAATCACTGCTCACGACCAAGAACAAGATCTGAAGAACCCTACTCTCTCTCTCTCTCTCTCTCTGTTTCTTGCTCTTGGGTTGGGTACTTGATAGGCACAAATAAAAATAAACCGTCTGAGTCTCTCTCTCTCTCTCTCTCTCTCTCTCTCTCTCTCTCTCTCTCTCTCTCTCTCTAAATCTGTTTCTATCTCTCTATACTGGCAGCGAATCTCTCTCGCTATCCTTGTTGCTGTTTTGAGGATATTTTCAGGAGGAAGCCTTGCATCATTCATCATTGCATGGAAGCAAAGATATGCTACTGTACTACTACTAGTCTACTACTCTCATGAACTGGAGAAAATTTTGGATACCGGGTGGGTCCACGTGGTAACCGTGCTCATAGATGCGCCGAGCGAATATCACATGGTACCCACCCGACACCAACAATTTCTTCTTGAAGTGGCCCTACTCGATGGTGTACATAGGTGTCCAAAAAAATGACTTCAAATGTTAATTGTATTTTGCACATCAAATTTGTGGCAAAACGAACATGTTTTGTTCACGGTGATACCAATGTTGGATCAATGTGATTTTCGAATACGTGAAATACTTGTTGACGGGCTGAACGGTTTAAGCTTATTTTCTGGCTTAGACGGTACTCATATGGTGAGTATACTCAATTCATTGCCCAATCTGGACCGACTTATTTTATGTTTGTGAAAGTGATTTATTTGTGTGATATATTCTTTTGGTTTTCAATCGAACTATTTGACTTTTTCTCTTCATCTTAATGAAAGAAATTCAAGAAATTGAAAGCACAAACTAAACTAAGGAAAAATTTAAAAATTAAATAAGTAAAAATGTATGTATGATGACGTAATTTTGTCATTTTCTTTGACTTTTTATAATAGTTTACTTTTTGTATCTTCTCGTAAAAATGATTCACAAACCATTTTCACTTCATAAACTAAAAAAGAGAGCCTTTTTTTTTTAACGTTAAAAGATATAGATAGAGAGGGAGAGAGTGTGTGCGCGTTTGTTACATGTTTTTTTGGCCATCTAAAAAAAGTGGAGAGAGACGATCAGGCGTAGTAGCTCTCCTAGATATTATTATAAGGACTCAAAACCCACAACGAGCCTTGAAAAGGAGCGATAACTTTTGTCGCCTCCCCAAGAGGAAGTTACATGATTGTTAGTTGGCTTTTAGAATAAGAGGAGAAAATGTCTACCAATGGCTGCGAATGACCAATCTTCTTGTACAAGCCAAGCTAGAGATTTCTCAGAGAGGCTCCCATCCTGTTTGTGTGTCCAGTTTGGACTTTTGAGGACCCATTTCGAATCCACAAGAATGATCGGAATCGTTCATTTTGTTTTTAATACAAATTTAAAGGTATCAAAAACAAATAAATCCAAAATCTAGATGGTAATTGGTAAAATAGGAACGCAAAAATCAATTCCCTTATTTGTAGTGGTCACCCTTTGACTGGAAATGTGGAAATTTCAGAGATGATGGCTGCTGGCCATGTCTATGGAAAATTGCTTAATAAAAGGAAGTGTCGTTTTTTTTAAGTTTGCGTGAAATAATGGGGAAAGATTTTTAGGAATTTCATTGAAAGAGGAGTCCATTAAATGCAATTGTTTGGGGTTTTTTTTTGGCTATTGTAAAAGGTGGGCGGCGTAGTTGACCCTCTTTGTTAGTGACCATATATAGAGAAATCCATCAGTCCTATAATGTTTGGATTTGAATCATAGTTAACCAGAGAGAAAATATTTTTCCATCATCACGTTACAGAACCTGTCACCAAAAGAATCCCACCAAAATACAAGAGAAAATGAGACCGGCCCCAACAATCTAACCAGATGGTCCTAAGTCGATTCGAACCTAAGACCGATAGAAAGGGGAAGGTTTTAACCCAACTGCCTCATCCACCTGAACTACCATCCCGGTGGTATTTTATTTTGGTTATGGCAGTAACATATTTTGATTCCAGCTTTGTTAGAGAGATGTACAGTGGAGGGAACGATTATATTTTTTTGATAAATCAATTGTTCGAGTTAGCTTACGTGCACATCTACTAATCTTGGGGACCTAATCTCACTGTCCACTTGCAGGGAGTTCAATTAAGGCCAAAGTAGAGCTCCGTTTAGACTGGCTTTAAGGGAGTTGATAACACATAAAAATTTTCGAACCTAAAACCTTAGAAAAAAACAATCTGTCAATCTCTAAGTCCCAAGCAAGGCCAACTCTTCGGGTTGAATGAGGAGCCAAACGTAGAAAATAACATCAAAATATATATGGTATTATCCGAAAGATTCGATGAATCTATGGGCTCATGTCACCCTTTGGTTCAGCCCATGTCTCCACTTGGTTAAAAAAGTGTCCTTTTTTGGGGATATCCGATAAAATTGTAACGATTCTGGTTAAAAAATATGAAGTCGGTTTTCTTTAAATGTGACCTTCTCCACTACTGCGGTCTTATGGATTTAACTTAAATTTGAAATTTTGATTCTTATTTAAATTGTTTTTGCATTTATTAATTTGCGATGAATTTTTGTGGGTTATTAATTCGGAAGAGTAAAAAAATTTCACTTTTACCCAAGTATTTTGAGAAATAACCACTTTTTAGCCCTAAAAATGGTTATTTTTCAGAATACTTGGATAAGAGTAAGGAAATTTTACTTTTTCAATTTCTCTCGTCGAGACGAATTAAAAGCCGTCAATATTTTAGCCCAAAACTAACAAATGGAAAAAAAATTCAAATAAGTACAAAATTTTCAAATTCAAGTTAAGTTTAAGTTAAATTCATAACAACGCAATCGGGTTGAAATTCTTTCACTTTGTCGAGTGGGTGAACAATTTACTGCACTAAAACTGCTTTTAAGTCGTAATTATCCAATAAGCGGACGATTCGAATTGTAAAGTTCATGGTTTGACTTCTTAAAAAAATAAGGAGGAGATTTGGATGAGTCTCTTCTGATTCTTCATACTAGTATGTAATGGAGTAAGATGAAACAACGGCCGGCATACACACCAAGGGTTGCCCTAATGTTTCGGCAGAATGTTCAGATTTTGGGAGTACTTATCAAGATCTGGGGTTCGATTCCCCAACAGGGTGAGTACCCTGAAGAAAAGGGGGGCCGTGATTAGTATGGCCATGCTAGCTCCCCGGATATTTGGATTGCGCAATCGAATTTATTTAGTGAACTGACTGTAAGACAGTTCCTCTGTTAAACAAACAAACAATGGCCGGCCTTGTTCGCGATCAGCTTCAAGCGGGCAAGACTTTGCATCACAGTCTTACACCTCCGCCCCAATTTAATTGTCACTTTTGGGAGTTCGTGCCACTTTTCAATTGATTATATCTTATAATTTATAATGTTTTAGGTGATTTTGAAAACATTGTATTATAAAACAAATCGAGATCTATCAAATAAGATCGATATTAGATATAAAATTCATTACAAATTTAAAGATATAATTAATTTTTTTATCTAGTTAGAATAGAATTGGGACAAGTAAATTGGTACGGAGGGAGTATTACTCAGAACCCAAGTCACGTAACAAAAAACTTTTATGTATAGGGATATCAAGGGTGTTGGTATCCCCTCCGAACCGTTTCCAATTTTTTGGCCGTTTTCTGATCGAACTTGGATGATTGGTTCCGTTCATTTTGTAGAGTTCGGGCAAGAACTTTAATCATACCAAAAATCATATTCATCGAACTTTAGTAGATACATGATCAGCGCACGTCAAAATTGACAAAAAATAAAAACTGGGTCCAAAAGCACACGGAATCGGAACCCAATTTTGTTTTTTTTGGGTAAATTTTCACATGTGCCAATCATATATCTACTAAAGTCCGATAAACATGATTTTTGATATGATTAAAGTTCTCGTCGAACTCTACAAAAAAAACAGAGCCGATTATTCAAATATGATCGAAAAATGGCCGAATACTTGGAAACGGACCAGAGGGGATACCAACACCCTTGTATCCCCTGTATACATAAAAGTTTCTCGTCACATAATACCCTTCGCGGCTTCCCTGTTGCTCTTAATCACCGTTCTCGCAAATTTTAATATTAGTACTTCAAAAGTCAGCTTGGGAATCAACTCCCAAAAGTGTAAATCCAAGAGAAGATAAAGACCCAATTAATTGTAAGTAGGAGGCTTGGATAGGGTCGTTATTAAAGCCTTCCAAGTTTTCAATTGCTTGATTCATAAGAGAGAACGAAAATGGGATTATCCCAGTAATTTTAACCGAAGGGAAAAAAATATAAGTTGGCGGTTCACCTTCTAAAGCAATGTTGATGCCTTGAAGATACAATTTTGATCTGAACACATAATGATGGTGCATGTTTTAGCAAGCAAGTTCTCAGCTGCAATGCTTTGGAAATACTCATAATGATTGTTTGCCCAGGTTACTGTTTGGAAGTTGGTTTGGAAAAGCACGTGAGGCTATCGACATCAATCGCTTGTTTGCAAGTGCAAAATTGGCCCTCTTGCTCCATCGGCCACGGTGACGGGTTGTCCCTCTCCTCGAACAATGGCTACCTCGCAAAAGCACCTCCTAGCTGAACGGTACAGTCCACAGTTGGTAGGACCCCCTTTTTGGTCACGCCCAGAGAGTCATCATGTTGGTTTCGTCGCCCTTCAATTGAGAGGGAAAACAAAGGCCCTCTAGCTCAATTGGTAATGGTTTTCCTCACACTTCGAGAAAAGCCCAACTTCTTGCAGGACATTATTCAACATCGAAGGAATCTGTCACTTCATCAAACGGAGGCATGGTCTTCTGTTTTGGTACGGGTCAATCTATTACCACATACATGTGTATCAAGTCATACTTAAGTCACATGATTCGCGTGCGGGAGCGCAAGCACAAGTGCAATGCAAAGATTGAGAGCGGGAGTACGAGACATTTTGAAAGATTATGTGACCAAGGTCGTACTCATTCTGCAGGGCTTCCGAGACTGAAAACTCGAGCAACAATCTTGGGAGCGGGATAGCAGTTGTCATTTACGAAGAAAAACACAAATCCAAAGACAACCCAACACATAAAAAGTCAAAACACAGTTGTTGGAAACAAGTGAAAACAGAAACACAGCAACAGCAGTGAAAACAGATGCCATTCCATTACAAAGCTTCGAACTGATTACACCTTCATTGAACAAACATTCTCGCTACAGTAACTACAACATTAAATTAAACCACTCCACTAAAAGTGATCTAGTTTTCAAGGAAGTATGCAGCAACACAGACTACATGAATCTTATGTTCCATGAGAGCTCCTTCGGTGCACCCATATTCGAAAACAACCCGTCCTATTCTGCACAATATCCATCCAATCCCAGGCTTTCGAGCTTACACCACAAATTTCTACAAACAATATCTGATTATTCACATCGGAAATACTTGAACGACAACCCGCTAATTATCGGAAAGCCTCAGCCAGTCCACACCAACCAAAGCCAAATCCGAAGACTTACAGTGTATAGGGTATATATCATTGGCGAAGCAAGCATTCCTGAACCCAAACCCATGGCATTTTCACTGAATCCACGCATGAATCTTCCCTGAAACCTCTTCAGTCACATTGTGCATAGGAAAGAAATAAATTTCTTTCAACACTTATCCAAATACCTTAAAAACTTTCAAGGATCCTGTATTGTGGCCTGTTCTCATCCAGACTAGTTAGCATCAGTCCTCAAATCAATCAGACCACAGGAATCAACCTTGTCAGACTGATATTCATAAGACGTGCACGAGTCATCTTCGATGTCCTGGCGCTCCTTGTGATTGCTTGATACCTTACCCGAAAGCTGAAAAGCAGGATCAAGACCAAGACCACAACCACCATCAATTTTCCCACCATTTGCCAACGAATAGTCATCTACATCTCCCTCATCCTCCTCACCCACTCCATTTATATGATTCACAGAGTCAGCATCATCTTTACAGATATCAGTTCTGGCCTCCTCAACCCCATCAAGAAGAGATTCAAATGCAGAATCATCATCTTCCTCGGTTATTCCTAATTCACTAATTTGCCACTCATCGTTGTCACTGTCAATATTTGAAGGGTCAAACCTATTCTGTTCCGCTCGTTTCCGAAGCATAAATACATTAAAATAATAACTCACAAGGTCCGCTTTTGTTTTGTAGGGGAAAATAGCTGAGAGATGATCCCAAAACTTCTTACCCTGAGATGCTGGATTAGAGAATACAACTTCATGAAAGGTTTGTTCTTCCTCTTCACTCCATTTCTTCGCAACCTCCTCTCCCATGCCAGAAAACCCCAATTCCTCAAAGGATTTCTGCCCTAGGTTTTCTCTGAGTTTCTCTCTTGCTTCCATGACATGTTGCTTAACACAACTAATAGAACCCTTGTAGAGACAATTACAGTAGCTTCTCATACCCCCATCTACAGAGGAATCATATGCAGGCGACTCTGCAGACAGCGTAGAAATAATGCAAGTTCCCTCCAGTTTTGCCATGTTGCCATAATCATCCTCCAACATGCATGATCCAAAAGATTGGCTGAAACTCTGTGGAGCCCACTCAGGAACATCAGCTTGATGATCTGGTCCAACAGAAACTGGTATTCTAGGATCATGATCCAGCCGAACTGAATAACTGTCATGGGGCAGAACTAATCCGTTCACCCGGTGGTCAAGTTCAAAGTAGTGTGGAAAGAAGGACAAATGTACCACAGCTTCGGACTCAAAAGATTCACCGACATTGCCATTGACCCACAAATCACTAGCGATGCTGCTAGAAGCATTTAGTTCAGTATCGTTTTTGCTCCCATTCACATCTTCAAGTACCGCTCCCCTTGTAATCTTTCCGTCATGTCGAGATTTCCAAGCACTGTTCTCACCTTCATCTTCACACAAAAATTTGGTCGGCAAAACAGACAAATAGAAGAATTGGCATCTGCAGTTTTACTATGCATGCACAGATGGAATTAAAGTTGTTCTTTTAGTTGGTACAATTAATCACAGTTGTTCAACACTACAACTGGAGATAAGAGATAAAGGGGTACAGAGAGTAGACCACGGGACGATGAATCCTCATAAATATGCTTTAGAAAAAGATCCAGTTACATAATCCAGACCAACTTCAGCCCATGGTCCAACCCCGGGCATGGATAAGAGGATTAAAGACATTTATTCATATTGAAAAAGACTGTCAAGAGAAATACTGACATGCAAAATCATTCAATTGAAAAAACAGAATCACAAATGAGTAATAGTCACATCCCCGTCATTGACTAATGAACTATCACGAACGTTAACACATGCTTACCCATAAATGCTATTTTATTATGGCTGGCTGAATCCAATCTTTTAATGGCCAAAGAACATACACAATCAATCACTGCTTTTAAAGTTGAATGCGATGCGAGGCATTTTATCCCTCAGGAGGGGAGGCGTAGGCTTCAAAGCGTAAGTGCGTAACATTCAAAATTTTAGTTCAGTTTAATATTACATATAGTAATCCAAATTACAACAAAGTAAGTGTGATGACGATGCCTTGAAGCATAACATTCAAAATTTTAGTTCAGTTTAATAACTGCATATAGTATCCAAATTACAACAAAGTAAGCGTGAGGATGATGCAAAATAAAATTTACCAACCTACAAATCTAATTGTTAATACAAGTATATACCAATCTTATGAAAAAAGACACACCCAAATATGTACTCTTCTCAATTCAAGCAAAGATTGACAGGTTGAGAGGGTAAGAGTGTGAAGACCTACAACTACTATGAAGCACTGACACCTCTAGAGGTTGAAGTATTGCAATGTCGGACACGGGGACACATATGGGACACGCCACGTGGCGTGTTCCATTATTTAATTTAAATTTTTTACGGGACAAGGCTGGGGACATGACTGGAGACACGGCAGGGGCCAAACTGTATTTTTTAAAAAAAATTGGGGCCAAATTGTAATTTTAAAAAAATTTCTGGGTGTCAAACTATAATTATTTATTTCAATAAATAAATATACACGTGGCGTGTCCCGCACCGTGTCCCTATTTTTTTAGAATTCTCGTGTCCCCATGTCAGTATCTATGTCGGTGTCGGTGTCCGTGCATCATATAGCCTACAAGCCACGTGTTCTTAAAAAGCATACGCCTCACCTGAAATGTGTAAAAAAGCGCAAAAAACGCACCGTACTAACACCCCATAGACAAGACGTAGGCTTTTGAAGGGTAAGGCACAAATTCGAAGGCCTCGAGGCGTTTTTCGATAGCCTAGCCTTGATGCTGGCCTCAAGGCAAGCTTCAACTTAGCCTTTGAAAACATTTCTATATATGATTTTCCAAAGCATGACTGCAAAATTTTAAATTGTATCATCCACAAACATCTTCCATTTGCAAAGCAGTGCGTCTTATACAAGTGCCAATAAATGAAAGGTAGGAAAAATATGACATGCTCTGCTACAGATAGCAACATGCCGAAACATGACGCTTGACTTACCTGAGCCCTAAGCAACGTACTTGTCAAACAATAACAATGATAGAAATAACCAAATGTTACCTGAAAATTGTTTCTGTGGACCATCATTAAAATGCGTGATTCCCCAAACAGGAGATTGCTGAGCTGTCTCTCCATGTCTTGGGTGCTTAGAACCAACATCATAAGACTCCTCATCAAGGAAAGGTCGCTTACAAACCATTTTAGCCTTTCCAAATCAGACAGTTCGGACAGAAATATACACAATATGCACCTGAGACGTTGCAGTTTCCACAAGAAAGAAAGAGCAGCAAACTAAGATGTCGGAAAGAAATAAACAACTCGAGAAGAAAACCAGCGGTAACAGTAAAAATAACACTGAATAAAAATAACTAGGAAAAAGGTTTAGAGAAAAGAGAGATCTTTGTGGGGCCTTTCATTAACTCTTTTTATTTTTTGAGCGTGCGCGTGCGTGTGTGAAATTTGAATTAATGGCCTTAAACTTGAGAAAAATGACTGACAACATGTAAATCGTAGTTCAAAGCCAAATTTGATTACACCCATACCCATGGATACCCGATCCGTCCGGTCATTTGGAGGTTGATATTACCCTATTTTTTTTACCCTTTAGGAGTTGGGTATTTGGATAATTATGTAAATACCTGGTCGGGTATGGGGAGGGTATGATTTTGCTACCCCCATACCCAAATACCCACATCCGCCCCATTGTACCCATTCCTCATTATATATACATCTCTCTTGGACAATTATATTTTTTAACCTAGTCAGTGACAAGTAAGTCTGTAGATTTAGTACTAGCCACTTAGTTGTATATGTAACTTTGTTAAATCTTTGTTGCACTAAATTGCATGTTTGTGTTCTGTAACTTTGAGATGTAATGTACTTTTGTCGGGGTTATGTAAATGGATTAGAACTAATATGTACAGAATTTTGGACTTAGTTTAAGGTTATTGTCCAATATGTAATACTTAATTACTTTTGTATCTCTTAAATTTTTTAAAATTTGTCTCTTTCTTCGATGTGTAATTTGATATTGGGTAATACCCGTTTTACCCGTTATCCATACGGGTATGGGTTTGGTGACTTTTAAGTATCCCTATGAGTATGGGTATAGAGACGAGCATGGAGTTTGGGAACAGGTATGGAAGGAGCACTCCCGATCCAAACCCTACCTGTTGCCATCCCTAGTTAGATGCAATCAACATATAGTGATCGGCCAACTATACTGTGGTATGACTATCTTGCTTAATACGTAAATTGAATCCAACTTCAAAAGGCAATGTTTTTTGGTAACTAGACGACACAAACTCATTTAGTAATTATGACGGGTAGAAAATTTTGCCCTATCCCTATTGGGGACATCTTTTCTTTTCTTTTTTTGTCAAAAGTGAGAAGATTGTATTGATAAACACCCAGCAACACTTACAAAACGGAGATCATTACAAAACGGAGATTGTATTAACTCTTTGTATTATGAAACAAAGCTGGTAAATGATTTTATCGTGCTTTTTGCTAATTCCTTTCTGCATTTGGTGCATAATTATGATGATTCTTTTCTTTTTTTTAGTTTGTTTTCGTTTTTACTAAATGAGTTCGTGTTGTCTAATGACCAAAAAACATTGCCTTTTGAAGTTGGATTCAATTTACATATTAAGCAAGATAGTCATACCACACTATAGTTTGCCGATCATTATATGTTGATTGTATCTAATTTCAAAAGGCAACCATTTTCGGTCACTAGACGACATAAACTAAGTATGAACAAACACAAAAAAATTTAAAAAAGAATCATCATAATTATGTGCCAAATATCAAAAGGAATCAGCAAAAATCACAATACAATTATCTACCCATCATCCCTCGATAAATACATAGACGTCACCAAATATAAATGGAAACAAGGTCTTCCGCATTCAAAAATTAACTAAACTATCTTGCCCACGAACGGTAACAAGTCAAATTCGGTAAATAACTCTTCTTAAACTGCTGCCACCATATTAAATGCAAATAACACAGCAAATTTGCAAGCAGACATTGCTCTCATTTTAGCAACCAAATCATGTTTATCTAAACATAAAAAATTCAAGACAAAAGTAATCATGGCTAAGCAAGAGGAGCTAGCTTTACCTCCAAAATTGCGGAAAATGGCAGAAATAGAGCAGAACGAGGCAAGCTTAAAATTCCATAAACCGATAAAAATTCAATTTGTTACCCAAAAAAAAAAAAAATTCAAAAAAAGACCTAGATCACGTTAAGGAATAAAAGAAAGGTCTCAGGCCATTAGAAAAGATTAAACACAAGGGCGGAAGTACTTGAAGGCTAAGGTAGGCTATAGCCTAGGTCATTTTGAGAAAAATTTTCTTACGATCCAGAAATTATTTTTTTTTCCGAGAGAAAAAGATGACAGACAAACCTCGGTGGATCTTCGAACGAACGATTGGGTGAATATTCGTTCGTTCGTCGGGCTTCAATCGTCGACAGCAGCTTCGTTCTTCGTTTCTCTTGCGCCGCCTCTCTCTCTCTCTTTCTCTCTCTGTTCTGCGTGAATGGCTCAAAGGGGTTGAAATTCCGTTTGACCAAAAAAAAAGAATGGCTCAAAGGGGGGAAGTGTGAGGGCTTTAGGGGGCAAAGTGTAATTACTTGGGGTTTTTATGCCATCTCTTATCCTGGCCGTTTGATTTCAATCCAACGAACCACATGAAAGTCCCGCACCACACCCAAATCCGGGATCCCTCAGGGGATCCGGATTGTATATACATATATATATGTACAAGTTTTGCTTAATTCATTTTTTTTAGCCCAATCCATTCCACCCACCTATTTTCTCGCCCTCTTTCCTACTTTCTCTCCTATACTCTCCCTTTCTACTACCGTTAAGGGCAGGGGTTGTTGTTGATTGTTTAGAGCTGAAACTCAGTTAAATTGACTCAAGGAATTTCATAAAATCTCATGGTGCTCAATCTTTTGATTCGGATGCCACAGAAAAAACCCTAAAAAGCGACTTCAAACTATCCATTGGTCAAGATGTCGATTAAAATTGGTTCATTAAGCTACCATCTTTCAAATCGAGCGAAGGATTGACATTTAGGGTTTATGTTAAACCAAAAAATTGGGCTTTGTGTGCTTAAATTTTTTGTTCTTACAATCTTATTTTTTTAGGTTTAAATTATAATGTAATAACAACAAAAAATCTGAAGCATTTTTTGAGATTTGTTGATGTCCAAGAATTTTTTTGGGAGCGACTTTTTCATATTATGTATTTAAAGACACCACTATATTAACTCCTAAGAAATAGATATCCAATGTTCACACTCGTTACAATCTGAACATCTATATAATAACAGAGCTCAGTTTTTGAATCTTATATACGTAGTTATAAACCTAGACCTTCATTTCTAAATCCTATGGTTAGCAAGTGTTAAGAGTATCTATAAATCTAGATCATCCACTACCAACGGCTAAGATCAAGTTTTCAAACACTTACTTATCTAAAACGATTGATTTTGGATTGATTTTATTTGTTATGGAAGCAGAACTTTAGTTGATATATATGGTAATCGACACAATCCATATTGATTTTATGGAAGTAAAACTCATATACGGTAGAACTTTAATTGAGCGTTCGAGCTATACCTTCAAGCATGGGCAAACACTAGTTCACAATATGTAATGTCAATGGTATGATGATACTAGCCATACGTGCGGTGCATGAATTGGATTATAAACTTTATTTATTAGAGATTGCCCGTATCCGTATGCATACTATATACACCATTTTGCCAATAATTGCTAAAAACCTACAATACATGACATGTATACTACGATTTGCATTGTCTCATTCGGAGAACGGTACGTATTCCACCCTCTATCCCTTTTGTATAGAAATTACACTATACGACCGTGTATCCTACGATTTATACACGTATTCTAATTTGGTACGTATCATCTGATTTTTTTTTTAGAAAAAGTTGGACTTTATTTCAAGAAGTGGAACCCTGAATGCATAATCTAAGCCGTTTGATCTAATTATGGAATCTTTCAAACCATTTGATAGACATCCAGCCTCAACGTATGGCTTATATAAAAGAAAGAACCATACTTTGATTGTATTTTGTTTGACTCTTTTTTTTTCTCCTAACAAAGGGTATAGAAAACCTTAATGTAATAGGTTCTAATTGACAGACTTGAAATTTTGCATCTTAATTTTTTTTTTTAAATGTAACCATAATTTGTAGGTGGTATTAGGTGTATCTACTTTTTAATTGTCTATTAATTATGATTAACATTGTTGAAGTATACACAAAATTTAGTATTTGATACAAGAAAGTTATGTCCAAACAAGTCCAATCGACAAAACCCAAAGATAGAAGATATTATTGAAGAAAATATAAATGTTATCTAGTTTTTAGGAATTCTAAAATATTTAGCTTTAAAAACTCTAGAATATACTTGTGAAATATCTAGATTTTTTTGTGAGAATTAGTCGTGTGTAATTCTAGAATTATCTCAAAATTTATCTTGTATGAAAATATCCTTGTACCAGAGTCTTCCATGGAGTAGAATAAATATGAATGAGTTCTACCTATTTGTATCAACCAAAAAAAAAGGTTGAGTTTAAGTGTCTAATTCCCCACTCTTTTAGTATTCTCTCTTTTCCAAAAATCTTGTTCAACTGAACAATAGAAATTTCTACTCTTCCAACAACGTATCTTTAAGATATGCGATACGTATCCCAATACGATTTGATATAATTGAAAATACTGATTTTGGGTTAGCCCGGGGTAAAATCAATTCTTGGTTCCGCCCGTGATTAAACAGATGAAATATTTGGGAAAAAATGAGGATTTTTTGATCTTCCAGCGGACTTCAACAAAATTGGATCAACCTCGAGCAAAGAACCAAAATCTAGCTTAACATCAAGGGGCAAAGGTTGAAATTCGCAAGGAAATGACCTGAATTAACGGAAAATGGAGCGACAAAAGGGACGGGGAAGAGAAATTACGAAATCTCGAAACCCTAACCCTAGAAGAGGATCCACGGCGCAGGGAGGGGTGAAAATAGGATCGACCGAGTGAAGAGGGAGAGAATCGAACGATTAAAGAGTCGATTTGGAGAAGGAAAGGATAAATTGGAAAAGTGGATTTGGGATGAGCGATCGAATTTGGGGGGAAATCCTCCGACACTGGGATGAACTTTTATAATCGTTTTTTGCCGATCCGAGGATGGGTCGTTATTACGATAAGGGGCAATCATTGCGGCCGTAATTACGTAAGGGTGCCACTTTATGATTCTGATGAATCTGAAGATTCTTAGTAAGATAATTATGACATGTGCTGCATATTTTGCTTCATAATATGAGAAAGTCCTGATATTGGTACCGACGGGTACCATAGGAAAATGCACCGACGGCCATGCCAAGCCGTCTTCAGCCATCGGATAACTGATTCAAGCCGTTCAAAAAAAATTTTAAAAAAAATCGAGTGAGCCTTTGCAGGAATCAACGGCATCCAACGTGCGTATGTGCTCGATCCGAACACCCCATTTTTTTTTATATACATGTAGCGTGGGCCCGCTCGGTTTTTTTTTTTTTAAAAAAGAAATTGGACAGCTCGGATTGGCTGTCCGGTGGCCGGAGACGGCCCGGTGCGGCCGTCAGTGCATTTTCCCTATGGTACCCGTCGGTACCAATATCATTTTTTGATCTTTTTAACCGTGCAGCTGTGAATAGTATTTATGGAGCCAATTGTGACCCTCCAAAAGTGCTTTGGACGGTTTAGATTTTAATGAAACTTTTTCGGGGAAAAGTTAAATTTAAAATCCGAACCATATAAAATACTTTTGAATGCTCACGATTGGTTGCTGATGTAAAAAACTTGTTCACTGTTGAATAAGTTTCGTCATAGTAACTATTTGGAGTATTTTTTAGGGCTCCTAAAAAGTTTTTACAGAGATAGAATTTTGATGAAAGTAAGTTCAGAATGCATTTTTTGAAAAATAGAGAACATGGTGTTGAATGAAAACCCATTTATCTCATGATGAACTCTGGAAAAATAAAAGCTAGTTATCTGGATAAGGCTAAAAAAGCGAAAACCCTAGGGGTATCGAATAAAGGAAGTACTGAAAATGTACAAGGCCATTGAGAATTTATTTTAAAATTAATAAACGGTTCGAATTATTCGTACAAAACCCAAAAGCAGGCCCCGCAACTTACACACATCTAATGGAGCTGATTTTTAACAAAACCATAACCATTTGAGAAACTAGTTTAAGATTAATGAACGGTTTGAATTATTCGGTACCCTTTTATTCCGTATCAATAGTCGATCTCTTAAAAAAGTGCTCTAAAAAGCCCCACTATCCTTCCCTTTTTCATTGTAAGTACTTTTTAAATTTGGCTAAGTTAGTTTTCAAAACTTAAAAGTAGTGCATAACGGGACAATTAATTTGGGTACTAATTTTTGCATTCCACTTTTCTCTTATAAAAATGCACTCTAAAATGTTCATCCCAAGAAATGGATTGTTTTCAAACAAATCTGAACCGTCCAAAACACGTTTGAACGGCCGAGATGATGCTCTGCACCACATGGCTCATGCCCATCCGGCACTGAAAAACTTCTCTTGTTTTAGGCAACTTTGCAGTGCAGCTGGAAAATCGTAAGCCATCTTTACTAGCAAGGAATAGGCAAGGGAAAACTACAAATCTCTAGTCCCCTAAAGCTTACCTTGCCTTGTGAAAAAATTAAGGGAAATGTGCACCCCTACAATACCCTTTTAAACTACAAGCTACTAGCACTCAACGACTTATCAACCATTGTTCTTATTACTTTGGATCTCGAAAATCTCTTTGTAGCTTCTCCTCTCGGACTCCATTCAAATTAATTCACTTATTCTTTAGCTCGGGCACTTGATTCGCCCCTTATTATCTTGCATTTTGTGAATCCTTTGCTTCAGTTTGTTCGTCCCTTATTATCTTGCATTTTTTGATCCTTCGCTTTATTTTTATTTTTTCCCGAATATAGCCAAAAAAAACAACTCTCATATCCAATTTCAATGTCTACCTCTCTTAGGGCCTTTTTTTGTTGGATCCTCTCCGAACATTGGTCTCCGAGATCTTCGAAGCTGATGCGGGAACAACAACTCATTAATGAACCCATCCAAGGTTGAGAGGATGCCGAGCAAAAAAAAAAGGTTGAGAGGATGCCAATTAATGAACACAAAAGTCTAATTTTTTTTCTCTGAAATCTCGTATGGATATATAAATTTCTTCCAATGCAGGTAGATTCAGTTTAGTCAGTTTCACCAACTTAATATATCCGCATGTTAAAGAATGACGAAATCAACTCCAATTGATTTGTGTCACATGTAAAATGTGATTTCCATATCTGTTGTATAGCTTGATTTTGGGATGTAATTATAGGATTTGTAGGCATGATTTCAGGGATGTTATAGACATGATCCTAGGGATATGATCTATATCTGTGTGTATATATTCCAGCCTTATGAATGAAAAGATCATTGAGTCTTCTACACCTATTTGATTTCTTTTCATGGTATCAAAGCATTAAGTTCTTGGTGACCAAATTTGTGCCCACTCCAGCAAAACCTAGTGCTTCCGCTTAAACCCTCTGTTCTTTGCAACAGTATGGCAGACAAGGAGAAGACTTCATCTACTCCTACATTTGAATATCCCAACCACCCTTTGTATCTTCATCACTCTGATCATCCGGGAGTGGTGTTAGTATCTCAACTCCTTACTGAAGATAACTACAGTACATGGAGTCGAGCCATGATTACGGCGTTGAGAGCAAAGAACAAACTTGGTTTGGTTGATGGGTCGATACCAAAGCCGAGCGATTCCTCGGCGAAGGAATTGCAGCAATGGACTCGCTGCAATGATATGGTCAAGTCATGGTTGTTGAATTCCCTATCAAGGGAGATATCCCCAAGTGTGATCTACTGCGATCTTGCTCATGAGATTTGGGAAGAATTGAAGGAACGCTTCTCACAAGTGAGTAGTCCGCATGTATTTCAGATTGAGCAAGAAATTCATAACCTTGCTCAAGATACTTTGTCCGTGGTGACATATTTTACCAAGTTGAAGGCTCTCTGGGATGAGTTATCAGCTCTTTGTCCTATACCTTCATGTACTTGTGGTGTAATGAAGGATGCTCTCCAATATCAACAAAGACAAAGAACTATGAAGTTCCTTATGGGTCTGAACCAATCATATTCAGCTGTTCGTGGGCAAATTCTATTGATGGACCCACTTCCCTCTGTCAATCGAGCATATTCATTGGTGCTTCAAGAGGAACGACAGCGAGAAGTATCATCTAGGAGATCTCATACTCTTGATGTTGCAGCCCTTACCGTAAAGGGGAACTTGAATATCAACAAAAATACAGGAAAGAAGAGTACCGAAAAAAACGAGCTTCCGAAATGTGATCATTGTAGATGGGAAGGCCATACGATGGACAAATGCTATCGGCTTCATGGCTATCCTCCAGGTCATCGACTTCACAAGCCTAGTTCAAAGGTGCGTGCCAATCAAGCTTCATTACCGGTTGGTGAAAAGAATGAGTCATCAGGTGGAGTTACTTTCACTCCAGAACAATATCAGCAACTCTTGGTCCTCTTAAACACTGCCAACAAGTCTCCTTCAATGGCACACCATGTAGGTAGCACATCTACAATCTCTAACCTCTCAGGTACAGCCATTTGCCTTTCCTCATCTCTTGAACACACTCCATGGATCTTGGACAGTGGAGCCACAGACCATATGGTTTGCTCTCCTTCATATTTGACATATTCAGTTCCTACTCAAGATCAAACTGTCAAGTTGCCAAATGGGACATTAGCATCTGTTACTCACATTGGTTCTATAGAATTCTCCCCTAACCTCATTTTAACCAATGTTCTATGTGTTCCTTCCTTCCACTTCAATTTGATTTCAGTCAGTAAACTTTCCCGAAGTTCGCAGTGTTCACTAACATTTTCTTCCGATTCTTTTGTGATCCAGGACCAACGCTCGATGATGATGATTGGGAAGGGAATTGAGCGGGACGGCCTTTACTATTTCGCCAACCCAAAACAAGTTAGTTGCCAGTCAGCAACTTATTCTTCGTCGCAACTCTGGCACCGCCGTTTAGGCCATTTGTCTAATAAAGCTTTGCATTTTCTTTCCAGTAATACCTCCGGAATTGAAACTTCTAGTATAGACATCTGTTTGGTATGTCCTTTAGCAAAACACACAAGACTTCAGTTTCCTTTGAGTTCAATCTCATCTGTTTCATCCTTTGAATTAATACACGTTGACATTTGGGGTGGATATCGTACAGCTTCCATTTCTGGTGCACATTATTTCTTGACTATTGTGGATGATTATACACGTTGTACATGGGTATATTTGATGCGTCATAAATCTGAAACCCGCCATCTCCTAAAGTCCTTTATACAACTTGTTGAAACCCAATATTCTTCAAAAGTTAAGATCCTTCGGAGTGACAATGGGCAAGAATTTTACATGCCAACTTATTATTCAGAAAAGGGAATTGTTCACCAAACTAGTTGTGTTTCCACACCACAACAAAATGAAGTAGCAGAGCGAAAACATCGTCATCTCCTTAACGTTGCACGCGCTCTGTTATTCCAAGCCAAGTTACCGAAAAAATTCTGGGGGGATGCCATATTGACCGCAACTTATTTAATCAATCGAACACCCACACCTGTATTAGTTGGTAAAACACCATATGAGATGTTGTTTAAAGTCAAACCTTCTTATGCCCATTTGAGAGTCTTTGGATGCTTATGTTTTGCATCCACACATGCAGCAAAGCCATCGAAATTTGATGCTCGTGCTACGAAATGTGTTTTTATTGGTTATCCTTATGGGCAAAAGGGGTATCGACTGTATGATCTTGGCAGTCACAAAGTATTCACATCTCGTGATGTCATTTTTCATGAAGATCACTTTCCATTTTCTGATTTTGTTGAAACATCAAGTCATCCTGTCTTGCCTTGCCCATTTGATGCTCCGGAGGGGGGTCTCTCAATCAGTTCACCAATCAACACTCAACTTGATCCACCACCTTTGAGTCCAAACACGACAACTGATTCACCAAAAGTTCCTCCTCTCTCTAGTCCTCCATCAGGTCCAACAAAACCGGTCCCAACTGACTCAATTTCTCCCGAGTCCAACCCACCAGACATCATTCGCCAATCCACCCGTCCCACTAAACGTCCAGATTATTTGCAAGATTTTCATCTTGGTTGCAGGCTCCCGTCTAGCTCGTCTCAATCATCAGACTCGGCGATGGTAACTTCTTCTAACACTCCATATCCATTAAGCAACTATCTTTCTTATGATCATTTGTCTACTACCCACCGTGCTTTCACAACTTCTATCTCCCTTGAAACAGAACCTAAGACTTTCTTACAGGCCACTCAAGATCCTAAATGGAGAAGTGCTATGCAAGATGAGATTAACGCTCTTGAAACCAATCACACATGGTCATTAGCGTCACTCCCGCCCAGCAAGAAACCCATTGGATGCAAATGGGTTTACAAGATTAAATATAATCCTGATGGGTCAGTGGAAAGGTACAAAGCCCGGCTCGTTGCTAAAGGCTATCATCAAAGAGAAAGTCTTGACTATCAAGAAACATTTGCGCTAGTTGCTAAGTTAGTCACTCTGCGTGTCTTGCTTTCAATTGCAGCTATTCAAGGATGGCACCTTCATCAACTTGATATCAATAATGCATTTTTACATGGAGACCTTAATGAGGAAGTTTACATGGATCTTCCTCCTGGCTTTGGAAGAAAGGGGGAAAAGAGAGTATGCAAGCTCCATAAATCATTGTACGGCTTAAAACAAGCATCAAGACAATGGTTTGTGAAGTTCTCTTCAGCTCTTACCGATGCTGGATACAAGCAATCTAAGGCTGATTATTCATTATTCGTTCGCTCCACAGAAAATAGCTTTACGGCTATTCTCGTTTACGTTGATGATGTGGAAACCTGAAATACTTTTTGGGCATAGAAGTTGCTCGTTCAGCAAAAGGAATTTTCTTGTGCCAAAGGAAATATGCACTCGAGATCCTTGGAGACACCGGATTCCTAGGTGCAAAACCAGCTAAGTTCCCCATGGAACAAAATTTGAAACTTAATGAGCATGATGGGGCACTTATAGAAGATCCATCTTCATATCGCAGGCTTGTTGGGCGCTTGATTTATTTGACTATCACACGGCCAGACTTGGCGTATGCCGTACATGTACTAAGCCAATTCATGGATAAACCACGTGTTCCTCATTTAGACGCAGCTCATAGAGTACTGAGATATCTTAAGCAAACACCTGGGCAAGGAATTCTCTTGTCATCAACCAGTTCAATCCAGTTGAATGCCTTTTGTGATGCAGACTGGGCCCGATGTAGAGATACTCGGCGGTCGATTACTGGATATTGTGTATTACTTGGGCAGACACCAATATCATGGAAAGCAAAGAAGCAAATGACTGTGTCTCGCTCATCGGCTGAAGCGGAATATAGGGCTATGGCTTTAACTTGTTGTGAAATAACTTGGTTAAAGCTTGTTTTGGATGATTTAAAGGTCAAACACCCACAACCAGCCAACCTATATTGTGACAACAAAGCCGCCCTTCATATTGCTTCGAACCCTGTTTTTCATGAACGGACAAAACACATAGAGATAGACTGCCACTTAGTCCGTGAGAAGCTACGAGCTGGTATTATTCAAACTGCTCATGTGTCCACACTTGAGCAACCAGCAGATCTCTTTACCAAGGCTCTTGGTCCATCACAGTTTCAGTATTTGCTGGGCAAGTTGGGTGTCTTGAACATACACTCCAACTTGAGGGGGAATGTTAAAGAATGACGAAATCAACTCCAATTGATTTGTGTCACATGTAAAATGTGATTTCCATATCTGTTGTATAGCTTGATTTTGAGATGTAATTATAGGATTTGTAGGCATGATTTCAGGGATGTTATAGACATGATCCTAGGGATATGATCTATATCTGTGTGTATATATTCCAGCCTTATGAATGAAAAGATCATTGAGTCTTCTACACCTATTTGATTTCTTTTCATACCAACAAACCTTTTGTTGTAATTGTAAGATTTACTAATAATTTATGAGAACATAAACCCCTTTTCCTTCAAATTTCACTCAGAGAGAGAGACAGAAATTTCTTGAGGTGGTTTGTTCCTTTCCTTTTTTTTTTTTTGTCTAAATTCAATTTTGTAAATTATGAGTTCGTCTCGATAAAATCAATTGAAAAAGTACAAATTTACGATCCAAACTCAAAATATTCTGAATAATTTTTTTTAGTTATGAGATAGACTGAGAGAAAGTGTAGAGATAAGGTGGGAGAGAATCGAGAGACTATAGACGATACAAAACGGGAAGACATTAGGCTTTTGTCTAGTTTGACATTAAACCACATTGTGCTAGTTAATGGATTGGCAAACAGTACTGTTGGCATCCTCTTAGCCCTCGATGGGCTCATTAATGAACGATCATCATTAATGAACTATCGTTCTTGCATGAAAAATTTCGAAAGTTCTTCAGAGACACAGGCCCAGTCCTGGTCATAAGTCCACTAGGCAACCCGCCTTATGTTCTCAGTTTTTGGCCCAATAATAGGCCTCCAAATATTGAAAGATAATAGTAAATATTATTTATGTCAGTAATATTTCATATAGAATAACGTAGCTCAACTGTAGTGGGGTGAAATATCCGAAGGTTCAAATGGTTCAGGAGAGATGCATTGCGTTGGACTCAACGTTTGGTCCTTTCACTCCATCTTCAAGTAGGGATACATCCAGGCACCATACGTCGATTTCCCGAAGGATAGGCGGGACCAGGATGCTCAATCGAGCTTCGAGGTCTATGCCGAAGGGTGAGACATTCGTCTCATTCGGTTACAACTTCTATCGTTCGATGAAGTATGTCTTTCTATGACTCATCGTTTGTTCGGTGAAGTTGGCTTTGTTCGGAAACCGCTGTTCCAGAACCTTCTAGAAGCTTTTAGGGATACGTGTGAGAACTTCTTTGATAAGCGAAGTGACATCCCAGATTGATGTGACTTCTCTGACGCTGACTAATGCGGCTCCCCAATTCTCGAGAAGCGGCATATATTAATTGTCTCTGACTTGTAACGTTATCCAAACGTGACTAAGCACGTGGGTGGCAGAGCCAGCCTGTAGAGCATCCAAACACTTTTGCCTATAAATAGAGGAGAACCCTTCCTGGGAGAGGGTTCAATTTTCCTCAACTACACTTCTTTCTTTCCTAAACAAATTTCTTACCAAAACTTCTTTCCTCCTCCTCCACTTACTGACTAGTTCGTCGGAGCTTCTTCCTGGAGGAACAACCCCCTCCGGTTCTGTAGGTACACGAAGATCCTCACCATCCTTCCACGGTTCAATTGGATAAGACAAGAGGTTCTAGAAGTTCATGGAGAAATCAGCCCCCCACATCAACAATAAAAATAAAGGCTTTGTTCGTTTTAGAGTTTGGAGTATTTTAGTTTTGGTAGTGGGTGGAGAGAGAAATAGAGTAATGATTAGAGATATAGGTAATGAGTAGAGAGAGATAGAGAGAAAAATAAAAGTAATAATTGAATAAATAGGGTAATGATTGGAGAAAGATATAGGGTAATGATTAGAAAACTAAGTTAAAACTAAGTTAAGTATCAAAACGAACATAGCCAAAATCTTCTAGCTATGAAGTTGCATGTGTTTGACTCTTGATACCTACTTTTAATGCAAAAGTACTTTGAAAAACCTAAAGGGTTTACCTAAAAGAATGAGAGGCCCCGATTTTTAGTCCCACCTAGAGTGTCCAAAATCTCAGGGACGGGCCGACATTTGTTTGGAGATGATCTAAATCACCTTTTTAACCGTGCCTTTAGAAAAATTCCGCAAATTAAAATAAAATTACCGCCAAAGATGTTCAAATCTCCTTCATACTAGATTACTAGTACTCGTATTTTCCAGTTTACCCAAAAAAAAAAATAGTACTAGGAGTGGTATTTTCTCTCTTCTTTTCATTTCCATAAAATAAAAAACCAAACAACCCGTAAGGCCGACAAAGCGAAAAATGAAAATGTACACACGGAAAAACTAGCCGTTAGAGAGCGTCACGAGCCCAACGTTCCTTTTTATCGCCTTTCAACCCCAACAGATTGCATATCAAAAAAACCCCAAACAGGTTCTCCCTGTAACTAACTCTGTATCTGTTCCACAGTTTTGTGACACCAGTCTTGCCTTTCTCAGCGACTCGCCAATGGATCCGAGGGCCAAGAACGCCGCCGGATCATCGACACCCACAAAAAACCCACAAACCAATCGATCAAAAACTACCGAAATCTCGAGAGTTTGCGAGAATTTGAATCCCAATCTCGCATGCCCCGGTTTGAAACCCTCAAAATCACCAGCAGTCAAGTCTGCTACAAAGACCCAGAAATCTCCCTCCAGAAACCTTGCCAAACCTCGCGAAAGGAAGTTCGTGGTGGCGAAAAGGAGTTCGAAGAGAGAGGAAACAGATTCCGCAGTTGTTGCTTCACAGAAGTGTTTGAACTCTGCTTATGAGAGTCTCAGGGCTTCCCAAGAAGAATTTTTCAAGAATCGCGATAACATCAATCGGGTTGAAGAAGAGGAGGGGGAAAAGAAGAACCCGCTGGTTGAAACCCTAGAAGTTGAGGGTTTTGCACTGAATCGACTAAATGGTAGTAACCCAGATGGGATCGAGCGTTTAGTTGGAATGGGTAGTTCTCAAATCAAGGATAGAGGTGGAAAAGTGATGAATTTGGTGAAGGCATTTGAGAGGCTTCTTACTACACCATCAAGTTCGAAGGAATTGGATCAAGAAAATGAGGAAAAAGCAGAAGATGATGAGAAGGAGATGGAATCAAAGGAACCTGAAACGCAGATCTCTTCGGCTTCATCCTGTCCATCGCCTTTTTTCTTTACATCACAGAGTTTAGGTTTGGACTCTGGAGTAGATAACAGTCATGGAAGGTTGGTGATTGGTTTACAGATATCATTTTGTTCTCTTCTTCCTCTTCTTTATTTTTGTGAGTGAACTCAATTTGGATTCTAATTAGGTTTGTTTTGAATTCTTTTAGCGTCAGTACTTCAACCAGGACTTCCGGGGGTGGTCGCAGAAGCAGGCGAACTGTATGCATTTGTGTTTTTGTTAAAGGATTAAATTGTTACCTTAAATGATGACTTAAATTTTTAGGTTTCATGTTCTCCACTGCAGAGCTGTGAATCATCTGGGACCTTTTGTGGAAGTCATCGGAAGAGGAGGCAGCTCAAAGCAACTTCCCAAAAGCCCTTTGAGCTTCTAACAGAGGTGTGTGCAATGCTCCTCTTGCCTAAGGTGGTATCAATTGGTTTTAATCATCGCTGATGGTAGTAATAATCATGTTCGCTTAAGCATGTTATAGCACATAAACTGATAGTTTCCATAGATATTGCTTCACTTAAATTCTTTAGTATGTTGCATATTCAAAATAGCAGGAAAGATGAAAACTGTAGTTGAACCTTTTTCTTATTTCATTTCAGAAAATATAACTCGGTCACCTTTAAATCTTGCAAATTTAGTTTTAACCTTGCTATAGGGTGCCAATGATGACGTAGTAATTCAAGTCCTGGCGGCATCTTTTTATGGGGTAGTCTCTCACTAACCATGGGCCGGCTGTGTTTTGGAGTAAGGGAATGGTAAGGTGGGTGGAGCAAAAGACTGTGCTTGTAATTTGCTGGTCAAGGAAATAAATTTTAACGTTTTTATATCCATGCCCTTATATAGAGAGTGACCTCGTATAACGATATTTCATTAAGGCAACAATAAGGCAGTAAAGAAGTTTCACCAGCTGATTACAGTATTACACCCTGCCTCGTTCGAAGTGTATCTATGCTCCATAACCAATGTCATGTATCACAGTTTTATTTTTTCTTTCTTGGAGGTTTAGGGGGGCCACTGTTTCAGTGGTATTCTAAGAGCAGCCACTTTGTGCATATATTGCCAAAGGTTAGGTCTGTCTCCAATCATCCCCCGCCTATACCCCCCAATGATTGGGGACTAGATGGGTTCCGTTATGTTGTTGTTGTTGTTGTTGTTGTTGACTGTTTGTGTTACCGTCTATGTGGCAAGAGATGATTTTCCTCCTCTATTTCTTTAGTGAATACTTTCAAATTACAAGCCACTCATTAATATCCAAGTAGGCTGTGATATCATAGGGCGATAACATACCGTGATCTAGAAAATACCTGCATAGATCACTTTATGTAAGTCATTAGAGTGATCACTTTAAGTAATCAATTAATCATGATCGTCATAGAACACAATATGTAAATCCTAGAAAATATCTGCATTCTGCTCACAATATTTAGTTCGGGTAAAAAAATGTGGGGGTGAAACAAAAAAACATTTCCCACCGATGGCTGTTTTGTGAGCTGCTTTACTCATTTAGATGCTTGCATAGTGGTGTATTTGCCAATCTTACAGTATAGTTTCGAGTTAACGTTGGTGATTGACTTTATTATTAGCAAAGGGGAAGAAACAAGGAAGAAGAATTCAGCAAAAAGGTACAACAAATGATGATAGAGGAGGAGAAGCAACGGATACCAATTGCGCAAGGTCTACCATGGACAACTGATGAGCCACAGGTGAGTACATTTCCCAAGGAAAGATGCTGTAGTTTCAAAATGTCTGCTTCCAGTTGGTGTGCCACGTCAAACCCTGCTGAGTATTGTTTTGTGCACAGTTTGTCATCTTTCAGCGTAGTCAGAACATGATAATCACGGGTGTAAAGAATGAGGAAATCATTGGAAAATTAAAACCTTATTGCTAACAATCATGACTCATGAGGGAGCAAAGGAACTGACTTGAAATGTTATTGACATTAACAGAGAATTCAAAATTTGATGTGAATGTTAATATGCCAGTCAAGTCAATCTTCGTTCTTTTTGGTGTGCGAAACTGCCTAGTTGATTTGTACTTCTGTCGTGTTTTGCTAGATGCCTCTTGAGCATATCTTGTACTATGTGAGGTTTAGTACCAAGTCTCTTATGCATGGTTTGGGCTTCTCAAGTGATTTTAACTTTTAAGTGCTGTGAGTTGTTCCGTACAGTACTTGGTTAAGCCTCCAGTGAAAGAAAGCACAATGCCTGTTGATTTGATGCTGCACAGCGATCTGAGGGCCATGGAGCGTACTGAGTTCGACCAACAGGTCCATCTCTAAGACTAATTTATTGATATTGTTTTTGTACAGCAGGCTTTCCATATGAGTTTTCTCTATATGTTCTGCAATGCTTACAAGTTTCCAAAAGACCCTCCATGAACAAGTTTAATGTACTCTTTTGCCTTCTTGTTGCCTGTGCTAAGAGAGTTGATTTGTATTCCGTCTGGTGAAGAGGTTTTGGCCCTTTAGCCAGCAACTTTTAGGAAGACTGAATTGTATCTAAAGCTTTAACGGGATAAACAAAGTGGTATCTTGTACTGATGCCAAAGTGCATTAAGAAAGAGGGTGATTATAGGGATAGCATTATCAATAGGTTTAAGGACTTGTTAATTCTACTGGACCTTCAAACTGAATTTTATTAGAATTGGTTCAGAACACATTCTTGTGTCATAGACTCGTATCTATGTGGTTCTCTCTGTAACTGTTGTATCTGGCACGAATCCTCTAGGTTGATTATATTGACCATTTTTTGGGGGGTTCATGATGATCAAGCGTTCCAAAGCCAATACGATTCATCGCGCATCTAGGCATCTGGGCGTATCCTTAGTGCAAACGGTCTTTGATTGAGGAAGAATACCTACTAAATAAGTGTGAAAAAAAGAGTCAAATATCTTGTTTCACTTTTCCACATGGCCTGCATATCAATATGAACACCGAGATTGGAAATTGTCTAATAGCCTAATATAACTTGTGTGGCAATTATTAACCCAGTTGGATGCGATTTTTACCACAAATAAGTCCTAGTATCTGTATGTTGTACACTTGTTGAGTGGGTGACTAAAACGGCCCCTTGATAAGATTATATTGGATACCCGGCAGCTGAATAACCCTTGAGCATTGTTCCTGTGTTGGCACATTAGGTGGCGGGAAAGATGAGCATCATTGAACAGTACAAGATAGAGAAGGAAAGACAGCAGAAGGTTTGTGACAGGAAACAGATTACGGTATTTTTGGTGATATAAGTTGGGAAATGATATTGGCACTCTAAAAATTGATGCATGCACTCCAAAAAACAAAGGAAAGTGGCTTTGAAGATACACTGATTTTGGAGTGCATGCATCAATTTTTGGGGTGCCATATCATTTCCCTATAAGTTTGGTATTTTACTAATCTATGCCTGTTCAATATTGATCTGTAGTTAGCAGAAGAAGAGGAAATTAGGAGGCTGAGAAAGGAGCTCGTTCCAAGAGCTCAACCGATGCCCTATTTTGACAGGCCTTTCGTCCCAAGGAGGTAACAGCTTGCTGGTTTTCATTTGCTCAGAACATAATTCATGGATACATTGACACTTTCTGAGCTATAAATCATTTGAGTGATGCATTCCTGAACTTGTTGAAGATTCGTATCTGTTGTTCAGGTCGGTGAAGCATCCTACCTTGCCCAGAGAGCCAAAGTTCCATTTACCAGAGCAGAAGAAGATCAAGTGTGTCATATCATGTTAAAATGAGGGAAAAGAAGAAACACAGAATTTTAATTCGATATCCATTCCTTGTCGTCAGTCGCCGAATAACGGCAAATTGTTCTCTTTGTACTTTCCAATTTTCTCTTTCTGTGCATATGAAGCAATCAATTTAGTTTGCAGTTTTCGTGGAACGAGTGATGATGTGCAGGCACAAGTGCGTATTCTTTAGTGAAAATCTTGATGACATTGTGTTGCGACATGCTACTTATACTATTTCTCTCTCCATCACTCTGCAGTTCTATACCTGCTCATTTCTTCTGCACTTCCCCAGAAGATTATAAAATGTATGCAAATACTAGTTTTAGACGACGTGTGAAGCATGCAGCCACGCGCGCTCATTGGTAGAACTTATTATGAACCTTTCTTCATCTCCAACCCACCAACAAAACCACTTTTGAAGCAAAAATATTCAAAGGCTTGCAAAAAAAACAAAACAAGTGAGCTGAACTTGAACATAAATAAACCTAAAAGATCATACAAGTGAGGATAAGACTGCAATCACCAAACTTAAGTAACATGAACTGATTCTAGCACATACTTGGGATAAAATAAGTCGAAACGAAATTATAGCATACCCTATTGTATCAATATCAAATTCATTTGCGTGGCAAACAATAGCCCCACTGCTTTGCAAAAATGACATCAATGTCTTCCATGCCTCTTACTTCCACCAGAAATCCTCTGCAACCAACTCCAAGACCCTGCCTCGGGTATATCTTCCTTGCCACAGAAGCTCCCATATAAAAGCGAATCAAGAACCATCAAACCACAACAAAAACCATCTAACCAAAGAGGAATTGGGGAAGGAAGTGAACCACTCCAAGTGAAATCCCACATCTGTTGAACAGTTCTTTGAAACTAAGGAGCTGTTCCAGATAGCATTCTGTTTGCAAAAGTTCTTTTTTGTGTCATAAACAGTAAAAGAACAGAAGGTACGTTCCACTTTCCCTTCAAAACTTCTTCTTTTTTAAAAAGATTAATGTCAAAATGACCATATTGCCCCTTGGACTTATTCCAATTTCCCAGACACCTGGCTTTCTCCTTTCCCCTTCTTCCACGCACAGTATTGTCATTTCATCTGGAGACTGAGAACAGAGACCAGAACATTTTTAAAAAAAAGGAAGGTTCAAAATCTAGAACAAGCCTACTTTTTGAACCAAAAAAAAGGAACTTTAATAGAAAATGGAACACCCCCTAAATGCTAGTTACTTAACCATATGAGCACAAACAAGTTAAATTCACAAAAACTTGATATGCCCATTGCCTGTAGCCACCGTAAATTACTGAAATCAAGTCATCATTAGACACTGAAATCATACAACATTACAAAGAAATGGATCACCAAAGCGACTCCACAAATGCTCCATGAGATCAAATCTAAGTGTCATATTTGTCCCTTCATTGTGAACTCTACTAAGGCGAGAGGACATGCACGCAACCAGAAGAGCTGGGTCTCGAGCGTATTCTGGAGAGGAGATAGCCTCGTCTTGTGGAGGTATCCAACTTTCAATATTGATGTCGCGCTCATCTTCAATGATCATGTTGTGTAGTATGATGCATGTTTTCATTATCCTACAAAAGTCCTCCTTTTTCCAATTACGCACAGGTCCTTGTGTTATACCCCATCTTGTATGTAACACGCCAAATGCTCGTTCAACGTCCATCCTTGCATCCTCTAGTTTTTTAGCAAAAAGCCTCTCTTTTTCAGTTGTTGGCTGTGAGATGGTTTGAATCAGAGTAGCCCAATGAGGATACATACCATCAGACAGACAATACCCCATTGTGTACTGACGCCCATTTACAACGTAATTAGCAGGAGGCATTCTACCACGGACGAAAGTGTCGAAGAGCGGGGAATGATCTAAGACATTCACATCGTCGTGTGAAAGCATGCCAACAAAAGAATACCAAATTGATAGATCTTTAGATGCAACCGCCTCCAATATCAGGTTTGGCTTAAGGTGAGGACTCTTGTATGGGTTGTGCCATTTAACGGGACAGTTTTTCCATTCCCAATGCATACAATCTAAGTACCCAAGCATACCTGGGAAGCCTCTCTCCTCCCCTTCAGCGAGCAGACGTGCAATATCATGTTCATTTGGTTCGCGTAAGTATTGCCCCTCGTATAACCTAATGAGGGCATCACAAAAGCGGTTCAAACTCTCAATTGCAGTACTCTTGCCAATATCTAAGTACTCGTCACATTGATCTTTGGAACAACCATAAGCCAGTATACGTATTGCAGCTGTCACCTTCTGTATGGAAGAGCACCCAAAACGTCCAGCAGAATCCTTTTTTTGGATAAAGTAATTATCATGCGCTTGAACATCCTTCAAAATACGAAGAAACAATACTTTGCGCATTCGGTATCGTCTACGAAACTGGTCAGCTGGATAAGTACAATCCTCTGCAAAGTAATCTCTCCATATCTGTCGGTGGCTTCCCTCTCGATTACGCCTTATATATCTTCTCTCGCCCGGTTGTGATAGTAGGGCTAGCATTTCAGGTGCAACAAGTAAACTCATCATCTGCTGCATCCGTTTACGATGACGGTGAGAAACTGTCTCCTGATCCTCTTCGGAAGAACTCTGGTCAGTGGATGAACTTGAAGATGAGGAACCAGACTGAAGAACAAACGGTGAACCATTAGATAATTTAACATGTAAAACGACAGTTAGATGAAGGAAATGGAGTAGACGAGGAAATCGGTGGTTTTATAAATGTTTGACATGGTTGGAGAAATTGATATGGCCACTGGTTAGAGCATAGGATTATAGGAGTAATTCTTGGTATTATATTATAACTAGCCAACACCTATTACAAGAATCACCAAAGGTGGTAGCCCAGATGACAGGATACGCCACACTCCCAGAACGGAGACTTGGGTTCGAGTCTCGCCAATGACGGGAGTGGTGCTTATGCCATCTGTGTACCTAGGTGGTGCTTTGGTGATGGCCTGTCCTCACGGACAATAGCTATGACTCGAACCAGACATTCCAAAGCGGGTATGGAGCCCTATGGTCATGCCCAAGGGGAGTTGCTATGTTGGTTACCTCCTCCCACCCTTTTTGACGATTTAAAAAAAAAAAAACTTTTAAAAGACAGAGATGGGTCCCCTTTAATAGATGTGTACATTTTCAGCTAGTGAATTTCACTACTAATGCACGCATATTGTTACTTACAGTTCGATTGTAGAATCAATTTGTTCACAAATGAGAACATAAAGCCAGAACCCCCCAAAATCCAACAAGAAATCTAACGTTAAGCACGAATCTGAGGCCTGTATATACCACTTCATCGCTTGCCACCCGAGATAAATTAACAGAGCAAAGTAAGCAAAAAAAAAAAAAAGACAGTAATTTTACATGTTAGCGTTGTTCCGTGTTGGGATGCAAAACCCACAATCTCGTTCTGTATGATATCTTTCTCCTCTCGGGGAAACCAAACGGAGATTCAACAAGGGGTTCAGAAATTAATATACGAAGGAATGAATACCTCGGCAGGTCGCTTGAGGTGTGCCTTGAAAACCTCGTGAGGCGAGACATCTTTCACGTTGTTCGCAGCCGCCATGGCTGAATCGAAAGGACGGAGTCCCGAGCGCAACGGGAAGAAGAAAGTGTTGCAGGCTAGATGGAGATGGCTCCTCAGGGTTTTGGTATGGTTCGGTATATTGGTAACTCGGGCCGACGAATGACTCGTTGGGGCAATGACAGTGTGGTTTTGGGTGTTCCACTTTCTTTGAAAAAAAATAAAAATAAAAAATAATAATTTTAAGCTAAAAAATAATTGTAAATAATTTTTTTACAAATATGGATTTTATTTGATAGATTGATAGATCTTATTGAGATCTTTTAGATGGTGCAAAAAAAATAAAAAAAATATTTTTTATTTTCATTATATTTAAATTTGAAATTACCTTTTTTAAAAAAGTTTAAAAAGAAAGCGGAACAAAACTTTCCTCTAGCTCACACGTTGGATGTGCTGTACATAGGAAGCAACAAAACTCATCTTCCTTAATTTTTTTTTTAATCCACCTCCATCACCGTCCACTATGAGCCCCACCGAGCGTCGATTGTTGTAATTTAAACCATTCATATTATAAGATATGCAATATAGTATTACCATGCAAAAAATCAACTTCATCGAAAGTCGATAAATATGTCCAATTTTGAATTTTGATTTATAAAATAGACAACTTGATTTATGTCAATAATAATAAAGATAAACAGTTCATTTTACAAAACAAAATTCAGTTTTTGATATCCCTATCGATATCCAATTAAGTTTATTTTTTGAATAGATACACTATTATGTAGAGTCTACAAGATGAACGGTTCAAATTAACAATAAACACACGGTAGGACTGAAAAAGTGGGAATTTTCACCGTCAATGGAAACAATTTAATCTCATACAAAAAATAAGCTCATTATTATAGAGTAGAAACAAAAAAGAAAGGAAAAATCTCTATAGGAAGTAGGGGTGAGCAAAATATACGTCAAACCGTGAATCCAGTCCAAACCAATCCAAACCAAAAGATTTGGTTTGGTTTTTTAGTTGTATGGTTTGGTCATGGTTTAAAAAAATTAGAAACCGCATTATATGGTTTGGTTTGTGGATTCATGTTTACGGTTATAGTTCCAAACCGATCTGAACCGTATAATATATATATAATATGTATAGTTATATATATTTTGATTATGATTCACCAAATAAATATGAGAGCCTATTTTTCTAATTTATTGATCCTATTATATCCACCAATATTTAGTTTTCCAATTCCTATGCCTATAATTCCTCTACTACCATTACCAAGACTAATTACCATAACTTTCTATATAAGAAAACCTATCCCTATACTATATAAACCTAATGTACTAACGTAGCATCTATCTCTTTACCCTTTTATTTGGTTAAACTATCTTAAGATGTTTAATAGTGGTATTCTTAGTTGGTTCATTTTAGTGGCTTACCGGTATTTCGTTTTATTGTTTGAGTCAATTATTGGTATTCTACTCTTAAATTAGTTGGTTGATGTTAGTTTGTTTTAAGAATTTGGATGAAATTGATTTTAATATAATTTTTTAAATTTATTTTCGTAATTTTAAGTACTTCAAATATTTGTTTGGAGATGATTGCTTAGTTCAAAGCAAACCGTGGTTCAAACCGAAACCAAACCGTAGTCTAATGGATTGGATTGGTTTGGTTCTATGCATTTTATGGGTTGGTTTGGTTCTCAAAATTTATAATCCGTAGGTATTGATTTGGTTCTTGGTTTACTATAAAACCGAACCAAATCGGACCATGCTCACCCCTAATAGGAAGAACGCCCCACGCGCAGCCCCACTTAGTTAAGTGTGCGATGAGATTTAGATTCCAAAACTTATTGAGGTGCACGTCAATTGACTCGAACATCTGAATTAAAAAAAAAAACCTCCATGAGTGCTAGTCAACGGACATTCGGGGACGTGCTGCAAATTGCAATTGTTGTCGTGGGAGAAGTCAAGGGTTTACGTTGATAAAAAAGGGAAAATTTCACGTAGGCATCCGACCTTTTACACAAATCACGCATAAACACCTGACCTTTTTTAAATTTCATATAAACACCTGAACTTTCTAAAAACTCATCAATTCAACACCTGACCTTTATTAAATTTCATATAAACACCTGAACTTTCTAAAAACTCATCAATTTAACACCTGACCTTTATTAAATTTCATATAAACACCTGAGCTTTATAAAAACTCATCAATTCAACATCTGCCATCACCATTTCGTCTAAAACCAAACGGGAAAAAAAATTAAGTGCTTCGATTTTTTATTTGTTTGAAACAGTGCTAGGATCTTATTTTTCTGATTATTTTATCCTAAAGAATCATAATTAATTTTTAACTCTAAAGCTCTCATTAGTTAGCATTAAGAAAAACGTATAATCAAATATCTCTTAGGGCTAACTAACAAAAGCCTTACAATCAAAAATTAATTATAATTCTTTAGAATAAAATGATCAGAAAAATAAGATCTTCGCACTGGTTTAAACGGATTGAAAATTGGAGTAATTAATTTTTCAACCATGTATAGATCATTTATATATTAAAAATATATGGTTAAAAAAATTAAGTGCTCCAATTTTCAATCTATTTAAACCGGTGTGAAGATCTTATTTTTCTGATTATTTTATCTTAAAAAATCATAATTAATTTTTGACTCTAAAACTCTCGTTAGTCAGCCCTAAGAAAGTCATAGAATCAAATATTTCTTAGGGTCAACTAACGAGAGCCAAATAAAATTATCAAAGAAATAAGATCTTCATATCGGTTCAAACGAATTGAAAATTAGAGTAATTAATTTTTCAATCATGTATAGATCGTTTATATATTAAAAAATATGATTAAAAAATTAATTACTCTAATTTTCAATCCATTTAAACCGGTGCAAAAATCTTATTTCTCTGATCAATTTATCCTAAAAAATCATAATTAATCTCTAAGGCTTTCGTTAGTTAGCCCTAAGAGATATTTGATTTTATGACTTTCTTAAAGTAGACTAACAAGAGCTTTAGAGTAAAAAATTAATTATGATTCTTTAAATAAAATGATCAGAAAAATAAGATCTTCGCACTGGTTCAAACAAATAAAAAAATTGGAGCACTTAACTTTTTTCCTGTTTGGTTTAAGACGAAATGGTGATGGTAGATGTTGAATTGATGAGTTTTTAGAAAACTCAAATGTTTATATGAAATTTAATAAAGGTCAGATGTTAAATTGATGAGTTTTTAGAAAGTTCAGGTGTTTATATGAAATTTTAATAAAGGTCAGGTGTTGAATTGATGAATTTTTAGAAAGTTCAGGTGTTTATATGAAATTTAAGAAAGATTAGGTGCTTATATGTGATTTATGTGAAATGTCGGGTGCCTACATGAAATTTTCCCTTGATAAAATTAAGAAAGTAGGGTCAAGTATCGGGTATTGTTTCGGGTCGGGCTCCAGTAACGACGGTATATGTAGACAAATATGATTTTTATTCTGAATTTTTCTCGAGCGTACGGCTGCGAATCACCACCACATCTCCTCCACTCTGCTCTCTAGGGTTTCCGTCCCGTTCTCCAATTCCCGCGCTCCTTTAGTGTAATCCGAGCTACCGTTGCTCCACAACCTCTGGTAATGTGATTCCTTTATTCAATCTTTACTCTCAACTGACTAATTCCCTTTGATCTGTTTTCCCCTATTTGAAGAGAGAGTAAAATATCGAATTTCCCCCCCAAAAGAATGACTGGTGTAAATAGGGTTTTTCCAGTACCAAAATAGTGTTTTCGACTGACGAATTGTTCACTTGGTCAAATGCTTCTTTGTCGGTTAGTTGTTGCTTTTGTTCAAAGATTGGTGCTTTGTTGAGCTTTCATCGACTTATTTTACATATTGGTCTGATTGCTTGGGGATATTGGAAATTTGCGTACTTCCGGGTTATGCCATTTTTTGCTAGAAGTAACTCAGAACAAAGGAAATACTACTTCGGAAAAAGCACATTCATAGAATTTAAGATGTTTCAATTTTGCAAGCAAAACACATCAAATTATATACTCCCTCCGTCCCAAAAAGGTTGTCCGGTCCGCGAAACGAAGACTTAAAAGTAATGTATTTTTTAAATCAAATAAAATTCGAACTTTTTTCCTCTGGTTACTAGATATCAATGAGTTCTTTTTATTTATCAAAGTATAAAGCGAAATTTTATTGACAAAAACGTAACTTTTTGAAGTCCTCTGCAGACAATCTTTTTGGATGGAGTATGCAGTATGTCGCAAAGAGTGATTTTTTAAAACTGCCCATTTACCCATTTACATTCCTGGGGACATCAAACTGGTTTGCTTCGGTTCTCTTATGTTTCTGTAGAAATTCTAAATATAAGATAGTAAGTTTTTTGGTGAAAATAAAGAAAAGAAGTGTACCGTTGTTTTACATCTTTAGATATCATGATCCTTATTCAGGCTTGATGTTGTTTGTCATTCTGTTTTCAGGCAAGTCATCCACTGGATTATTATTCAATGGACCTTCGTAAGTATTTTTGCCGTGCCTGATCTATCTATTATTTTATCTACTGCAAGGAGATTGTTGTCTGCAGTAGTGCTAGAGAAGTATAATTTTTTCTCAAGCCCTCCGCTGTGGTTCCTTTGAAAGTTTCAAACTCAAATTGAGTAGGGACACAATCCATAGAATCCCTTTGAGATTTTTATAGTGTGATTCTACTTACTCTCTGTTTACACTTTAATGCACGTGCTTATATTTAGATGTTTCCATGTCACTAATGGTCGGTTTATGTATTTTTGGGTTGTGAAGAACATGTGGTCAGAGGTTCAGAGGTTTTTGTTGGTGGTTTGGCCCGCAATATAACTGAAAGCAAGATTCGTGAGGTTTGTCGTTTATTCATAGATTGCATCTTTTTGAGTAGCTTTTAGATAAGTTCCACCTTGGTGCCAACAATCAGGGGTTCTTTGAGGTCCCATCCCACATTGAAGTGTACTTGAATCCTTGAGTATTAGTGTTACTTAACCTGTTAATCTTGCTGGTGATTGGTTAACTTTATCGGATTTAACTCTGCACGCTTGCAAATTAAATTGTCAACATTGTGTTTTTTTTCATCTTACATATGCATTCGTCAAATTTTTCTTTTTTTGTAGTTTGGTGAATAAAAAACTGAATATTGCCCTTTTCAATTAAGTGCATCGCTTCTTGTAGGGCCCACAATAGTTGGATCTATGAAGCCAACACTTAGTTATGGGACCAAGGCTTGTTTTGTTGAGTCGAGTAACGAAACAGTGAGTCCTACAAACTAGATGATGTATTTGAGTGTAGCTATATCACTACATCCTTCACTCTTCTAGTTTACACAATAAACTGATACACAACTAGTGTTTGACTTTTATATTTTAGCATGCAAGCCCCCATTGGATTCTTGTCTAGATATCTTTGCTGGAAAGGGATAGAGAGGCTTCAAAGGGACTTCTTCTGGGGAAAAAATCGTGAAGAATTTGAAAATCCCTTAGTGAATTGGGGCATCGTTCTCTCTGCTATCCGAACGAGATTTATGAATTAGGATGTTGGATCCTTGGGAAGGTGCCTTGGTAAATTTTGTTGTGGCACGGAGAGCTGTTGGAGAAAGTTCATGGCTTGTAAATATGGCATGATGTGGGGAGAGTGGATACCTACATATTTATCGGTCTTTGGGAAGTCTCGTAGAAAGGATTTGATGAATTAGGCAGTTATTTATGGCGGGTAAAGGGTAAGAATTGGGAGGCATAGATGGTGTGGAGAGGATACTTTAGTAGAAGAATTCTGTTTTCAAGATATGGTGGGGCGGGGAAGTGATGCCACGGTAGCAGTGCTTGCATGTTGTTAGGGAAGCACTTTGAGGATTGGGAGATTCACAAATTAGAGGCTGTTCTTGCTGCCGTGTACAGTTTACCTAACATGGGTAGGGTTGACCATATAACTAGCTAAAGAATCTGTAGATCAAATAAGTACAAGGTGCCGCTTTGTTATCATATTTTGGAGGTAGTGTTGAGACCTTTCACGGTAAAGGGATTTATAAATCTAACAGCTCTTCGAATTTGTTTTTCTTTGCAGTTGCTGAAATTTCTCCTATTCGACGATATGTTTCATACTCCCTCCGTCTCTCATTGTTAGCCCTTCATACCATTATTGGATGTCCCAAAATGCAAGTCATGTACTGTTGTTTGAAAAGTCAAAGAAAAAGTTGGTCAATTCCCAATATTACCCCTTATCAAGTGCTTGTAAATACTATTATCAGAACAACTCCATCAACTATGAAATATTCAATCCAAGGCCTATTATGTTATATAGTGCAAAACCTTGCACAAAATCAAAGATGAAAGTACTATGATAGTTAGTAGATCTCAAAAAGCCAGATTGCTTTCAGGAATTGACCCAAACAAACTCCATAGCTTGTCATTAACTTCAGTTAACAGTTCATGAGTACCTCCGGTCCCAGTCTGTGAATTAAACCCCACACTCAACGCAGAGTGAAAATTCTTATGAGAACCGTCCAGGTAAAAATGATATATTCGTTTCTAGTTATGGGTTTAAAGGCCAAACAATAAATGGCCTCATTGTGGGAGCAAAAAAGAAAGAGAGGAGAAAGAATTCATTTCCCCAAAGAAGATTCATAGTATAACTGAAAATATTTTTTTGGCAGGTACTCAACCCTGTACTGTTTCAGTGCTTCGACATAATATTAGACGGTAGTCAATATTTCAGTATGACCTTCCATCTAAAATAAGTGCTCCTTAACGCAATACTTAAACAATATTATTGCTCGCTAAAGTTATGTTGTAAGTTGTAACATTTCATCAAAAGTTAATTGCTCTTTATCTGCACATATGAGTTGTTCTCACCGGGAAAATGTCACCTACCCACATCAAACCAACGGTGTTGAGAACGCATTAGACAATACACATCAAACCAAAATTGAAATCAAAGGCGATGCTTCCGGTTGGAAATAATAAAGATGCTTTACCTGATCATTAAACATAATAGTGGGATCTCTTTATGGGTAATGTCACCCATATACATCAAAAAGTATCCCGAGCCAAAAGCAAAAAACACTACACTCAAGAATCAAAATTCGCTACGATATCTGAAAAGTGGTACTTCCTACCCCATCCCAAAGAACAAAGATAAAACAAAACAAAACACACTCACCTAAAGAAAAAACATCGTTTCAACTTATTAAGGGGTTGCTCACTTCCGGCACAATAATGGCAATTCCATTCTCTAAAAATAATCTACGTCAAATACAATAGAGTTGCTTTCCGTGCCTTTCTCCTTTGATTTCCTAGCCCTTCTTTGATAGTGCACGAGCTTAACCAATGACCCAGCGAAAACCCATTGAATGCCCCCTGAAAGCAACAAAATCAAAGCCTGCGACTCTCGGACTCCAAATTTGCTTTACATAGTGACGTACCACTGTAGGAGAAATACTTTACAGTAGTTAATACTCATACCACAAGGATGGCCATTTTTTGGATTTTGGGATTCCAACTTTTTAAGATGGAAATCAGGACATACAAGTAATGCTCTCAAATTCAAATTTAAAGGCATTTAGCCCCAATGGTACCACTTGATTCCTACCTCACATGTAATGAGAACGCTACTTATTGGAAATATATGGGAACGAGCATCCTCTAATTACTTTTAGGGTAGAAGTTTAAGAAATATGAACAAGATGCTTTATCTAGTAGACTGAGTCAATGTATGTGTTCTGCTTGACTAGATCATATCTGTTTTCCTCGACTCTAGTATCTGCCCTTAACGACATATATGTGTCTCTGTTAGGTATTCTCTACTTGTGGGGAAATTGTCGAAGTACGTCTTATTAAGGACCAAAAAGGCGAGCTGAAGGTTCTTCTCCTCTTGGAACTATTTTGTTGTCTTGCCCTTGCTTTAAGTTTTGTATTACATTCTTCAGTTGATTGTCCAGAAACGATCTTTTTGACATTTGGCTTTCTTGTTCATTTGTTGTACAGGGGTATTGCTTTGTTCGTTTTGCGACGAAAGAGGCTGCTGACAAAGCTGTAAAAGAAAAATCTGGAATCACGGTAAAAGAAGCCAGTGGACGGATTAAGCATATATTAGAATTTCATGGGAGAACTAGTTATTTGCTCAATTTGTGAAGTATGAAATAATTTTCTTTTATGTGCCTCCACCCCAAAAGTTAACCAAATCGGTGAGCAATGCAATGGGTTTCAAATTAGAAAACAATTCTTCTGTTAGCGATGGGGGAAAAAAGTGTAAGTTTGATAGCATGGTATGTAAGTACCATATCTTCTTTTAATAAGAATGCAGTATAACTTTGGGGTTGCATTGTTTTTATACCAGGATTTGTAGAAATAGAAGCTTTGTGGGATCCATTGGAGCCTTTTGTTTTTAAGGTTCTGAAGCATGAAGGTAGTACTTCAAATGGACACATACGATGTTATAACCGACATATATAGAAACTAGGTTTGTGGTACTAATGGGAGCCTTTTGATTCTAGCATAATACTCACTTGGGTAAGAACTAGGTCATTCGTTTTAGGTCTGAGCTCATGAATAATGGCATAGAGATGTTAGGTTATAATTCTTTTGGGGTGTGAGCTCATGAATAATGAGTTGGAGATGGTAATAGGCTTATTACATCACTTGTATTAACCGCTTCTATTTCATGTTATATGACTATATGTGCTCCCATTCTGCAAACAAATGTTTGTTTTATCTTCATTCGGTACAAATCAACCAGAAATTATTACGACTCTGTCTAGTAATATTTTGCCAATAGGTAAAAATTATCCTCTTTCATTCTTTATATTTTTTTTTGCCCTTTGTCTTCAAAACTTACCAAACATCCGTGAGCAATATTTTTGGTGGCCACAATGTCTGCGTAAACAATTGTAAGCATTCACAATGTGGTAAATAGGAGCAATATGTTCATACTCAGTAACTTTCCTTTTATCCTTCTCTTTACATTTGCATGTGGTTGATAAAAGTTGACGAATTCGGTTTCCAGTTTCTGTTGTACATTTAGCAATATCCGCCAGAACCATTACACGGCCACCACAACCATTACAAAACTGTGCTCTGAAATCAATGAAGACTCGGAGAGAGACCCTTACCTGAATTTGATGTATTTCGAGAATTTCAAAAGCTCTCTCTACCCAACTTTTGTGTCAACTTTGATGCACTGCAATTACCATATTTCTCAATTTTGAAGGAATGTTAATAGCAGAATGGTGTTACTTAGAGTTGAATTAATTGTTTTCTTGTCCTATCCTTTGTATTCGATGGGTTTATATTATCTTGTCTGGTAAACAATATCAGTGTCAAGCATCCATTTTCCTATTTTCTCTTTACTTTAGGTTTCTCTCTAAGCTTTCAAGGACTTTTGAGAAAGTTTTGACCCCAGATATCGTCATTGAGTTTAAGGTAAATGGTAAAAATGGTTACATAGGCCTAATTGAGAAAATGTCCACTATTTGAAACTTGTTCTTTAAACGGGTTGACTTCCCATATATTGGTCCATTACACCATTGTACTTGAAATTGTGGCATTTTTGGTGGTTGTCATCTCATAACTGATAGGATATGTAGAACTAGTATGTTGTTACTCTCTTTGAATCTTTATGTTTCAGTTGGAAGGGAAAAAGATCGGTGTTCTTGCATCAAATGAACAGAATTCCTTATATCTGGGAAACCTTCGCAAAGGTTGGTTTCATGTTTTATGAATGATGTTTCCAATATCTAAGACACATTTCCTAGTGGCAGTGCCATGTACTCTTTGTTTTGTACTTTTGAAGTTCTTTGCATCTCAAAGCAAGAAGCATGGGTTCTTTTGATGCCCTTTTCATGTTTTCATGGTTTTCTCTTTGAGCCAGTTTTAAGCTACAGTGGAATCTTTTTTGGGCCTCTTCTATTGCTTTCATTGTTTTGTTTTATCAGCTGGTGCTAATTAACTCAATTCCCTGGTTAGTTATCTTGTTCTATTTTTTTGGGTTTTTTTATTTATTTATAAGCAGTGAAGTTTATAGAAAAGACATCAAGAGGGTGCCACCGACGTACTCAAGAAAGCCAATGGAAAAAAGATCCTACACATGAAGAAACCTAAACCAGTGTATTAAATAGCCCGGTACTCCACTCTCTACCTGGAAAAAAAAAACAGACGAGTGTAGGATTTGCACACCCTTGACTCCCAACTATGCAAACTAGAAAGAAAAAGACTCTTAAGCCTAAACATAGGCCTATCTACTATTTTGCTCTCCAAATAAGCCACATCAAGCAAAGTGGGATCAAAATCCAGAGCTTCTGTCTTTGTCTACCCACTCTAGGTCCGAACCATACTTGAATCGGTTCCACGACGGAAAATGGAAAAGCTCAAGAGATGTTCCCACTTCCCCCATGCAAGTACCATAGCCCATAGCTCCCTCGCAACCGGACAATGAAAAACAAGTGCTACAGATTCTCCATCTATCAAGCACATGCAGCACAGATTAACAATTTTCCTTAGCTTGAGGGAAAGCATATGATAGTACCTCCAACCAAGTCTTGGTTAAAAGAATATCATTTGGAAGACATGTTTGCCACCGGAATCCCCAAAACCCTGCATGTTGTATACCCAATTGGGGGCAAACAGCTCGTCCATCTATCTTCTTTATGTGCTTTTGTTTTGGATGAAACCTTTCTTGTTACAGTGTTGAAATTTCAAACTTCTTTCTGTAGTCACTCTATTTCAGCGTATTGTTCGTCCTCAGGATCCTGATTTACCTTTTCATGCCAATTAAAGCTTCTTATTTCTGTGATTTTTCGTCCTTGTGCCTCATACTTTTCTTTGTCTCCCAAGATATCATTTACTGATGCTAATCTGTTCATATGTTTTAGATTGGAGTGCTGATGAATTTGATAAACTTGTACATCAGGTAGGCATTCTAGTTGCTTACCGTAAATTGATATTTACTCAGCTTGCATTTGAAGAGGCTATGTTATCTTTGCATCATAGGCTTTTCCAGATGTTGTATCTATTGATCTTGCGATGCCCTTCAGTAGTGGAGATTCCGCCCCTGGTCAAAAGCAACAAAACCGGGGTTTCGCTATTGTGAAATTCTCATCTCATGCTGTAAGTTGCCCTTTTTTGGGACATTGATCACACCGCACTTTTATCTTCGAACTGTTCCCCTTTGTGACAATTGCATTGTGTTAATTTGACTCGCTTGTTCCATCTGAAATCATACAGGGTAGAAGCTCAGGTCCGTGGTTCTGGTTCTGGTTGCAGCTTTGTTTTTTTTTCCCTTTCTTCTCTCTTAAAGAAGTTAAAATTATTAAAAGCTTCTGAAACTGTGAACCTCCTAATATAAAGAATCTTATTTCTTCTCAGAATTCAGATTCAAATTGTGGGAAGGATTAACCTGCTACCCCCGAAAAAGCCCCCAAAACCTTCTTAGTCGGCTGCTGTGCTAACTCATAAAACTGCTAATTTACTATCTTCCCAATTGCTCCAGCCTACAGAGCAGCAGCTGCACCCTAAGTCTTCTTTTTCCCATTAATCCTTCTATCTGAAACTAAGCATCAACTCCACCAATATTCTTACAATTACGTAGAGGTTCTCCTACAAAAACAGCAAAAGGGGCTGTGTAATGAAGTGATTATCAATTCCCTAGCTGCCTTACGTCTAAATACCAGTTAAGAACTTTTTATCACTTTCTTATGTGGCAAAATGTAATCTTCCCATTGAACTGGCCAAACTAAGAACTGCACATTGGAAATGACTTGCTGCATATTGGACAAGCTCCCTTGATGCACTGTTAAAAATTTCCGGAACTAAAGATTTTCCAGAATCTTAATGCACGTTACCCAACATTTAGCGTTCCGAATAAAATAATAGAGGTGTACTATATGAAAATCACAAATCCCTTAATCATGAAACTTGATGTCAACATTCTCTAAAATTTCAAACCTTGCATAGGTTTCACCCATAGTTCTTCGTATGTTGTTTTCTAACACTCTGTTTGGGAGAGTCAAATATGCATAACCTTGTCCTGTTTGTATGAGCATTAAGACTCGGGAAGTGCAATAAAATATCGGCCATATAGATTTAGACATTTATGTAGATATGTGATTGGTTAGGTGATTTTGATGTTCAATCAATTTTAATTAGTATAATATTTTTTTAACGAGGACATGGGACGCAGGGATGTTGTATATTGTCGCTGAATAAATATAGAGTGATAACCCAAAACTATGACCGAAAATATACACCAGAACCATAGCAAAATGGTACCAGATCCAGTATGTCTATTCTTGTGAGAATTAGATTTAGAAATATGTAATAATATATGATTCAGGTGTCCGTGAGGGGTTGGGTGTGCTTTTATATCAAAGACAACGAGTTTAATTTCCTTTTTACCATCACATTGTGTTTGTTTTCATTATTCAAAAGTTGAGGTTTTCCTGATGATTGATCTTTTCTTGGTTATAATTTGTAATTTCTTGATGCGAATACTCTGTTGGTTGCTCCAAAGTTCTAATCTCATTACAAAATCTTGTGATTTTTTGACAGCAATTGCTAGCGATGGGGGTATGTTTGGATCTGGCACAAATGATTCCTATTAAGTACACAATATTATCAATCATTAGCAATGTGAATATACATGGAAAGACATTTGAATTAACTGATATAAACTCCATCAGCAATGGGGTGTTAATTATAGTTTAGTTCTGAATTCTGGCAAATAACGATCAGTTGTGGGCATGCTGGTCGCCCCTAAACTGTTTCATGGATTAAATTAATCTGTACTCAGTCAGAGAGAATTTCGTTTGTGCCTGATACTCCTATTTTCATTGTTTTTCCTCCACCTCTGTATTCTTGTCTGAAACCGTAAAGAACTTCTCATATTGCCCTATTTTTCCCTTCTCTGAGGTGATGGCTCATTTGTTCTCACATCCCTTCCTTTTATGCAACCAAGAGTGTTTTCGACATTTCTACTAATGCTTTCCTTCCAACTTTTGACAGTTATAATATTCTTATGTTTTCACTTGGAGTTACTGGTTCTGGGTTTTTGGTATGAATCATTCCTATTGTGGCATAGCTCCTTTTTGCTTTGTTATCGGACAGTTGCTTCATGCTGATCACTTCATACTGGTCTAGGTGTCGGCTGTCTTAAGTTCTCTTGTTTCTATGGGGTGAGCTATTGAAGTTCAATCAATCTCACAAATACCTTAGTAAAGGGTCGTCCGAGTTTGATTTTTCTACTAAATGAATCGAACTTGAGCCTCAACTTTACGCTCGTTTAAAAAATGAGCCGAACCTGAACTTGATGGTATTCGGCTCGATTATGCTCGCGAACCGAGAGTATAAATATATCATGAGAATTTATACAATTGAGTACAACTTAACGTAATGTGTATATTTATAAACTCATATGCGCACATAATGAAAATTTTACAACTTGTACACTTTTTAAACTTTTATAAGTACTATAAACATATAGATGAATATGTACTTATAATTTCTCGCGAACTGAGGGTACACTTATATCATGAGAATTTCATTTATACAATTGAGTACAACTTACGTAATGTGTATATTTATAAACTCATATGCGCACATAATGAAAATTTTACAACTTGTACACTTTTTAAACTTTTATAAGTACTATAAACATAGAGATTAATATGTATTTATAATTTCATTGAAGTATGAACTTATTTATTTACATAATAAAAAATTATTTGCAGCTCTAGTTATCAAAAATAAAATAAAATTATTTGCAGCTCTAGACCTGTATGAGAGTGGAATTACCTCATATTTTTTGCTCGTTAAGGCTCGTGAACAAGCTCGAGTTTGACTCAAACCTAAACACCAAATTTTCATTGAGCTAGAGCTCAAGTTCGCTAAAAACTTAACAAACGAACCTGAACATTATAAAATTTGGCTGGATTCAGCTCGTTTGCAGCTCTCGGTACAGTCCAATTTCAAGTTGATTTCATTGAAATGAAGTGGAACTTTTTGGTTGTATAGCTTTCCGTTATAATCATATCCATTTTTGAGCGATTGTGAATCCTCTTATTCAATCTCAGACTCCACATTCCATGGTGCTAGTCGCTTCTCTTCTTTTCTCTTTCAGTTTCATGTTACACACTGAATGAGTCATCTTTGTGAATGGTTTGATCTAAAGACCAAAGTTTCCCTCTTATAGACTGTGGTTTGAATTAACCTAATTTTCTTATCTGAAGCAGGCAAGTAGCAGGATTGCTTGAAATACTACCAAAAAGTTGATATCAATGACTTAAGTAGCTACGATCACTCAAAATATAATAAGCATTGATGCATTATCTTGCATCTTTGTCCATTGACGCCCCTAAATATATGAATTCCTTATCCAGCATACCAATATTATCTCTGAATATAGATGTCAAAAGCTCATCAGATCAAACGATCATACGCCCCATGCTTCTAGAAATTTGAACCTTCCTCCTTGGAAATTCTGAATAACAGGCTGCTGCACGAGCACATCGTTTAGGGTCCAACTCAGATTTTATTCTTGCTGCTAATTGTCACCCGGCTGTAGAATGGGCTAAGGACGAACCTGACATTAATCCGGAAGAACTTGCCAAGGTAAATTGTTTGTAGTATTGTTGGACTTCAAAACAAACCCGGTGACTTTGTGTCAGTTACAACTTACTCTGCCTTGTCATTTTTGGATTTTTGTTCAGATAAAAATAGCGTTTGTTCGGAACCTTCCTGCAAATGCTGATGAAGACTACTTGAAGAAATTGTTTGAGCCCCTTGGAAAGGTCTGTCGGATTACAAACTTGATTCCAGTAAACATAATTATGTATTTCAAAACAAGCTACTGTACATTCATCTATTTTTCAGTTGGACAGAGTTGTAATATCCAAGAAGAGCCGCTCCCCAGTTGGGTTTGTTCACTTCGCTGAACGATTGGTCAGTTGCATATCTTACTGCAAAAAGTTTACTGGCTAGATGCCACTTAAGGGCTTCTGGCATTGTTTTGCCTTTTCCCTGAAACTTTCATGTGTTCAATTTTTTAGTAAGTTGTATATTTTTGTGATCGGATTTGATGGCTTCCATTTTTTAGTAAAATTCTAGTTACTACTTTGATATGTTTTGCATATAGAAACTAGAAATTGCTTAAGTGGTCAAAATGCACTTGCTTTTCTTTTCTTGATACATACTGCTGTTGAAACTATGTGTTTCTAGTTGTAGACCGATACACCAATGCTCTTCTCCTAGAATAGCTATCACGACAGTATATTTCACATTGAATAGATCAAACATTTAACGTGAAAATTTGGTCGTTGGAAGGCGATGCAGGACAATTAAAGAAGATTAAAGAACAAGAGAACCTCGTGCTGTTAGGCATTTGCATGATACCCTATAAATGCGCACTTAGGGGAAGCAATGCATCTACCACCAATACAAGAAAGAAAGATTCTTTTAATGAAGAACTCAAATACTCTTGTACAGCAGTCTATTTATCGTTGAATCATCCCAATCAGAAACTACAACACATCAATAACAAAACCCATCTAGTCCCCAATCAGATTCATTGGGGGGTATGGGTGGAGGAGAATTGGAGACAGACCTATCCTTAGGCAATATTTGCACAAAGTGGTTGCTCTCAGCTAAATCAGAAACTACAGAAAGTACAATTACGTAAAATCCATAGTAGATGAAGTTACTTGGATGAAATCATAGGTGTCAAACTGTGAATTGATCTAGAATCAAAATGGTCATTTTCCGAATCGTGAATCGCTTTGTTTCGGTCATGATTTCTATCATATGTTAAAATATAATGATGTATTTGAATGACAAAAATACATTCTAAAAGTAGTAAGAAGCTTGTCTTAAGTGATGAACTGAGGATCGCATGGTGTCTTGGTCTAACAGGGAAGACCCTTGCTTTTATTGCAAAGAATGTGGATTTGATGAATACAGTTTTTGGCTAATATAACCATTTTAGGGTCTTTATAGTTTTAATATTTCTTCCTTTGTCTCTGTCTCTGTCTCCCTCTATTACATTACTTATTTTGCCATGACTATTGATCCATATGTGTTCAAATTTATGCAAACAAGAAACATGAACGCGCCATGCTTATTGATAGATTTAACCATTTCTATATTGATAGATTTAACCATTTGTAAGCCCACATTTTGTCAACTGTGAAACAACATGAATGCACCAGGTTTTATGACAAGAAAGATAAGGGTTATGACGACATGAACCTCAAATAGAGGTGATGGATGTGATAGATTATTGGCAATAGTTTGTTTCCAGTTGGATTCGTTGTCCGTTTATTTTATCACAAAATAATTGGCCTTTTCAAAATTAATGTGTCGAATCGAATGGATCATACATTGTGGCAATCGGGTGTTGTATTCAAATATATATTCCAATATCCTGAGGTGAATCAAGAACATGTGTATTCACATCTTTCAAGAGCTGAATTAAATTAGGTGTAAGCAGGACATTGATTAGGTAATATATTCCATTGTTCTGCTTATATATTCATATTTAACCACTCTTGTTTGACTGAATTTGGTTTATGGAAAATTTGGCAACAGTACAATGTTGTCTAACAAAAATTGTTTGGATTTGAGGTCAGACAGTTTTGGTTCCTCCCACTGTCGCATAATGGATTTTATATTGTATAAGTAATACAATTACCCAACATCAAATGGAAACTCATCTGTTGAGCTTTTAGAGGCATGGTCTTGCTTAAACTGCCATTTAGTCTTGTCAGTATTGGTGGGAACTTGAGCTTTTCTCTCTGAAGGTAGTATACGAAAAGGAGCATGCAGTAAAAACTTGGGGGCAATATGCTTTAGTATTGTTGTTTTGGTCTTACTTTTTTGGCAACAGCATGTCCACCTAATATTCAATTTCATAGTTGCAATCCGCGATTTGTTGAATGTTCAATTTCATGATGCCTTTGTGATGTACATTATTTTCTGTGTAGGACCTTGACAATGCAATCAAGGAAATGAATGGGAAAACAGTACAGGGACCAAATGGAGGCCCGTCCATTAAGCTCCTGGTGATTTTGAACGTTCAAGTGTCTTAGTGTATTATATGTATCTTACTTGGAGGTGGACTGAACTTTATATATTTGGTGCTGGCACGTAATAGGTGGAAGTTGCAAGGCCCATTGAGAAAAATAGGAAACGAGCTCTTGATGATCCTCAAAGCAAACCAGCTAGTAAGATGTCAAGTCATTCCAAAATTTTGAAGGATGAACAGACGTTGACTACCTTTGGTGGCCTTAAATCTGGAGCTCTAGAGCTGAAGTACTCACTACAGGTTGATTTCTTGTTGTGCTACTTCTCATTTTCTGCTTCTATATCCACTATCGTTGAAATCCAGTTTTGTTTCAACCACACTATTAAGACATATGATGCGTTCTAGAAAGATATGTTGTCAAGTACCTCGACTGGTAACATATGCACGCGGCATGATACTCTTAGGTTTTAATACTGGATTATTTTTCTTGTGTAATTTATCGTTGACATATTGGTGTGAAAATGTGTGGAAAAGTAGATAACAAAAGACCAAAGACAATTATTCCAAAATTTCAGCATAGGGCAATTTCATGTTATCATCATCAAATTCCCCTAAAATTTGGACGTAACATCAATGTTGACTTTCCTGTTCACTTGGGAAAAAGTTTGTCCTAAACTCCAAACAAAAAATCAATAAGTACTAGAAAAACCTATAACCCAGAAACTTCTTAACTGGTCAATATCTAGAACCCCAAATAGAACGGCTTACTTAGGTGGATAGGATTTCTTGCAAGCCTTGCCTTTAAAATTCTCTTTCTGAATATGGGAAGAATAAAACATGCTTCCACATAGGAATATAACGACCAGGTTAGTGTGGGGATTTGGTTGGTACTAACAGTTTGCAGTCCTCCTAGTTTTGTGCAGCTAGTGCTTAGATATGTATGCAAGGAATAAAATCCTTAGAACCCTAATGTAAAATTTTCGGGACTTTTGACGATTGTGTTGACCTCTTGTCGTTTTGATGATGGGTGAAGTGTAGTAGAAGAGTTGGAGATGTTAAGCCGGGTTGAGATGCAACATCGTACTTGTTGTAATCTTTTAATTTTTGACTGAATCTATTGTAATCTTTTAATTGTTGTCTGAATCTGTAACTCTTCTTTATAGATTATTTATCCTTGGTGATGTTGGACTGGTTGAAACTTGGAATCAAACTGCCTACGTGGCTTTCTGGTAGGTACTTGTAGGTCGAGGGGTTAATAGGGTAGATCATAGACTAAAAATCTTTAAGGTATGGAGCAAGGAAGAGGGTGACTTTAGGTTATCTTCATGGCATAAAGCATGCTTCCACATAGGAAAAAGAAGGGGGTGCAGTCTATTTTGTTTGGTGCGGTACTAACAGTAGGCAGTCCACCTACTTTTGTGCAGCTAATCCTTGCAAATATATATATATATATATATATATATATTTGCATTTAAGGAATAAGATCTTTAAACTATGTATTATTACATTTTCCGGAACTTTTGATGATGATTGAAGTGCAGTAGAAGTCTTGGGGATGTCAAGGTGGGTGCAAGGTGCAGATGCAACATTTTACTTAGATCTAACCTTTTCAATGAGGTCTAAATATGCTAATCGTACTCTAAGATCCTTGGTGATGTAGGAAGTTTTGAACTTCGAATCAAATTGCCCACTTGGCTTTCTGGTGGGTTCAGGTTGAAAAAAAACTTGTTAACAGGTTAGATGAGAGATCATCGGGGTATGGAGAAAGGAAGAGAGTGACGTTAGGTTGTCTTCCTTCCCCAGCAGGAAAAACAAAGAAAGAAAGAGAAGGGAAGAATTTTGGGGTGATTTCGGGAAGTGTTGTGTGATTTTTTGAGTGTCTTGCTCTATATATTTTAACTTTTAAGAGCAGTGAAATCAAGGGCTTGAAATTTAGATGGAAAGGAAAAAGCTAGGGCCAAGAATTAAGATTTATTTATTCTTGATTTGGTTCTTTCTAGTGTTTTCCAAGTATTGCATACCTTGGCCAATACCAAGTAAAATTTCACAACTTGATTCCATTGGTTAATAAATCTACAAAATATTATTTAGTAGAATAGCTAAAGGGCAGCCACTACGGCCCAAGCGCAAAGGTAAGGTCCCAGTTCGAGTCTCGGAAACAGCCTACCCCCTTGCGTGCATCCAACCTTCCGCAGACCAAGCCTTAGGAGGAACCTCGTCCATTGGGTAGCCCTTTTTTTTTTATCAGTAGAATGGATTTTATATTTTAACTATGGCGTACTTAAAGTAATTACCTTTGAGGACTAAAGTATATTGTAGATATAATGGGACTATCTATGCTATAAAAAGCACGACTTGACAAATCCAATGTACCAAAACCACAATCGATTACAATTGACAAGCAATTATTAAAACTACCAAAAAGGCCCTTGTCTTTAGAACGTAGGCAAACTTAAAGATAAGTAACTTGCTAATAATCCAGGGGACCAAGCCCGCCATCCACTAGCGGGGGGCCAATTAAAGGCAGGACAAAGTTCTGTATGGACTGGCTCAACACAGGATCTGATAGCATGTGGGGAGTTGAATCCCAGACTAAAGACTTCCTGAGGCTTGTAATTGCCAGGTGACTACAATTGTGTCAATCCCTGGGTTAACTGAATCAAGATTTTAGCATTGTGTAGACCAATTTCCTAAGTGTAAAAAGTCTTCCTTCGTGGCATGGGGCCCAAGGTTGGTGATTTATCTAACCGAACAATAGCTGCCACAGCACTTGGACAACTATGAATTCCATACCAGGCATGCCTCGGACATGTATGTTTGCAAGAACTAGACCATAATTATATTTGATGGCAATACGGTGCTACCATGCCGGTTGAATATTCATTTTTCCTGTAGTAAAACGGATATGTTTGCCTTATCATTCTTCATGTATTCTTTCAAACTGCATCTGCAGTCATTACATTAGATATATTTGCTGTCAGCGTTTCCGTTTAATGTTATGCCTGTCTTTCCAATTGCCTATGGGCCATGAGTCACTGTTGTTATCTACTTTTTCCGCGGTCGTGTCACCAACTATACATTCTGGGGGATTGTTGTCGGACAGTAGTGGATCACCTGGCATCTTTATTTATGCTGCTGTACCGAGCTTTTACTGGTAAATGCAGGAGCCTGTGGTTGTTGATCCATATGAAGCTGCTGTTATCTCATTACCTGTGGCTGTTAAAGAGCGCCTGCTTAGGATCTTGCGTCTTGGTATTGCTACTCGATTCGATGTAAGTTCTCGAGTTGTTTAGTAGAAGATGTACGGAGTCCATTTTTTTATTTATTGAAATGCTTGCATAAATTTGCTTGAATGTGTACATTGTGGAAAGAAAAGTCTACCAGCAGGTTATATGTTTGTTTTCACTGTGGTAAACAGATACTTTTCCACTGTTTTATATGTCCCTCGTATTTTTTAGCTAGGCATCTGTAAATGTTGAGAACCATAAATCTATTACAGCCATTTGCCCCTCTGTGAGCACAGGGTGAATCATTCTCACTTTTTACTAATTTGAATTGCACTGAGTACTAATTATAGCCATTTGATTTTCTTTAATTTCATCTCCATTTGATAGAAAGCAGGTAACCACAATAGGGTTGTGGAAACAATACATTCAAAGCAGAAAAAGATGATGTTGAAGCTTGGCTATCATTTTATATGTTAACATTTCATAATATTTAGATTATATTTATGTGCATGTGCTTGTTCAAGGTACCCTTCATAACAAGCCTCAGAGTGTCGACCTGTATCTAAAGGGAATAGTCTGAACTAGTTCTGAGAAAATGTCAGAATGTTTTGCACAACTTGGTCTTTTATAAGAAAGAGTCTGAACTCTTTCTAAGAAAATCCCAGGATTTTGAACAACTTGGTCATTGTTAAGGTCTATATATTGGACAACTTACCTCTGGTGGGAGGTGGGATAACAATTCATGTTCTTCATGGATAAGTAGGCGATAAGCCCATAAATGACTTATAGAGCAGCATAGGATGTTATAGGCGCATGTGTAACAATGTGGATTTGTTATGAGTCTTTTGTAGGGGGGTTGATTGTTTTGCTTTGTGGTTTACTTTTCCCTTTTTTTTTCCCCTGATTTCCTTTCCTTTCTTATGTTGGGGTGGTGCCCCTTGGCTCCTTCTTTAATGCAGTTCCTTTGATTCTTGTCGAAAAATGTGGTAGTGAGAACAATGAAGAAACCTTTGAGAAAAAATTGTAGCTCAAATATATGACTGTCACGTATATTGCTACTATTTATGCCGTAATAACTCAAAAACTTGAAAGAGTCCTTATTCATACTTGAGAATGCAAGACCTACTAGATGACTATTTGGGTTTGAAGGGAGGCCTGACTTATCTGATTATATTTTAGGGTTTGTCCCTTTTTTTGATCTGCAAGATTTTGGTCTGAGACTTTTGATCTTTGGACAAACTCTTTCAAATGTCAAAACCACTTTGCTTTATTCTGTTGACTGTTGAAGTGAAGGATCTTGGCTATACTAGCATCTACCATGTGCACACTTGGCCCTTTAGTGGCTCTTTTCAGTAAGGTGTAACCGTGTAAGTCAATCATGTGCCACTAATACAGCCTAAAGTTGTGCGTCAGTTGACCTTATTTGTGTCACATGTATGTTGTTTCTCATCAGCCAAACGGTGATGGTGTAGTCCATAGTATTTTTATTTTACTGAGTTTAACGCTTGACTGTTTACCATGGAGTTCATTAATGTTGAGTTTGTTTATTGGCAGATAAACGTTGAAAGTCTAACCAGCCTCAGGGAACTACCCGAATCCACTTCTATTACTATCCTTGATCAGGTCAGTTGTTACATCTTTTTCCATTTTTCCTATGATTTTTGGTTTATATCTTTTGGGTTGCATGGTGCTTTTAGCATGTATTTACTTGCATTTCCAATTGAATGCTTGAAGCTCTGCTTGCAGTTCCTTTCATGATGTCATCTTCCTGCATCTTTCTTTGTAGTTCATGTTATCAGGGGCAGAAAGGATTAATAAGGGGGAATATCTTTCTGCCTTAATTTCCAGGGTATGTTTCCTCACTGTGGACTAAACGGGACATAGTAATTTTTCCAACTTTACAGAATTTTGTAATGACGTGACAGTTAATTTTGTGAGCCTCAATTTCTTTGGCTGCAGTACCGGGTTGATAAACTGGGACTCAACCAACATGCTTTGAGTTTGGCAAGAGTAGGGGATATTGCCACAAAGGAATCACCTCTGTCCAGCATCTCTAGTAGGGTTCATCACAGCCCTATTGATACTGTTGGGTCACGTGCAGGCACCACTATATCCGGGTTAGACTTTTTAGTCCTTTCCGATTGTCCTGGTCATATTGGTACTTTGGTTTTGAAATTTTTGTTGCTACATTCTATGCCAATCCATTATCTCTGCATCTATTATGTAGCTCCCTCTGACGAGTTAATAAGTCCAAGTAAATCTGGTCACCCTTCGTTACTTGTGCTGATGATATTCATTGACTTGAATATTCTTCATCCATTTGTTTCTTGGTACCCTTCTTTACTTGGTTGATAATATTCAAATCAACTTCTTGATAATGAAATTAATAACTCTGTAGCGTCTAGAAGGGAGCTAACCCCATTTGGAAGGCCATACAATGGTATTCAATCTCAATGCTCCTATGTGCAAACTGTTTGATGGCCACATTATTATAATCATGCTTGAGACTGTTTTTTAGAAGATACAAAACTTGGTATTCTCGCCAATAATTTGATGCCATCACTAGCCTATCAGTCCAATGTTTGTTTCACATAACTGCACAATTATGGGGGCCTTGTTTGACATAACTGTACAAGTATGGTGGTTTCTTGAACTATCTCGTACATCTTGGAATTTTCTACTTCACAATTTGCAAGATTTTTCATAAATTATGTTGCCACCATGCACCTCAAGCTTGTTTCTGCTGTAACATCTCCATTACGAAGACATTTTTTCCCCTTTCCGGGCCACAAAAAAAGCCTTGCTTTTTTCATCTCCTATGCAAAGTGTCACCTAAAAACCTTTAACCATTTCATCAATGGTTTGAGTAGGAGGTAATTAATGCAAGAGGAACTATAAAAGGCGTGGATTATATGTGTTTGCCAATAAAAAAAAAAAGCTAGATTAGTTTACTCCATCCAGCCTTGTCAAAGTTTGCTAGTATATTAATGGCGATTTTCAGAATCCAACCTTCATCTTGATTTTATTGGTAACATTTGCAGGTGTCTTCTCTTCACAATGGGAGGATTCTGTTTGTCGTTTGGTTTAAGAATAATCTTACTTTGCCTAACCAAGCTGTTTTTTTTCCATAGGTACGACATTTACACATCTCGCTATTCCTCGCCACTTTCAACTTACCCTCCACCATCTAGTCGACTAAGCTATGGGAAAATGGAGGAAAGTGGGCAAGACCCTCTATTGTCTAGTCGAGTAAGCTATGCAAAAATGGAGGAAAGCGGGCGGGATCCTCTACTTAGTCGAGCAAGCTATGCAAAAATGGAGGAAAGCGGGCGGGACCCTCTACTTAGTCGAGCGAGCTATTCAAAAATCGACGAAAGCTTTCCTGGCCCCTTGCACCGAACGCTAGGTTCTTCTACTTCTTACGGCAAGATCGAATCGGAGTCTTCTCTTTTCTCTCCTGCTGCTGCTAGTGATCGCCAACCTAAACGAAGCCAAGTTAGGTTTGATCCTTTCACCGGTGAACCTTACAAATTTGATCCTTTCACTGGTGAGCCGATTGTTCCTGACAGTTTACCTCGGCAGTTTGGAAGCCCATATTGATTCCCCTCCACCCCTTTGGTCACATAAGTCTTCACTTCTCAACTTTGAGCTGTTATGCTTTGCATTCCCTTGATTTCGGCTTACTTTTCGAGTGGGTAAAAAGTCTCAGCTTCCGTGTAATAACAGTTCTTTTTTTTAACCCCCCGGTAATGTTGTACTTTGTTTGTTTCAGTTTTCCAGCAGGCAGCAGTTGTCTGGGAACTATTTTTATTCCTCCCGCCCAATTTAAATGCTTCTTACGGAAATCCATGCAATTCCGAACCCAAAAAAAAATAATTTCTGCATATTATTTTTTTATTTTCTTACACCGAATTAAAGTATTCAATGAATACTTTAATAATACTTTAATTTAGTGTAAGAAAATAAAAATAATAATATGCATAAATATATTTTTTTTGGGTTCGAAATTGCATGGATTTCCGTAAGGAGCATGTAAATTGGGATGGAGGAAGTATTTTTATCTTTAGCTGTAAACCGAAACGCCTAGGTCTGAATGCAGGAAAATGTAAGGAATACTCCTCTCTCCTCTTTTCTTATTGCAGCTTCCATTTATCATTGCACATCGAAGAGAATTATTATTCTTGCCCGTGTGAACCTATGATCCGCTTGTCAATTTGGAAGGCCGAATAATATCATTTGAGGACAAAACAAATTCCATTAACTTTTTCAAATTGGAAATTCATGAGTTGAAACAAATTAATCACAAGCTAAACCAGATCGAATAATCGGTTTTTGAAAACTTCATTATGCTGAGGTTCTTGCTACTTCCTTCGTCCCTTTATTAGAATTTTGTATTCCATTTTGGGCTATCCCTTAATAAGTGTCCATTTTGTAAAGTTAGTGGGTAAAAGTTGGTGAATTTTTCATTTTGTCTCTAAAAGTAGATTCCATTTTGAAAATTTAGTGAGTAAAAATGTAATGATAATGTTTTAATAGAGAGTAATGAGGAAAAGTGGAGGTAAAAGTTGATGTGAAAGGTGTAATGATGATATGTTTTTAATAAGTTAGAATTACGAAGCATGATTTTTAAAAAGGGACGGAGGGAGTATATTTTAAGTGAATTTTTTCCGTTTCTAAGTATTCCCTCTGTTTGTAAATGAGAGTTTATTTTCACTTTGTTTTGTTATTTTTATCTTGTTTATATCTTTCAATTTGTAATATTTATTATGATTTTAAATTTGTTGTATAATAAAACTAATTGAAATCTATCAAATAAGATTTGTATTAAATATTTTTAGCATTATAGATTGAAAGATATATATATTTTTAAGAGAAAATATTTATTTTTTATTTTACGACACAAGTCATAGTACTCGGCGAAGGCCTAAATCCATCAACACAATGACTGTAGCCTTCCTTTTAATAATATAAACTTTATTGGTAATAAATTAGTAGTAAAAATAGTGGTAATATTCCACTAAAAGTAATAGTAGAAAAAATCACGAATATTTACACTTCGTTAAAACTCAACGCTTGTTTCGTATTAAGCCTATATGAACAGCACAACACTCATGTGAGCCAAGTCCTTAGCCACATAATCCTTCAGTTTTGCCTTTGTCTGCACTCTTTATCCTTGCCTTCATAAATTTTAATACTTTAGAATATGCTTGAAAGACACTTTCACGCTACCGCACGAGCACGCACTTTATGTGACTTGGTTAACGTCAACGGGCCAACCTATTAGAGCAAGTCCACATTTGTACTAAGTTTCAGGTTAAAGTCAAAATTTAGTGTCAAAATAGCAAAATCTTCTCCAACTTTATGCCAAAAAATTTTCCCTGATCGCCTTTATGCCAAGTTCAATGCCAAATTTGGATCAACCTTGGCAATTGCTTAACTTTTCACTTTGCTTAATCCAATGGTTTGATTTTGAGATCGTGCAAAAAAAAACTATTTTGACATTGTAAAAATTACTTTGACAATGTCATTTTTACACTAACGGTCGATTTGCTCTTACAAGGCTATCTTGGCACACTCGCGCACCAATCTAGTACAACCTCTACCAACCCAAAAAAAAAAAGGCAGAAACTTAATTTGGAAAGAAAGTGAGTGAAAAGTAAGAAAATTAAATTTTTGAGTATACAATACATTTTCTTCCAACTTCCTCTTTTGACCAATTTTTTTTTGCCCTTTTCCTTTCCTAAGCGGAGCCTTAAAAAGTGAGGTTTTTCACACATCCTATGATAAACCGGTGCTATATCAACTGGGTTTATGCAAGTGAAGGTGTGGGTTTGGATCTTCCTTTGTCGTTTCAGTTCAGTTACATAACTGTTATGCTTGATAGAGTAATACGGACATGGTTTTATCTATTAGGCTGGCTCATGTGAGGCGGTTCTATACAGCTTCAAGGATTGCTTTCAATGAACCCAGATCCCTTCAGGGTTTAGAGCAAAACAAGGAGCAGTTTACTCAACCGAGTATCAGTAGTAATGTCTATCCAGTAAATGTGCTTGAAGTCAACCGTAAGTTGAAGGAATTGGTCAAAACCGGTCATTTGAAAGATGCCCGCCAAATGTTTGATAGATTGTCCCAAAGAAATGTAGTTTCGTGGACCACAATGATTTCTGGCTATGTCAACGCCTCCGATTCGTCTGAGGCGTTGGAATTGTTTTATAAAGTGTGGGTAGAGCCCGATCTTGCAATGGACGACTTTGCGCTTAGTATTGCTCTCAAGGCTTGTGGACTCCACTTGAATGAGAAACATGGAGAGATATTACACGGGTATTCGGTTAAAACTGGTTTTGTGAACTCTGTTTTCGTGGGTAGTGCGCTTCTTGACATGTACATGAAAACTTGTAGGGTTTGGGAGGGTTGCAGAGTGTTTGAAGAAATGCCTCTTAGAAATGTTGTTTCGTGGACTGCAATTATAACTGGGCTTGTACACGCAGGCTGCAATGCTGAGGCGTTGAGATACTTTTCAGAAATGTTGCTATCAGGCGAGGAATATGACTCGTATACATTTGCTATTGCGTTGAAGGCGTGTGCTAATACGGGTGCATTGAATTATGGGAGGGAAATCCACACCCAGGCAACTAAAAGAGACTTCGCTGCATGCTCGTTTGTCGCTAACACTCTTGTTACTATGTACAACAAGTGTGGGAAAGTGCTTTATGGCTTGCGCTTATTCGAAAGGATGAAGACCAGAGATGTGGTTTCATGGACCACAGTAATAACAACATACGTTCAAATGGGCCAAGAGAATCATGCTTTTCAAGCATTCCTACAAATGCGAGAATCAGAAGTTTGCCCCAACGAATACACTTTGGCAGCAATCATTTCTGCATGTGCTAATACTTCAAGGATGGAGTGGGGTGAACAACTGCATGCTCATGTTTTAATCGTAGGTCTTCTGGACACTTTGTCGGTGGCAAATTCTATCATGACCTTGTATTCAAGATGTGGGCAGTTTAATTCAGCTTCAACGGTTTTTCATGGAATGAGCAGAAGAGACATTGTTTCTTGGAGCACTATTATTGCCGGGTACTCTCAAGGTGGTCATGGCGAGGAAGCTTTCAAGTATCTATCGTGGATGAGAAAGGACGGCCCAAAACCGACTGAGTTTGCTCTTGCCAGTGTGCTGAGTGTTTGTGGAAATATGGCCATTCTCGAGCAAGGGAAGCAACTCCATGCTCATGTGTTGTCCGTTGGATTAGAGCACAGAGCTATGGTACGGAGTTCTTTGATCAATATGTATGCCAAATGTGGGAGTATAGAAGAAGCTTCAAGGGTATTTAATTGGACAGAAAATGATGATATAGTGTCATGGACAGCAATGGTTAATGGATATGCTGAACATGGCCACAGCAAAGAAGCTATTGATTTGTTTGAGAAGATTCCCATGGTCAGTCTTAGACCAGACTCCGTGACCTTCATTGGTGTTCTTACTGCTTGCAGTCATGCTGGGCTTGTGGATCTGGGCTATCACTATTTCAATTCAATGAGTGAGGAGTACGGGATTAATGCTTCAAAAGAACACTATGGTTGCATTATTGATTTACTCTGTCGAGCTGGACGATTAAGTGATGCTGAGCACATGATAAGAAGTATGCCGTTCACCCGGGATGATGTTGTGTGGTCAACTCTGCTAAGAGCATGCAGATTACATGGTGATGTTGATCGTGCAAGACGTGCTGCAGAGCAGATTTTGTTATTGGATCCCAATTGTGCTGGGACCCATATTACAATTGCCAATATCTATTCTGCCAAAGGGAGGTGGCGGGAAGCAGCCGATGTAAGAAAGCTGATGAGGTCAAAAGGTGTTATAAAGGAGCCTGGTTGGTCTTGGATTAAGATCAAAGACCAGGTTTCTGCATTTGTTGCTGGTGATCGATTACACCCCGAATGGAAGGATATATATGCCATTTTGCAGTTACTTGCTTCAAGGGAAGCTATCCAGGAGATGGGCTCTCTTGAATATGATGTTGAAGATTTACCGTTTGAGTTTTCCTTTCCTATACTACAGGCCTCTCATATAGAGTGTGATGTGTCATTGAGACTTTCCTCAGGAAGTTGTTGAGTTTTGGATCAGACATAATTATCTACACTAATGTCTGAGCATCGTAACAATTTAAAGCGAACTGAGAAACTGGTACTCATCAAAAACCATTTATGTGTGTGTTTTGATTATGGTAAAGCCTATTCACTGTGTACTACATCCCTTGGATCTTTCAGCTAGACATCATTAAATGTTGAGAAGCAAAATTTAGTATAGCTCTTCGCCCATTAGTGAGCATAGGCATATTATGCTCTTATCTTTTACTAATGGGAAGTTATATTTCATTTAATCCCATTACCATTTAGTAGATAGCGCTAGCAGGTAACTACAATAGAGTTGTGGAAGTACGCAATATTTGATAGCAGAAAAAAGAAAGTTGCAACTTGCATATGTTAGCATTTCATAATTACTTTGATTATGTGCAAGAGTCTGTACTGGTTCAAGGTTCCCTTTGCACCGAACGCGTCTCAGAAGTGGGCTTGGACCTATTTCTAAAGTGAAAGAGTCTGAAGTAATCCTGAGAAAATCCCCAGATAATGTAACGACTTGGTCATTTTTCAGGTCCATATATTGGTCATGTTGTTCATGGATAAAAAGGCAGTACATGATGTATAGAGTATCCTAGGATGTTAAAGGCACATGGATATGGATTTGTTAGGAGTCTTTAGTTGTGAGGTTGTCTTTTTTCTTTTCTTGGTTTTCTTTTCTCTCTTTTGTCTCTTTTTTTGTTTGCTTTTCTTTTCCTTTCCTTTCCTTGTATTAGGTTGCTGCCCCCTCGGGACCTGCTTTATCATCTGATTTCCAGTCAAAAAATGCAAGTGTAGCTCAAATATATAGTTGTGTCATGGTTATCGTCACTATTTATGGCATTAAAAGCTCAGAAACTTCAAGGAGTCCCCATTCATCCCTGAGAATGCAAGACCTACTAGATTGTAGGTGTCAATTGTCCTGCTATTGATCTACTTCAGGAAATGGGAATTATAGCTACTTGAGTATGAAGGAAGGCCTGAGTTCTCTGATTACCTTTGAACCTTTTCTGATCTGCAAGATCTTGTTTGGAACTTTGGATCTTCGGGCAAACTCTTTTAAAACACTTTAACAAGCTTCGCTGTTGAAGTGAAAAGGATCTTAGCTGTACTACTACTATCTATGCGTGCACAGTTGGCACTTTTTAGTGGCTTGTTGCAGTGATGTATCAGACAAATCATGTCAGTTTCGCTAGTTCACAAAGCTTAAAGTTGTGCATGAGTTGACCTCCTTTGTGTCAATGTGTGTCATTTCTAATTATCCAAACGGTGATGGCGTAGTCCTTACTTGATTGCATGTGTTTGCGTTTACATTCTTCTTAGTTTTGCTTCTTTTTTTTTTTGGATTTAAACATGTAACTTACCACCATGGAGTTCATAAAGCTTGATTTTGTTAACTGGCAGATGAAAACCTTGGATGTCTAACCAGCCTCATGGAACTACCCAAATCCACTGCTGTTTGTTTCTATCCTTGATCAGGTCCAGAGTTGTTACATCTCTTTCCATATTTTTCCTTTGATTTGTTTTTTTTTTTTTATAATTTCTTTTGAGTTGCATGGTGCTTTTAGCATATAGTCTTGCATTTCCAATTGAATGCTTGAAGTGCTGCTTGCAGTTTCTTTCATGATGTCATCTTCCTGCATCTTTTTTGTAGTTCATGTTATCAGGGGCGGAAAGGCTTAATAAGGCCGAATACCTTTCTGCGTTGATTTCTAGGGCATGTTTCCTATCTCTGGGACTGAACGGAACACTGTATTTTTTTGGCTAAAGTACTGAGTTGATGAACTGGGACCCAACCAACATGCTTTGAGTATGTCAAGAATCACGGATATTTCCGCAAAGGATTCACCACTGCTGAGCATTTCTAGTAGGGTTCATCAGACAGTTGATGATACTTGCGTCACCTGCAGGCACAACTATATCTGGGTTAGATTTTTTCATCCTTTTCCTGTTGTCTTGCTCATGTTATCGAGTTTTTGCCACTTTTGGTGGTTGTTTTCTATGTCTAATCCAATATATCTGCATCTACTTATGTAACCCCCTCTCAGGGACGGGTGCACTATGGGGCACGTGGGGTCACATGCCCCCACTTGATACCATTTTTTTTGGAAAAGCATTAAAAAATGTAAAATAACGCAAACTCAGAAGAAAGAAAGCATTCCACCATCGCACGCCCTCACATCTGGAGATACATACATGTATACTTATGTTTAGGAACTTTTGAAAGCATACATATTATAAGCCTTCTTGCGTATGATGAAATCTTGATTTATATTATTGGGTTCAACTAAAGGTTAGTAGAAATCGGTGCCGCCACAACAAAAAATTTCTGGATCCATCCCTGCCCCCTCTGATGTGTTAGTATTTTCCCAATGACTGAACATTGGCATGATTTTGTCATTGCCTTGTTTAACATGACACCGTAACTATGGTGGTTTCTTGAACTATCTCATCCATCTTGGGTGTTTTTTCTTCTCAGTTTTGCAAGATTTTTAGGTTCTTTATGTGCTACAATGCATAGCAAGCTTGTTTCTGCGGTAAGATCTACATTTTTTTTTGTCAACATTGTATACATCAGTGGGGGTTAGTGGGGGTGTTAGAGTTAGCATTGGGGCTCCAGAGGCTATCCATAGCCCTGGCCCCCAAAGCCTTGCCCCGCGTGGGACTCGAACCCTAGTCAGATGAGCAACCAACTTCACTAGAAGTGGTTCTCTCCGCAGTTTTTCATCTCTTATGCGAAGTGTTAACTTCAATCATCTATGCGTTTCACTGATGGTTTGAGCACGGGGGAAACAATGAACACCGAGGAACTACAGCTAAATTAGTATCATCTCGTAACTTTCAGCTTTTAATAATCTTAGACTTTGCCCAATCCAAGGTGTTTTTTTACAGGTACGGCTCTTGACGTTTGCACATCTTGCTATTCCTCACCATTTCAACTACCCTCTATTATTGAGTCGAGTAAGTTATGGGAAATTGAGGAAAGTGAGCAAGACCCTTTACATTCTAGTCGAGTAAGCTATGCAAAGATGGAGGAAAGCCGGCAAGACCCTCTACCTAGTTCAGCAAGCTATGCAAAAATCGAGGAAAGCATTCCTGTCCCCTTGACCCGAATGCCAGATTCTTCTATTTCTTATGGCAAGATTGAATTGGATTCTTCCCTTATATCTGCTACTGCCAGTGATCGTCAACCTAAAAAAAACAAGGTAGGTTGGATCCTTTCACCAGTGTGAGTATTGTTCCTGGGAGTTTACCTCAACATTTTGGAAGCCCATACCACCACCCCTCGGTCATAATGCTGGGTCGTCACTTTTCAACTTTGAGCTCTGATGCTTGCCTTCCCATAAAATTCGGCTTACTTTTTTTGTGGGAGAAAAAATGTCTGCTTCCATGTTGTAACCGTTAGTTTTCTTCTAATGTTGCACTGAATGTTTCAGTTCTCTAGCAGTTGTCTGGATCTTTAGCTGTAAATCAAAACAACTGCGCGAGTGCATCCTTGTCTGTATGTTCTTTACATTGTACGCCGATGGAGCCAATCCCAACTAATTTTGAACAAAATATGGTTCGTGAGTTGTGTCCGAGATTGTGTTTTAATGCCCAGGCTTATATGTTTTGCTGTAGAAGCAGCGATACTTGAGATTTCGGATAAGTTACAAAGACAAGGAAGAAAAAAAATCTACTTAACAAAAACAGATGAGGATAACAGTTTGGCTTTAAAAGCAAAATCTTCAAATAAAAGAGAGGCTTCAAAGGCAAAATAACGCAAGATTGTGTAATCTGTTTCAACGGTGAACACCACATACTACATGTGAACCGCTCCGGGGAAGGAAATAAACTAGCCAGAGTTTTCCCATTTCCATCATAGATAGGCTAAGCAACAAGTGAACTGTGCATACATGGTTAAGAGTGCGAATAAATTGAGAGTTGCTCTCTGAAAAACGTCAAGATAAACCTTCTCAGGCAACATTATTAGCAGTGAGCACAACCCTGAGAAGAAAAGGTACAGTATTTCACAATGAAAATTATTCTCAATTACTATTATTCTTGATCGTGAACAAAATGAATACATGCATAATTTTAACAAGAAAGGAAGTCGCATCCGGCCAACAGACATCCTGATTCCCATTCACGCCAACCCATATTCCAATTCCCAATCATACCAACTATGCCGGATTTCACATACGATTATAACCTTCATTTCCAATCAAGCATATCTAATAGCCACAAGACTTCTTCCTTGGACTTAGCAATATCACAGAAATCCATTTCAATCCCAAAGACATCAATCACCCCTTCATTACCACAATCCATGAACAACAGGGAAATCCATGCTCGGATACCAGACACAAACGGGTAGAAAGGGGAAAAGTCAAGGTAGTCATACGCAAGTGCTCTATAGGCCGTACGATCAACATAATCAAATTTTGACTTGTCGATAACACGAGCAACTCTGTCTGAATCCTTGCGTCCCACAAGCACAGAGACGCTAACTGTTTGGCCCTCAGGAACGCTGAACCGTGGCTCCACCGGTAGTGTCATCTTGTATTCTGGACTCTCTAGATGAAACCTAAGCATGTCCCCAACTCCAGATGGAGGGACCCCGATTCCTTTTTCAAGAACAGGGCCTGGGACCACTTCTGAGAATATTAACCTCTCTTCTGTCCAAATGTCGATGTAAAACTCCAATTCATTAAAGGAAAGTCTTGGGGGTAGAAGAGTCTGACGCTGTTGGCGTTTATAGAAGGTTTGGAATAGTCTGTAGTAAGTTACAGTCGGAGGTGATGGTCGTTTGCAGGTTGAAGGCCACCTCTTGGCACATTGGCACTTCCACAGATAATCATCTTGAGCTATGTCTCTCCACCGCTTACTTACTCCCATACAAGAAACAAGATCAGTCCCTTCTAGAAATGGAAAGACAGCCTTCACAACTTCTTCAGACAACATTTTCAGCGTACAAATGGAAACTAGAATTAGAACGAAATATGTTTCAGTGCTAGTTTATGACAATGAAGGGCCTCAAAAATGATTGCCGCACACGCATTCCCTGGAAAGGACAAAAAACAAAATATACTTCAACAGCTATCTCCATGTTCAGGTTCAGCACAGAGGAAAATATCTCCAAAGCACTAAAAGTTAAGATGTAAGGGTGACAAGTTATATGTCCATCATGAACATCTCATACACATTCCACTGAAGCAAAAGTAAGCTACAGGCTACAGCACAAACTGATTCCACTTTTGAACCTCTTACTACAGGTGTTTGCTTATTGCCTAGTAGGAAACAGACTTGTAAAGAAGATCATGTTACTAGCACGGTACTTTGGTCTAAATTCTAATGAGTACATGAAAATCAACAGTTGGATCATGAAATTGCAAATCATGAATGCCTGCAGGAAAGAAAATTGATTCACATAACTAAGACCAATCCAAAGGTCATTTGAACATGATATCCGATTTCAGATACCTATCTATCTTAAGTTACTCATGAACCTTCATCTATTACTTTCATCTTTAATGCATTGCATACACTTGAGCCAGGAGGGTGAAAGATAACTAAACAAAAAAGTTCCAAGCGCACAACTCAATTCGCAGCCTCACAGGTGAAATGCTAAAATCAATGCATTTGTCACAAATACGACACTGATTCTTTTACATGAAATGCTACCAAGATCAACACATCAAGAAAATACCATGAGATAGTAATTACCCTGTATGTATTCCAGTGATCAGAATCCTTGGACATCAAGCTTGGTCAAATACTGTGCTTCAGTGTCTAATAAGCCCCCTTGAAAATACTCTTCCAATTGTCAAACTTCGAGGAAAAACAAGAATCAAGTTAGAGCTTTATAAAACTTTTATGTCAATACCACATAGATGAAACTAAACACTTCATTCATTTATCTATTAACGTGAGAGTAAATGATATGTTTGGTTGCAAAGACACACACACACACACACAATAAAAGCAAATATTGTAAGATAGGTATTTGGCTGTAGCGCGGTTCAAAAAAAAAAAAAAATCGGCTGTAGCCAATTCGATTGGCTCTCTGGGCAACCAAAACACAGCAGGTCAAGTTCTAATTTTGTTTTTTTTTTTTGGTTACAAAGGGAAGGAAGTTCTAATTTTGTTTCGTTTCCACGATTTTCTGGAATCTAACAGCAGCAAGTCAAATTAACATTATAAAATCGTTTTTTTTTTATCGGCAAATATTAGAAATCATTTGTAATAAGATGAAAGGTCAACTACCCCAATTCAAGTCTCAAACATGGGAATAAAATTTCAGAAAATTATTGCCCAACATGTATTTTTTTGCCTATGTGATCAACAAAGTCAAAGCTTGTGTAAATTCACAAACCCCACATAGCATTTGCCAATTAGTGAAAACCAAAAACAAGTAAAGTAAAGCCTAAACTTTGAAACTACAGACGGGCTTTACAATCTTAAACACGGTGCAGATGTATAACCAAAATGAAGGAATTGATTCAGGGAAAACTGGAAATCATTAATCTGCCCTAGTTATGAAAAGAAGCTGATTTGACAAAATGGAACATCATGCCAAAAATGAAAAAAAAATGGAAAATATAATTTCTAGATCCGAACACAAAATATGAAGGAGAGAAAACCCAATAACAGCAATCGGAAACAGGTCCAAAGAAGAACTCCAACCCTACAAGATGATTCCAAAGATGGGCCCATCGGATTCATCGTATGGAGAGAGAGAGAGAGAGAGAGAGAGCATACGAGGATGAGGTTTTTTTTTTTTTTTTTGAAAGGAATACGAGGATGAGGTTGGGATCTATAAACAGATGGGTATTCTGCTTAGAATCGGTAAAGGCGTAATGGTCGAAACCGGTGTGAGGGGCGGGTGGCTCCGCATGGGTCCACCAGAGAGAGAGAGAGAGAGAGAGAGAGGGGTATTTTTTGATTTTTTCTAGCATTATGTCACTATTATCCCGGGGTTCGACTTTGAATAGTATTTCTGTTTACGCGTTTATTTATAAGAATTTAATCTGCTAAATTTGATTGATTTTTCTACGGAAAATCCATCGAGGCTTCGTCCCGCCAAATTTTTTATTTTTTATTTATTTTTACGAGACATGCTTTTCTCTCAGAATGCATCATCTTTAATTCAAAAATTAAATTATTTATTTGAAAAAACGTACTACTTATTTTAATTAGTGGAATGGGGCCTATTGTGTTTACGATAAAATGATAAAGAGTAAATTTAAAAATTTTACCATTTAAAAAGTGCCTGTGAATGTTCAGCAAAATTTTTCTAATAAAAAATGTTAGGATTTTATGAATTCCTAAAAACTGAAATGGTCTAAAATATATTATTGATAAAGGTCGAGTTTGGGGTGCTTTGGGACCTAATTTTTAATCTCTGTAATTCGAAAATTAATCTTTAATTTCCTTAATTAAACACAATCAATTTTTGTTTCAGCTTAATCATAACTTTAAAGTTATTGTAAATAAATTTGTCAACTCATGCTAAAATGTGACATTTATAATCTTATAATTTTTTTTAAAGCTATAATCAATCTAGAATTTCCTAGTTCTTATAGCTATCCTGATTCCTAAGGTATCCCTGTCAGCTGTCAGAGTATGTGGTAGTTGTCCGAGCTTTTTATGTTAATTTATTTATGCAATTTTGACCATATCATTCCCCTTTTCACGTCCTAAAATAAGTACGTATTTTCAAGTTTTTAAAATAATGGGTTCACAAAAATAATTTTTGAATTTTTTTTTGAAGGGTTCAACAAGATTCATATTGTATATTTTTTAATTTTAATAAGTCTATTATTTTTATGTTTAAAAATTGCAAATAAGTAATTTTTAAGGGGGTAAACCGGAACAATACCATATTTATCTATGCAATTTTTTTTTATCATCATCTATCATCTATGCAACTATTCCACCTAAAAATCGAAGCAGCTAAGTTTCGCTAAGTGTTTTTTTTTGGGATTTTTTGTTTTGTCCTTATTTAATTTTTTTTGGTGTTTATTTGTTTTGCTACAGACTTTTTACCCATATTGATTCGTCTTGACAAGAGGAATTGAAAAAATAAAAAATTATGACATTTACCCAAATATTTTTGAAAATATCCAAGATAAATTAAAAAAAAACCCCCGGTTTTTTGGGTTTTTATCCTTGATACAACAAAAAATATTAGGGTAAAAGTTAAAAAAATTTACTTTTCCGATTCCTCTCATTGAGAGAATCAACAGGAGTAAAAAATTTATGGTAAAACAAACAAATGCGAAAAAAAAATTGAATAATTACAAAACGAAAAAAGGCCAAAAAGCCTTTAGCGAAACTTAGCAAATACTCCTATTTTTCAAGGGAAAAAAAGTAGTTAACAAAATCCAATAATCCATTACGAGCTGCTACCGAAGTTATCCCACTGAAAGCCCACTGTCCATGTGAAAAGCCCAACTCTGCTACATACAAGCCCAATCCACTACAGCTGCAGGGTTTTGGTCCAACATAGACTCAAGTCAAATTGGGCATTGAGAAATGGGAAAATGATGGCTTAGAATGTGTTTTGATAATTAATACCCGTCAAAGACATTTTCAGCATTAACAAATGTTTTCAACATGTTCTTGATGGATATTAATTATCAAAAACACGTCATTGACCGTCATTTTCCCTTGAGAAATCCAGGCATAGACGGTAGTAACATTTGTATATCTAGACTTTGCATTCGCATCTCCAACATGATATGTATCTTACGGTTTTTGCCATGTTGTCGGCGTGCATTACGCCTTTTCTCTTCTTGTTATAATAGCTGCACACAATACATAGGTTGTAACTTTGTTGTCGATCATTAATGAATTTCTTACTCTTCCGGGGAAAAAACATAAGCATTGAAACCTATTTGTGCCCACTAGCTATAGTCCATAGACAGCTCCAAAAGTTGACAAACAAATAAAGTAACCAAAGCTAAAAAATCCAAATTGGTACGTGGTTAGACAAAACAAGTGGACCAGGACTCACCAGATGGTTCCGACCAAAAAGGGTCCATTGATCACCTCCATTGTTTTGATTTCGAAGGGTGGCCGGTGGCCTCTGTCGAACAGCACACAAAAGGAATAAAGCACTGGGCTAGCACATGGCATAATGGTGTGGCACGGACCCACCCAGCGACGGAGTCAGAATTTTTAGAGGGTCGGGTCGACAAATTCGAAGGATTTGTGCAATTTTTGGAAATTTGTAACCGGACTTTTGGATTAGGTTAAAACTTCTATTGATTCGAGTTGGGGCAACTTATTTGGTAGAATCTGGAGTGATTCAGGGCTTGTACGAAAGGTTGGACAAAGTTTAGGCATGCATGTCCTTATTTCTATCAATCAATTACACTCTTCAATTTGTCGTAAAGATTTGGTCCTGTGGTGCATGCAAGCTGGCAGCCCCGGCTCATGGGGTAAGCCAAGGAAGCAAGAGCTTCTGACCCCATTTGTAGCCCAAAATAGGGCCCTTAAACTTTGGTTTTTCTTATATACTATTGGTCTGCTACTAATAAATTGCATGGAATTGAAGGCCTACAACTGAATTGGGAGAGAACTCAACTAACTAAAAATTAATATATTTCCAAGCCTGAACTACCTGGGGATTGATAGCCTGTGGATTGGAAACAAATCCTCCTATCCCTCATTACTTGTTTGCTTTTCGTGAGGGAGTCAAAATAATATTCATTGTTTTAACGTGCAGTTTCACATTCACCAAAAAATTTATCATAATTTTTTCAGTTGGATGCTTCTTCAAGTTTAGCTTTTTTTTGCTTGGGGATTGTATTAGACAACAATTAGATTTATGTCTTGGATATATTTGTTAGATTGCCCTTTTTTTTTTTGGAAAATTTATAAAGGCCCCATCATAGTAGTTCGCTTTAGGCCCTTGAGATTTTTGAGCCGGCCTTGCAAGTTGGTCCGGGGACACTCTGTGTTATCCAAAAAATGATAATAATAAATAAATTACACTCTTGAAGAGTGTTGTGTTTGTTTTATTTTCCTGTTTTATTTTCCCCTTCCGATGACTGTTCATCATATGTTAGCCTATTCTCCGTCTTTGAAAAGAAATTAGGCCTTGTTCGTTTAATATATTTACTTTGTTTTTCAATTATTACTCTATATCTTTCTCTAATCATTATCCTATTTCTCCAATTATTAATTTCATTTCTCTCTCTATCTCTCTCCCCTCATTATCCCTCGCTCCAATCATTATCCTATTTCTCTCTCCACCCACTATCAAAACTTAAATATCCAAAGTTACCAAACGAACAAGGCTCTTCGGAAAGTTCTGAATACGTTTTGGCGTGAGCACCTACACAAGCATATGCAGGAGTTTGGCCGAAGTGTTCTATTCTCGTGATGAACAATACATTCCCTCTGTTCCTAAATGAGGCCCCGTTTTCGAAAGGGAAATAAGTACTTATTTTTTAAGAAGACAATTAATTTCAAGCTCAAAAATGATGTGCTTACGCAAATAATTTTTCTATCAATATGGATATTGTTTGATAGATCTCATTGAGATCTTTTATACGGTCCAAAAAAAATTGAAAAATTATTTTTTCATTTACATTATTTTTGAGTTTGAAAATATGAAATAAATACTTATTTTTTAAGAAAGTGTTCTGGAACAGGGCCTCGAGTCCCTCTTAGGAATTTCAACTTTTTCAGGAGACATGTAATTATTACACTTATTTTTCACCATTACCCCTATATTCTATCTATTTTGCACCATTAATTTGTGTTCACATACGAGGGACACATTTAGAATTTTATCAAATTTCTACTTCTATTTTTAGAAAGGAACAATCATTTTGGAACATCCCAATTGGTTCCGGCCAGTTCATCCAGACCATGCTTTGTTCCTAGATCATCCAGAGCATGTTAAATTTGCTACATATAATAAAGTAAAATAAGAACAACAAAATTATCAGTATATATAATATATACTTTTTCATGCTTTATCGATCTCTGCCATTTTATTGCCTTCCACACCTCTTTTATGACAATCCTAAGCAGCTGTCTCCATATATGCATACATGTGTGGGAATTTAAGGCATTATTTAACAAACATCGAGGATATATGGCTGCTGATAGTAGTAGTAGTTGCCAAATTTGAAACAGAGGTATAAATAAATGCAGCCGCTAATATATATATGTATGTTCAAAAAAGAAGCTAAAGAAAAAATGAACCCTAGACTTTAATGATCTCGATGGTATCCCATGCACCAAGGCACTATTAATTAGCACCGTTTCATACCGGCCATTCGGGTACGTGACAAGTAATTAATAATTCATCGATCGGCGTCTCAATTCTCGTACATTTGATATATGGACATGTATCGTTATATACTCCCTGCATATCAGGCCATTGAATTCTTGTACATTTTTATACTACCATGTATAGTTGTTCCTTAATTATGCACCGGGTAACGAAGGTTTCTCAGGCAAGAATTACAAGAAATTTATGCACCAGGTAAGCGTGAGGAGGCCTGAATCACCCCTATAACCTTGATAGAATCACCTTAAATATATTATTTTATATACACGTTAAATATTCATACATAATGTACGTACTATGTCAGCCTCCTCAAATTTCAAATAATAATATAACAAGTGGCTATAAATTGGGAAAAATTATTTTCTTTTATGTGTGTATGTATATTTGTATGTTTTGCCAAGCATAAATAAAAAATGGCAATGATTTTTTCTTTAGTATATTATTCCTTAGATTGCATGTTTGAATTTCAAACTCTTTATAAGAAAAAAAACTTAAAAATTAAAAAAACGAGTAAATAAGTGAAATTCTAAGTTCTAAGTTTTGGTCTCTCCTCTATGTAAATCCTAACTCCGTCCCTGCATAACGCCACCAAATCTCATGGGGGTTGAAAAAAAAATACGTGAAAGTTTCCTATGAAATGCGTATATAAGCAGTTGTGAGATGAGGAAGATATATACTCGTTACGTGAAATATCCCCTCGCGAGATCGAATACACACTAGGAGAGGAACCATGCGAAAGTACTAGTAATCGGGGAATGATTTCACACTCTCATTTGTTCCAATTTCTTCACTCATTTCTCATTTGTTTACTCTTTTTTAAAAATTTTATTTTGTGTTAATCGATCCGCGACTGCTTTGACAAATTTGGTGCTAATAAGCCCTTTTGGAATTACTCATCCCAATAATAATAATAATAATAATAATAATAATAAAGTAATGAGTAAGAGTCACGTGCAATAGGCACACGTGGCACACATGCCGTATATAGATAGCTAGGAAATCACATGGAGACATGTGTAACGAATTAAGTAACACTCCCCATTATTATCTAAGTACGCTTATAGCCTTCCTTATACATGGAGTAGTACCAAACAAAAGCTGATACTACCCACTAATTTAATTACTCCTCCTATAAGCAAGTAGTACTTGGGGGGGTTAGAAATCTGAAGAGAGAGAGAGACAGAGAGAGAGAGAGAGAGAGAGAGGTGGCACCGATCCAGTATGATGCAGGGAATGTGCAGAACATGCTGTACAATTCACTGTCTCTCTGTTTCTCACATGCAATCCCAACTCAAAGCTAGCCTACACTTTCTCCCCCCTCCCTCCTCTCTCTCTCTCTCTCTCTCTCTCTCTCTCTCTCTCTCTGTTGCCCTGCTTGTATGAATGCATGTGCTTCCCATGTGCTCACTGCCCAACTCCTCTCTCTCTCTCTCTCTCTCTCTCCAATGAGCCCTTATTAGCTGGCCCATACCACATTCACATGCACCCTTCGAGGAGGCCACACACACGTACACCACCCTAAAAACAACTAGGTCACCGCACCCCCTTTTCCACTCACATGCAATTGACGATCTTGCCCTTTTACATTCCTATTAGTATGTGTATTGTCTCTGCCCTAACTTTATGTGGCTAGCTATCTACGTACGTTTCACTACTTTATTTTTTGGCCACTAATCCAATCCAATACATGTGGTGGCTAAACAGCTTTTGTGATAAAAAGTAGCAGTGTAGTTCACTTTTAGACTGCAAAATGGTGATCGTTGTTGTCCAAGTGTTTTACTAATACTAGATTCATTCGCATGATTGTGATTGAATTGCACTGTCTTCTCTGCAATTGACTACGATGAAGCGGATTTTTTTCAATACCCAACGAGCGTTCGTTGACATTTTTCGTTCGATAAAACATGGAGAGGAGAGGGTGACCGACTCAACTATCTTCTCAAAGTCTGACTATAGGAACCTCACACCGTCAACAGTTTCTACTAGCAAGCATCATTAATAGTACAGTAAATTGCTACCACCCAACTAAGCTAAGAGTAAAACAAAGCCTCTCGCCCAAAACACATTTGATGTTCAATCGGGGATGTAGAACGAATCATGTAAGTATTTAACCGATTTTAATGCACAAAAAATGAGACTCTTTTACGAGTTAAGTGAAAAAGTACTCCTCCATTCCAAAATTTGGTCAGTTACAAAAAGTTTCGTAATTTTTGACTTAAAAGTAAGATACTTATGTACGTAATTAATTTGATCAAATAAGAAATCTAGATCATTTTGAATTGGCGCTAAATTTTTTTTAAGAACTGTATACACAAATGAATTATTTGTCAGAAATTACTAGTACCATTAGACTTTTCGTAGGAGTAATTTGGATAACGGGGTATTTTGGGCCACGGAATTTGGAGGCCTTAGCTTTTGACATGTGCGGGTGCAGATGGGCAGGCTTTCCGTGCATGATAAATTTGGTAGAGCTCTCGCAAGTTGTGCCATCTTCCCGCTATCAACTCCCTCTTCAAAGTGAGATACGAAATTCTTGTCGTTTTCTCAGTTGAAGTTACCATTTTACCCTCCTCAATGCCATGATACTACTTCACTACTAAAACCAATATCAATTGTTTGCTTTTATGGAAAAATAAAAAAAAAGTCTCTAAGTTATATGGAAATGAAATTATTTGAGCTGCTTTTGAAAATGCCTGTGGTAACAAGATATTCTACGTGAAATTTGTGAAAACAAAAGTTTCTAGACTTGTACCGATAAGTTTTGTTAAGAGAAGTTTTCTTACTTGTAAGTAGATCAACACAACCAAGTAACAATAAGTCTATATCTTAAATAAAAGTGTAAAACACAGGTTTTTAGGATTAGTTAAGGTTTTAAAGTCGGTTTGACCTACATAAACTTCGTGAAAGTAAAATAAAAATTCATTTAGAGAAAAAAAACACACAAAAAAACCACTATTCCAAGAATAATACTCCTAGTAGAGATCAATTAGAGAATCGTGTAGGAAGATGAAAACAATTGGTGCTCTGAACGTACCAAACTGCAAACGACTTCATGTGCTTCTACACCGGAACCCTAGTTCTTGGTCGGAACCCTAATCTGCAAAACAGACAAGGGGTGAGCGCACCTTTGCTTCTCGTAGCAAAGGCCCTCTGATGCCAAAATTAGTATCACGTACTGGTTTCCAAACCCTAATTATCAGTAGGAATGTAATGCGAATGCTAGATATTGCGTACCTTTTACCTCCAGGTTTACCTCGTATTTATAGATTCACGAATGCTTGCTGCCCAAGCGTCCTTGTTGCCTTGGGATTCCTATCTCGTATAGGAAACCTAAGGTAACTTGGATTCTCGTTCCCTTCTCAATTTATTTCCTTAGTCTTTTTAGGACTCTTTTCCATAAAGGACCGAACATCCCATTCTTGTTGGGTGTCTTTTCTAGATCCTATATTCTCGGGATCTTATGCTTTCGGGGATATTACTGTTTCTGGATCCTTCCAGAATACTTATGCTGCATTGAGACTTAGGGGAACTTCTCCCCCCTGTTTGGTCGTCTCGTTGCCGAACAGTCAACATGGTCCAACGACCTTAAATACAACTGGCCCTCATCGTTATATCCGGACAAATGACTTCTCATATCATTGGCCCTTATTGTTATATTTGGACAAGTGACTTCACATGTCTCTTATCCTTATCAACCGAACAGACTGCATGGATCCATGACCTCTCATGTCGCTGGTCCGAATCGCCGATCACCGCGCTGCCCGGAAGTAAGTCCTCTTATATCTACCACGTACTCCCAACCATCACGTGTTCGGCTGCTAATTGTATCTGTTCGGGAATACCTCCCTACAAATCGGTTACGCTCTGGAATGTCAATAAAGTAAGAGAATATAAAAGAATTACAGTTTTGGATACACTTTAAAATATTTGAAGACACTGTAACGCAAAAAAAAAAGAAGTGTTTATTTGTCTCTTTCTCTGTTATTAGCATTTTTCTCTAGAAATTGTGAAGGGGAGAAAAACAAACCAAATGGCATTTGTGTAGTTAATAGCAACGCAAGTGGCTTAACTTCACCTCTCCCTTTACTTAAACCTCCGGAAACGGACTCACCTTCCCCGTTATACCACAACAGAAAAAACCAAACCCCCCCCCCCCCCCCCCCCCCCCCCCCCCCCTCCCTCTCCTCGCCATGAGCTCAAGGCAAAAGAGCCCAACCACCAGGCCCATGAGAGGAGGGACGAGGAGGAGACAAAACTCCCAACGGCGGCGTCTCCGCAGGGCCCAAAACAGCTCCAGGACCGCCGCCGTCACCGGCAGCGCGGCATGCTCTTCCGTCGTTTCCGACAAGCTAGAGGCCCTCAAGAACCTCATACCCGCCCACGCCAACGGGGAGAGAAAACCCGACCAGCTGTTCCAAGAAACGGCCGACTACATCGTCCTCCTCAAGACCCAGGTCTTGATTTTGCAGAGACTCGTCGATTTTTACGGATCGAATCAAAATGCTGCTGTATAGAGAGATTAGTCAACTACTTCACAGATTATATGATGAAGACGACTCTTTATTTTTTATTTTTGTGTTTTCAATTTTTTTATTTTTTAGTTTTCAGATTTTAGTTTTGTAATGTGTTGTACGAGTACTTCTTAATTTCCAGCTTCCAATATCTTGAAGTTTTCCTCTGATTTCCTAGGCATCCAAAGTAACGTCCTTTTTTCCGCGATTTGTTAGTGGGCGATGGGTAAAATTAACCCGCAATTTATCAAATTGTTGTTCGTTTGTGGTTTGGGTTTGTTTAGTCAATTAAGGGTAACCAGTAATTTTTTCTTTTCACCATTCTTGGATTTGTACGTATTTTTACAAGGCAAATGTGAGAGTGGGACAGTTACTGGCAGGGTCTGAAACAGTGTCACCATGAATCCAGACAAGAGACATCTATCTATCTATCTCTCTCTCTCTCTCTCTCTCTCTCTACAAATATGGAGCCAAGCCAAGCCAAGCCAAGCCATGCCATGCCATGCGCGTCTATGGATGTCAGAAGGGACACTGATGTGCAGGGGGGGAAGGGAAGGGGGTGAGGTGAGGCCATTCTGATGAATCACATGGTGTATCCTCAGTGGGGTGATGAAATTGACAGCACTGCCCTTATTGTTGTGGAAATACTCCTACATGCTGTGATGTGGTGCCCTTATTAGAAAAATATTCTATGTTTGAGAAGTTATTTTGGGAACCCTCTGTTTACCATCCGATTCCTTTTTTTGTTTCTATCTGCATAGATTTACATTACACTTGCTACCTGTAAATTAAGTGTACCTCCGTGATTTCATCATTGATTGTCGAGATAGATGATTTGAATCACGCACTACACCTCAGTAGTGCACCCATGTATTATATCCTTCCGGTTCCGTTTGCGGTGGACTATTTCAAAATTACTTTTAAGGGAAATTGTATGCAATGATTCTTCTTCTTTACTTTTTTCGTTTTACCGGAAATAGAATGAAAGTTTTTTTTTTCCCCAGATGCTATAGATGATGATGTTAGATTCAATACCTCATCCGCCAAGAAAAATGATCACTTGGGCTAAGTCCATTCTTTTTGTACGTGGAACGTTTTTGAACCCCATTGTCATTCAATTCCATGTACTTAGCCCTGTGTATTTAGGTTCCGTTCTGTTTAAAGTCCTATTTTTTAAAATATATTTTTTCTCTTTACAAAATATGCAATTCTTTCACAATTCATTACTTTTACTTCAAAAAATAAGCTTACTTATATTCCTTAGCGAAATGGGACCTTAGTCATTTGTTAAATTAGCTTTCCATTTTCAACAAGTGCATCAAGAATCCAGGAAAAGGAGAAGCTGTAACTCCACATAAGATCAATGAGTGGGGGAATTTCAATTTCCTAATTCATCAATTAAAAAATCAAAAGTAAAAAGAATATGGACCAATTCCTGAGTTACGAGTAAAAGATTGTCAGTACTACTTTAACTAAACGTCTTGATTTTCTGTTTAATTTCTAACATTAAAAGCAATGAGCGGGCAATTACTGCATATGCAAGTTAACCCCCAAGGACTTAGTTATGTGGTTAGGGCCTTAGATTTATGAGTTTGTTTTCTCCTGAGAGTTCGAGATGCTGTCAATTTTTTTGAGGTTTAGTCTATACAAAGTTTTGCTAGAACTTTAAAATGCGACCTTCGCTTGTGGACGGCGGAATTATTTTTATAAAATTAGTAGAAATGCGCGTAAATTAGCTTGGATTTGGCTATAAAAAAAATTTCTCTGTCACAAACTCAAAAGATAAAAATAGGGCGCTAGAAGGAGGGCTCGAACCTCCGACCTTGTGGTTAACAGCCACACGCTCTAGCCAACTGAGCTATTCCAGCTTTGTTTCTAGAGGTTAGTAATTCGCATATATAATAACACTTAATACTTTTCTCCTGGTTTCTGTTGATACTTTTTAGAGTTGCCTAATTTTTTTCAGATCTCTTGATTAGTTAGGGGTTCGATCTCCTTTGTCTCGAAAATTTCTGTGCCTCCATACTGAGGAATTTTTCAGCCGTTGGAGTGTGTGAATTTTTATTTTTATTTTTATTTTATGTTTTAAATTTAACGATCGAAAAATCTATCGGCACAGAGGCACAAGAGTTTTCGGCACAAAAAATCTTGCAGTTATTGATACGATTAAGGATCCTACTATCCAAAATGACGCGAGACATATCAGTATGTTTTTTTCCAACTTCTCTTAGGAATTTTTTACGTATTTTTTTTGGTTTCTAGTGAAGCTTGTTTAAGTTCCAAAAGAGGAGAAATTTTACTAACATTAATCTATACTACTGTTCAATATTACAGGGAATTTAATAGTAGTGCTCTGAGGTCGGCAAATATCTTCAACTATTTCAATATCTAATCAATCCAAACATTAGGGTAATCTAGGAGTCGAAATCAAGTCTAGCAAGAGTAACGTAATGCATTATTGATTCCATGAATATCACGTGTTATTTCTATCACATATTCGTAAAATACAAACATCACTAAATTTCGAAAATTCGTGCATAGCGCGGGCCATCACTAGTAAAACGTCTATTGAAAACGGGCATCCTAGCCGGATAGCAAATGTGCAGCAAGAAGTAAGCCCAAGGTGGGCGCAGAACAATTTAACTAAGAACACAATCCCTTTAAATTGAGACACAATCTCACGGGGCCGGAACTCAATTTTCATGTACAGATTCAAACTCAAGAAGTACTAATTGATTGTTTTCCGTCACTCCAAACGGACTTCAAACCACTGGATCGAGCCAACGTCTCCATCGATTTCAAGCTCACAAACATATTTCACAAGATGTGTAACAGCATCATCAGTGTTTTCGAACTTTGCAAGGTCAGGGGGCAGGGCCTGGCCCGGCCAATTGTCGAGCCAACCCTTCAACCTATCCCTTAATTCTTCCTCAGAAACGAACTCCTCATTCTTTCCAGGCTCCAGTAGCAAATAAGTGCCTGTCTTTGTATTTGATCTCCTCCTCCTTGCATAAACCTGACCACAAAACGAACAAAAAAATACGCGTCAGTTTTGGCATGTTTTAAGTCTGTATATAGGCATCGCAAGGAGGAGAAATTAACAAAACATTCTGCGAACTAATCTACTGAAGCTAATTCAATCCGTTCTGATCATTCTGCGAACAAATCATGCCTGAACGCGTTTTCAAGTTTCTTGAGTTTTGCTCGAGCTTGGCTTGATAGTTATAATAACATGTCAGAAAAACCGAGATTAAAAGCTCGACTCTTGAACGACTGCAATAAGCAGCTTAACTCAGTTTGAAGAGTTTAGCTAGTACTACATTCACCTTCACTGACTCCCTTTGCTTGCTTGCGATCCGAGTCAGTGTGGGATCAATTGAAGAACTTGATTTCTTGGTCAGAGCTAGGGACCCCAGCTGAAGACATGGAATCTGAATGTTGCATCTTGATACTCTTTGACCTGAAAAGAAATTTGCAAAAACAGCGGCAATTTCAATACTTGAGCGATACAAATCAATAACGTTTGCCCTCCATCCGATCCATCCCTGCGGGCATATGAAGAAGATTCATGAATTCGTACTCTGGATGAACTAGTACTTATTAAAGTATTTCACCCTTTCAGTCTTCCTTTCGTTCGGCCACCAGGGGTACATGCAGAGTGTTAAAAATTCGCCCTTCGGTCCTTCCCTGGGCATATGAAAATTCATGAATTCGTACTATGGATGAACTAGTTATTCTTCCTTTCGTCCACCAGGGGTATATGTAGAATGTGAAAATACATGTATTCGGCTGTGTATGATTAGCCAGGTTATTAACGAGTGATCATATAACCAATACCATATGGCTAGTATGTATCCTCACCAACTAGTAGTAGTGAAGACCTTAACAGTACTATATAGCCTATAGACACTATATTGTATCGCATTTTTCGTGGTCTAATAGATACATATACGTTGAGAATACCCTCTCATCTGATGCGGGTATATTCCCCCCGTTTAGTCTGGGCAATCAAATATGCCCGGAAACTAGTCGGTTGAAGCCCCAAACACGTTCGGAAGAGACAGAAAAAAGAAGAAGAAACCTTCGAGAACGAATACTTAATAGGAAAAAATGGATGGTTCAGATATTAACACAAGGCAAAGTGGATTGTGTCCGATAGTATGTAAAGGAAGCACAGAGCGTACGTAGTTACGTACAGCTGAAATTTTGAATTCCATTGGTAAACAGAAGCTTCTCGGCTGCTCCCTCCATTGTTAATGGCAAAGCTTGAAGCCTTCAGCATTCTCATGATATAGCTAGAAATATGGTAGTAGTAGTCCAAGGAAGGAATGAGAGGGTGTAGATGATAGATGGATGACGATGAATTTGAACCTCTATTGTCTTTCTGTCTCTTACCATCACTTTTCATCCTATTTTCGGAAATACCCCCTTGCTAACTTCATTCTCTAATGAAAATTTAAGGGGCAAATTAGTGGAGGAGTAACTTTTTTTTCCCTTTTTAGGGCAAAATACATTTAAGTCTCCTATGGTTTGGCCTGGCCTATGTGCATTTTACTTCCTATTGTTTGTACATATATGCAACTAGGGCTGCAAACGAGCCGAGTTTTGTTGAGCTCGAGCTCAGTTCGCTTACTAAATGAGTTAGGCTTAGTCATTTACTAAACAAGTCTCTTTAATTGAGACGAGTCTCCTTTAACAAATTGAGCTTTTGTCAAACAAGCCGAGCTCGATTCATTTATAGCTCGGTATGCAACGAGTCAGAATTTTTAAACTTAAAAATAATGCATTTACTAAAAGAATTTTTAATTTTTTTTTCAACCGTTTAAAAGAGTACAATTCATACTGCAAAAAAATTATTTCGATAAATACATTTTGTTTTTCCCATCCTAGGAACCTTAATTAACTGGCGCCAACGGCCTCCGAAGGTTGTAAATATAATCACAAAAGCAAAAAAGAGAAAGAAAGAAATTTTGATCAGCGAAATAGCCGCTCAAACCCACCTTATTCAGCAATGGTAAAATTCTGCATCTCCTTTTGGTCTTTTCCCATCTGAATTTCTCTCTCTGTAACTCGTATATGCGTCGATTACAGAGGCGAGGGGTTAATTGTTGATCACGGGCCTTCAGGTGTCTCTTGAATTCAACCGAAGTAAGTTGATTTTCTCTTCACTTTGTTGCCATATGCATCCCACCTGTTGTACATGACGATAAACAATTGTATAAAACCTGGTTGCGAAATCAGACACGCCGTTGTGGGTATCTAATGATATCGATAATGCCCATTTTTAATTGTGTAAACGTTGCATGGATTAATCCAGGAAACAGAAAAGGGAGGTTTACTCGAATGGTCTTAAATTGCCTGAGTTTACTGGTTTTCTTCGCATCAGCAGATGTTATATATGTATATGTTTGATAAACGGATGTCCGGGACATCTTGCGCGCACCTAGATTGATTTCGGACCCTGAATTTACAACTGGACAAAGCTTGTGTGGCTCCAAGGTTTGGAATGGTTGGCATATCCAGATAGTTTTGATTTTTGGAATTTGTGATTTCCATGGATGTTCATGATTTAGAACAATTCTGGTTGACCTCTGCTCGTTATTTCGATCGTAGCGACACAGGCCGTTAATTTGATGTTAGAACAAAAGAAATCTGGGTTTGTCACATTCTATGAGGGAATTGAATAGTACCACCGATTTCTATGCTTTTTTTGGTCACATTCTTTTCAAGACCCAAGCTGAGGAAACACTTGTTCTTTCTGTTAACTTGCAGGAGTTAACCCAAGGGAGTGGTCTAGACCTGGGACATAAGGGTTTGCTTCCTCTTAAAGTCAATCTCAAGTTCGATTCTCTTCGTTAACAACTCTTAGGGCCACCCCACCCCACGCATATGCATGCGAAAGGGCTGTGGGAGGGGCGGTAGGGATTAGTCTGATAATGCACGCAAGCTGGCTCAAGACACCCTGTATTACCACCAAAAAATTTGCAAGAGTTGTATTTTTAGACCCTTCGAAGTTATTATCATGAATTCATGATTGATCTCTTTTTGTTCCATTTCATTGATTCTTACGTTCTCTTGAAAAAATAATATTGTCTTTTCCCCCATTGTGCAGCATGGTTGCATTTGTTTGAGAATTGAGATGGAATTGATCCTAAGAAAAGATTGAAGATCTAGACAAGCAGTGGAATCAAACAACGGATCATTGCACACAAAGATGCAACCCCAGTTTTCTCCTCATGATGGCAGTCCAAGTAGTCCAGGAAGAGTTTCAAGTTCCTCTGCTTCATCATCTGCTTCATCTTTTGATCCTTTTCTCGATGTAGATGACGATGAAAATGACATTCTTGATACTTCCACCCCCAAGTATGGACAGGATAGTCCTATTTCTCCAATATCAGTTGTCAAATCGGCTGCAGAATGGAGCATGATAAGTGCATCCCCAATGGCTGGACCGCATTCTCCTCGTACTCCAGAGTGGAGCATGCACAGTGCATCTCCAAAGCAATCCCCTCCTATTCAAACCATGGGGCGGCCCGGTCCAGATTACGACCCGAATAGGATTCCCTCGTCCATTTTTGCTAGCAAACCTGCCAACCCTATGGATTGGAGTGTGGCTTCAAACGATTCGTTGTTTAGTATTCACATGGGGAATAACAGCTTTAAGTCTGGAGAATTGACCACTGTAATGGAAGTAGCAGGTGAAAATCATGGAAGGAGTGACAGTATGATGGAGGACTCCCCAGGAAAACAAGTGGAGAATGAGAAGACAAAAGCGGTTGTTACGACGGAAAAAACAGAAGATCTTAGCAAGGAAAGTGTTGCTCGCATGGAGCGGGTGGGTTTTTCATTTTTTAGTGCTAAACTTTCTGGAGAAATACTTCCTGTTGATGGTGCGCGTACTTGTGCTAGCACCCCTCGCCTTTCGTATGGGAGTGGAAATAGCAGCCGATCTTTTGCCTTCCCAGTGTACGTTACTTCTTTCTTACACAATTTGGTGCCATTCCCCATGGTAGCATGATTGATTACTTGAGGCTGGGTTGGATCTTGGAGTTGTGGAGGGAATGTCCAAGGGAAAGATTGTACATATTTGAATTACTTTTCTCATTCCGGTTATTTTTCTTCTTCAAAATCCCTCCACAACTGCAAGGACCAAACATAACCTGATTGATACATAGTAATTGTGTTTTTCGTGGTTGGTCATAGGAATTTTGTTCCGTCCTAATGTCTCCCAAGCTTTTCGTGTCATACACTTCTGATTTGGTGTCTATGAGGATTGTTGAAGTTTGAACAATTTGAATTTGGCCAAATTGGCGTGTTTGTTTACTTCTGGCCACCAACGTTGTTGTACTCTTTAACATAGTTTAGTTCCTGACCATGATTCTCTCTCTCTCTCTCTCTCTCCATTTTATTGTTTCTTTTCTTTATACCTTTTTAAGTGCAGATTGCGGACTAGTACTTGTGCACTTTTGTTTTTGAACTGAGTACTTGTGCGCTTCAAGTTTGTAGTTTTACCAACTTTTTATTAGACAGAGAGAAAATAACCTTACTGGTGATTAAGTAAATTATATTTTCAAGGGTTTTTCAACATTCATATGCATTAACCTATTCATTTCCAAGTCAATAACTGAGGCACTGCCTTTTCTCATCTCAGATTCACAAGAGAAGATGGAAGAAGTGCATCAGTGAGGGTTGCTCCTGACATTTCGCAGTCAAAGCCCCCTGAGACACCTCAGTCACAGCCACAAGCCCAGGCAGCGACCCCAAAACCAGCCGAAACAAGATGGTTTTCTTGCTTCTCTTGTTGCCCACATTGCTGCTGAGACTCTGAGTTTATGGACGTTAATCTTACTTCAAAAAAATCAACTGATTGGTTCTCCTAACTTCATTTGCTGCCTAAACTGTTTGGTATGAAGATCTGGAATTGGCGTCGGGCTCATGGAAGGCTTATTGCACCTCTGAAGTATAAGTAAGCTTCCTATCAAAATTTTGAATTTTGAGATTTTGCAGCTAAGTAATTATGTTAGCAGTTGGTTTTAGTTCTAAACAAGAAGGCAATTTACTTGTAATTGTGAATCTGAGGTCGACGATGCTGGGTAGAACTTAAACAAGTCTAGGCAAGTTTGATCAACCGTCCGTCGATTCCTTCAGTTTGTTATCGCGGTTCTTGATTCTTATGGAGTTTATAGCCGATGAAATCAATGGTGGGGCTAGAATTGGACGTACATCAGTTATCTGCGACCACCCACAAGGATGTGCCAACCGGTCCTCATGGTGATTTTGTAAGTAGTCTTTTCGGAGAAAGAGCTCTTTGTTCTACTCCTCAGTATGGGTTTTAGCTACTCCACATGTTGAATGCATTACAGCTTTGCCACCATTTTGTATGTAATGGCCCCGGTTAGAGGCCTTGTATTCCTGAATCTGCAGAACAATGCAGTTTTCATTCTTACTTGGTTTTCAGTTGCCTTGCACTGTTGTTTCACACTGTAATACTTTATACATGGATCTCACTTGAACCTCTCATTTTTGTAGACACGGAAATAATAATAAAAAATGCTGGCAGTTTTTTATCTTGTCGATAATCCGATATATTTTGCGGGAAGAATGTTGAGGTAGATTGCAATCTAAGAACCCTTTTCTCTCTCAGTATCCCACTCTGTATTTCTAGTAGGAAAAACATGTTGAGAAGAAACGTTCCTCTGTTATTATCAAAAAATGTGGGAACAATTCTAATGGCTGAGACTCGATCTTCAATCTTGGTCCAAGCTTTCGATCCAAATCTAGCTGAGGGTGTAGTAGGGGAAGAAAGAGCTTTTTCTGAGACAGAATCCAATTCCGAGTCACAAACGGAGACTAAAGCAAGCGTTGGATTCAAAACGGGTGTTAAAAGATGGGAAGCGAGGCATTTGCCGTCCTAGTTCTAGCAGCTAATAAGGCAGCTCGGAGAAGTGGTGACTGCCGTAGAAGGGGAAAGAAAGAGTGGAAATGGGTTTTTTTTTTTTTTTTTTGTTTTGAACAGAACTGGAAATAAGTTTTGAATAGACCAATTGGTTAGGCTATTGGGTTCTGGGTTCTTGTAAGGGCTAGCTAAACACTAATTTGGGCCTTTTGAATAGTCTTTTTGCCTAGAATTGAATTGAGTCTATTGGAGATGTTCTAAGGCAGCTGCTCTTCTTTTTTCGGAGAACAGTGACGATATAACCTGGTCCGAAAGAATCTGTATACTGAGAAAAAAGGAGAAGGAACTTATTGGGAATTTGGAAGAGCCGTTGTTCCATGAGGCCTCAATCATCTCCTTTTCCTTCTGTACAATATACTGGTTACTTTTGCATTGTTGAGTTCAAATTTTTCTTCACATATATACTAGTATTTGACAACAATGGAGCTTTTTTTTCTTTTCTGATAAGTAAAAAAAAACTCCGCCACGTGCAATGAAGAAGATGGAGAGGACCAACCTAACTCTCGACGAGGCCTAAAGCAAAATCTTAATAAGTGACTTGTTGTCGAATTATATATAGTTTTTTGGTAATATCTTTTGGTTTTTGTTGTTACTAGCACACACCTGTACAGTATACGAGATATGTGGAACTTGAAAATTGTAAAGTTAAATAAATACGGATAATGATTAAAGTAAATAATTATGATAATAATAAAAGTGCTCACAATTTTCTAAGTTCTTAGTATTACTAGCAGCAAATTCATGCAATGTAGTATGTGATATATCTGGAACATAACATTTGTAAGGTTAAATAAATAGAGTGATTTTCCCACTCCTCAAATTCATTCATTCTTAACTGCACTCTCAAGGAGAGTGTGAATATCAATATGGATCCCCAAATTGTTAACTTTGGGAAGTGTGAAAATCATTATAGAGTTGGGGGAGTGAGGTTAACAATTTAGGGAGTGCAAAAATTACTCCCCAAAAGTCTCCCTTTACTTTTTATCATTAGTAGTAGTTATTTTTGGGAAGTGATTTTCGCACTCTCCTTGAAAATGCGAAAATTAATATGGAATTGATTTTCGCCTTTGAAGGTCAAAGTGGAGTTAATGAACTGGAGGGTTTGAAAATCAAACTCTTGTATTGACCATATGGATACAATTGGGGAGCACTTCGTCTTCAGCTACGAACCGCTCGGCCTGTTTTTTAAACCAGAATTCGTATCTTAAAGAAACGTTTTTGGGTCGATCAGAATTCAGAATTCGTATCTTCAAGTCACGTTTTTAGGTTCGCATGTTGAAGTTGCGAATTACTTCCAAAACGGATTTCTGCACTTGAGACCCGTTTTGTATGTCCTTCCGGATGTATTCCAATAATCGGAACCGTTTAATTTTTAAAACTTACTTGGTAAAGTAATCAAGAAAAGAATTAAATTCATCGGATATCAGATGATACGTTCTCGCAACACATTTATGCGCCAGAATATTGGAAAAAGTAAAATGTGATACACAGAATCTGAACCCACTTGCGGAAAAAAGAAATGTAAATTGCTCGACCATTTGCTTCTGTTTCTCCGTCCGAATACAAATTGTTGAGTTTGATTCCTTGCAATTCTCTCTCTGTATTCTTTCATCCCCATCCACTTTCGTATTTAAATTAGGCAAAATCTTTGATCTGGGTCATAGCCAAACTTCTATCTGGATTCATGATCAGTGATCGAAATTTTGGTTTGGTGGTTTTGAGCCTGATTAGTGATTACTATGCTCATTCTTCTGCCTCCCTTAACCACCAAAAACAGGTACATCTCTCTCTCTCTCTCTCTCTCTCTCTCTCTCCCCTGTAATTATTCGATTAGTTTTCAATTTTGATTATTGCAATAGTGGGATTCGCTTGTATGAATAAGCTATTTCCGGCATCTGCAGCTCTAATTAATTTTGGTAGCAAGTTTAGCCTACTTATTATCCCCCCCCCCAGTCTTCCCCTTCTTAATTTTTTGACCTTTTCTGTTAGGAAGATTAAAAATCTTTAACCCCAAGGGGTTGCCGGGTGTCTTGGCGCATGTGCGTGCGTTAATAGTTAGTGGGACTCAGAGATTTGCTCCCTCCTAAGGTTTCAGGTTCAATTCCCTAGCTAGCAATTCTTGGGGCCATCTCACCCTGAGTAAGTGTGAAACAGCGGTGGGAGGGGCTGTAGGAAATAGCCCTGGACGCCCTGCATTACAAAAAAAAGATACTTATTAAAAATCTTTCAAATTCACTGCCCAGGATTGAGCGTAATATCTCCGCCGCAGTTTCCAGCAAATGAACGAGAAGAGTAGAAGAAATAGTTGACTATGGTAGTCTCAATCTATGTTATCTTTCTCAAAGTTTGTTTTGGATTTTTTTTTGGAATTTGGGTGGGTTCTTTACAGATTTTTGGTGTAAAAGATACTTAGTGCGCTGTTTCTTAAGTTCAATTTTCTTTCAATGTGAAGATCACTCTGTTTAATTTGAGCTACAACCAATAAATGTAAAATTATCTTCTTCTTTTTTGGCAAGGAATATAAAGTTCAATTCTTGTTTAGATATTGATTGCAGTTGGATTTCTGATGTTGTTTCTGGTAATTTGTTATCTTATCCACAGTGAGTGATCCCCAGCTTGAGGCATCACTTGTTTGGTATATAGAAGCATGATTGTTGTGCCAACTCTCAGTTTGGCCTCTATTCAAGGATTCCCAACCAGAAAAGATTCGGAGAGATTGTATAAATCTCGTCCCTACCATGTCTTGTTGCACTGTAGTCGAGTCTCAGATTTCAAAGCATCAGAAGCTGCTGCGATAACCTGTGGACAGAAAAGAAGGTAAAATTGCCTCACATTCTTGATAAAAGCCCTTGGTTTATTTGCATGTTGTGATACTGAGTGTTGGCTTATTCCAGGTGTGGCTGCTATGATATGCACAATGTGCTAGTTCCTTACTCTGTAGCATGGTCTTGGCAGAAGTCCATAGTTAAGGAGAGGAAGACACTAGTCGAAATAAACCAAGACCTTTGTGACTCGCTGATTGTTTTACAACATCACCCAGTTTATACATTGGGTACTGGTAGTTCAGAAGACTACTTGAATTTTGACTTAAAGGACGCTCCTTATGATGTTTACCGAACGGAACGTGGTGGTGAAGTTACTTACCATGGGCCTGGCCAGGTAAAGTTCACTCCCAACTTCCAAGCATTTAGCGGAATTTTGTATCAACCATTCTAACAATTCATCTCGTTCATCTCCGCCACTACTAGATGAATTTTGTGAAATTGCAACCGAATCGATGTTTGGGGTGGCTTCATCGAATAAGAGGGCACCACATTCATTAGCCATTTGGAATGGCAAAGAAACTGAAGAAACTTTATATCCATCTCAAAACCAATTGACAATGAGTGGAGAGGTCTCAAATGTTATTAAGTGATCACCCATTCCACTTCTAAGCAATGTGGGACTCTATTTCCTTAACATCCCCCTCACGTGCAGCCGCGTTTGAGGTCTATCATATGTGGCTACTTTTGGGTCCAATCATCGTGCAGTCTTTTTGCTGGTCTGTCATCGTGGGGTGTAGATTGTAAATTTTTTAAAATGTGGGGTGGAACGAGCCCCGCTCTGGTACTATGAAGAAACTTTATATCCATCTCAAAACCAACTGGCAATAAGTGGAGAGGTCCCAAATATTATTAAGTGATGACCCATTCCACTCCCAAGCAATGTGGGACTCTATTTCCTTAACAGAAACGAATGTACGACAAGGACATTTTCAAAAAGTTTACTTGGAGAACAGCGCTTAGCATTTGACAACCTCTCCCTTGTTTGAAGCTTATAAGGTGTTCATAGTATCAAGTTGATGTGGGGGTAGCCTGGTAGGGCTTATCAGCGCCATGACATTGATTGGGTAAGCCTTGTTGGCACAAACTTGACATTGGAATGGCAGTCCAAACATGTGCAAATCTGAATTTGTGGGCTCATATTTGCTTTATCCCATTGCTCACTTCCTTATTTCAACCGTAAACACACCCTTAATGTCAATAGTGGGAACAATTTCATTCCACTGAGCTTTAGTAGGAGATGAAAACTTTCAACAAAATGCTATTTCATCATTCCAAGCTTTTCACAATCGAATTGAAAAGGCAACAACGCATAATGCTAAGATTGGTTAAATATGTGAAGTAGTTAGTGAAGCCCTTCTTGCTGTATCTAGTGCTTAACATTTTGCTCATTGGTTTTGTATTGTAGCTAGTAATGTACCCCATTCTCAATCTCCGCTACCACGAGATGGATCTTCATTGGTACTTTAGGGCTCTTGAAGAGGTGGTTATTCGTGTTCTTTTCTCAACATTTTCTATCAAGGCTTCTCGGGTTGAGGGTATGACTGGTGTTTGGGTTGGTGAGTCACAAATACTTGGTAATTTAGTTCTTGTCTTGATTTATGTTTGTTAGGAGAGAGAGAGAGAGAGAGAGAGAGAGAGAGAGAGAGAGAGAGAGAGAGAGAGAGAGAGAGAGAGAGAGAAGGGATGCGCAAAAGTTGAAGAGACACAATTTAATTTCTCTTCTTTGTTAAGACTAAGTTGGAGAGGAAGGAAACCATAACTTATTTTCTACGCTTGAGGATATACTTGTGCATCAAAAATTATTTACTTTACATTGATATCCATCTTGCATATTCCAGCCGCAAGTGGAAGCTTAGTTTTTCTCACTAGCTTGTGTATCCGACTCCTTCCATTTCGGAGAGGACTTGGGGTTCACAAATCTATTCAAAAGTTTGTTGTAAGGGGGTTTGAGTTTCCCTCCATTTATCTTCATTTCTCTTCCTCAAGCTTCAAAAAAAGATGATTGCAAAGAAGAGAGGGTTCAGGTTCCTTTACCTTTCTTTTCTTTCAAAATTACCTAATTCAATTGGATAGTGAGTCCTGCATAAAGTTGAAGTTATCTTCCCTGTATTCAGGGCTGAATAGCTCAGGGCGCTAATTATGCCCTGAGAATTTCTTTGTTACAGAAGTGTGCTTCTGTGCTCATAAAGTTTAAAGGGAGAGAAGCTTGTTTGTAGTATTGTTTTGCTCCTTTCTTGTATTCGTCTCTCTACTTATCCGGTCAGACATAGCAATAATTGGGTTTATTTTGAACAACGTAGCAATGATTTGGTTATTTAGTATACGTAGTAGGTAAAAAAGTTGGTCAGTTGTTTCAATAATCCTCAAATCATGAATAATATCTGCTTTTTTGATTTCAAAATTTTGTAGTTATCTAGGCAATGTGGACTCTTTCTGCAGCTTATATAGGCTCTGTAGATAATATGAGAAGATTAGTGATTGTTCTGGACATAGTGTGTAGTGCAAGTTACGTTCCTTGTTCAAAATGCATAGAGAAGTCCATTGTCCTGCAACATGTTTGAAGATGACTGTTTTCCTAGAGTTGCCTGTTTCTGTTGAAGTATTCTGAGGAAGATCAGCTACATGGCATCATTCATTTCAATTTATGTATTTTTTCGGGGCTAATAATTGCATTTTGTCACACTGTTACCATCATAGTGCTCTTCATACAGTAGTACTATGCCTGCCATTTTGGTTTGTCGGGAAAATAATGTTGAGCTTTTTAGGAGCCTAATTAGTTGGATTCTTTCAGGAGATCAGAAATTAGCTGCTATTGGCATACGAGTATCGCAATGGATAGCATATCATGGCTTAGCACTTAATGTCACAACTGATCTAACTCCCTTCCAAAAGATAGTTCCATGTGGGATACACGACCGTGGTGTTGGAAGCATAAAGGGATTGCTAAGAGAACATTCGTTGTCCAAAGGAGCTGGAGTGCATCATATGGAGGACAGCCAACTGCTTGATATCACTCACAAATCATTGGTCAAGGAGTTTTCTGAAGTATTTCAAGTTGAACTCCACCAAAAGGCAATCTCTGAATTGGAGTTCTCAAAGGGGTAACCATCAACTTTGGTAACTGGATTTTAATTTAGCTCGGGGCTAATTGCAGCTTATCTGGCTCATTTCAGACACAGAAATGAATTTGTTGAACACTGGAAATTTTGTGGGTTCTTATACGTTCATAGATTATTTTGTTGCTATGGCGAGAACAAGAATAGGTGATGCATCATTGCTACGTACGTCGACCTTCACAAATGCATCAAATTGAACCCACAATCAAAGGAGGACTACAAGCTTGGGGGCTCGACGAAACAGAAACTATCAGCACTAAGAAACTTCTTGGAATTAGCAGTGAAAGAAAAAGCCCGGCATTCATTTGCTCAATTATTTTCATGGTTGATTCTATTGAAAGGAGGACCAGCCTCAACGTGATGATTAGAGGACAACTCTGATCGTTCACCTCTAATGTGACACGTTCTGTCCCAGTTTTACGATCAATGGGATCAGTCGGCTATCGGCTAGAGAGCGGGGCTATTATTCTTCCGTGGAGAAAATTTCTTAAATTATATTTTATGGAATGCATAGCAAACATCCTAGGTAGCTTTGTATATTTCTTTATGGTGTACTAGATCTTTTACAGTTATACTAGTCTGATTTGTTTGTTGATGTCATATTCCACGGAATCGATCCCTTCTTCACTGCACAAGGTATTAGAAAGTTACAAAGTCATGGATGTGACAATTATCTATTGATTAGTGTTATTTCGACAGTCTAATTTCTGCTCTCGTAAAATGCATGATTTTACACGGCAAGCTTCTTTCGCCCACTTCGTTGATTTGGTTTCTCTTTGATCGATCTTATACAATCGTTTCAATCTATGGTGTATTAAGTAATTTTATTTTTATTTTTATACTGAGTATTAAGTAATTGGGTATTCAAAAAATTGCATATACCACAGGGTAAATTTCACTAATACCCCTGTATTCTACTACAATCACACTGTCACTCTCGTTACTCTCCAAAATCACACTGCACTCCCTTGCTTTAAAAATGTGCAACATATACGTCCAAATTTTTGTTTATCGTTACTCCGGACTCAGCATCCATCCAGTTTCTCTCAATCAGTCTGATCCAGTTTAGATTGTTTGTAGGCCCGCAACAATGATTGAGAACGTTCATTTTGTAGAACTCGTCAACAACATCGACCATGTTGAAAATTAAGTTGGTTGGATACCATTTGATTTGATATGATAATGAAATGTACTAGTCTTGTTAAAATAAAGTTGCAACACTAAATTGTAACCCATTCAACATTTTGAAATTATAAACGGTATCTAATCAATTTGATTTTTAACGTGATGGATATTACAGAACCCTAGAAGGCTAGAAGGCGAATGGTTCCGATCATCATTGGGCACAGAAAAACCCGACAGACGCCCAAGTTCTCCCAATAGTCCCAATTCCCAATCTCAAATTTTCTCTCCAACTTTCTCCCTCGCCAAACACTCCCTCTCCCCTCCCATCTCCTCCCCACCCAAACCTCCCCCCCATGACTTCCGCCGCCAAATCCCTCCTTCAAACCCTCCGCCGCTACATCAAGAAGCCCTGGGAGATCACCGGCCCCGTCGCCGGCCCCGAGTACATGGACGCCGTGCCCAAGGCCACCGAGTACCGCGTCTTCTGCCCGGCCACCGTGCCCCAAAAGGCCATCATCCCCAACTCCGATCCCGAAACGGTCTTCGACATCAAGTACTTCTCCCGCGACCAGCGCCGCAACCGCCCCCCGATCCGGCGCACCGTGCTCAAGAAGGCGGACGTCGTAAAGATGATGAGAGAGACCAGTTTTGATGTTAATGATTTTCCCAGGGTTTATTTGACCGATAAGGTTGAGGAGGACATGAATGCTATTGGTGGAGGGTACCAAAAATGATGAGGTCAGCTATTTGATTTTAATTCCTTTTTTTTTTCTTCCTTCCATGAATTGTTAGCATCTAAGTCACATAATGTGCGTGGTTGAGCGGAAGAGCTAGGGCAAACGTGGAATTGTCATTTAGGAAAATATCCCACCAAAGTTTTTAAATTTGCGAGAGAGAGGATTGAGGGCGCGAGCGAGGGGGCCTACTAATGGATTATGTGATTAAAGTTGGAATTTTGGGGTTTTTAATTTTTATTCGATGCATGTTTGTGTGTTTGGTAGCGTTATTGTGTATGCGAATTAGGTTACGAATTGTGCCAAAGTTATCTTTTTATCGGCGTTAGGGTTTCTTTTGAACTCCTCTCCTCATGAGAAAATCATCCGGATTGGGGTTTTAATGCAAATTGGATGCGTGTTTGTGTGTTTGGTAGTGAGTTGTTGTGTATGCGAATTAGGTGATGAATTGTGCCAAAGTTATCTTTTTATCGGCGTTAGGGTATCTTTTGAACCCCTCTCCTTATGAGAAAATCATTCGGATTGGGGATTTCGATGCAAATTGGATGCGTGTTTGTGTGTTTGGTGGTGAGTTGTTGTGTATGCGAATTAGGTGACGAATTGCGCCAAAGTTATCTTTTTATTGGCGTTAGGGTATCTTTTGAACCCCTCTCCTTGTGAGAAAATCATACGGATGGGGGTTTTCTATGCAAATAGTGTGTTTTTTTTTTCCACATGAGAATTGTGATATAATGTGTGAGAGTTCAGTGTGTTGGTAGCTTGTTTTCTTAATTATGGGGTTTCAGTTATAACGTGCAAACTTTGTTAATGTTCTGGTAGAAAAAGGGTTATGCAGAAATGGAGAAAGAATAAGGGTTTGTATTATTCTGTTATTTCTCAAGAGTGTCATTATTGATTAATACAAGAATGATATATGCAAAGCAATCTGAAAAAAAGAACTGATATTAGAAGACAAAAAGCTCACAAGAGAGCAACAATGTGAAAATGGACAGAACTGCCCATTTATATTTCTTTCAATATTGGGGCTCCACTTTTGAGTGGTTTTTAGGTCAGTTGAATTAGGTCTCATTTTTGTGGGTTTGAGAGTGACATAGTAATTGCTAGATTTCATTGTTTTGAATTTGAGGCAATCTACTAGAAATGCCTTGGACATTCGCTATTTGTATGGGTGTTGGATGTATTGGTTTTCTTCTTGTTATTTGATAGGCGAGGTATCAGTGGTTGGAGGTTGGCTTTTGATGTAGAGTTCCCTGGAAACTGAAAATTGTGTAATGGATAAAAGATAAGTGGTTTCTGCCTTTCTGGTGATGCTAAAAGATAAGTGGTTTCTGGTGATGATCTCTGAAAAGTTGTGTGGACAATTGGGTTTTTTTGTTTGTTCGAATGTGGAACGAGGTTGTGTTCAATCATGTCGACACGTCGTTCCATGTCCATTGCTTAATCTTGGAATGCAAATGGGGTTTTTGACTTTCGATGAATATTGGGTTGGAATTGAATTGGCAGTTTTGCTTCTTATAGGTGGTTTTCCATAATGATATTTTACTTTTTAGTTTGGTCTGTGCAATGTGTTTGTTAGGATCTCTTTGCTCCAAGAAATGAGTAATGGTATTATATTTTGCTACTATGATCAGCAAATTACGTTTTGACATTATGCAGATATGTGCAGAATGAGATTAAGATCTTGTCTTTGCTATATGATTTGTGTATAACTGCTTATCTAGAATAGAGGCTTAAGCAGTTAACCTAATAAAATCAATCCATAGTTTACCTTCCATTTCTATCACTTGTTTGAAGGATGGTTTGGTTTGGAGCATTTCCAACCGATACTTAATTTCTCTATTCAGAGGAAAAGTATGCCCAACTCATCTCTTAAAGGCATCTCTATCACTACCAGTCAATACGACCTTATCGCTGTACTGATCAGGGTTCGAGTTGGCGGCCATCTATCACTGTACTGATACTAGCATACTGGCATACTGCTAAAACATCTACCTCAAAACCAATTGGCAATGAGTGGAGAGGCCGTTCATGATCATATACTAATTTTTTGGGAGATAATTAACCGATGTGGGACAAACTCCAACAGATACGTTAGCCAACAACAATTTAGTTAAATGTTGAACTTTTGATGGAAGTGGATAAGTGATAGAGAAAGCGGGTTTATGTCTGAAACAAAATATTAGATGCTAGATAGAAATGGAGACGTGGTTGGAGTTGGCATTGATAGTAAAATCTTCAATCCTACTAATTAGAAATAATGACTCTCATGGGGACTTGGGGTTAGATGCTCTAATTGGTTTTGTCTAGATTTGTAGATGTAGACTATTGATGTCAAACTGCTAGCTGAAGGAAGAATTGAGACATGCCAATGTTCTGTACGAAACTTTACCCTCTTAAAATGAGGTTCTTTGTTTTGTTCTGTACGTCAAGTTACTTTTGTTGCTCCTTTGCTTTTGTTTTGGGAAACAAAATTATTGTCCTATACCATGGTGTCCTTTTTAATTCCTTTTGTACTGACCAGTTGTGTGTGCTGCACAACAGGGACCCTTCCCAGGCCAGTGTTCCAAATTGTCAACCAAGTACCAAGCAAGGAGAAGCTTTTTGGGCCTTGTATTTCTTTCTACCAATGGTTGCGTTGATTATTTGCGTTTTTTATATTGTTATATCAAGATGTTCGGATACATCTAAATTCATCAACTGGGTTGTTGGAACTGAAAGTGGTGTCTCATTACTCTTTTGTTTGAATAAAGACCTGGACATTCTGTTGTATAACGTCAATACTCACTTGGGATCCGAATTCAGGTAGATATACAATTATAATGACACATATCATGATCCACGGTTGATGAGCTATTCACTTGAAGTGCAGCTTGATAGCGCATTTGTTTTCGGTACAAAATGATATGTTTATCCTGTTGGCTGTGATAGGTCAGTTGGTGCTTCAATAGCTTTAGTGTTTACTGTTCTGTTATAGCCACTCCATATTCTGCCATTCTGTGCTGTGTTTGCACTTGCCACGTTGAATGCAATGTAGAGTAATTTGAAGGGAGCGGTCCAAATGTTATTTCAAGGGTTACGAGCTCCAAGCAATTCAAGGCTTCTACTATGGGCACAAGTCAGTCATTAATTATGAAGAGACGTGAACTGGTATCTGTCTGTGCTTCTCCCACGGCTGTGCACCAACTTCTTGACCGTTCTGGAGGATTGGATGAAGTGGAGGCTTTAACTCCCATGCCGGTATGCTTTTGTCATTTCACGTCCATTTTGTTTCAACTGTGTGATTTAGACGCGGATCGAGCCCATGTAGATCCTTGATTGAGGTATTATATAACCTTTCTACCTTGATAATTGAACTGCCACAAAGGAGTTAGTTTTGGCATTTAGGCGAAGTTCCTTGCTGCGTTTGCTAATGACTTAATATCTGGGCTCATTCTAGGTCACGCTCAGCTTGAACTTTTATATTCAAGCCCGAGCTCAGCCCAATTTCAGTACACCTTCCTTAGCCCGGCTTGGGCTGGCCTGAACTCAATGATCTGGTTTTAATGGGCTGTCTCAATAACGCTGTTTGATTTGGGTCTAGCTCGCCCAGTGGCTTTTGGGCTTAATTTCTCACTAGAAAGATCATCTAAACTCTATTGCAAAATTTGCGCCTTGGCTTAATAAACTGGATGGACGAGGCCTTTCAAAAGAGTGGAGATTTTCGAGATTTTGAGATATTAGGGCGCGTTAAAAGATTTTTTTGGGTGTAATTTTTTATCCCTTCTCTTTTTGGTTGTATAAGGGCTTTGGGTGCCCAATCTGGAAACTTCTGGGGCATGCCAATTGAGTTTTGCTTATTCATGCCAAGAAAATGAGGTTAACATGCCTATCGATTCCTTGTTAATAAGTTTTTGCCGCTATAGTTGCGGTTCATCTTTCTTGAATTGCATTAATCGAGCTCACCAGCTCGGCCCAATTGCTTGTACTATAAAGATTAAGCATTCAATGAACTCTAAAAAATGAACAATCTAGAGGGTGCATTTTCGCTACACTAAGTGTACTATAGGTTAAGGTTAATGGCAACGTCAAGTTGTATTCGCGAAATGTTAGTAGTATTTTAATTGATGCACGTGAGTAGAATGACTTAAATGCCCAGATTATGATGCTTGACATGTGCAACGCCAAGAAAGGCACTGTAACCCTCCACTGCTTTTGGGCACCCTAGGGTCCTTCGATCCTGCCAATATGGTCCTTCGATTCTGCATATATAGCTTAGCTAGTGCCGCTAATATACAAGGTTGTCTTCTTAGATTGTTTTGGAGTACTCCTACCATAAACGTGTTTAACCTTGACCTGTACACAAGGTTCTGTAGTGAGCAAGTCATTACAGCTGTGTAGTGATCATCCATACCGTCCGTTTCGCCAATAAATGATTTAGATTTGTTGTTAACTTTTACCGGTAAGAGTTAACAAACATATTTGAACCATTGATTGCGAGATGAACGGATCGGATTGTACACTACAGTGTGCGCTATATGGTTGCTCACTATAGGGTCTTCGGATTGCATATATTAGATTTAT